>OX419341.1:16494474-16746974 GCA_948470475.1 Galaxea fascicularis | reverse complement strand
CAATAGTGTCGGCTTTCTTAAGCTGAAGTAGTTTGCTGTTAAGTTTTCGTTGAAGTGCTGGCGTCGGGTCTCGTTTAAGTTCTTCGTAAGTCTGTTTGTCGTTAACAAGTGCGTCCATTTTGTCGTGATAGTCTTTCTTGTCCATAACAACAGTCACTCGTCCTTTGTCAGCGGGAAGTATTACAATGTCCTCGTCGTTCTTAAGTTACACAAATCAATTGACTCTGATGATGACTTCCGCTCAGGTTGTCGAAACGTCAGTCAATGTCACCACAAACAGTCCTTCTCAGGACTACACTCACCAGGACGATCGGACTCCACTTAATTATGATATGACTCCTGGGTTCAAACCATTTACAATTGAAATTTCAATAGAATGTCAGTATACCTATTCCCAACCACAGCAACATAGTTAAAACAAACTTATGAAGGAGGCTAAAAAGTCGAAGAATTCGGTGCTGAACAACTCGCATTTCAAAGTAAAATAAGAGTACTATACTGTGCGACTGAAATTCAAAGCTCTCTTTACCAACTTTATGAGGTCCAATCATTCCAGTTGCCATGGAGCAACCCAATTAGTTCTGCTTCATTGATCATTTTAAAGCTGTAGTCACCCAAATTCTCATTCTGCTTTCCTATATATCCTTTAGGCAGGTTGCCCTGTGGTGGCAGCTTCACTGCATTACGTCTTACTGGCCCTGTTTTCGTGGATGCTGTGCGAGGGTGTTCTACATTACTACTTGCTGATTAAAGTGTTTGGAGTTGGTGTTGGTAACAAAGTGAAGTACTTTTACATGTTTGGATGGGGTACGTGTACTTGATTACCTCACTTGTATGAAGGCCTTAACACAAATTTTAAATAGCCTCCAACAACATTATGAACAAAATATTTTCGGGAACAAAAACCTAGTTCGCATTGCAGGTTTTGGCACACCACTAGCGGTGGTTGGAAGTCAGATTCGTTTTTCGCGGTGACGTAGGTCAAATACTAGGCTATTCATTGTTCGCGTAGGCAGTTATTAACAAAACGATAGCCACTCGACTTAAAGTGAACCTAAAGCCAATCTTTGTACCAATTCGAAAAGTGTTGCGCCCTTTTTTGTTCTTTTTTGCCACATGTTGGCTTCCAAATCAGAGACGATGTGCCAGTTCTTCGAAAAACGTGGCTGCTAGCCTGCCTCTGTGGTCAAAGCGAACCATCATCGCACCCAACAATTTGATCGACAGTCAGCACTACAAACGTCACAAAAGGATAGGAATGACAGAATTCCATTCATCCTCACTTTCCATCCTCATAATCTCGTAGTCAAAATTATCATTCTTAATAACTGTGAATTAAACGATCCCGAGACTGGTAGAATCTTTTCGCAACCTCCATTAATTAAATTCAAACGCGACAAAAACGTGGGCAAATTTTTAGTAAGAGGCGCATTTAAAACTGACGAGCAACCCGGCACTTTCAAATGGGGGCGCTCACGATGTAAAACTTGTCTTTTCATTCTTAACACTAGCAAAATATCGGGACCTAAGCGATCTGTTAAGATCACCGATCGTTTCACATGTACCTCCACAAATGTCGTTTATTGATTAACCTGTAACGCCTGGTTTCCATATGATCGCTACGATCGCTGCGATCGCCGAAAAACGTGTTCAGCGATCTTAGCGATCGCAGCGATAATATCGAAACGCCTTGGTGTGCTACTGCAGCGATCGTAGCGACTGCAATCGCCGCAATCGCTGAGATAGAAAAATTTCTATCTCGGCGATCGTGGCGATCGCAACGATCAAATTTTCCCAAATGGCTTTTATTTCAGCGTACATGCAAATTATATCGATCGCTGTATTTTGTTTTTTGGGGTGATCACTGGTCTTTCTTTTTTCCGAAAAAAAATTATACATTGGCGAGAAAGGAAGACGACTAGGCGACCGATTCCGCTAACACCTTCGCGATGTTGTGAAGAATGACAAGGATGCATCTAAGCCAGTCGCTCGTCATTTTAATCTCCCTAACCACTCCAAACAACACATGGCTATCTGGAGCCTTTCCCTACATCAAGATACGACGGAAAGCCGCAAGAATCTAGAACAAAAATTCACCTTCCAAATCGGCACCCTTAATCCCCACGGTATTAACGAACGCTTTTTACTTAACTAATGTATCCTATTTTTCACGTTGCCACGTTACCACCAATAGCGTAGCTTCTACTCCACTATAAAAACTACACAGAACCCATAATTCCTCGATTCGCTCTGACGAAGGGTTAACGCTCAAAACGTCAACTTTTATAATCCGTGTACGGTGGTCAATTTATACTATCAACTCTGTTGATAAAACCAAATTTTGTGTACTACTTCCCCACCGACGCAGCACCACAGTTTCTTTAGAAACTACCCCCTTTATTCATTTGTTACGAAAAAATAAGCCCCATTTAGCATACGACCTAGTGAGAACTATTTTTCATTTGATGTTAGAAACTGATTTGCATCGCATTAAGTCTTTCTAAACATGCATGCAAAGCAGTTTTTGACGTCGTATTAAGAATAGACCCACGCTCCTTCTGACTCGGTCGTGTACCAAATAATGCTACATTTTCGTACATTTGAATCCTATAAAAGGCCAGCATTTGGCGAAAAAGAACAAGACAGGGCACAATGCTTTTTATTTTTTGCAAAAATTTATTTAGCGAAAAAAATATTTTGGGTTTAGGTGCACTTTAACAATTACCTTCAACTAGCTTTTAGCATACGTCATGCATTCTTTGCTGATTGTTTCTTGTGCTCTATCAAATGCACCTGTGTGTCATTTCAGGGCCGTAATGGGGGGGGGGGGGGGAGCAGCTGCTCCCCAGGACCTGCCTTTTCACACTTATTCGAGGTCAATTTTTCGGATATATATTTCATAACAAGTGCTGAAAATAGCGTTTCGGAGCCTCCAAAGTTTGAAATTATTTGTGGGAGGATACCCCCAGACCTCCCTACAAGGCTCCTGCGTTCGGCACTCGCGATACAGCTCCCCCCCCCCCCCGTAATTTACAGTACAGACCGAGGTTAGTAAGATATTTATTATATCTCTGAGTTTAATCGGGCACGCGTAAAAGGGAACTTTCAAATTTAGCTGGCCGTACAGTGAAGTACGGCCAGCAGTGCGCCTACTAACAGTGCGCCTACTAACTAAGAGATATAATTGAACACTTCCAGAAAATAGGCCGCGAAGTCGGGCATTTTCGGAGAAAAGGACAGGATCGTACCTCTCGGCTTTTAGATTTTTAAATTTCCGCCATTTTATGTATCATGTTGCTAAGGTTTTACGTTGTCATCCCCAGATTTTCTGCGCGATTTCGTGACTTGCGCAGTCGTTTTGCAGGTCTGTCGGTACTAATTCGTTACTCGTTAAAGGTTTCCCAGCCATCGTAGTCACCATTTCCCTGGCGGTTACCAAAGCTCACGGTTACGGCAGCAAAGACATTTGCTGGCTTGATGTCAGCAGTGGACTGATTTGGGCGTTTATCGCGCCAGCATTACTTGTTATTGTGGTGAGTAAAATTACTTCACCACGTCTTAATTCAGTTGCTACACTTTTCCACCTCCTAGACCTCCGACTCTTATGAATATGCCCTTTTTGCGCAAACACACAGACCCATATAGGTAAATGAATGAATGGATGTCTAGATGGATGGATGGACGGACGGAGGGACATATTTTTAGTAATCGTATCCTTTGATGCCTAAAAAAAGTCCGTCCGTCCATGAAAAAAAGGACTTTTCTGGTAAAATAATGTACTAGGTACTGTATACTCTCATTGAAAACGGTAACTTAAAAGAATTGGTTTGAATTTCATGGAGTAACCATATTCAGTAGAGACTGAATATCGTTACACCACGAAATTCAAACCAATTCTTTTAATCATATTCAAGTAACCATATTCAGTCTCTTCTGAATACTGGTTACTGGTTACTGAATATGGTTACTCCATGAAATTCAAACCAATAGCCCTTATGCGTGTTTACGTCAAACTTGCCAATTTCACCACCAAGCCTCGTCTTCAAATTTCAAACTTGTAAATTTTAGCACGAACTAAATCCCAAAGCAGCACAATTGTAAAGAATACCTACGTGCGAACAGCATGCACTTGCAAAGGGTGAGAAAACATTTAGTACAAATGAGGCTTGGTGGGGAATTTTGAACATCTGACGTAATCACGCATAAGGCCTATTACAATACACCATTTTACTAATGATCACTTCCCAGTGAATTGTGGGTAGATCCAGTCCTCTGTGGGGGCAAACGGCCCTCTAAAGACGTAATTGGAAATTGACCGTTTGCCCGCACAAAGGACTGGATCTACCCACAAATCACTTGGAACTTATCATCAGCAAAATAGTGTATTTTCGGTAAGATCGTTGTAGCAAGGTCTCGAGCATTGGAGTTACCAGATCTAGAGTTACGCGTACGCGTTAAAAACCGTTAAATTAGAGTTCTCCAAGTGAAGGAAAATGAAACCAAGTGATATTTCCTTCTAAGCCAGACAAATAACTGTTGGATTAGAAGTACATTACACCAGACCTCCGGTTTTGTAGTTAGCATGACCCGTTGCTTCTTGAGGGCCATGTGCTTTATCGGTTATCTGCCATTTTTGTACGTATCCCAGGGGAGGGGCCTGGGGGGCCGAGGCCCAAAAAACCACGGGCCAAACATATTTTTAGAGCCCCCTCCCCCCTCCCCCCGTTATTTTTTGGTATGAGTCCGCCTTTCTTGTACACCGAATAAAGAGCGCAAAAATACTATAATAACGATAATTGTTTTGGATTCAGATCAACACAGGGATATTTGTCTTGGTGATTTATCAAATGATGAGAACAAGATATATGCAGGACAAAACTCATATTGGAAGAGTAAAAGCTGGAGTCAAGGCCGCTGCCGTTATCCTTCCTTTGCTTGGCATCACGTGGCTGTTCGGACTCTTGAGCTTCAACTCAAATACCATCGCATTCAAGTACATATTCGCCATTTTTAATTCTCTTCAAGGGTTGGTCATCTTCATATTTCATTGCATCCTTAACAAACAGGTGAGAAAATTCAAGTAATGACAACATGGTGAAGTCTTCGGCTGGAAGTAAACTTATATTTACTTCACACTTAGTAACTCTCATACCTCCTTCTAGCATCTTTGAATAATGCCTTTTTCAGAGCGTGCTTATTTTTTGAACCAGGTAAAAGACGCAATTAAACGAAAACGGGACAAAACCAGCACAGGGATGATGTCATCGATTCGTAGAAGCAAACTGTTTTCCAGTCTGAAGTGGCAACAACAGGCTGAAGAATCAAGTTAGTGTTCTTTTTATGATCTGTAAGGGAGGAAGGCTCAAGTCGTACCAATTAATTCTACAATCTGTGGAAGCTTGGTTAGTCCTGAGCTGTTCCTAAATAGGGACCTTACGCAACGACGATGACAACGGCAACGAGAGCCTCATTTCAAAATTTCACTTCTCGTTTTTGTAACTCTTTCGCGATTATTCCAATTTGTTTAATTTGAAAAATGCTGGCGAGCTGCATGTCCAGGGCCCAAAGTACTGTGAACGGTGTTAAAGTAAAGAAAATGAAAAGAAGAAAATGCAAAAATGCAAAGAAAAAAAAAAGAAAGCCCTCGCTCACGTTCTCGAGAAAACCTAAACTGTTTGTTATTTCACTTTTATTATTGTTTTGCAGAGTACGACAAAGAAATTTACGAAAATGTAAAACGCACGTGCAGAGTATTGTTTTGGCTCATTAATCCCATTGTTTTGTTGCGTTCTCGTTGCCGTCATCGTCGTCGTTGCTTCATGCCTTTCCAAATGATCGCCGAAAAACGTGTTCAGCGATCGCAGCGATTATATGGAGTCGCTATGATCGCTGCAGTAGCTATAGCAGACGAATGCGTTTCCATATAATCGCTACGATCGCTGAACACGTTTTTCGGCGATCGCGGCGATCATATGGAAACCAGGCATAAGGCTGGTTTCCTTATGATCGCTACGATCGCTGCTATCGCTGAAAAACAAGTTCAGCGATCGCAGCGATCATATGGAAAGCACTCTCCAGCGATCGTGGCGACAGCAAAAATACCAGAATGCACTGCGTTTCCGACAGCAAACGACGAGCTCTCGAACCCAAAATCTATGGATCAGTGTCTCTCACGTCGTCTTTTACGTCTTCTATGACACCGATAAGTAGAAAAAAGCCAAGCTTCAAACTAGAGTCGACTATTCACTACTGCCATGTTGAATTCAACGAATGGCGCGAACAATGTCCTTCATTTACTTCTCAGCGATCGTAGCGAATCAATCGCTACGATTGCTATTTTTTTTTTCAGCGATCATATGGAAACCAGCCTTTAAGCTCCCTTTTTTCAGTTTCTATCCCAACCAATTCATGCAAAATATAGAATGCGCGTAGGGTTACCACGACAAAAACTAATGTTTGTAATTTTTTCATTTTGTATGCATGTAATGGTAGCTATTTTATTAGCGCTAGAGTTAGTGGGTTATACTATTTTCAGCTTCAACGCCAAACAAACAACCAAACGGAGCTCAGGGGGGTTTTAAAAGGACGGAGAACGTCACAAGTGAGCAGGGCAATTCTACCGATCAAAGTAACAGATCATCCCCTACCGGAAGAAATTGTACATTAGACAGCGGTAAGTTTTTTATGTTGACTTACTCTCATTGTTTTAATCTTTTGGCATGATGAACTTCATTCTGGTATGTGTGTTCACTCCAACTTCATGGTTTTAATAGATTCGGTAACACAAACATGGTTCACCACTTCCCACAAACGTTTGCGCGAAGAAAGCAAGCATACCCTCGGTTGAATCGCGTAACCATGGGAACAAGCCAAAATTAATTATATATAATAAGGTGCATCGAGCATGCATTTTGATTGGTTCTTACATATGATCTATAAGAGGACAGACGTACAGATGACGTCATCACTTAATATCCCAGCGTTTTTTTTTTAAATGGCGGAAGGTTTTGAATATTTAAAGAACATTTTACCAGATTGGGTGAACGAAGACGTAGAAAAACATCTTGCCGAGGCTGTTGACAAATCCCAAAAGCAAGAACAAGAAAAAAACACGTTCTTTGTAGAGAATGACTTAAGGTGGCTTAAGTTTCCAGCACTTTCCAAGCCGTAGATTTTGATGGGTCATTATTACCACTCTTTATCAGTTGATGCTACAATCATGGTATCACAAAACTGCCCAATCATTGGTGAATACGTTGGTATTATTTTTATGACACTATAGGTTACCATAGCAACACTATGACCTGCTAAAAACACCCTTAATTTCAGCTTTAAGCGCTTATATTTCAAAAACGGCACGGTGAAATTTTTTCTTATTATAGAATTTTAATAAGCAGGATGAGATGCAACTTTTCGCAGTTTCAATAAATTCCGTACATGGAGTTCAGAACAACCTTAAATTTTCGAAAATTTAAGGTGGCTCTGAACCCCATGTACAGAATTTGTTTAAACTTTGCCAAAAGTTGCATCTTATCCTGCTTATCAAAATTCTATAATAAGAAAAAATTTCCCCGTGCCGTTTTTGAAATATACGCGTTTAAAGCTGAAATTAAGGGTGTTTTTAGCAGGTCACAGTGTTGCTATGGTAATCTATAGTGTCACGAAAATAATACCGACGTATTCACCAATGATTGGGCAGTTTTTTGATACCATGATTGTAACATCAACTGATAAAGAGTGGCATTAATAACCCATCAAAATCTACGTCTAGGAGAGTGCTGGGAACTGTTTTGAGCCACCTTAAACTCAAGCAGTCTCAGTCGAGCGCCACTTAAAGAACAACAGTAACACACTCGGCTATCGCCTCGTGTGCCACTTTTTTGTTCTTACCACCTTTTGACTTCATCTGTGATCTATTACTGAATAGACGCACTGCAACATGGAATCTGTATGTTAAACGGAAACTGTAAACGGAAGCGCAGGTGCCGACGCAAAAAATCTTCCGCTGTTTTGCGCTCCCTTGCGCTCACGTTTGCATTTGCGCTTACGTCGACATCGCAAGTGCGGAAGTGACGCGTAACCCATCTCTCCCTCTACTGAGCATGCGTACATTCCGTGCGATTCCCCTAGTGGTGATGCTGAAGTGTGAATATCGTTTGCTTCTGCGCCGTACGTGTTAACTAGCACTAAGTGTTATGGGTTTAAAGTGACGTCCCTTGGAGATGCAGCATTTGTTTCATCTCCACCAAATACAAAAAGCACCAGCTATTCTCCCTTGGGATAAAATGAAGCACAATTTGTGACGTTGAGATCACTTCGTTTACAGTGGACACCAAGTGTAGCAGCATGGTGAATAATTCGTCAATAGATACTCAAAAGCAGTCATAACGGCAGTCAGCATGGAGATGTGTCAGATAGAATGTCCTAAAACCTGGCCAAGAAATTACGATACCACCGGCGAACGCAACACAACAACGTCAAGACGAGCCACTGTCAAATTTTGCAAGAAACATAAGTCGGTATAGCGGAGTAAGATACATGACCATAGCATGTACGAAGCTTCAGGACTCTATGGACATTATTTAAAAATAATCTCGCAATGGACAATATTAAAACAAATGTCTTTTGTGATCATAATCTTTTGAAATGTTGGGCTAATTAGGTGATCGTTTTTCACAGCGCCCACTTTCCTGTAAAACTGAGTCATGCTATTGAGTTGAAAAAAATAACTTCACGAAAATATGCAGAACGGCAAATACTAGGGAGTAAATGAAGACACATACAAACGGAAAGTGCAAGTTCCATATTTATTCAAAAGACGCGAGCTTTCCTTGTGAGGAGTGAATGCATATCACGTGAATCATACCCAGAAAGGATCACAACTTGCACTATCCCGTTAATGTGCATTGCCCAATAGAAAAAATCCGTTTGTAGCAAATTTATTATATCGAGTAAGTTACTACAATTCAATTTTCTGTTAACGCCCTAGCTAAATGAAAGAATAAATTGAAATCACTAAAACGCTACGATTTGACTGTGTTGTGCTTTAGGCCCGATTTTCGTGAGCCGAACCTAATTCATAGAATGAGTTAATTAGGAACGGCCATTTTAATTTGGAACGGCTCAGGCGTTCTTTTCGCCTGGCTTGACCGGGAATTTCGACTTTGGAACGGCCTTGATTTAGACGCCGAACTTTTCATGTGCCGAACTTAACGCATAAATTATTATTTGGTATACAATATTGATTAGTTTTCCTGCAATTGTATAAGGAGCGGCCTTGGAACGGCTAATTAAGTTCGACGTCTGAATCGACAGGCGTACTTTTGTTAATTTGGGTCGGTCCAAATTCGAAGTTAGTTCGGCTCATGAAAAGTACGGCGTATGAACCGCGCCTTACGTACAATTCTGACTCCCGGTGATGATTCAATCCATCATTTTTTTAACATTATTAATAATTTAACCCGAATAGTATAATTTCATAAGCCACATTATAATCTCCCACTGTTAATTCATACATTAACAACCAGTGCCGCGGGGTTCATCACGAACTGTGGGGAACAGAAACCCCTGCTTGACATTTCCGGTTTACTGTTATGACGTTTATGCTCTAAGTACTGTCATAGAACTTCATCTCAACAGCACACCACAGCACCCTCGTTAAAAGCTAAACTTCAAATCATGAAAGGACTGTGCACATAGCTTGAAGGTTTTCTGCGCTCTCCATGCAAATTAGGTAAATATATGCAACATATTGCACCGGCGCAATGTATATCAATCACGCAGATTGCTCATCAAAAACAGTCTTCCGTTACTCCGGGAATACTTTCGAGGACGCCCTATTTCATTTTTTACAAACGACCTTAACATCTACAAAAGACGGTTCACATCAATAATTTTTTTAACCACGACTAAAGTACGAATATGAGTAACATTTGGCATCTAAAAATTGTGCATCGTCCACGTCAAGTATCCTCTTTAGAACAAACAACCTACGGGAATCATTCCTCTTAAACCATGCTAAATGTTCCCCTTTTAACAAACGACTATTTCACGGGGTTTCCAAGTACTCTCCCGTAAACAATTCCTGTGGTTTAGCAACCCCTTGCGTTTAGCAACCTTATGTTGGAAAATGTTCTTGAAGTAAAGACGTATTAATTTTGACGAACTTGATAGCTTGTTGAAATCCTAATCTTATGCATTAGAGAATTTTCATTTCACGCCATCAGTCTTAAGCAATTAAAAAAAAAAGGTCGCCAACACATTGCCGGTACTCCAAAATAACTCCCATTCTAAATTTGTTTTGTTTCTATTCAAATTACACGTAGGCTTTGTTTTATCATTCTTAAGAGCAAAATTCAAAAGAATATTTTTCTTTGAACGAGGCAAGAGGGCTAATTTGAATTTAGTATCACCCAACTAGACTAATGCAAATCCTGCATTTTGATTGGCTACGCTACTAGAGGACTATTAGTAATAGCCCTCGAGTAGCAATCGAGCGTTACATTCTTTCTTTCGTTTTATTCCCAAATAAATATTTCTTCAACTTGCATTTGCTAACTTTATTATTGCCTTTTCTGTCCGACTAGTTGGGTGATACTAAAACAGTTAGACCCTTCGCCCTTGCGGGCTACGGGTCTAATTGTTAAATAAACTAAAGAATTAAAATGGCGGCCATTTCGGAACAAGTTTTTCTAACAAACTCTTATCAAACCCGTTGTCTTGCCTCAGTCCTCCTCGTTGTCAATGGAATGTGTTGGCTTAACACCAGGAGGCGTTTCGTATTCCACTGTGAACTTCGCCATCTCACTGCAACACTCGCTGATTGGAATCACAAACACCGAGATATCATCATACGAAGCCAATTCGCCGTTAGTTCGTCTCCAACCCTTTTCGGATAAAGTACCTCTGGCGTCTCCCACAAGGGCCTGGGCTGCCATGACGTACCTGGCAGCAGAACAAAAACGTCAGCACGCGTTAACCTTCGTCGAAAGGCTGTTTTCTGCTTTTATAGCACACTTAGATGAAATTTCAAGCTGGAAATGTTCATGAAAGTGTGAGTCTCTTCAGTTTGAAAGAAAAAAAATTGAAATAAAGGGCAATAGAATTCGAAACCACGACCTAAGAGACCCAGAATACCGCACTAACTACTAGACCACTGAGGATTTATTGGATGGTAGGGAAATAATTTAAATACATATAGCATCAACCCCAACCCTAATCCTAATGCGAGACGATAAGGAATACTACGTTGTGTAAACTTTATGAGGTGTCTAAAGGCCTTTCGACGGATGTTGGCCGGAACAAAAATGATGACGTCAAGGTAGTTGAGCCCGTAATACATTGTTCAAGATACACACGAAAACGAGGTGACTAGGTCAATACAATGGTTCGTGCATGCGCGTGACTCTTGAAAGTTACTCAGTAGTAAATGTGAGAAGAGCTTCTGGACAAAAACGTTCTGTGAAAAGCAAATAAAAGTTGCAATGGAACGGTCCAGTGGTCGGTCATCAATACAAACCAAAGTGCAATAATTTTGTAATTTTCTACGGACGTGTTAAGTGTATATAAAATCACGACTACTGTGTTACATTTGACCTATGTTCTGCTGTTTTGATACATCTGAATCCCGATTTTCGAACCTCCAAAGGAAATGGAATTTGGTTCAAAAGTAACATCAATGACACCTAATTTACTTTGAAATTGTTTCACGAGAAACAAGAAGGCAGTCAACAACGGTATGGCGCTTTTGTCGGTGTTTGTACCACCTTTATTTATTAAGAGAACGTAAATTTTCTTTGCATTTACAATTACAACATAAATTTAAAGATTTAAGCCAATTTAGCGGCACAAAAACTAATACTGTATTGTACACGTGTTATTTTTTAGCGGCCTCTTGACTGCATTTCCTTCCATTTACTGTATCACAAGCCCAGGGTGAAATATAAAACATTTGCTGTAGTTCCCTCGGTTCACTAGGCTAAAATGACGGGTCATACCGTCCTGCTTTTTCCAACTAAACGAAGGAATTTTGATCATGTAATTCAAGACCCTCGATTGAGTAACAACGACGTTAAATGACAGATTTGCCTCTTGCTTTGTGACAAAAAAATGGGTATAGGTAACACCTTCCCCGGAACTTGTTAATTGTTGCATATCCAGGAGTACATATGGGTAAAACTGACCGGGTTTTGTTGGTTGCTAAATTTTCAAATTTCGATAAACCGAATGTAAATTTTTGGGAGGAAGCAAAGAAATATCGAGGGTTCTGAAAAATTCAGGAGGGTTAAAAAAATCGGGGATCGAATTGCATTGTCCTACCAAAGCAAATCCAAGGGCGTAGATTTTTTTCTTTTTAATTTTACAGACCTCGTCTGGAAAGCAAGAATCGAGGGTTCGAAAAATCGGGGTTCTACATAGTTTCGGATTCCTTGTATATTCGTCTCAACAACACGTGTTCGACACCATATAGTTTGAATTAATTACAGTCATTACTTCCTTGAAAATATATTTCCCATTACCTTCTTTTGTCGTCTTTAGGAACCTTCGAAAACGTTTCCATTACTAACTCAGCAGCCTATAAAAAGAAAAAAACTGACATTATAAAGACTGACTACAAGTTAAAAAAAACACGTTGTTATCTGAGGAAAAAATACAATAAAAGAAAAAGCTACTTTCGAAATATCAAAATTCAGCTTGAAAGCGAGACCCGGACAACAAAAACAACAGAAAATTAAAGTTATGTGAATCATCTCACATTCCTTGCAGTTCGTTTCTACTGTTCTTGTCCTCTGTGCCGCGCTGTCAATTTCAAAAATACTGTAGCCTGCTGGCCTAATCACAACAAAATTGCCTTAGAGATATAAAGATCACATTTCATTGCCCGCCTGGATACGAAACTAAGACTTCCCGTTCTAACATTGCTGAGCCATAGAAGAGAAACGAAGAAAAGGCAAAGGTGGGTTTATGTGTATAAATAACAGTTCTGTAGTGATTGGATCAATATAACTTCAAACCTAATTTTTGGCGTCGCTCTTCTGACCTCTTATGTCGTGTCTCGGGAAGGATTTGCCATCGAAACGAAAACAGAGCCTGATCGCATGTTATAGAACTTCCTTGGTCAGTGAAAATAAAGGAAAAGGCGGTTTGGGCGCCTCGTTATTCCCATATCATTCAATCCTTGTTCTAATTACGCTGAACAATCACAACAGACGAAGACAAATCAGTGAACCAATCAGAATTTGAAGTAATTGCATCCAACCGGCGTCAAGCGCGGGAAAATGCGCGCGCGCAACTAGCGATTGTTTTTGTTTGTGTTTCTCATTGGCTCAGAAAGTGGCGCGAGTTTTTGCAACCAATCAAAGAACAAAGTGAAGCAAAACCAATGCAAAAGTGAGTTACTTTCGACACTCAGTTGAAAACCACTCTATTAATCGGCTGTAACTTCGGCTCCGTGAATGGATGGTAGCAATTGAGTCTAGTAGCGAATACTGACAAAACTGATACCCTGATATACTGAGTTTGTACAGAATAGCTGGAAAAGGGCAACTACTTCTTATCTCAGAGCACGAAATAACGTACATCGCAGGATACCTATTGTATACGTACAACGATTATTAAATGCATCATGATCACATGTGCGTTGGAAAATATAAATGGTTTTTATCAATCTCCTAGCCTAAGGAAAAGAATACCCGTTCGTTTTAGTACCTTTTCGCTGGATAATCTCTCCCATAAGCCATCCGACGCCATTATTATCACATCGTCTTCTGTGAGCTTACTACTTGATAGGTCAAATTTACGAACCTGAAAAAATGGAAATGATGGAAAGCAGATGAGTCGGGCTAGCCTGAGTATCAGGCTTTTCTTTAGTAGGAAGGGAGGGGGAAGGGCATGAACCCCAACCCCCTAACGACGGTCGGTAACGTAGGTTAGAGTTGGAACTTGGAACTTGGAACTTGGAAGTTATACTCCCAAATAGCTAGGCTAACACTGGGAGATATAAAACAACGAATTCAAATAAAAACAATAATCCACAATGAATATATAAAGACCAAAAGAAACAGCGAAAGCAAATGGTTCAAAGTCTTTTCAGGTGGTTCGGGGTCTTCATGTTCTGAATGTCCCACATGGCTAGTGACTTAAAAGAAGTGATCGTCTTAGCTTGGACTGTTTGAGTTGACAGTTTGTTCCATACCCGAAGAGTTCGTACAAACGGAGAATAACTGTACGCCAAAACACTTGGGTAGGGCTGGAGCATAGCATGTTGGGTCCTTGATCTAGGAGCTGGTTGGGTAGAAGATGGGAATTCGAGATCTATGAGATTGTTTTTGATTTTGAAGAAAAGAGTCACTTGGGCCAGCAAACGTCTGGATTCCAAGGAGTCCGAACCGCCAACTACATGAAAGCCGTAGACAAGCCTAAATGTAGGAAAACGTGCACAGAAAAAGTCACGGAAAAAAGGAGGATGGCCACTGCATTCAATTTTGTTGCAAAACTTAAAAGAGTTGTAAAAGAAACGCTTCACCATCAGCTGCTGGAACCGCTTAAACAAACCGGAATGAATGTTTAGGACTTTGCTAGTTAACCGTTTGTATTAGATTTGGGAAGTTCCGTTCGAGATTGGTGTGTCAGCATTTGAAAGGCAATAGTTTGCCTTCTCTTTCAACTAAAGAAACATTCTAAAACCTGATTGGCCCAGGCGACGTAAGTTCTGTGCGGCACTGTTGGCCACCTTTTGCTGGTCCAATGTTGTTGGAACGTTGAACCGGGCATTTCGGAGGTGCGTGTGAACGTACAGTGTAATTATGAATTATTGGGCTTCTTTAATACAGGGTAAAGTATGTAAAGGAAATGGTATAGAAATCGAACTGTTACCTTCACATAAACTTACCTCGGGCTGAGGAGTGAGGAAAGGTTTGATTGGAAGACTACAGAAAGCCACCTTCAGGTCATGATCTCCAAATCCACGAGTAGTTCCTATGGTGTCGAGAAGACGGGCCTGATAAAAATAACAGAAAACACCGTATTCTCAGAGACGATTATAGACGTGAGTGTTTTACACCACTCGTAAAATTTATATGAAACTACATCCGGGACCGTAGTGGCGAATTTTCCATATCCTCACTAGTGAGCATATCGATGACGTCATTTCCCGCCTTGCATGATTAAGTTTGTGTACAAAGTTGCCAAACGAACGTTGATAATGGCGAGCGACAGGTTCTCAGAAAAAGAAATTCAAGCGTTTGGTGAAGAGCAAAAAAACACAAACACACAAAAAAAAGTTTCGTATGATGTGAAATTATTTAAAGAAGTCGTCTAAAGTGAAGAACAAGAAAGAGAAATTGAAGAAATTCATACCGAAGAACTGCAAGGGCTGGCGAACAAGTTTGTGCTTGAAGTCAGAAAGAAAAATGGTGAAGAAGATGAACCTTCCTCTATTACAGGGTTTTTGCGACCGATACCTTCAGAAAAAAGGGTACAAGTCTTCTCTTCTGATCGACAAATAAATTCTGCCAGCTTTAAAATATCATCAAAAGAAGTACAACAACTTAAAGCCATTGGAAAAGGTAACAAACCGAAAAAAAAACTTTACGAGTGGTGTAAATCCCAGTAAAACACTCACGTCTATATAATAAAAAGAAAATTACACGTTAGCTCGAAGATATTAATTTTACGTTCTCGTGGCAAGAACAATAGGGACCTTTAGATTTTGAGTACGAGTACGAGATCGAGTACGAGTACGACTTTTCAAATTCTGTTCGCGTGCTAAAGATGATCACTAGTGACACCAGTCTTATTTCTACAATCTCCGCATCTTACTGGTAAGTACCAAGGAAGAGTGAGGGTCCAGGGGAGGTTACTGGTTTGAACTGAATTAGAAATTCGTACTCGTATTCGATCTCGTACTCGTACTCAAATCTAAAGGTCCCTAATATCTCACGAGTGAGAGTAGCGAACGAGTGAGATATTGTTCTTGCCACTC
This sequence comes from Galaxea fascicularis, assembly GCA_948470475.1. Taxonomy (NCBI): domain Eukaryota; kingdom Metazoa; phylum Cnidaria; class Anthozoa; order Scleractinia; family Euphylliidae; genus Galaxea; species Galaxea fascicularis. Next base: position 16,730,992 of record OX419341.1, on the reverse strand, counting down.
GAACATTAAATTCATATCTTCTCGCCACCGTGTAATATCCTCTATTTAATTAGCCCTTTAGAACGAGTTATAGTACCCAGAAAAAGAAAATTGAAGTCCCTTGAAACTCCAATGTCTCGAGTCGTAACTCGAAAACTTCGAGTATCTATGCTCGAGAAGCGTGCATCGACCTTCGAGTCGAGTACCGAGATAATACACATAAATTATTATCTTCGTTAAGATAGTAGCGAAATTTCACGTGTTGTACTCTCGCGACATCTTGAGGCCTCTCCAGTTGCGAGGAAATCTGCACAGACCACATACAAAACGCCCGAAAAAGGAAATAACCCCATGAGCGAAGTCGGGAAAACTTTTTCGGAAACACCCGACGTTACAAATTTAAGAAAAGTCGCAACGAAACATATTAAGCGACCGCTAAGAACTAGGAAGGTAAGTCATTGCAAGTACCAGCCAAGGACGACAATATGTATAAAAAGTCTATGGTGCCATGACAAACCCCTCGGGCATGAAAACATTGGAAACGTCTTTGCATGGACTGACCGAGGATAAAGACTGTTCAGCCCTTGAGCACGTCCGCAAGAGGAAACCACTGACTGTATCAACAGTTAAAGAAGTCCACAATGTACTGAAAAACAAACGGCACCGAACGAAAACCATTCTCGTCCCCAGAGCTCACGATCCTTCTGGCCTGCGGCAGAAATCGAGTGTTCTGGCCAGTTCCGAAATATGCGCAGTCGCAGTGAAGGTGCATTTTTGTGGCCGTTGGCAACCACTATTGTTTCAAACTTCTGAGTTGGCGTAAAAGAGCCGGAAGTCCGTGATTCACCGACTTCGTGGTTTGGAACCAGCCAGAGCTCTCGATTTCTGCCGCAGGCCAGAAGGATCGTGAGCTCTGGGGACGAGAATGCGAACGAAAACCAAACTCGCGTATTACTTTAGGTCTTCAATCGCATTGATTTCAAAGAACACCAGTTTGAATCTGATTTTGACTTCTTATTATATGGTGTGAATCTAATCAGGATTTTCGGTTAACTTATGGCTTTGTAGGATAATACATACCTTCTTTCCTTCACCATTAATCATGGGAAACTTTCTGGCGTCGTCTTCAGTGACCGTCTTCAAAGCCCTGTCGAAAATACAAGTTTGTGATGCTCTTTACTCACACAGAAAAACAGCACGATCCCTATAATAATAAAGCCATCTACTTTCTTTATTTCCAGCTTGAAATAACTATATTTTATATGCAGTCCTCTGCGTTAAAAAATGGCGCTTGTCAGATGTCGATAAAAGACAACTAGAGGCCATATTGGCCTTCACTCGGATTTCCAAGTGGCAAATGGATGCAATTAAATTCACTTATGTCATATTAAAGAACGTGTTATACTTTAAGTTCATAAACCTCACCACTTCCGTGTACTCCTTGGAAATATTGTAAAAAGTTTTGAATCGATGATACAGATACAGGTTGGGGGGGGGGGGGGGTGAGCACGGGCTCAATTCCCCTATTCCTAAAACAGGGGCTGAGAATCGATCCAGAGAGAGCAGCTGGTTAAATAAGATCGTGTTGGACTGATCAATGAATTCTGCCATAAGTTGCATAAGATTGTCACTAACAATTTCAGTCTTGAGAACATGTATATGAGCTGGTGAATAATGCGAGGTTCAATGTCGAAATTGGCAGACAAAGGCCCAGTGGATCCCACTTCGTTGGAGATCATAGTGGTCTATTGCCAACAAAATGGGACACAAAATCCTTGACTTTCACTGGTGAAAAGAAATTTGTACAGCATGATTGATGTGCTGTTGCACAAGTTATCTGCCAATAAAAGTGGCTCTTCTGGTCTCTAATTGTATTTAAGAATGCCAATTCCAGAATAACTCAGCAGTTTAGAGTCAGAGTTCAGTCTCTTTAACTGTACATTGAATCTGACAAAACGCCAACACAACTACCGTAATGAATGAATGAAGTGCGGTGCAATGAATGAACCTAACATACCATCCTGTCATATGCCTATCTCTGTATAAAAGTTGTTGTCCAACATGCTTTTTTCTTGGCCTCTGTTGAAACTCTAGCCTTCCAAAGTCATTTCCTAACAACTGAGGCCTCTGATAAGCCTGCAAGGAGAAAAAGGTGGTTTGACTTGGACTAAATCCTTGACACATACATTACATACAAAACATCCATGCTTGTTTGTCAACTGTGGTGTACATGAATTATATGTGTATAATCTGATAATGTATACAATATAAGTCCTGAGCAGACAGCCACTAAATTACATAGCTTCTGAGCAGCCATAGTCAACCACAGAAACAAGTTATCAAAGAATTTAGAAACTAGCTCTGAAAAAGTAAGGTACGATTTATCTTCTTACTTCTTCTTAGAGTTGTAGATCAGTGCCAGCTGCCTCACAGCTGTATTAGACTTTGTTTACAGTGTCAATGACAATGTGACAGTGAAATGCACAAAGAGGCTGTATGTACCTTTGGTTTTGAACATTAACATTCTAACAATGAAACAATGACATTCACACCTATTATGACATTGACATTTATTATGTGTAACTTAGGGCACTTACCATTAGTCAGAACTGGCCGACCAGGCCAGTTCATTTGTAAAGAGAATTCCACTATTAATAAGAACTGTCCAAACAGATCAGTTTATTTCTACATAGTATTTATAGCAGGAATGTTGTTTTAGCAAAAACTCCCCGAAGAAGCCTATTTCATTTTCAAAATGACCGGTCTGGCTGGCCAGAACTTTCTGACAAATGGAAAGCGCCCTTAGATTCTGTGGCTATAATTATGTCATTCAATATTGTTAATAGCTGGACAAAATCATTGATCAGCAGCAAATCAGGGTGACCAGTCAAAAACTTGTACATCTATATGTAACATCTACAATGTACATGTCATCTAAATGTAACATGGGGTGCTAAAACTTAACATTCTTCCACAACAAAATGTTGGAACTTGAGCCAAGGTATTAGCTATGCCATGCTGATGAGGCCTATAGCTGAATCAAGGCCACATTTGGTCGGTTTAAGGCGTACCGCCTGCTACCTCATGGCCATAGTGCCCTATATGTGGCTTTCAGCTTACACAGACATGTTAATTTGTGAGATATTGTCTTATAACTGTGTACAACTGAATACTTAATCTTGCCTGGGCTAATACAACTCAATATTGGTTGGTTGCATAAGAACAATCTGAAATAATTGAAGCTAACAGAGGAGGTACTAACCTACATGTAGGAAAGAACCATCCTTACCATAAGTTGAAGTCGTTGTCGCTCTGTCTCAGGAGTAAAATCTCTTGACAAGGGAATTACTTTTCCCTTGTGTGCCACAATTGCTCTGGTAAAACAAAGAAATTCCAAGAAAATCAAACCAATTATGAGAAGAAAAAGCTCTGATTACCCTGCTTGTTATCAATACTGGCAGTGCAAGACTGGTTCTAAACACCAAAACGTGTCAGGTAAACATGGTGTAATGCCAAAAATATTACAGTGTATCTTGGGGTGAGCCATAAAAACCCCCACCTTATTTTTTCGTCATCATTATCATGAATCATCACGATCATTATTATCATTGCCATCATTATCATTATTAATAGTTATTAATATTGGTTATTATCATCATTATTAATTAGTTGATCAGAGACTTCTGCATGTCCCAATGAACTTTCTCTTATTGTTAATCTGCTGGGTTCCGTTTTGTGATCTCTGTGGTGTATTCAAGGCAATTAATCAGTAGAAAATTTACATGACTAGACTCAATCATAACTTGCATCTAAACAATTTAGTGGCAACTGAGTCACTGACCAATTGTCAAAAGTGTCCCATGTAAGTGCACAAATATTCCAACAATCTTGGACAAAACTGTTGAGGCAATTAAGTTTCAAAGCCTCCTTCCCTCAAATCAACATTCTTTGTACTCCCTAAAAGTTTCCCTAACAATGGTTGCCTCCTATTATTTAACCTTGAAAAGGGGGAGGGGTCAATGAGAAGTTACTTTAGCATGACTGTACACACTGTATAATGGTACTGGAAAAGAGTTTTCAGATTCAAAAGAGGTTTGTTTTTCTCAAGTAGTTTTGTCCAAGATTACAACATGAACAACCCAAGCCATACAGATATACTTTGTCATCTTACCTGCAGTCTCCTGCATTAGCCACATACAGCCTCTTTCCTAGAAATAGTGCCACCAAGGCGGTACAACCTCCATCGATCCTGTAAGTTACCTTTTCTCTTCTGATCTGCTCATCCTGAGTAATACATTTCAATATTACTTGATCAATTACTGTTCATGATTTCAATGTCATTGAACCCTATTGATTCAGGTAAATAAAATAATCATCCCCATTATGACTGCTGTTAAGTACTGAGTCAAACATCACTGAGCTCCTGACAAATGAGTGAGAAAGTCACTACAGATGCTCTGCATTCTTGCATTTCGTGATGTTTTCTGACATTTGGTAAAGGTGAGCAATATCAAAGGCTGGGGAACAATATCAGTATTGGTTTCATGTCTTGACCATCCCTGGCTCTGCAACAAAATTAATATTGCGCAATGTGAAGTTCTTCTGAGCTGACAACTCTGCAAGGCATGATTATAACAGTTGATACTGACAGAGTTGCTGTAAACTTCGATTGAGGTTTAATTACCCTTAAATGAAACAGATTTTTCCAAACTACTGTACTTTCATCCTTCAGTTTCCAACAAAGCATCTCATTTTTTCACTAACACTTAAAACTGGCTTCAAAATCATTTTTGAATGGATGAAATCAAAACTAAACACCTATCAATAAATTGCAGATTCACATTAGCCAGCTATTGAACAACTGTGCTCGAGGAGCTTTGCTAACCTGCCATCACAAAACAAAACTGACAGACCCCGTACATGGGCCATTACATTCCCTATGAATTTATTCACCCAGGAAAGTAAGCCACAAATACCAGTGAGCAAAATCAGGGCTGTGCTCTAGCGGCACCCAGTCACCCCTGGCGACTCACGTTTGCCATTGGGCGACCAGGAAATATTAGTTTTTGCACCAAACGTTTATGCTGGGTGCCCTGGATTTCAAGGGTTTAGAGGTTTGGGCGCCCAACTACTTTTCTTAGAGCACAGCCTTGTCCCTTTCCCTCTGTCAACGTTGTTTTGTGGGTTATTTTTTATTGGAAAATATATCGTTGTAAAAAAGATGCACCAACATTGAAAAGGAGGGGGAGACAGGTGAGAGAGGGGTGAAAAGGGACACCTTCATATGTCTGAAAACAAATTGTCTCCACAGGTTTTGTCCGTGATTGTAGGATGGTTTACCATTTCAAAGAAAGCTTCCTCCAAAGTGCCAATAACCAGACTGTCAATTGTCACTGATGAGACAACAGCCTCAGCTAACTCATCTGCCATTGCAAGCTTTTCATCACTCTCATAAGCCAACAGCTCTCTGATTCCTTGTAGTTTCTCCATGATGTGAATGTGAAGTTGATTGACAGCCATAAGACCTGCACCACAACCAGCATGGCCATCAAAGACACCAAAATATGCATAAGGGATCTTTGTCTGCAGAAAAAGTTTTTACTTCAGCAGGGGTTTCGATAATTTTTTTGAGAACAGCTAACTGAGCCAACCAAAGTACAGTAGGTGGCAACTTAATGAATTTTTGTAATCAACTTCTAATGAAACAACTGCATCAATCAAGAACATCTTTGTCATTACACTGTCTGTTTCTAAAACAGTGTACTGACAGAACTGAGTGTATTAATTCACTGTAATTTCTTCGCTGAAAATTATCGGTAAAAATTCTGTGGCGCAAGGGTGGAGGGGGGTGGGGTGGGGGATGACTCAAGAAATGAAGGAAAGTATTCAACCCATAAAGCTGTCCTTATAAGGGTTGGGACAACAGGAATTTTCCTGCATGCTTTGAGTAAGACCAGCAGCTGCTTTGTTTAAGAAAAATAGCATGTTATCCCTGTCTACTTCAAAAGTACCCGACAACCTTGGTACTGAACTGTTTATGTTTGATTGAGCAATGTTAGCACAAGGAGAAGTTAAGCAATGGTCACTCTTAGGGGTTAAGGGGTTAATATTTCATTTCCATGAATTGATAACAATTAGGTCAGATTTGAATGTATATAAATTATATGGAAGGTGAACAGTTAGTATTATATAGAGCTTGATATCAGGGTTTGAAGGCTTAACCCTCTGACAATAATTTCTTAATGTCTTATTCAGCTGAAGAGGCTGGTGGAAAAGTCTCCTATAAAGTGACGATTTAGGTCAATTTTCTTTTAAGCAGAAGTGCCTGATTTTTTGCATGTGGCCTTCAATTTATTTAGTCAAGAATGCCTTGGTGTCTTGTTTTGTTTTGTTTTTTTGCTGGTTTGCACTTTGCCAAACTTTTGAAGAATCACTGAATGGGTGCAAGGAAGCAGAACAAAAGCCACATCCAACAAATAACATGATAAAGTAATACTAGCGTTGTTAATATATTATTACACTGTACCTGAGCGACATGTGTTGGACTTCCAGTGCCATCTGGTCCATTAGTGGACTTTCTTACATTCAAGCAAAACATTCCTGCGACTGATTGGTCTTCATTCTTCTTTGGTGTTTTTCCTGCATTAATGGCTCTGAATAAAAATATACAAAAATTGAAGGGATCACAATCTATAGGCTAAATATGTATAAGTACAATGAAAATGTTTATTGCTACTTATGGAAAGGATAGTTAATTGCTGAATGATTCAGTTGTAATCTCATGTCAAACTGTTGCTTCACTCAGTTCACCCTGATCACCTTGCACCCTTACAACATAAGAGATTTGTTGCTTCCAGTTGTATCACGTACTTGCTTTGCTTGGCCTGCATGAACAATAAAGCTCCCATTTTACCCAAAAGTCACATCTCTTTTGTGTTTGAAAGTTAAGCAATTGCATAACTGAAAGCATATCACTTGGCATTTTACAGGGTTTGTACCCTTTTTCAGAAATAAGTGTCCAGATGTTTTCTAGGACTTTTACAAACCTCAGAATTCCCAGGACCCATAATACATGGTATGTCCTTTTTTCAGTTGTTGGATCTTTTCATCTGGCTTCTATTTAATATCTCTTTTCAGAAAACTTGACTGAATTTACAGATTTTCAGGATGTTCCATGACCTCCCACAGTGTAGGTATCATTTTCAAGCCCTTTTCAGTCCTTGAAAATGTTATATGTATATGCCAGTACTTGTCACAAGATGGATCACACAAGATTAATTTGCTTAATATTTTAACAATTTCTCCCTTTTACTTCTGTAGGATTCATGTTTAGGAGCAACAACTGATAATTTAAATTTTGATTTCAGGTTTTAAAGGCTTAAACACCATTATTATAGGCAATGTGTATGGTGGGAGGGAGAGGGAGAGGAGAAGAAAGTGTAACCCCAAATCAGCAGCTTTTCAGTGATCTGGAGATCTCAACTGAGCCTTTTACTCTGGAGGAACTCCAGCATGCTAAGAAAAGGTTAAAGGAAGGGAAGATGCAGGTTGAGGATGGTGTTTCAGAACAGAAGACATTATTAAAAAAAAATTTCATAAAATTCAAGAATCTTGATTGCACATTGCACTCAAAGAGTGCATCTTTTGTGAAAAATTTTCATACTCTGACAGTATTAACAAGTCTAAAAGTAAATTTATGGGCAGCAAATTCCCTCTATATCAGCAATACGTTTCAGCAATAAGTTTCAGTCTACTACTTTGTGGGTGGCATCCTTCCCAGTAATATACATTTTTCTTTTGGATTTCAACTTCATTTACACACAATATATAAGCGGAAAAAAATACCAAAAATTACGTGGAGCTCTGGGCAGTGAGGTAATTTTCGCATACATGTACATGCTCATATGCTTTTTACATGATCAGTAAAAAAATATGCACCTTGGCATATCCAAACACCAAACTCTTCCCTGTTACAGTTATATGGTTATTTTTAACCCCCGATCTATCAATTCCACAATGGAGTCAGTAGAAAACCAATTTCATACATTATTCAGCTATTCAACCATTAGCGACGAATACCATTTCCGCAATAATGATGACTGTTTCAGTTCAGCTTGGGAAGACCTTATTGATCACCGATCAATGTCAAAATATTTACCCACTATGATATGAAAGTTCAACGAGGAAATGAGGTCATAACTGTCGCATTTTCTAAGGAAAAACTTACGTTACTGTAAACAAAAAGAGAAGATCTGCGATGTACAGTATAAACAGTGGTAAGTTGAGTCATAAAGGAGCTCAAACACAAGCGTATGCATTCTCATTCAAGATAGGGACAAGTTAATTTAATAAGGAGGAAGAAATCCACAGATATGCATTCGACTTACTCAGCATATCCAGCGTTAAAAGGTAATTCCCTGTGTGGAATAATGATCGGTCTTGAGTCGTGATCTGAGGCGGCTTGTTCAGATTCTTCGTCGAGTTGAAGAAATTCCGGTCGTCTGTACTCGTACTTCTGCTCCAACATATCATCGTACACTCGAAAGCCCAGGCGTCGGTCTGAATTTACGTTCGTAAAGTAGGCAAGCGCACGGGCTGGGTTAATATTTAGCATTCGCTGGAAGCCATTTAAGCTCATATTTTTAGAGCCCTGACTGCACACTTAGGGCTCTTCTTCCGCGAGGGAAAATAAGCGATAAAATTAAAACAGTCCACGACTACAACAGGAAACCGCTGACAACCTCGGCTCGCTGCACAGACGCGACAAGATGGTAGGAGGGGCTGGTAGGAGGGAGGTGTATTTCTATCCCTCAGTCCCTCCCAGGGTCACAAGGAAGGAGGATTCGTGTACTGAAGAAAGCTGGAACAGTATTGGAGTTAAGAGAGATTACTGTGTATGATGCGTTGAATCGTCAATAGGCCTATGATTTGTTCAATTCATGCTTTATTACTGCAGGGTGGCTATCCGATAAGTAGGGAGTAATCGAGCGAGTAATTTGAAATTACGAGCACGATTACTCTCCGAATTGTACTCCACTCAGTCCAGTCACTAATTAATCGTATCAATAACAAATCTCGAGATTAAGAAGTCTTGCAAACAGTAGAAAAACATTATGAAGGAAGTCATTACAGTGCATGTATATTGACGCGCGAATGGCGTGGGTGTCCAATACGAGAAGTCGGAGTTTCAAAAAACACTTACGCGCGTCGGGATAAAATTAAAAATACAAAGGTTTTTGAATACAAATTCGTGAAAGTATATTGCATGACAAAAGAAGAAAATTATATGCTTCTTTTTATCCCGACGCGCGCACGTGTTTTTTGAAACTCCGACTTCTCGTATTACAGGTATCTATTACAAAAAGTTGTAATTGGACACCTGCACACACCCACTTGATCGCGCGCCAATTACGCGATAAATATGCGCGCGCAGAACCAATCAGAATCGATAAAGGACAAAATTATTGAACGCTGATTGGCTGAGACAAAGGGCATTTTTTTAGTCGTGGATACCCAAAGCGTATAAACGATCAGATGTAAACTAATCGATAAATCAACGAACAATATCGATTTTTCAAGATATACCAATTTCTCACTTACTCAGTTGAATTCGATATGGCGACGATCAATATCGATTTTCCGACGTTTCACTTTCCGAAGTAATGCCACAACGTGATACGTTGAAATATTCTTCTAGTTTTCTTTGTTCCGACGGGATTGATACTCGTTGCAGTCAGCATGTGTTACCGACCTAGCTGATCGTTACCGAGCCACTGCTCACTGGAAGACTTAAGGTGTCACTGTGCTATGTGTGCTGAAGGTCCACTCTTATTAGCAAAGGAGCACGCCGTGAGATTTCCGTGGACAGTAGTAGATAGATAATGAGAGTTCTGGGCCAGTTTTTTTAAAAAACACATTTTCTTTTAAAAATTAAAAATTTTTAAATGGAATTTTAAATGGAAAAAATTACAAAGTAAAAAATTTTCTTTTAATGCGCATCGGCAACCAAGGATCATTTTTTTCAATTTTTAAACGTAATTACAAAGTAAAAAACCTTTTAATGCGCATCGGCAACCAAGGATCATTTTTTTCAATTTTTTCTTTTTTTAAACGTAATTTCCCCACAGAGGATCCCCACAGGGGATTTTTGACAAAGCAAAAAAAATGCCTATGGAAATTTCCATAGGCATTTTTTAGGGAGTTTATTTAATATCCATATGGAAAATTTCATGTAATTACCAAAGTAAAATCCATATGTCCGTTTTCAGTTTTTACAATATTAAAAAAAATATATATATTATATATTATATGAATACTTGTCTCATATGTAAATCAGAAGAATTACCATTCGCAACTGATAATGAAGGTTGTCAAGAATGTAAATGTGTTATTCATTCCTCTTGTATGACACAATGGTTAAACTCTAGATATGGAAGGGGATGTTGCCCTCATTGTAGAACTCAAATTGTGGAAAGTTATAGTGAAAATGATAGAGATATTGATTATGAAGATAATCAGTATGAAGATAATCAGTATGAAAATTCAACTATTTATTTTCATGATATTTATAATTTAAATTTATTTATTATAAAAATTATATTTCGAAATTTTAATAGTAATAATTATATTCAATATAGTAGAAGTTTAAAAAAAATACCTGAAACCTATTGCCACAATGAAAAAAAAAATACACCTCACCGTGAAGGTTCAATAAAATTTGTTACAAGAAGAGATGGACAAAAAGTATTAGTTTCATATTGTGAATATTGTAATAAAAGAAAAAGAAAATTATTTGGTAATAGTTTTCAAATACCTTAAATAAACCAAAAAAATTTAAGTAATAATTCATGTACCATTCGCATTTGTGCTGATTGTGGTAGAAGAAAAAGTACTTTTTCAATATTTTTTTAAAAATTTTTTTAAAAAATTATTGAAAAATAGCATTACGACTATTTGACAGATTTACTGTAAATTTATTATTATAACGGGATACATATTTATCTACAATAGGACTATTGTCAGCCACATAATCATCAATATTACACATTTTATTAAATAGGTAATCTTGATCAAAAGTTCCTCTTCTCATTATTGCTCTTATATCATTTAACAAATGTTCATAACTTTGATAAGCATAGGTACAATTTTGAATTTTTTGATCTAAGTTTTTATGTTGCATCCAACCTTGAATTAAAAGTGCAGCAGTACTTATGGCTACAAGACTAACACCACCTGTGGCTACTGATGATGCAATTCCACCAGAGGCAAAAACCAATGATAAGGAGTTTCCTAATAATTTCCAGCGTTTAAAACGTTTGAGAGCATATTTGTAAACCCAACACTTTCTATGATAAGTTGCATAATAACCATTTAATTCTTTGATTTGATCATCACTTAATTTGTCTGAAATATGATTCCAGTCAAATATGCACTTTCTTGGTTCCACCATATAAATTGGTTTATATAAAAGTTAAGAGATTACTGTTGGAAACGAAGGAACTCATTTTGAAAGTATCTAAACATCTGTTTCAACTCTGCATTTGTCAAACTTTTATTATAGATCAAGAAAGCGTATAGATTCATTTTTGTACTACTTACGGGCGTTGCGTTGTCTACAATACTTCCGATGGAAAAAGTGTGGGAACTGGATGGTAAGAGATCTGTAATTACTGCTGACGCTATAGGTGACACACTAGCGGTTCCTCTGAATAGGTCTAACGTAGCCTGTGAGGGGTTGTGATCTTTTGTAACGCGAATAGTCCATAACTCTATTTTATCTGTTAAGTTTGACAGACCAGACTTAGTGAGTCTCCCAACTTGAGGCGTCCCCCAATCCACATACACTAAACCATCAGACCATGGTAAATGTGCACCGAATCCGTTATTATTAATATAATTTCCCCAAAAGAAGTGTGTTTGAGCATATTGGTTATGTGTATTTACAAGCATAAACGTTGTTGATGTGTTGTGAGAAGAACCACCGACATCTGTTGAAGGAAATCCATTAAACGCGAGAAAATCATCTGTACCGTCAAAATATGCGTGATACTTTCCAAGGCGTGTATCAAACTTTAATAAGGGTTTCCTGTTGTTGACAGATTGTGCAAACTTTCTGTTATTAACAGGGTCAGTCATCCCTGCTATCTTATCATTCTCATCAACATCTAAGAGAGTTAGCGATGGTATCAGACTGAGTGTTAGGTTCTCAAGAATAGGAACACCGAGTAGTGTGGTGTTATTACGTAGCGTTCTATCAACGTATAACTTATTACTGGCATCTGTGTTGTTAATTGGACTACCCACATTCTTGATTCTGTGAGTATCCATGTTGATGTTAGTCTGCATCTTCATCTCATCGTTATCGTTTACAAACAGTTCGAGGTTATAGACGCTCGGATCAACACTATCCACCCAATCTTTAACACCGTAGGCGATCATATGAGCATTTACCGGTGTCAACGTTGTTGTACCATGCATATCAATATAGATGTAATCGATAACTTGTAACTTGTTGTTGTTGATTTGCACGAGTAGTTTGCTGAAATTAGTGAAGTTACGCTGAACGTTTTTGTTGATGCCCGCACCAGAACTATTAGCTGACAGCTGAATATTGATCATTTCTGGTGGAAAGAATTCAAATATCATTGTGTATGTCCCACGAGGTAGAGGATTGAGATTGAAACCTATCCTGGATCGATAATTGTTTGTTCCTGAATCCTTTGTCAGAACAGCGCTATAAGCCTTCTTATACTGGTGAGGCGAACCGTTGAAATCAACAATCCCATTAATGGTGATGTTATTCTCGGAACTGCTCTCATTAACATCTCTCAGGTATAAGAAAGCGTTCTTCTTGTCAGAGGTGACAATGTGTGATTTAGAGATGTAGTCCTTATACTGCTGCGTGATATTTTGATTTGAAGTGTTGAGTTGGGTGTTGAAAAAGCTAACGTTGACAGCATGATCGTTCTCAAAAACCGCTGGCGTACCAACATTTACAATCTTATTTCCATCCAAATTCAGATCATCGGTCATAGCTACGCTTCCATCCTTTTTGAGATAGGGTGTTAAATCCACTGGTGATGCCACTTTAGCATCAACATATTTTTTATTGACTGCTTCTGAATCACCACTTGAGCTTGTTGTATCTTTCAAATTTATTATTTTGTAATTAGCCATATTTAAATTGTAAGTCATCGGATTTTGACCATTTGTCTTCAAATAATCACTTAATTGACTTTCAAGGTAGCTTTTATTGACTCCATCTTGTTGGTCAACGGGATCCTTTGTGTTCTTAACCCTTTGTTCATTCATATTCAAATCACCAGACATACGTGAGCTCCCGTCAGTTTTGAGATAATTACCGTTTGATGAGTGAGTGTCAACATAATTTTTTGTAACCAAATGATTATTAGCTGTTCCCTCTTTTGACTGAGTTATCGCTTCGCTGAAAGTCTTGTATCCGTGGATTGTTTGATTATATTGATCAACAACAATACTAGCATCACCACTTAAAATTGGAATGAATAAACTTCTCCAAGCTGTTTGACGTCTAGACCTTAGAAAAACAAAGTTATTTCCGGTTTCGGCTTTGACAGCAAAACTATTTGCGTAAATATCACCGTTATTGTCGTACAGAACGCATTTGTCAGTGGTAATACCGCTAGCACCACTTGCAGATTCGTAAAGCTTTTCAATATCTGCTCTATTGATAACAACCTGATTATTTCCGTCTTTTATTTTGATTCCTCCACTCGGGGCTGTGATTGACCCACTTATTGTGTTGTCAAGAGAACTGACGAGAATGCTGCTTTTTCTTCTTTTACCCCTCCCATCATAATTTTTCAAATTCGGTATTTTCAGATGTACATCGTCAAAATCCTGATTCTCAGCCTCAATGATCACGGAATCATTGTATTGGTCAGGAATATACAGTTTAGGTGTGATTATACCTTTGTCGGGTAGATATTTAACCAATTTTCCTGCTTCTGCATCACCTACCATAACCTGACTCTGTGCAACTTTTGAATTCAGTCCATCGTCAACGTATTTCTTAGTCGTTGCGCCGGTCTGTGTTGTAGGGGTTGCTAGATTTATTATTTTGTGATTACCCACATTCAAATCACCAGTCATCGCTACGCTACCATCTTTTTTGATATATCCTGTCAGATGAACATTAGTGACATGGTCGTCAATGTATTTTTTGGTTGCTGCATCGGCATCAGTTGTCGGGGTCGCCACGTTAGTTAATTTTTTATTATCGATATCATAATTTCCATCAGATGTTAATTTAAAACCAGGACCTGGCGGACCAACTGCTCCTTGAGTACCAGGATTCACTGTATGTGGATTATGAAAATTATCATTATTTATCCCCATATACTATTAGATTATATTATAATTTAATTGATTCATATATTTCCATAAAAATTCCTTTTAACGGTTTTCTTTGGTTTGTCAACATATAGAAATGAATACGGTTTTTTAGTTGCCCTTTCATATTGATCTTTTGTGACATTCAATTCTCTTGAAATCGAATTTCTTTCACGATTACTTGGAAACTCATAAACGACATAATGGCTACAATTTAATCTTATATCTTTTGGTGTTTTATAGAAGCTCTGACTGAGATATATTGTTGAGCAGTTTTTATGTCTTCCCTGAATGAAATAATCAATTAATGGTTTTTGATTTTTTTCACAAATGAAATCATCAAATATTACTATTTTCTGAGAATCACTATCCAGACTATCAATGGGTTTTATTTCATTGTTATTGTAATGTATAACATCATAACCAACCTTAGAATGTCTACTGATATCATTCAGTGTTTCAATCATATGTTTATATTTTTCCTGTTCAAGATTTTTACCATAAATATGAACCTGATCAAAATAAACTAATGGTGTCATAAGCATGTGATACAATAAATTAGTTTTTCCTGAACCGCTATTACCACAAATCAACATTCTGAATGGTTTATCCGGCATATAACTTTCTATTTGTCTGAAATTGGTATTTTCATCTTCATTGAAATCGTAATTTGGTATTTCCATATATATATATTAGATAAATAAAGATAAGTTAAGATAAGTTAAGATAAGTTTATATAACTATTATATAACTATTATATATAATGGATATTAAACAATTCAAAAAGCTTAGTAATTCCAAAATTGAAGCAGGAAGAAAAACCAGAACTGTGAGAAATGTGTTGAAACAGTATAATGAAGCAAAACAAGATGCTTATGAGAGAGTATCAGAAAGTTTACAACCTATCATTGATGTTGAAAAAAGTATTGATAAGAAACAGGATGAATTAATTGAACAACTCCAAAAAAATCAAAAAGCTATCACAAGTGGTTTAGATGATTTAATTCTTCATCAACAATTACCTGAAACCTCCGCAAAAGATACAAAATTATCAATTGGTTATAAACCTGCAATGATGGATACATATAAATCGGATTTAGATAAAGGATTCGATCATGATGATATTCAAACATTAATGTATTATGATCTTAATCCACCATCTGATATATTGAAAGGTGTTCAAAATAAAGACATTAATTTTAATAATTATAATAAGAGTTTAGGTAGATTACTAAAAGATTTAGGACAGCGAAAAGGAGCACTATCAAAAACTAAAAAGGCACGAGATGGTAATAAGGAGCAGATTGATGAACTAACACATCAAATCAAGACCATTCAAAAATATAGAAACAGAATTGCTATAATACCTGAAGGTCTGGAAACAATTGGGTCAGGGATATATACACAGAAAAAGAGAAATGCTTACAAAGTAAATCTACAAAATGGTCAGTATGGTGGTCTGATTATTGATCTTCCTAAACTGTATGGACATCTCAAAGTTATAGCTCATAAGGACGGTCAGAAAGTATATGATAAACAAGCTGACTTTGACACACTTGATCTTCTAACAAAGAGGTTCAACAGTAAAAAGAAATACAGTGATCTATCAAAAATGATTTTTAATGAATTAAATCAAATATCCCAGATTCCTATACATCGTACTAGTAATAAGTTTAAGAAAATGGGAGCGGGTGTCATTTATTTCAACAATACAGAAGATTTACTTTCTAGATTAGAATTACTTGGAGGATCGATTCAAGCAGGTAATGATGGTGTTACAAAAGAATTCACACAAATAGCTCATACATTGAATAAAATAGGAGTTATCAACAATAATCAATTAAATGATTTATTAAGAATTATCTAATATAATATATAATGGAAGAAGTGATTTATATATCATCTGTTGATAGAGAGAAAATTGGTGTTAGTAAAACTCACGATTTCAAAATCAAACTGAAAACGACGTATAAATTGGATAAAGATAAGAGGTATGAAATAGCTGTTGATACAGTGATGATGACATACAGTTGGCATAACATATCTGAAAAGATTGGAAACAATAAGATTAAATATAGTCATGATGGAGGTGAAAACTGGGAAACAATTACTTTTGTTGATGGTAGCTACAGTTATGAAGACATAAATGATTACATTCATCAGTATATGGTAAGAGAGACACATACAACAAAAGATAAATATCCAATAAATATCCAGTTCGTTCTATCTTCATTTAGAGTCATTATTGAATTGGATAATAATTATCAGGTTGATCTTAGAGGGACTGAATTTGGTAATTTACTTGGTTTTGATGAAAAAATAGTGGAATCGACAGAATATAGTGCTAGATTACCGAATATAACCAACAGCGTTGATAAAATAAATATCCATTCAGATATTATTGAAAATTCAATACTGAGTGGTTATTCTGATAATCTACTGGCAGTCATACCAACCGACAATTTAACCCGCTCATATTCGTTTAAATACGAACCTCGACGTTTGTTGTTTAATGAGGTGAATAAAACACAACTGAATGAGATGCGATTTTATATAACTGATCCACTCGGTCGTCCTATTGATCTGAATGGTGTCGATTGGTTTATGACATTAATTATGCGATCAACAACATAATAATATAATATAATATAATTGTATATGAATCGATTTGAATACAAGAAACGATACGATCCTGATTTAGGAATGTATGTTAAGAAGCATGTTCATAGTGGAGAAATCCAAGGTGGAGCATTAAGTGATATTTTCAAATCTGTTGCAAGTAATTTATTTGGTAAAACCATGAAAGAGGCGGCAAAAACAGCATCTAAAAAGGCTCTTCAAACTGCAGCTACAAAGACCGGTGAACATGTTGGTAAAAAAGCAGGTGATAAAATAATTCAACTATTAAGAAAAAAAAATCAAGCTTCGCTAAATCAAGCTTCACTAAATCAAGCTTCACCAAATGTACCAAGAAAAGGTGTTAAACCAATGTCACAAACACCTATGTCACAATATGAGATCAATGAGAGAGTTAACAGAATAATTTCTGGAGGTAAATTTAGAAAAAATATGTAATCAAATATTATATGTTTAGAAACTCGGAATATGTAGAACGATATGAAGACGTTGTTTTTGAACTAGAAACAGGTTTGGATACAACAGTGACTAGAAATAAAAAAAAAGATGGTCATAGATTCGTTGTTGACAATACAGGTGAAGTGACTCCATTTGATTGGTATAATTCACGTATTGTAGTAGATTTTAAAGTAGTATTAGCAGCTGATGGTGGCAACATTGCAGCAGCAGATCATAACGGTATAGTAAATGGTTCTCATTCATTGATAAATAATTTTAAAGTTAATTTGAATGGAAAAAAAGTATATGATCTGAACGACGCTAACCATTGTGTAAATATCAAAAATCTCTTAGAGTATAGCCCATCTTATGCTGAAAGTACTGCTACTAATGAATTTTTCTATTTAGACACAAATCGAAGCGCTGAAGAACGACCAGCTCAGGGTGCCTATAATAAAGGTTTTGCTACGAGAAAAGCTCTTCTTGGTACATCAACTACAGTCAGTACTGAAATACCTCTTAATAGATACAGTTTTTTCGAAGCACTACGTGATGAACTTCTGCCGAATACACGCTTAGAACTAAATTTAGAACTTGAATCGGATGCTAATTTAATTTGGCAAGCAGGTGCTGATTGTAGAGTTGTAGTAACAAAAATGCAACTTATGGTTCCTCGGATTACTTTCAATTCTGAAGGTCAATCATTATATACTAGTAAATTCATTACAAATAAAAAATGGACATATCTAAGAGAAGAAATCATGAGATCAAATTCTTCACAGCAACGATCCGGTCATTTCAATATTACAAGTGGAATAAGCAAACCAAGGCATGTATTTGTTTTTATCATCAATGATGCCAATATTAGCGCTCAAACAGCTAATCCATTTTTGTATAACACTTTTTCAGTTAGTACAGACCCAAGAACTCTTTCAAATTGTCATCTTGTTGTTGCAAATGGTAATGAATACCCAGAAATACATTATGCCCCTACTACAGATATGATCAGAGTGTATAGAGATGTTCTGAAATACGTCCATAAAAACAATGAATATGGTGAAGGCACTTTGCTTAATAGAAGTAATTTCAGTACAATCTTTCCATTTGTGTATTTTGATCTCACAAAACAAAAACTGGATATCAGAGATGGAACAACTAAACTAACTTTCAGATATGAACTAAGTGGTACAACAGCAACCGCTTATAGTATCTATGCTTTGATTTTATATGAGCAGGAAGCTGAACTTCTTCAGAAAGATGGTAAACTCTTGTTCCGTTAAAGAAATTTCATATGAAATTAAAATGAAATTAAAATGTAATTTTAATTTCATATATTATATATGACGCAATATTTTCCTTATGGTGTTAAACTAAGCAAAGGTCAAATGGAAAAGCTTTCAAGAGCTTATGCCAATCAATCAGAACCGATCACACTCAGATTAGGAAAATCTGATTTGAAAGGTAACCATGAACTTATGTTGACAAAAACACAGATCAAAAAGATTCAGAGGGCAATGGAGATGAATAAAGGAGTTGACATAAAAATATCAAAAAGCCAATTAAGTAAGGTTGCAAGACATGGAGGTAGTCTATGGAGTTCACTAGCAGGTCTATCGTCTAAAGTGTTACCGATGGTGGTACCATTAGCTAAAAAGGCTATTGCACCTCTTGCAACAGGAGCAATGAGTGGTTTGGCTTCTCTCGGTGTTAATAAATTATTTGGAAGCGGTCAAACAGGTGGATTTCTTATCCCTGACTCAAAAGTAAATAGATTAATTCAGTATAAAGATCATCTAACAGCTAAACAAAAACGAGACATTCTTAATGCTTTACAAACAGGATCTGGTGTCCATATTAAGCCAACACAACGACAGATGGGATCAGGTATTGGCACTATTCTCGCTTCAATTGGAATTCCGATGCTGTTAGACGCTGTAATGGGTAAAGGCCTTCAAATCGATTCGAATAGATCAAGAAAATCACCACCCGTCAAACTACCCCCAAAACAAGGAGGTCTTGTATTACCTGTTGATTATAGAAGCGATCCATTCATTGGTACTTGGGAAGGTCCTATGGTGGGTCTTGGTGTAAAAAAAAAAACGGTGAAGAGGAAGAAAGGCAAGGGACTTTTAACAGGATCTCTCGGAGTAAATCAGGATACAGCATTCAACAAAAACGTTTGGTCAAAAATCCCTCTCTTAGGTCAACTCATATAAATCAAATCAAATTCATAGATAAACCGCTAAGCAACTTTGACCTGATAAAACTGGTTAATCAATTAGGTATAAAACATTTCAGAGGTGTATTCAGTCGAGATGATTTACCAGGTCAAATAAATGAACCTGAAGTTGGAATAATAAATTTAGATTCAAAAATAGGACCTGGCACTCATTGGGTTTGTTACAGAAATGATGACAAACACTTCAGTGAGTATTTCGATTCATTCGGTTTAATAATGCCAACTGAAATACAAAAATATTTACAAACAAGTGGTGAAAAAATAATATATTCAACAGATGAAATACAAGAACGCGATTCAGTTTTATGCGGCTATTGGTGTTTGTACTATCTGTTGGAGAGACAGAAAGGGAAATCAATACTTGATATCATACATAATACAGCATTTGATCCAATGGATAAATCAGTGAACCATAAATTTATAATTAAATATTTCAGAAATATCTAATTCATATATATAATGGTGAAATTATATTGTGTAAGACAAAAAAAGAAAACTGAAAATGCTTCTGGTAGTGAACAAATTGTTAAGACATCAAATGGTAGATTAAGGATGAAAGCTATTTGTGCTGAATGTGGTGCGAAAAAATCAATGTTTGTTAAGGGAAACTAGTGGAGCCCACCCAAAGCGGTGGGCAGTTTTTCTATCCCGGTACCTTTATTCCAACAGATACTAAGTTTTTGAAAACCTTTGTTAAATCAGCTCGTAAAGCTAAAAGTCCTGTTGATATGGGAAAACAAATGTTAAAGGCTTATTATGGATCAGGTGTTGATATTCATAAAGCGATTGGTAAACTACCAAAACCAAAGGGTGGATTTACATTACCTGGACATAACTATACAGGTCCATATAATCCACTTGAACAACAGCTTAGATATAATCCAAAAACTGGAGAAATATTGGAGATATATCAACAACCGACTGGAAAGACGGATGCAATCGCCATGCAGCATGATGTTGATTATTCTGTTTGTAAGGATGACAAGAAATGTAAAAATAAGGCAGACCGAAAAATGGTTCAAGCTTTAGACAAGGTACCATACAATGAAAGACAATGGGGTCATTGGTTGGCTCGAAATGCAATAAATACAAAACAGAAACTAGGCCTTGGTGTTTCAAAAAACGGAAAAAGCCGTCGAGTGAAGAAAACTGGCAAGAAAAATTGGCAGATGAATTACATACACCTATAAAAAGGAACTTTACTCGGCGGCGTGTAATTGTAAATCATATCGATGAAATATGGGCTGCTGATCTGGTTGAAATGCAACAATTCAGTAAATGGAATAAGGGTTACCGATATCTTCTTATGGTCATTGATGTTTTCAGTAAATACGGTTGGATTGTCCCATTGAAGGATAAGAAGGGTGAAAGTGTTACAAAGGCATTCAGTGAAATATTCAAGGAAGGTAGAAAACCACAATATCTATGGGTTGATAAGGGAAAGGAATTCTATAACAAACATTTGAAGGATTTGTTGGAGAAATATAATATACAGATATACTCCACAGAGAATGAGGAGAAATCCTCAGTGGTTGAACGATGGAATAGAACAATTAAAACTAAAATGTGGAAGCAGTTCACTGTTCAAGGTAATACACAGTATTTAGACATGCTACCTAAAATATTGAAACAGTATAATAATACCAAACATTCAAGTATTAAAATGACACCTGTAGAAGCTAGTAAAAAGAAGAATGAGGGACTTGCTTACTTCAATCTTTATGGTGATATGAAAACATTAAAACAGAAACCGAAATTCAAAATAGGTGATAAGGTTCGAATATCCAAGTATAAAAGAAAGACTTTCGATAAAGGATACACTCCAAATTGGACTGAGGAAGTATTCACAGTTGATAAAATCCAATATACAAACCCAATCACTTATAAATTAAAGGATCTCAACGATGAAGAAATACAAGGAAGTTTTTATGAACCTGAATTACTGAGAGCTAAACAGGATGTATTCCGTATCGATAAAGTCATTCGGAGAGATTATAAAAAGAAACAAGCTTTGGTGAAGTGGAAGGGTTATAGTGATGAATTTAACAGTTGGATACCAATGGAGGATTTAAAAGATATATGAAATTGCTTCTTATGAAAACAAATAAATCTCACCTTATATATATGAATAAAGAGAGATTTAGGAAACTATTCAAGAGATTGAGGGATTTCATACTATGTTGTAAGAAAACTGTGGATGAAGTGAATAGCGTATTGGAAGATATTAATGAACTGCAATTGTTTCATGAACCAAAAGAAGTTGAAGTTGAAGTTGAAGTGAATAAAAATCTATTTAAAAAAAATACCATATAAAATATATATGGAAGTTAAATATGAAACTGATGTTAAATATGAAAGTGATAGGCTTTTGGAGGAGTTAAAGCTAGAATATGAATATGAATTGGATACTTTAGAGGAGATATATATGGTATTAATGGAAAACGTAGAATCACGCAGCCATTCATTTGAGCAGATATTGGAAAATGTTAATGAAATGAAAGCTTATTATGAGAAGGAATTATATATGGTCAAAGAGAAATTAAAAAAAATATTCAGAATAACTATATATGCTAAAAAGGAAAACCCAAACCAAAGCTGAAAAAGAACCCAACTTCATAATAGTTGATTTTCTTGATATTGATACCGACAAAATTACTTTTAACACTCCAAAACCAAACGGTTATGGTGGAAGTTATGTCTCATTACGTTATGATGGTAAGCTACTCTATGTACTCTATGATGCACGTGTCTGTCCCTTTGGTTTAAGTACCAATACTGTAGATGTTAGTAAAACTAAGGAAAGGGGAAGGTATCCCAAGGATGAAAAGGTTACTGGATATGGCACCTCCATTAGCTTGCAAAGTGATGACCCTTACTATGAAAAGGCGCGTGAAATTGATGAATTCCTAATAGGGAAATGTATCGAGAACTCAGTACTCTGGTGTCTTGGTGGTTCCAAAACCACAAAGGTTAATCCCTCTTCCATAGCGGGATATGATGATAAAGGTGATAAGGGGAAATGGAAACGTATCTTAAAATACTCCTATAAGGTTGATAAAACCACCAAGGAACGTATCTATCAGGACTACCCACCACGTATGGATTTTGGTCTTCCAACATCATGTGCTGAAGATATAGAAGGTAGTGATGGACTGTTACATGCTAGTGCCACATTCAAGAGCCGATTTTTCGATGCTTCTGGTGTGCTAATACCTGAGGTTGACACAGACAACATAGATGAGGTACTACCAAAATGGAGTAAAATTAGCCTCATGGCTATGTGGGGGAGTATAGCATTGGGTACATACGGGGCTAGCATTAAACCTAAAGCTCAGCAAATTAGAGTCTTTCCCCCTGAAGGATTGGATAATGACGAATGCTTGTTGAATAGTGATAGTGAAGATGATGTTCCTGCTGCTCTTGAATAGAATTCAAAAATGAATAAAAATCTATTAAAAAAAAAATAAATTATATATATATAGATGGAAAATAAAAAGAGAGGAAGAGGAAGACCAAAAAAATTCACAGCTGAAGAACTCAAGCAACATAAAACAACATGGATGTTAAATAAAGAATGGTATTGTGATATATGTAATACTGGGCGTAACTACGGATATACAGGTAAAACAAATCATTTGAAAACACAAATGCATAAGAGAAATGTTGAAAATTCACAACCTCAGAAATCAAATTAATATCTATTTTTAAAAAAAATAGATATTAAAAAAATATTTCATATATTATATAAAGGATGAATAAAAGTGAATTGGAGAAATTGAGCAAATCACAGCTCATCGAACTGCTATTGAAGCAAGAGAAAAAGAAGCCTGATGTCAAAAAGGTACCAGTAATAAGGAAGAAAAAGGTACCAGTGCCAACACCTAAACGAATTAAGACGGAGAGAAATATTCTCGATGAACCGATACCTGTGAATGAGATCCCGAGAGGGCAAACGATTCTGAAACCCTCAAAGGCAAAGAAGATTAAAAAGGTGGTCCGTTGGGGAAAGAGAGAGGTGGAGAATTGGGGTGAGTGGTTGATGAAGGTGGCCTCGCATACACCACGAAATGAGGTGCATGATGAGCTTGAGTCTTTCAAGAGGCATGTGAATGAGCTCTATAAGAAGAGACCACACAGTTTCGAACTTGTAGAGGAAAACTCAGCATTGCAAAATTTTGCTTTTCAATATACCATTGAGGGAGTAGAGGATTACACTCCCAAAACATTTCTGTTAGCTGTCAAATCGGTTGTTGTCAACTTCTTGAAAGAACATCGTAACATAAAGTTCAAACTCATTCTCATATGTAACATGTCAAAAACAGACATATCAACAGGAGAAACAATGATAGTACCTGCAGCTTTCCATTCACCCATCGAGATTAACCTTGAAGCTACTGATGTGAGTGATCTCTACAAGAAAGCGGCTGGTCAGATGTTGGAGAAGATAGCAACCTTTCAAAGGCAGGGGAGTAATTGGATATTCGATTCCATCATTTCGCTGAAACTTCATACAGTAAATTACATACCGTTGAATGGTACATCTTACATACCGCTACTGGATGTGCTCAAAAACAAGAAGGCGATAATAAACATCAAAAATGAGGATAATGAGTGCTTCAAATGGTGCATCTTGAGGTATTTACACCCAACAAACAGTCACCCGGAGAGAGTCTCTTCCTTGAAGAAATATAAGGATGAGTTGAATATGAGCGGTATCGATTTCCCTGTCAAGCTGTCCGATATTGCTAAATTCGAGAAACAAAACAACATTTATGTGAATGTCTTTGGGTATGAAAATGGAAATATATATCCTCTCAGATTTAGCTTGAATGCCGATGGTGTGGTGGATTTACTCTTGATAACCACCGAAGACGAGACAAAAACCAATAGTCATTATTGCCTGATCAAAGATTTGAGCAGATTGGTCTCGATGCAGGTAAGTAAGCATAAAGGAAAAATGTTTTTCTGTCGAAATTGTATGCAACACTATAATGTGGAAGCTAATCTGCGAAAGCATGAAGAGTACTGTTGGAAAAATGCGTCAGAGAATATCATTATGCCAAAGATCAAAATTACTGAAGATGGGGAAAAGATAATCCCATCGATTTTTTTTAAAAACAATAAACACATGGAAAAAGTTCCATTCATCGTTTACGCTGATTTCGAGGCGTTTGTTGAACCAACACATTCATGTGAGAATGATCCAAAGAAACCATTCACCAATCAGTACCAAAAGCACAAACCTTGTGGTTTCTGTTACCACATCAAATGTTTTGATGAAAGTATATATCCATCGAAGACGGTGCATTACCGAATGAAAAGCGAAGGAGAAGATGTCGCTCAGATCTTTGTAGATATGCTTGAGAAAGACATCTTCACCATACACCAAGAGTTCAACTTCCCCAAACCGATGATCTTCACTAAGACTGACAAAGCTGATTTCAAGAACGCAACCACATGTTGGATATGTAGTCAGCCTTTCGAAGAGAATGATAGGAAGGTTAGAGATCACTGTCATTTCACCGGAAAATACCGAGGAGCAGCTCACAACGGCTGTAATCTCTCCTACGTAAAACCGAAGTTCACCCCTATCATATTCCACAATCTCACAGGTTATGACTCTCATCTCTTCGTCAAAAATCTTGGAAAATCTGAGGGAAACATAAAATGTATCCCAAATAACGAGGAAAAATACATCTCCTTCTCAAAAACCATCGTGGTTGGAAAATACAAAGACAATGAAGGGAAAGAAAAGGAGATCAAACATGATCTTAGGTTTATCGATAGTTTCAAATTTATGGCAACTTCGTTGGATAAGTTAGTCAAGAACCTGAGCACTGATAAACTCAAAGAGACTGAGAAAGAATTTGGTGAATTGAAAGATTTCGTCTCAAGAAAAGGAGTTTATCCTTATGATTTTATGAACAGTTTCGAAAAATTCAATGAGAAACTTCCACCGAAAGAGGCTTTTTATTCAAAGCTGAACGATGAGGATGTGAATGATGAAGATTATCAGCATGCTCAAAATGTGTGGAAAACTTTCAACATGAAAACGATGGGTGATTACCATGATCTATATCTCAAAACAGATGTTTTACTTCTTGCTGATGTCTTTGAAGAGTTTAGAAGTGTCTGTCTTGAAAATTATGAACTCGATCCTGCTTGGTATTACACAGCTCCTGGGTTGGCTTGGGACGCAGCTCTGAAAGAGAGTGATGTGAAACTGGAGTTGCTCAGGGATTACGACATGCTCTTAATGATTGAACAGGGAATAAGAGGTGGTGTTTCGATGATCTCCAACAGGTATGGGAAAGCGAATAATAAATATATGCGAAGCTATGACAAAAGTAAACCATCAACGTATCTTGAATACCTGGATGCAAATAATCTGTACGGGTGGGCAATGTGTGAAAATCTCCCGGTAAGAGGTTTTCGATGGATGACTGAAAAAGAGCTGCTGAAATGGAGAAACATTCCCTGCATTCTAGAAGTCGATCTCGAATACCCTACTTCGTTACACGATCTCCATAACGATTACCCTCTCACCCCTGAGAGACTTGTTGTAAACGGAGTCGAAAAACTCATCCCAAATCTGAATGACAAGAAAAAGTATGTGATTCACCACAGAAACCTGAAACAGTATCTCCACCTTGGGATGAAGTTGACAAAGATACATCGTGGGATTAGATTTGAGGAAGAGCCGTGGTTGAAGAGTTACATTATGAAAAACACAGCTCTTCGAGCAAACGCAAAAAACTCTTTCGAAAAAGATTTTTTTAAGTTGATGAACAACTCCGTCTTTGGAAAGACTATGGAGAACATCAGAAACAGACAGGATGTGAAACTGGTGAATAATAAATTGAGTGCACAGAAACTTGCGACAAAACCAAATTTTAAACACCTCACGATATTCGATGAGAATCTCGTGTCAATTCATATGAAGAGAATACAGATACTGTTCAATAAACCTATTTATTGTGGGATGGCTATTCTGGATATCTCCAAGACTCTGATGTATGATTTCCACTACAATTACATCTTACCCAAATATGGAGGAAAACAAAAGCTACTCTTCACAGACACCGACAGTCTTTTGTATGAGATTGAGACTGAAGATTTTTACAAGGATATTGCAGACGATGTGGTGGCTAAATTCGATACAAGCGATTTTCCTGTGGATCACCCTTCAGGGATTGAAAGGAAAAACAAAAAGGTGATCGGTATGATGAAAGATGAAGCAGCTGGGAAAATCATCGAAGAGTTTGTTGGTTTGAGAGCCAAACTATATAGCTACAAAATACATGAAAAAGAAGAAAAAAAATGTAAGGGGGTAAAAAAATTGGTAGTAAAGAAAAATATCTCATTTCAAGACTACAAAAATTGTCTCTTCGAGGGTACAACCAAAATGTGTAAAATGAATGTTATTCGTTCTCGTTCTCATGATATCTATACTGAGACCATTAATAAGAAAGCACTTGATTGGAAAGATGATAAAAGAGTAATATGTGAGGATGGGATAAGTACCTATGCTTATGGTCATATTAAATTGAAAAAATAATATAAAAAATGCCTATGGAAATTTCCATAGGCATTTTTTTTGCTTTGTCAAAAATCCCCTGTGGGGATCCTCTGTGGGGAAATTACGTTTAAAAAAAGAAAAAATTGAAAAAAATGATCCTTGGTTGCCGATGCGCATTAAAAGGTTTTTTACTTTGTAATTACGTTTAAAAATTGAAAAAAATGATCCTTGGTTGCCGATGCGCATTAAAAGAAAATTTTTTACTTTGTAATTTTTTCCATTTAAAATTCCATTTAAAAATTTTTAATTTTTAAAAGAAAATGTGTTTTTTAAAAAAACTGGCCCAGAACTCTCATTATCTATCTACTGACAGTGACAACTGTGTTCACCAGAAGTAAACTACTGCTCTTTTATATAAAGGGGATAGTTTCTAAAGAAACTGTGGTGCTGCGTCGGTGGGTAAGTAGTACACAAAGATTTTGGTATTATCAACAGAGTTGATAAATGTGAAAGTTGACCACAGTACAGGGATTCTATAAGCTGACGTTTCGAGCGCTAGCCCTTCGTCAGAGCGAATCGAGGAATTACGGGTTGTGTGTAGTTTTTATAGTGGAGTAGGAGCTACGCTATTGGTGGTAACATGGCAACGTGAAAATAGGAATACATTAGCGTCATAAAAAAATTCTTTTTTTCTGTTTTCCCTTGTTTTCCCAGTTGTATGGTTTGTTTGTTGGTGTTGATTGTTTGGCGTCAATGTATCCTAGTAGTAAACACCGTAATTAGTACGAAAAGAATAGCTTGTAAGTTTATTTGTTCATAAAGTGTTGATTTAGTATAGAGTGTTGTAAATGTAGAACCGTTAAAACAATAAGTGTGTAAGCTAGATGCTAGTAGAATTAATTATTGTGAAATCAATATTCGACATATAAATGGAGCAAGGCGTGGTAAACGGTAGTCAGAAAGCAGTAACTTTTGGTGAAGGAAGTAAGCAAGGGAAAAGAGAGACGAATTGAAGGGCCAGCCGGCAGGAAGAGAAGAGTGGAGAATTCACTGCCAAGAGCCATTGGCAGGCGCCAGCCAAATAAGCTGACGAAACCCATTTGTCACCGTTGGCGATAGAGCGAAGCTTAAGCTTGAATTGTGTTGAAAGACTACGTGCTGAGTAGAAAACGTCGAAAAGATAACGTAAAGTACGAGAGAACGTGGAGCTTGGTTTTGAACTGAAGAGAAGGAGGTTTGTGGAGTCGGTTGTGGAGTTGGAGAGAGTCAAGGAACTGAACAGTGAACTGTAAATATAATTGTAAATAATTGTAAATACTCGTACTGACAGCAAGTTAGTTAAGTAAGACTAGTTTTATTTGTGTTTATTGCATGTTAATGTATTAATTAAATTCATTAGTTGTCTTTTTAAGAAGTCTGTGCTAATTGTGCTTTATGTTAGTTCTATATTGTTTTATTTTGTTACTGTCGTCTCGGGCTACTGGGACCCACGTCACAATTAGTTAAATGAAAAGTGTTCGTTAAACTGTTGCTAAGTGCGGGAAAAGGAAAACTGTTATTTAGAGACATTTAAACTTGTAGAGGTAGCTTCCATATTATGGAGAAAAGGATGCCAAACTGTAGAACATTATTAAAATCCAATGGACACGCCCTAGGTGTGGTAAGAATCCATCCGGAGCATTTTTCAGGGTGACAGCTCATCACCATTGCTGTTTGTTGTATGCTTAATACCTCTATCTACAATCCTACTAATGACAAAAGGACGATAGCAGTTAGACAAAGGAGGCACATTAATTAACCACATATTGTTTATGGATTATTTGAAGCTTTTTGGGAAGGATGAACGTGAGCTGGATTCATTGGTCAACACATCAGTGCACATGTACAGCAATGAAAAATGCAGGGAGTTTGGGTTGAAGAAATGTGGTATACTCACCTTGAAGAGAGGAAAAGTTGGGAGAAGTGAAGGCATCCTACTACCAGATGATCGGAAAATGAAATCAGTTGAAGTAGTATCAGTAGTAGTATATATCAGTTGAACAAATATCTTGGTATGTTGCATGGAATATGACGATCGTTTACATGAGTACATGAAGAGAAATGTCACAAAGGAATACTTCAGGAGACTGAAGAAAATTGGCCGTTCCGAAATTCAAAAGGGAACTGG
The DNA here is from genome assembly GCA_948470475.1 of Galaxea fascicularis. NCBI lineage: Eukaryota > Metazoa > Cnidaria > Anthozoa > Scleractinia > Euphylliidae > Galaxea > Galaxea fascicularis. The sequence continues at coordinate 16,701,643 of OX419341.1, read as the reverse complement.
GGCGAGTTTCAAATTTGAAGTAATCGATAAATTGACACCATCACATGAAAGATAACATTGAGATTGGTCGTTTGACCAAGTTTGATTCTTTTAGGTTGAACAGAGACCAAGTTATGGACCTTGAAACATAGCTCAAAATCCATACAAACGTCTCTAATTTTGAGGCTGCGTCCCTTAAAACCATATATTTGTATCATTTTGGGGGACCAATCTCAAAGTTATCTTTCATGTGATGGTGTCAATTTATCCATTACTTCAAATTTGAAACTCGCCCCAGTTCCCTTTTGATTTTCGGAATTAACGGCCAATATTGAAATCAAAACTCAATGGGAAGAACAGATTCCTTGCAATAAATTAATGGGCTGTGTCAGTTGTGCGATATGGAGCCGGAATAGTGAAATTGGAGAAAGGCTGAACTGGAAGCAATGGACAGAAAGACAAGGAAGCAGATGACTATCTATGGAATGCTCCACCCAAGAGCAGATGTTGCCGGAGCGCATATACTTGCCAAGACGTTTCGGTGGCCGGGGCCCAGTAAGTCTGAAAGAGTATGTACGGATGGAAAAGATAGGACTGGCATATTAAATCCATAACAAAACTTGAGACAAATTGCATTTTAGCCGCTAATTAATTTTAACAAGGATTCATTCACTCATGATTGACATCTGAATAGAAACACTTCCGATCAAATGTACCCCGTTTTAGGTTAAAGTTCAATTTGTTAAGTGACACGTTTTTTATTTCATTTGTTTCTTCGACGCACGCGGTCAGCGTAAAGTTCATACGGTCAGTGTAAGGTCGACGATTTTAATTTATTAGTTCTTGATTTACCGCACGAGGATCTACCCTTCAGGTACCATGACACTGTTTTTGTTTGCATTTTCTTTCATTCCGTTTCGTAGTTTCTTTCTGCTGTTGTAATTTCACATTTAAGCCTTGGGCAAGTTGTCTAACGCCCCAAATATGATCGGAATGTTGCCTCAAATCGTATGTTTCTGTACCTTTGCTTTCAATCCTCGTGTTGGTATTTTGTACGTGATCGTTCATACCAACAATGAAGAACCATTGCTCAAAACAGTGTTACATGAGGGAGTCTTACAAAGAACATGTGGAAGACCCTGAGCAGATTAAAAGGAAAAAACGACAAGAGAAGATCGACAGGTGGCGTTTTAAACGCCTGCATGACCAGCTACTACAGATACGCCAGACAGAGCAAATAAGGGATGATAGGTCATGGGACTGGATAAAAAAAGGAAATCTAAAAAAGGAAACTGAGGGACTGATCATGGCAGCTCAAGATCAAGCACTCGGAACAACTGCGGTGAAGCAAGGTATGTCACCACTACGGTAGAACGTGTGGATTAAGGACGAGATAGTAAACCACCTAATTTGTGAGTGCAGTAAGATGGCCCAGACAGTCGTACCACCGCATAGACACCATAACGTTTCAAGGATAATTCACTGGGAACTTTAAAAACAATATGGAATGGATGCAATGTATTCCAACTTTGCATTATTATCATTATGAGTGTTTTGAATAGCAACCTCGTTCCCAGGGTCTTCTCGAGGGAGGAAGAGAGAGGACCCTGAGAAGGAGGTTGTTTGAATAGTTTCTAAAGGAACTGTGGTGATGGGTTGGTGTGGGAGTTGACGTTTCGAGTCTTAACTCTTCGTCAGAACGAATCGAGGAATTGTGAGTTGTGTGTGCTTTATATTGAAAGATGGAAATACATTATAAATTTGTTGATGTAATCCGTAGTGCCCGCAGAGCATGTATGGGGATTCCCATGATGCTTTAGTACTCTACTGACTCCATGTGCTTGATTGTGTAATGGCGACGAATCTACATTAAATGTTGTGTTGCTACCTTGCCGTACTTCTTACTTTATACACGAGGACTATCTCAACACTGTTGGTGAGCTGAATATGGTATACGTAATGTGAAAAAAAATAAAAAATAAAAAAAGGCAAGAATTAGTTGTATCAAAAGCGTTCGTTGATACCTTGGGGATTAAGAGCGTCGATTGATTTGAAAGATTAATATTTGCTCTGGATTCTTGCGGCTTTCCCGCGGAGGTTGCCTCGGTGTAGGGAAAGGTAGGTAGCTTGGGATAATAAAGGGAAATTGACATGTCGAGTGACTGATTAGGATGTACCTTTGTTATCTTCTCAACATCACGAAGATTTTAGGGGAATCGGCCGCGTTGTCGTCTTCCTAGTCGATCCCGGGCCCTTATTCGCCGATGTATAATTTTTGTACAAGCTACAGGTTCTGCAATTGATGACATTTGCGGAGGCATACGTGAAACGATCACTGATCTTAACATATCGCTTGGGGGCCAAAATTTTGTCAACGACAAGATCACCGATCGTTTCGCGTGTATCTCAGCAAATGTTATCTTATGTGGATAGCCTGTACGACGCATCGCTAATTATTCCAAGCAACGTTTACGGCTCGGAGTGCAAACGTCAAGTTGCCGCGGCAACCAAGCGATCAGCAAATCCACACACAGTTCTTAAATAAACTTAGAGCACCTGAAATGGAGAGACGAGATACGATTCGGCTTGATACAGATGAAGGACAAAAAAGAGCCTTCCAAGAATAAACACTCTTGATCGGTAGCATTATTAATCTTTTATTTCTAAACACACTAGCTATAAAATTGCTTTAAATGACTCTTCAATCATGATTCTTCATGACTAAAAGAAAGAAGAAGAAGAAGACATTTATTAACATGGCAGACGCTACATTTAAATGACTCGATTATCGATATTATCGAGACTCACGTGACTATTAGCCATATTGGTTTACTGGAACAAAAGAAACTATTTGCATAAAAATATAATGCAATTTTTTTGGGACACCAACATGGCCGCTATCACGTCATGTGAAAACACTCCATTAAGGAGATTTAGGGCTGAGGACGGCAGTAGCAACGAGAGCACCACACAGCAAATAAGTATAATGAGCAAAAACAATCGCTCTGCACGTGCGTTTTACATTTTTGTATATTTTTTGCTGTCCTCTGCAAAGAAACATGCACACCAACGTGAAATGACCAAATTTTCTGTTTTCTGGAGAACGCGGCGAGTGACGACAAAGTTTTCATTCTTTCTACCAACGTTAATTAACGCCGTTCTTAGTAATTTAGTCCCTGGACAATTCGTCAGCATTTTTCAAGTTAAACAAATTTCAAGCTAATGATCGCGAAAGAGTAAAAAAAGGAAATGTACTTTGAAATGACTTTACGGCCATATAGGCTGCTTTCGGTTTATTGGTCGCTAGGCGAAAATGGTTTATTAAACGGGCCTTCATACACCAAAAACCCCATGCTGAACATCATGTATCAGCTCCAGCTTACTGTTGTTTCTTTATTTAGCACCCCCTTCTAATTAGCCCCCAGTATGAGGCGTGAAAAATTTAATAAGCCCCCAACCTCTATTTAGCAACACCACCCCTCCCCCCATTTTTTTTTTGTCACTCTGCAGTTGGTTGAAGATCCTTGTAATGGGAATTTGTGACTGATTAAAGATAATTTAACTTTTCAAAGAGGGTGAACATCTATTAAGCTCCCATTTTAATATACCCCTATGTCATAAGGACCGAAAAAATAAGTACTTGGGAGGCTAAATAGAGGAAATACGGTAGTTTAATTTTAGGTTATTTGCGTTTCTTTCCCGTTACTCTTCCCGATTGGGAAATGACAGACCTAACTACTTTTCCACCCTTTCGTAATCAGTGACTATTATTATTCAACTAATGAAATTCACGAATTGGATAGAAGCTCTTTGATTTTAACACTGGGAGAAAATGTGCAGGGCCCAGGAGTTTGTTTGTTTGTCTGTTCAGGTCACGCAGAATAAGCAGATGAGCTCCATCCAACCGTACAACTCATATCTCACCTTGGTAACTCTAAAATATTTAAGACTGTCAAAATGAAATCTTTCTGAATTGTAACCATTTTCATCTCCCATATCTTTCTTTCTGTCGATCATGTTCCGTTCGTACAGCTGTTGGTACGGTTTTCGCTGCGTTACTGCAAAGATTCGTTTTCCGAAGAAGAGATTCGTTGTCCTCCTGGGAAAGGGTTTTGCCCGCGGTCAGCATTTGTTGACTGAGTCAAACCTGGCGGAAACCATGCCAGGCCAGATGCTATACGAACGGGCCAAGATCGACTGGAGGGATTTGGAAGCAGAAAACGGTTACAGTTCCGAAGGATTTCATTTTTGCGCCCTTTATTAATTTTAACTAATTAAAGTTGTTTCGGAATGAGATGACATGTGTCTTGTGCGGTTAGATAGAGCTCATCTCAGGGAACCCTGTGGCTAGACACGTGACCCTTTCAGACGATTGAGTTAAAATAAACAACAACTGAAAAATAGCCATCGGACGAGAAATAAATGTATTTTAATGATTTCAAAAAAGAGGCATAGTAAGTGAGGGCTTTTTAGTTTTAATTCGCAACACAACACTACTTTAATTGCTTTACAAGCATTTTTTTATTGAAAAATATGCGAGGTTGGTGATTATGAAGAATGGCTTGAGCTAAAAACAAAACATTACGGTGACAGAATCGTTTCCAACAAAAAAAAGTATTTTACCTGTTTCTTCCTCTTTTTCCTCGAATTTGCTCAGCAGAGAAAGCATGATAACTTGCAGTAAGGATGCAGCCAAGAATATATTGGATTACTACAATCGTAGTTTTGACAAAACTCATACGAGTCTCTACAAGCTGAAAAAAGTTGAAAAGATCACTCCTATTAGACACCAGTTACTGATAGGAATTTAGTTTCTCTAGACACATTCACTACAGCAACATGCAAACGTTGTCTCTACTGTAAATATCTTTTGATGGGAACTATCTTTTGCGGCTTCCTTGGCGGGGCATCAGTGATCGCAAAAGTTGTGGAATACTGTCTTGTGACCTTTTGGCCTTTCTGTAAATTAGCTGAGTGATATTTAATTTACTTCTGTAGTTTGCTTTCATTTTTTTTTTAATTCTGAGGAAGATGATTTAAGTAGTGTATTTAGTATTTGATTACCACACCCATGAATGGGAATTTGTTTTGTTCCTCGATCTGGCACCAGCCAACAAGCTAAGAGCACTTCAGCTAATCGAAATTGCTACTATAATTGTCAGTTTCAAAATTAATGACGAAGTTAAAATCAACAAACTGACATATATAGGTGAAAAGTAGTCTCCTGTATGAGGTAAACTTTACTGAACTTTCTCGGAGGTTTCTCTTGACGAAAGAGATCTCGACAAGCAAATCAAAGAAAGGCGAGGAGCCTAATATGAGCTAAGGTTGATCTTTTTAAACACATTATACTAATCTTACAACATTGGTACAGAAGATTCATCTGATAGGTGTCGAGATAACTTGGACCAACTCTCTGACCAATCACCTTCTGTGGAAAGAAATATATTCAAAAGACATTCTCTAAATCTCTCTGGTAATTTGCTCCAGCAGCAGCCAGGTTGCAGGGGACATATCATTGTGCTTCCCTTCCGTTTCTTTTCGTTTATTTATTGTAGCCAAGGGTGTTTTCATCCTACTATCTTCGGCAACAAAACACTTAACGGCTCATCAGAAAAACCTTGCAGCTCGCCAACCTTTTCCAAAGCTCAAACCGATTAAGTATGATGTGATTGTGTTTTGACTAATGTGCGTACCTATCGAGATCCTGTGGGGTAATAGGGTTCATTTGCCAAAAATAGCCGCATGATCTCCTGTCCCGTTCATTTTCTCCACTTCAACTGATAGGCAGCATCCCATTTTCAAAACGTTTGTTTTGAGACGATCGGTCTGACAGTTGCCCGTTGGCCCTTTGTTAATGGTTCTAAAACCAGTATACTATTCCTCTAACCTTCACCAAAGGACTCTGAAAAGAACTGTTAATAGCTTGCCACAATATGGCCTTAAAAAATAAGGCAAAAATACTGTGTCATGTGAAGTCACACTGAAAACACGCCGTGCAGACTTGCTATTAAAAGACAGCGAAATCCGTTGAATCTGCTGAATTCAAAAACTCGCTATTTCGCGACCTTTCACAGCATCGCGGGTGGAATATTTTCGCGGGTTTCGTGGCACGCGGCCATTAATTAAACATATTTTTATTTCCGGTCAAATCTAACGCATCGCACTCCCCCAGCGCAGCGGAGTGCATGTGGACAAAAGGACCATCCCTCCCCCGAGTAAGTGCCCCTTTTGCCGAGCAGCCGCGGTCACTAAGCCAAAGTATTTGAATCTCGTATACGCACAGGCGGCCCAAGTTCAAAACGTGACTCCCGCCTTATAGCATATGGAGGTGTTGTATTACAACGGTTTGAATTTATAAAGGTTTGTATGGGATCGCAACGGCTTTCCTAAAAAAGTCAGTTATTCTCATGTTTTGTTAATAAAGTTTACTTACCCTGTTGCAGTGTGATATTTAACAATTATTGGATGAGGTTGAGCATGATAGCGATAATTATCAAGGCCAAAGTTTGTGTTATCTGCCGAAGCCGAAGGCTGAGGCGGATAACACAAACTGAGGCCTTGACAATTATCGCTATCATGCGAAAACCGAATCCAATAATTGTTTTATTATGCATATTCCGGAGCTGCACTGGCGACTCCGCCATAACAAAACTGATCAAACTGCTGGTTAGTGTATTAGTTGACGTCACTTCTGTATGCATAAAACTATTGTCTGTAGGTATGACGTCAATTCTACGTATATAAAAACTATTGTCTGTAGGTATGACGTAAGAGAAACAGAGCTAGCAAGAACTAGCTGCGTACTTATAGCCAATCAAAATCGAGCTGGTGACACCAATGTATAATAATCTTTGTTGTTTGTCAGCTCTTCAGGCCGATCTGACGCGATTTCGGTGAGTTATCGTTCTGTGGGTTTCCACTACTAAAAGAAAGACAAGGCTGCACACTGATTTCCGGAGTGTCCGCCGCTCGAAGCCAATAAATCCACCCAAAATAACCCTGCCGACTCAATTCTTCCGTAGAATTGAAGAAGAGATGTTGATGCTCCATTTCAGTCCACTCGCTACGCGATTCCGTCCACAACGACTTCGCTACGATACATTTATTTCGAGATTTCTTCGCTCGCAACTGCAGAAACAGGCTTGTACATATAAACTTGGACACTTAAAGGTCATATGCTAAGGAAACTTTTTCAGAATTGGTTAAAAATTCCCGGTGACCAACTTAATAGGCCAAATTCACTTTTAAAACGATTTTTGCGAAATTTTTCGCGGATCGCAGTTGTTTACGTTCATTTTCTAGTGTATGATTTTTCTCTGCCGATATATTTTTTTCCCTTGAAGCTTATTAAATAACCTTTAAAATGAGGTATAATTTGCCACATAACTGTGACTACTTGTAAAAATAAAAGCTTTTATTTGAGAGCAATGTTTTACGCGCGATTTATGCTTGACACGAAAGAGTTGTAATACAACACCTCCATATGCTACAAGGCGGGAGTCACGTTTTGAGCTTGGATTACCTGTGGTATACGGAGACTATGTTTCACGCATCATGGAGTCGCCGAATTGGTCAAATTTGAGCGGTGAAATGAGCGATTCCCCGTTCGTGTTGGTCGAATTTTCGGGCAAGTTGGCGAAAAAAGAAAGGAAATTTATCTACGCGGCTGCTGCTGGCGATTTTAAGCGGATACTCCGCTGTTTTGGGAATTTATTTGCCTTCGAGTGGTGACTGGTTCGATCTCGAGTCACAGGCCTTCCCTTTATTTAGAATGGACCCGGGGAATGGACATTGACCTGGGATTTGGAAAAAGCGAGGATATTGCATTTAGACGTCCGAGAAAGGGACAAGAAACAGTAGAGTGAAGGTAGGAAGGCTTTATTTGACTAGAATATAAATATTTCCACCGCTACTCGGTTCGTTGGAACTCTAGGATTTTAACGGTCAATTTTTATGTATCAACTTTTGAACACACACACCACGATTGGGCTGCCTGTGCCTTCACATGCCATTAATTTCAGGCGTTATTTCTATCGAGAACATAAATTTTTCGCATTCCTTCGACAGCAACACTCTACTGTTCGTTTGCTTGTGGGTGAATAAGCAACACTTACCCCCTGCTGCGTTGGCACAATGGTCGATTTGTTGTTCATACTGAAGAAGTAGCGCCCATAATGCATCAGACTATCATAGTCGTAAGAAACACCAAGAGATTGTATTCTCCAGTTAGGGTACTTCAAGAACTGTTGCCGGAATGCTGCGTTTCAAAACAACGCAATAAAATTTGAACACTGTCATTGAAGATAGATGAACAGGGCTTAATTCTAATTGTTAAAAAAAGCAGAGGCCGATACGACATAGAATGACTTTAAATTTGGTGTACCTTCTTCAGGGTGAGGGGGGGGGGTTATGTAGTGATTTGCATAATACCGGAATTTGATCAACAGTGTAGATTACAAAACTACTAATTAGAATTACAGTGTAGATTAAGGATGAAATAAACTGGCATAACCAATAGTAAAAGAAAATGAAATACTATATTTCTTCGCGGATGTTAAAACCATCACGATCACTTGTTCTGCCTTTCAAAATTGAAAAGCTTATGGGGTCTTAACGTTTGGAAAAGATGGTATGTTCAAGTTCACACTGCAACCAGGTGGACAATCAGACATGGTTTGATGCTACTCTGGTTTGAAATTTGATGAATGTAACTTAAAAAGTTACAATTCACGACCCAACGTTTCGACACTCCTGTCTAGTGTCTTCATCAGGGGTGATCTAGTGTTGCAAAAAGGAGCCTTTTATACGCTTACTAATTAACGACCTTTTGTTTTGATGAGGTGTAAATAGGTGTCAGGTAAAAGGCCGCCATCGTCACGGTTTAAAGGAGCGTGGGCGGAGTTGATGTGCCAAGCTTCCAAACAAAGCCGTTGATGGTACCGCCGGTTAGTGGTGATAATTTTGGAATTATCCCACGCTATTGTATGGTTGGTTTGGCAAGCATGTTCCGACAAAGCGGAATTTTCCTTTTTGCAAAGAAAAACTGCTTTTTGATGCTCCTTTAAACGCGTGCCAAGCTGACGCTTGGTCTGTCCGATGTACTCATGATCACAGTCATTGCATGGAATAGAATAAACAGCGTCAGTTCGTTGTTCTTTCAACACAGGATCCTTAGGTTTGGCAAAAATATGACTCAACGTCTGAAAAGGTTTTTGTGCAACTTTAACATTGTGGCTAGACAAAACTCTCTTAATGGGTTCTGTAACACCGCGGATGTACGGGATGACGGCAAAACCTGTAGCCGAAACCTCGTCCCCGGAGGGGTTGTACCGAAAACTAAGACCCCCGAAAACTAAGACCTAAGACCTAAGACCCGAAAACTAAGACCCGAAAACTAAGACCCGAAAACTAAGACCCCCTTATTTTCTTTATTTTTGCCCTTCAGTTCGTCATTTTTCCAACCTCCAACCTCCCGCGTACATCTACAACACAACAGTGTACGCTATAGCGTTTAAAAATGTAACAAGCTTTCGTCGGTCGCTGCTCTTCTTTTGACACCATAGCGAGAACTGAGTATTCCTTAAAACTGCTTCTTTCCATTTTCAATCTTTGAAATGAGCATTAACACTTCAATGATGCAAAACTTTGGCTTGGAAGATCTCTCACACGTGCAGTCTCGGCGCAATCTTTTAAAATATCTTGTTCGAGTGGAAATGGCTTCTGATTGGTTTACGAGGATTTATCGATCGATTTTGGCACAACAAATTTCCTCCAAAATCGAGATAAGGCGTACAAACTAGGTTGCGGGCTCTTCTTGAGCCCGTAATTAATAAGAAACGAGAATCAAACGAAAGTGAACACCGTGCTTATAGGCGCTAAGTTCGGGAATATAAACGGTCTTTGATCACAAAGATGAACAAAGGGGCAAAAATAAAGAAAATAAGGGGGTCTTAGTTTTCGGGTCTTAGTTTTCGGGTCTTAGTTTTCGGGTCTTAGGTCTTAGGTCTTAGTTTTCGGGGGTCTTAGTTTTCGGTACAACCTCCCCGGAGGTGTTAAGAGAAGGAGTAACTGGTTTTAAGCAGTTACGAAGGAAAGTGTTTGGGTAGCCATTGACCTTTAGGACGTCAAAAACATATTTTCGCTCTTTGGCCCTAGAATCACATGAAGATGGCAAACAATCAGCCCTCGTGAGCAAAGTTCTGGTTACGGATTTTTTGTGGCAGATGGGGTGGTGGGAGTCAAATGCGAGATATTTGTCGGTATGCGTGGGTTTGCGATAAACACTTGTCTCTAAATTTCCCCGGTGCGCACTATAGACATTCAAATCAAGAAAAGACAAACGTCTATCATTCTCACGCTCAATGGTGAACTGGATAGACGGCTCAACTGAATTTAAATGTGAAAGAAGGCGCTCCGCTTCATTTCCGGATACCGCAGAGATGACATCGTCGACATATCGTTTCCAAAACAAAGGCTGGATCGGTGAGGAAGCCAGAGCCCTTTGTTCCACATCTTCCATTACCATGTTGGCAATGACAGCAGAAACGGGAGAACCCATAGCCGTACCAAAAACCTGTTGGTAGTAGGTGCCATTGTATGCGAACTGAGTGGTGTTGAGACAAAAAGACAGCAAATCTATAAGATCCTCCACGGGCAAAGAAGTTCTTTGTCCCAATGAAGCGTCTTGTTTGAGTCTTTTTTCAGCAACACTAATGGCAAGATCAACCGGAATTTTGGTGAAGAGGGAAACAACGTCGAAAGAAACCAACTCGTTTCCTGCGTCAAGAGTTTTACCTCTTATAAAATCCGCAAAGTCACAGGAATTTTTGACAGTGTAATCAGTATTCCCAACAACAGGTGACAAGATTTTCGCGAGATAACTCGAAACCGCATAAGTCGGAGAATTAACAAAAGAGACAATGGGTCTCAAAGGAATTCCCGTCTTATGGATTTTAGGCAAGCCATAAAAACGAGGACATAGACCGTCACTACTGTATAACATTTTGTACGTAGACTCACTAATCTTTCCAGCTTTTTTCAAATCAAGTAACATTTTGTTGAGCTTTCTCTTAGTCTTGCTGGTAGGAGCAGATTTTAAGATAGAATACGTATTCTTGTCACTCAGCAGAGAGGAGGCCTTTTCATCGTATTGTTGTTTATCCATAACCACGACACAATTGCCCTTGTCAGCAGATAAAACAAGCCTATCCGGATCTTTCTTAAGAGCTAGGAGCGCCTTGAAAACATCATTGCTGATGTTTTTGGGAGGCGGTTTGGCGCGCCTAAGAATGCTACTAACTTCAGCTCTTATCAAATGCTTTTGATCGACGTTGAGTCGAGAAATACCTTCCTCGACGGCAGCGACGATCTCAGCAGTTGGTATTTTGCTGGGAGCAACAGCAAACTTAAGGCCTTTTTCCAAACCACTCCGTTCCAACGCAGATAACTCCTTAGAAGAAAGGTTCAAGACCCATTTATCTTTCAGAGTCGAACCTGAGTTATCAGGAGACTTCTTACTGAACAGAAGGCGGAGTTTTTTGTCATGTCTCTCTCTCTGTTTGATAGACGTCTGTTGCTCTTTCGAACAACAAAACTCCTCGACCCAAGCGATTTCGGAGTGGTCAATCAAAGCAGAGAGTTCACTGAGTGAACGAGAGAACAAGGAACTTAGACTCTGTATAAACTGGTGACATTGGTCAATGCGCAACCTCAGGAAAGAAAAACCAGTGTTTTCCATGAGCTTGTATCCCTTGACACTCCGTATAGGAGGCCGGAATCTCAAACTCGGTGGAAGCACTTTATTTTCCTTGCACCCCATCTGCCACAAAAAATCCGTAACCAGAACTTTGCTCACGAGGGCTGATTGTTTGCCATCTTCATGTGATTCTAGGGCCAAAGAGCGAAAATATGTTTTTGACGTCCTAAAGGTCAATGGCTACCCAAACACTTTCCTTCGTAACTGCTTAAAACCAGTTACTCCTTCTCTTAACACCTCCGGGGACAAGGTTTCGGCTACAGGTTTTGCCGTCATCCCGTACATCCGCGGTGTTACAGAACCCATTAAGAGAGTTTTGTCTAGCCACAATGTTAAAGTTGCACAAAAACCTTTTCAGACGTTGAGTCATATTTTTGCCAAACCTAAGGATCCTGTGTTGAAAGAACAACGAACTGACGCTGTTTATTCTATTCCATGCAATGACTGTGATCATGAGTACATCGGACAGACCAAGCGTCAGCTTGGCACGCGTTTAAAGGAGCATCAAAAAGCAGTTTTTCTTTGCAAAAAGGAAAATTCCGCTTTGTCGGAACATGCTTGCCAAACCAACCATACAATAGCGTGGGATAATTCCAAAATTATCACCACTAACCGGCGGTACCATCAACGGCTTTGTTTGGAAGCTTGGCACATCAACTCCGCCCACGCTCCTTTAAACCGTGACGATGGCGGCCTTTTACCTGACACCTATTTACACCTCATCAAAACAAAAGGTCGTTAATTAGTAAGCGTATAAAAGGCTCCTTTTTGCAACACTAGATCACCCCTGATGAAGACACTAGACAGGAGTGTCGAAACGTTGGGTCGTGAATTGTAACTTTTTAAGTTACATTCATCAAATTTCAAACCAGAGTAGCATCAAACCATGTCTGTTTGGAAAAGATTTTGTCAATGGGAATTAATTGCATGCCGTTAGCAGTTAGGTTACAAGAGGAAGAGTTCTGCGACTGTTGTAGGTTTAGATTTGGTGTTGACGTTATCTATATTATCGGTGGTATAAACTTCTTTCTTTTCAAATGTTATTTGAAGGATGGTAACGCTCGTACGATTGGTCAACGTAAACTCCTGTAAGTTACAAAATAAAAAAATAATAATAATATTGAATAATAAGATTACGTAAGAAAATAAAGAAAAAAGAAAATATGAAAGAAAGAGAGAACTCCAAATGTAAATAGCCCCTCCCACTCTATAGATCGTTTTCACATGACGTCACGGCAGCCATGTTGGTACACAAAAACAAAGGAATGGCGGCCATGTTGGTGCACAAGGCTAACCCTCTGGGAATTGAGCTCTATTTTTATGCAAATACTTTCTTTTATTTCATTGAATCAATATGGTCACTGGTCACGTGACTGAAAACGATCTATAGCATTATTAAACATGATAAACTATGCAAAACCCACGAGGTAAGATGTTGTTCCAGTTTATAGTGACATACGTATCTCGGTCAGGCCGGGACTGTTCATGGAAGAATCCAAGGGCGTGACCTTGTATGGAAAAAAAAAAAGAAGATAATTACCCTTGAATCCACTTCTAAAGACGACTAGATCGAAAAAAATGTGTGTGTTGTGTGCTGTACTGTGCTATGCTGTGCCGTGCTGTGCCGTGTTATGCTGTGTTGTGCTGTGTTGTGCTGTGCTGTGCTGTGCTGTGCTGTGCTGTGCTGTGCTGTGCTGTGCTGTGCTGTGCAGTGCTGTGTTGTGTTGTGCTGTGCTTTGTTATACTGTGCTGTGCTGTGCTGTGCTGTTTTGTGCTGCACTGTGCTGTGCTGTGATATACTGAAAACTTGTGTCTATCGTGTGTTAAGCTGTGGTGTTGTGCTGTGCTGTGCTGTGATATACTGAAAACTTGTGTCTATCGTGTGTTAAGCTGTGGTGTTGTACTGTGCTGTGCTGTGCTGTGATATACTGAAAACTTGTGTCTATTGTGTGTTAAGCTGTGGTGTTGTGCTGTGCTGTGCTGTGATATACTGAAAACTTGTGTCTATTGTGTGTTAAGCTGTGGTGTTGTGCGGTGCTGTGCTGTGCTGTGATATACTGAAAACTTGTGTCTATTGTGTGTTAAGCTGTGGTGTTGTGCTGCACTGTGCTGTGCTGTGATATACAGCTGTACTGAAAACTTGTGTCTATTGTGTGTTAAGCTGTGGTGTCGTGCTGCACTGTGCTGTGATATACTGAAAACTTGTGTCTATCGTGTGTTAAGCTGTGGTGTTGTGCTGTGCTGTGCTGTGATATACTGAAAACTTGTGTCTATCGTGTGTTAAGCTGTGGTGTTGTGCTGCACTGTGCTGTGCTGTGATATACTGAAAACTTGTGTCTATCATGTGTTAAGCTGTGGTGTTGTGCTGTGCTGTGCTACGTTTTATACCTTGAGAAAGATAAATGTCGCAAAATAAATTAGTGTACTTTGAACAATGGAGAAGGCAATGGACAAGGGGTGTGCTTTTTTATATTATGTATCACACGGTCCACTTTTGGTGTAGCCTGGCTTTTCACAAGGTAAGATAACTGTGTCGGAACTGTAATTAATCTTCGCAGTCACGTAGTGACGCAGTGGGTATAGTAAGTAGTTCTTAACTGAAATAAAACTGCTGCGTTTGAAGAAAACATTCTATTTCTGATTTCGAAATACTATTTTCAAATGTAAAGCTTCTGGTGAGCGATTATTTTGGACTTCACGACGTCGTACAGATTTCCAGTTTGTCATCACAAAAGATTTTGTACCTCACTCCTAGCAATAGAAATCTCTATAATATTTTTAACGATTTTATGTCTGGTTGTTGTAACACTGGAGGTGCCGTTTCTGTCTCAGCTCCGATTTTTAGCATCGACCATCTTTACAGTCTTTTGAGAGTATTTAACCACTTTGCCTACCGATCTCGTGTGCTACAGTGCCTTTATGCCAACAGCCGTAGCCCAAGTTGATTGGTTGTTTCCCGCCCACACATCCGACGTAGGACGAGCACCTAAAATTAAAACGTAAATTTACCGAGATTTCTAACGCACGAGTCTGGATTAATATCACAATCAGCGACAATAGTACTACATGTAGTATTAATCGTACCCAACTGCTGTCTCGCAGTTCATATCAATAAAAATCCTGTTTTATCATCATTTATCATTAATCTCACTTTAATCATCCAATTTCTTCATAGCAGTGATAACATCAGTCTGACTGGCCTATCATGAGGTTGAAAGCCAAGTACAGTTCTGTGTCACCCGCAAAGCAATGAGTATTTGGTAGATTGTGTTCAACGATTTTGAAAAGCGCGTCCTCGCACAGATAGATTGGTTTGCCTGTGCTGAGCTGGGAAGTTTAGTCGAGAAACTCAATGAAATGTTACAATTCCAATATTGCCCGATTTGTATACAGAAATCAGTATAAGGTTTGCGTGCAGTAAGAGCTAGTAAGTGCCTTAATTCAAGCCCTATATTTCTTCTTGTAAAAATGTTGAATTATTATGTTCTTGTTTTTGCCCACTTTTGCTTAAATCAGTATAAAAACCCACTCAAACTATGAAACTTGGTAAGGAATGAAACTAATTATTGCAAAAAATAAATCATTCGTTAGGAAGCGTCCTATCATATGAAATGAAAAGCATATTCGGAACAGTCATCTAAAGCCCGTCTCAGTTCAAACTGGAGCGATATCCTATGTGTACAAACTTTTTCAGTGATCAGCCGTGTAATGGTCTTATTTTTGGGATACATTTTATAAAGCAAATTTTTTAAATTATTTTATCATTTCTTTCATTTCATTTTCATTTCATTTATTACTTCTGTCTAACAAAACTCACTCCGTCCCCAGCGTAAAATAAACATAGTTTATTTCCGTGGTTTGTGGCTTGAAGGTAATGCAGGTTTTGCTGCTCCATAGTTGCATGGCATCTTTGATGGTTCTGGAAATTAAAACTGTAAAACACCAACAAGTTTAGAACCAGACATGAATAATCAATAAATGAATAAAGGGGGTAGTTTCTAAAGAAACTGTGGTGGTGCGTCGGTGGGGAAGTAGTACCCAAGAAATTGGTTTTGTCAACGAAGTTGATATTAATGTAAATTGACTACCGTACAGGGATTCTAAAAGCTGACATTTCGAGCGTTAGCCCTTCGTCAGAGCGAATCGAGGAATTATGCATTGTGTGTGGTTTATGTAGTGGAGGAGGAGCTACGCTGTTGATGGTAACATGGCAACGTGAAAAATAGGAATACATTAGTTAAATGAAAAGCGTTCGTTAATACCGTGGGGATTAAGGGTGCCGATTGGAAGATGAATTTTTGTTCAAGTTGCTTGCGGCTTTCCGTCGTACCTTGATGTAGGGAAAGGCCGCAGATAGCCATGTGTTGTTTGGAGTGGTCAGGGAAATTAAAATGACGAGCGACTGGCTTAGATGCATCCTTGTCATTCTTCTCAATATCGCGAAGGTTCGCGGAATCGGTCGCCTAGTCGTCTTCCTGTCTCGCTAATTAAAACTTATTGCATAACACACAGGTTGTGCAATAAATAACATTTGCGGAGGTACATGTGAAACGATCGGTGATCTTAACAGATCTCTTAGGTCCCAATATTTTGCTAGTGTTAAGAATGAAAGGACATTTTTCATTCTTAAAATTCCGTTATTTTCTAGGTCAAGGTGTTTTTTAACCCAAGTCGATTTCAATGCCTTATCAAAGGATATTAAATCAATCACTTTTAGACCACCTTCAGAGTAATCGCCAATCATATTCCGCTTGATTTATCCCCTTGTCGCTCCATAGAAGTTAAAAAACCCCAGAATTGATATCCACCTACACGTTTTGAGTTGTTGGTAACGGCGAAAGAATAAAAAACAGTTGAGAGACTATCAGGCTCTTGAGTACTGTAATCTTACCTAGAAGAGTTCCCAACATCACAAACAGTTGCTGATTTTAGCTAATTTGCCTGCATAGTTTGCCTCCAGTGTTTCCTTGGGGTTTGTGCAAAACCAAACTCGTAAGGCCTTTCTTTTATGTTTAATACATTCAGGGCATAAGATCACATCACTTGTGTTCCTCAATCCAAAAAGGTTCAGTCTCTTTTTTTTTTTAATTTTTTTTTTATTGTTAAGCTAATTTAAGCCCGACGTCTTTCTAAAATTCTCCAGGACTTGCAAAGCTGATAAGAATAAGGGTAGTATCGTCGGCATATTCCCGACATATTGGCTAATTTTAACTTCATTTTGGGATATCATTATTCCTTTTATACTTTTGGTTTTCCGGCCTTTTTCGGCAAGAACCTCTGCACAAAGAACAAAAAGGTAAGGCGAAAGGGGGACAGCCTTGTCTAACTCCCTTTCCAGCTGAAAACAGTAGGCCAACCATCATTCAAATCACAGCTTTCGCTATTGTTATGGTACATGTCGACCCATTTGACAAATGGAAAGCCAAAACCAAACATTCCCTGAAGTGTTTGTTTGAATAAAGGTCCATCTCACGGTGTCGAAAGCTTTTCAGAAGAGTAATAGTCCTGTAAGGTTTTCTTCAGTCAGCAATGTAATTAATAATTTCATCAATTAGTTTAATGTTGTCTCCAATAAATCGGCCTTTCATAAATCCAGTTTGGTCACTATTTACCAACTTTGGGAAGAATGTTTATGTTAACACGGTTAGCAAGAACTTTTGCCACAATCTTATAATCACAGTTAAGGAGCGTAATCGGGCGCCAGTTTCTAGTACTGAAGGGAAGGTTCTGCATCTTTCTTCGGAATGAGCTTAATGGTTCCTCTTCTCTACGTGATTGAGAACTGTCTCTGTTGGTAGGAATAATTTATCGAATCTAACAAGTGGTCTGAAATATCTTGCCTGAAAACTTCATGGGATTCTGCAGGGATGCCGTCTGAGCCTGGTGACTTAATGGCTTCCAGTAGCTTTTAGTGCCTGGAAAAATTCCCCTTTGCTTGGTAAGCCTTCGCAATTTTCTCTTTCAGTTAACAGTGGCCGTTTTTATGCTAGAGACGTTAAAGTCGTCTAAGACGTTTAAGTCGTCTCCGACTTTGACGTCTTAGGCGTTAAATGCGTCTAGTATAAAAACGGGACGTCCTAACTGGGACGCTTTTAGCCCTGAGTCCTTTGTTCATCTGCACTTCGTTCCTTCCTTGCTCTCTTGGTCGGCTACACGACAAACAAGCCATGTGCCGAGGCAACATCTACTTCCTCGTCCATCGCCAGAAAATGCTGATTCCTAAACTGATTTTTCTTACAAAAATATTTGCATCTGTCCTTCCAAGCGACATCAAGACAAAAATTTGAAAAGCTGCAATTCCGCCACGTTTATTTTCTCATATATTTGTGTGTTAACGTTTCCTGATTTGGTGCCGAGTTTACTCGTGCCCAGTGTCTTCCGAGAATAGAACCTACAGTAGTCTTTTTTTTAGAAAAATCTTGATTTTGTCCGTTAGTTTCGTTCTACTTTTATGCGTCCCCTTTTATATACCAGACGGCTTTAACGTCTCAGACGTCAAATGAGTCTTGACGACTTTAACGTCTCTAGCATAAAAACGGCCATTTACGTCTCCAACAAAACTACAAAATAAATTGTCCAAAATCATGTTCGTCAATGCAGGATTTATAGAGCTTCGTAAACATTTTGGCATTGATATAAAATCTATCGGTGACAACAAACTTGTCCTCTTTTATTTTTAACTGGCTGATAATTCCATTTCTATAATGTCTCTTCCCGAGGTTTAGTTATTTTTTCCAATTCAGCTTTCTTTTTTCTTCCAGTTTTCTGGATGCTTCCTTTAATTCCTGATTTACATTCTTATTTGAATCAAGGAACTCTTGTAGTGCAGTTATTGTTTTTTTTTCTGATTCTTCCTCTTTGTTTGCAATTTTTGTATTTTTCCCCCATTAGCATACTTAATGACTGTTCGTTTCCCACTTCAAAGCGGGGGTGACGCTAGCGTCGTATGGATATTTGTTAGTTACATCTTCTCAAACTCATTAATAATTCCTGACGTTATAAGCCAACCAGAGCGCCCCATTTGGGCCAGGTGGATGACTTTGAAACTCAATGAAACACCAGTTGAAAATCACTAGTGTTTCATCACGTTTTCATCACTAGTGATCAAATTGTTCCTAATTTGCATATTCCGAGATTACACAAACACAGCTTTGTCCAATTCATATGGAAACTTGACACTGCGCAGTCGTTGACAATACTCCAAAATGCCTGCTGCCCACTTGTTTTTGTATCTGGTAGACTTCGGTACTGCTCTCTCTACGCAAAGTTCTTCTTCCTCGATTGTTTTCGGCAAGCGAAACCTTCCTTCGGCCACGGCAAAAGCAATATGTAAATCACTTCAAGTTCACAACGCTTTTGGAATACAAATTTGGTGCAACGCGAAACTATTGGATAATTAAAAACAAAAGTTCACAAATACAATTAATGCCGCCTTAATACAACAAATCACACATACAAGGCATTTTAAAGAAAAATGGGAAAATTACAACACTATTACTTTGTATTGTTTCTTTAGAGAAAGAATCTCAAAAACTTTGCACTTAGACTCGCTTTGAAGAGGAGGCAGACATGAACTCGGAAATGGCCTATTGCTGTATTTTCCCTGGAACAATGTACCTCTTGTAATAGGAATATGCAGATTCTCTTTTTTTTGTCTCCCATGCCTCGTGCCGTGTGAACGTATTTCAGTAACTCCATATCATAAGCGTGTTAGAAGAAAGAAATACATCAGAAGTCGTGTAGCAGAAATTTTCAATAGAGGGCATCAGTAAAATTAATCGCACCAAAAAACTTCCGAAAACACAAAGATACAAAAGTAAGAAACAACTAACAAAGGAAGACATTAAACACAGTAAAAAGATTCGGTATGGTTGTTACTCTGAGAGGTGTCCATAGTCGGGTGTTCTTGGCGGTAACACGTTTTCGGTTTCTATCCTCCCTGCAAACAAAGCTCACAATAATCGGTGTTGTTCTTCCTGATATTAATTTACCCACCCGATGAGCTGCATGAAATATGATTGAAGAAGAGTCCAACTCTAAGTCCCTCTGTAAAATGTCGTCTATCAGCGATTAAGAGTCTTCTTTCTTCGTTTCTTTGATATTGTTGAAACGTAAGTTTTCACGTCTCGTGTACTGTTCTGATTGCGTGCTCTTTTCTGTTTCCAGTTTGAGTTTTTTTTGCACGTGCAAAATTCTCTTGTTTTATTCTTCGAAGCTGTTCGTGCTGTTTGCAGAAACGTTTTTCACCTCATTTGTTAGTGACTCTACATCAGCTTGAGTACTCTGTAACCTTTCTCCTATTTCACCGATATGTTTTTTTTAACAACGGAGGTCTTTAAACTCCTTTCGGAGCTTGTCCATGTTTACATGGATTTCAGCAAATACATCCGTCACCAGGCAGTCGATGAAATCTGTCACGGATTGTAAGCTACTTTCTACATTTCCTCCTCATCACTCGACGAATTCGAACCTTTCTTTGATCATTTCCGTCTTCCCATACGTCGAACAGAAGTTTTTGCTGCAACGAGTGGTTTAATGTGACTAAACTTTCCCTACTGGGGCAGTGAGAAAACCGTTTTGGCACGGAGCGTTAAGTGACACGTCTCCTCGCCATGATGTTGGGCCCAATCCCCCTCTTCCAAATTATTTAAAAATTAAAATTTAGATCACGAGTTTTAAATTGCCGCACCTTACATTGAAGGCAACTTAAAACACCCATAATATACATTCAGTGATTCCTAGAATTACTGAATGTATATTATAGGGGTTTGTTTCAAAAATTGTTGTTACCAGTGGAATATTTTCAAAGTACATTAAATATTTTACTCTTTTTATATTTCTTTGCATGACGGTTAATTGTAACCTTTAGCAATATCCGGTCACTGAATCGTGACATAACAGGACGGGAGACATGAGGACGGCGTACCGGAAGTTTATTTTCAGGTTTGGTCATGCGCAGAACGTAAAAAGGCGTCAGCAATCTCCCATCGTCCTCACGTCGAAATGCCCCATTTTCACTGTTCTCACGTTGTATGGGCAACGTCGTTTTCCATGCCAAACGTTTTCGTCTAGTGCTACGACTTCCTAGATTTTCCACATGGATCGTAAAGAATCATCTTTCCGGTGTTAAGTTTTACAGTATTTTAAGATGAACGTCGTCCCTGAAGCAGAGAAGCTTGAGGATTTAAATCCTCAAGCTCATAGAAATCAGAGTTAAGCTAACCTAAGATCTCCAATGTTTACATTTTATATGCTGTCTTCTACCGGGTGCAGAAATCTTGAAAGGAGTGTTTAGTTCACTTAAGAGGACAATGACAAGAAGCTTGCAGAGTCATGAGTGACTTTCAAGCAAATTCTCATTGATGTACAAAGTATTTTTATGCTTTCAAAGGCCATGCATGAATTTTTAAATGCTCTTTGCTTTGAAATTAATTCCAAATGCGACGAGTATCGTCTCCTTCATGTCGCTACTGAGTTAGCATTTCTCTAGTTGTAAACCTTTTCTTCCGCCTTTATTTACTTTGTCTGCCTTTCGCTTTGCTTGTTCAGTTTTAATATTTTGAGGGGAAGTTGCCGTCGCGATAAGAACGCGACGCCGGTCTCGCCCCAGATTTCACACGGATTTCCCGTCGCTGGCGTCTCTTCCCGTCCTGTTGCTTAAAACAGCAAAGTGCTCGTCATAATAATGTAACGATATTTGAGTTTTCATAGACACCCAGGACTGAGTTTAACGGGGTCTGAGGTTTGATCATGTTCCGAAAAAATACATTCGCATTGCCCTCATACACTTGGGCTCCCGGCATTTTCGTAAAGGACGTTGCTATTAAGATGAAACCTTTTTGCAGTGATTAAATATTAAGTAAATTTTTTTCCAGTCTGCATAGTCTGTATTGTCTGCGAAGTCTGCACGGTCTGCAGACTGCGTTTTAACATGACCGAGGGCGAAACGTGTTATTTTTAATCCGGGCACTCATACAAAATCAAATTCGGCACCTTCTTTACCATTTGTAGCGCCATGCACGTTTCTGTTCAGATGATGAAACGGTACCAATTATGAACTGTAAAAAGCAGTTATTTTCATTAAAACTCCCGTTTTAAAGGTGAAATTGGATTAAAAGAATTTAAGTAAAACTCGAGGTGTTGTCGGTCTCACTTCGTGAGATTGCTTCGAAAGCTTCCGAAAAGTCACGTCCTATCTTCGATTCGATGACATGGTGATGACTGGTTTAATTAGCCAGAATTGTAATCTCTGTGTAATGGCTCGAGTGTCATTCTCTTTAGGACAGAGAATTTTGTCATGAACATTACTAACTGCAATTTGCCTCTTTGACCCTGCCGTTACTCTACCATTACTATTACTATTCTTATTGCCATACTGTACAATAAAATACAATACATTAATTAGCCTTCCCCAAGGGGCTTTTCAAGACTAATTTACCATACTGTTTGCGAACTTTTAACCAGACTGCGTTGGTATTACTGTTACTATTACTACTACCATAACCATTGCCATAACCATTGCCATTGCCATTGCCATTGCCATTGCCATAACCATTACCATTACCATTACCATTACCATTACCATTGCCATTGCCATTACCATTGCCATTGCCATTGCCATTGCCATTGCCATTGCCATCGCCATAACCATTACCATTACCATTACCATTGCCATTGCCATAACTATTGCCATTTCCATTGCCATAACCATTGCCATTGCCATTAACATTGCCATTGCTATTACTACAGCTGAGCCTCATGTAAGCGACCACCCAAAATGTCAAACCAAGGGGGTCGCTTACGGGAGGTGGTCGCTTAAGAAAAATTAGATAATATTGGGTCAAAATTTTGCCTCATTAGCAGATGTTGACTGCAGAGACTTATACCCCATGCTCCAATTCCCATCCAAACCCATGTAATAACTTTTAGTAGCCACAAAAATATTCAAGCTTTCGAAAGTATTTATGCACAGTATCATGGTTCGCCTCTAGTAAGCTGCCTATAATAAGGCGAACGGAACAAGTTTCACGATGGCTTCAAATTAAATCTTTAATGTTACCTTGTTACCTTGGCGTTAAAGGGAACTAAATATGAAATAAGAGGATTGAATTGCTATCTTTAAATTTGACAGCCCTAGGCTTTTATGTTTCTAGTGATTCGCATATTAACAAGCCTAGGAAAAACACTAGACCTATAGGCCTCAGACCTTGAGCTACCTTAGTCGTACAATTGCGCGAGGTGTTCATGGCAAGTGAAAATGGCTGGAAACACCATGGGTATGTCTTTGATTGTAGTTTTAGATACTGTGCATTGACAAAATTAACGAACAAGGAACGTCTACTAAATTTAAGGTGCTGTATCGTGCAAAGTCGATTTCGATAAAACAAAACCCAGACACTTCCTACTAAGAAAGTTTTGTCTCATGTACTACCCTGGAATGCGATGTTACAACACCTTATTATCCAATTTCCGCCCTATTATCTGTCGAGTGGTTGCTCACAGCAGGTTAAAAACAAAAGAAAATTTTAAACTTTTAGCTCTAAAAGTGGTAGAGGTCACTTTCGAAAGGTGGTCGCTTACAAGAGGTTCCAAATACAGTGATTTGACTGGGAAACTTTGGTAGTTTGGAAAACTTGTCGCTGAGGAGAGGTGGTCGCTTATTACAAGAGGTGGTCGCAACCGGAGGTCAAACTGTATTACCATAACCATTAACATTGCCACTGCCACTGCCACTGCCATTGCCATTGCCATTGCCATTGCCATTGCCACTGCAATTGTGGTTGCTATTGCTATTATCATTACTGTTACTGGCTGTAGTCGCACTAGAGACCTAAATCGTGATTAACTCTTGATAATGGCAATTCCAGGAGGCTTTATTTGTAATCACGATTTAGCAATCTTCTCATGAGTATGACATGTCAAAGCTGTCAGCACCCCGAACAAATTGTCATGCCTTTGCAATTAACAGACGTCTGGGCCAGCGGGAAAACTTATCAAGTGGCTGAGCAAGTCATAATAGTCCTCGTCTTGGTTGCAATTTACCTTTCGCGGAGGATAATTGCGTTCCAAAAGGCCTCGAATGTTGTTGCTGAGCCGACAATGTACACTACGTTTCTATCCTCCACCGAACAGATATCTACCTAAACTTGTCGCCCTTGATTTGATCATGAGTAGAGCTTAGAGAAGATTCTTGACGAAGTTTAAACAAAGTTAGCTAAAGCCCCCGTCCGCCAAAAACTGTTGAAAATAAAATCAAGAAGTTTGAGCAGATCTTGTTCTAAAATTGAAGTGGGCATTTTTCAAAGTTGGTTGCTTACCTCCGCTGAGCCTGATGATCAGACATTTTCGATTTTTTTCTCGCGTGTTTGCAAACTCCAACATATCCCAGACGCAGTTATTTTTAAGTTCGCAAATGATTGGTTCGCCGAACAAGCTCTAGATAAAGTCTGAGATAAAAACTACTTTTTCAGACGACTTAGGGACGGACCATTAGAAAAGTTATGGGGGGTGGGGGGTGGGGAATTTTCGAGCAGCATGAATGTGTTTTCTTTCATGTCTCCCTTGAATGAAATTTTTTTGTTGTGGGAATGTTGGTCTACTCGGCATGCACGATTTTTTTTTACTTATTTTTCCCTTGCATGATTTTTTTTGTACTTCGCCCCCCTCCCCCCCCCCCCATAACTTTTCTAATTGTCCGTCCCTTAGATCATGCTTTAGTTGTTTGAAGTCTGCCGCGTTTTGGTCTCAATTACATCGCCGTTTGCCGAGATCTCGAAATCGACTTTTTTGTGGTCGAACAAGAAATTTGGGTAAAGCGTGATTTAGCATGCCTTAATCACGATTTAACCCTGTAGTGGGACTACAGCCACTGTAAGGCCCGTTTAAACGGTTTCAACATTCAACATACGTCCAAATGTTGGGTACGTTTAAACGGGTGGTCCAACATTGTTGAAAGTGTAAAAAATGTTGAAAACTTGTTGAAAGCGTGTTGAATCGAGTCTAAATCGTTTTAAACTTTCATTCAACATCAATTCAACTTTTCCGTTGTTCTCGAAAATGTTGAATGATGTTATACACGCATGCTCACATCAGGCCGCAAAAGTCAATATGGCGTCTATCGTTTGCGTAAACAGTGAAGAAGTTGGCGCAATGTTGGAACCGTTTGAACGGGCCTCTAAACAACTTTGTTTTTGCATCCAACATTTGACCAACATCCGTTCAACTTTTATTGAACGAATGTTGGTCAAATGTTGAAACCGTATAAAAAGGGCATTTACTATCACTATTGCTATTACTATTATTGTTATTATTATTATTATTATTATTATTATTATTATTATTATTATTATTATTATTAATATTACTATTACGATTACTATTTTTAACAGGGCTCACACTGACTGAAGTTGCTCTCTATATAAATATTTCATATTGCTATTTTTATTATGTGTGAGGAGCATGGGATCAAGGAGCGAATTATTCAATTGGAGGTGACAGTTTAGACCTGTTAATTGAGTTTGTTTCTTCAAATACCCACTTAGCTTCTGTAATACACCATTTTGCTAATGATCAGTTCCAAGTGAAGTGTGTGTAGATCCAGTTCTTTGTGGGGACAAACGGTCAAAATTAGAATTTCAAATTACATCTTTAAATGGCCGTTTGCCCCCACAAAGGACTGGATATACCCACAATTCGCTCAGAACTGACCATTAGCAAAATGGTGTATTCGGCCGTTTACGCCACAATGAGATGGCCTAAAGCAGTTTGCAATAGAGTGGCTTAAATCCAAAACCAATGTAGCCAATCACAACAGACTGAAACAGTGCAATGATCCAAACAGAATTCGAAGCAATTACAGGCAACCGGTGCAACGCGTGGGAAAATCCGCCTGTGTAAGTTGCGATTGGTTTTGGTTTTGCTTCTGCTGGGGTAAAAAAGTGGCGCAAGTGGAAAACCAAAGCAAGTGCAGTTACCTTCAATGTTCAACTGTTAAACTGCTCTAAGAACCCAAAGCACGATCAGGGTAAATCTACGTTTATCTGAAATGGTCATTTCGCATAGTCCAAATATGTATTCTTTTGTGAACTTACGGAGGCGAGAGTCGATAGCATAAGGCACTATTCCATTAGACCAAAGTGAAAATATGTTGGCGGTAGCCCCACGACTGATCGTTACACCATTCAAATCAAGTCCAGATTTAATGGCCAAGCGCTGGTTGGTGGTCAGAATAATATCTCCTTCAAACAGGTTTGGGTTCAAAACTCCAACATTTTCTGAAAGGAAATGATTTTTAAAATGTTAAGGGGCCGTAGCCAGGATGAAACATAATAAAATTTTTAAAAACGATCTCTGGCTAAAAAGATTAAGAAAACTTCGAGCTTTCGACTGCCCGAACTGCAGTCTTCGACCGGTAAAATGAATGATGAGAAAGCGGTGAGGAAATTTAAATAAGTGTGAATTAGGAAACAATAAAAATGTAAATAATTATGAATGTTTGTTAAAAAGAATGTTGTATTGTTCAGGTAGCGGGCAAGAATTGTTGTCTGCGTTAGGTGTCACTCTGGTATGCCATGCTTCTAAACTTTTTCTGGTTTTTAAAGTGCCTTTGTCAATAATTGACGCGTTTTCAAAATCAATGACGTGGTTGTAAGACCAGGCGTAATTAGCAAATCTAGAACCTGTTCTCGCAGTTTTGTTGTTTTTCAAATGTTCTTTTTTTCTGGTATTAAAAGCTCTGCCGGTTTCCCCAATACAACACCACGAACAATTTTATATACGACGTTGGTCTGATTTTAGTTAGACGCATTCAATTGAAAGCCAGAGATTTCTTATTCTTTAGAATCCATTCAAAACTCGAAGCGCTAGACCTCAAATAACATCAAAACATACTCCAATCGAGGCTAGATGGAGTCCTAGCTGGATTTCACAATTTTTTAACGCCGTTTTGTCTTTCTACTTTGGGTCGACGAAAACTGCAATTCGGAAGGTCGGCACAAGTGAAATAATTCGCTAGGTTTGACCCCCCACCTCCATCATTTTTCGAATGGTCAGTCCCTTACCTATGCCCTCGTCGAGGACCTTGCAGCCCGGCTTTCTCCTTCCTTTGTCGTGTTCGTCACTGACCGTACATAATTTTCTTTAGAGTTTAACACATGAGATTTGAGACTTACCTTCAGGGTTGCTGTTCAAAGCACTTGCTCCAATGACAAGCAAGATCAGAAAAAACGGCAATTTCATTGTTGCAGTTTTTTACGGTTTTCGATCTAGAACGTAAGATGAAAGTTATTTAATATTTCGTAGTGCTGTAGCACTTCATGTCGTCTACCCTTCCTCGTCGAATCCTTAATAAAATTGCCTTGAGAACTATGAAAGCTTAACTGGTCTTAAAGGGTGGACCAGATATTTTTGCTCCTGCTGGCTGTTGCTTAAGCTCACACCGCATCACCCAGTGAGCAAATTGGTTGCTGAGCCATTTGTGATGGCGTGAAAGTTTGAATATCTCTGAAGTCAAATTTGTGTTGAGCGGAAATAGTTCAGTGTACCAAAAGTTTTAGCTGCCACGTTTGACCTAACCGCAGTTGGAGTAGGAGCCAGTTTTTCCTTCTTTTTTTTTTTTTTTGGTGGGTTGATGGGGTGGGGAAGCTCATTGAAACCAAAACCATGCAACGCGGCTACGATCAAAACTCGAAGCAGCTACTTGAGGCCTGCACCAGAAGAGGTTGGAGACGGCCCTCAAGGTGTCATGGGTGCGTATTTTCGAGTTGAGCGCCTTTCCGCTCGGTACTGTTGCTACTACACGAAGCTCGGGAAGTTGTGCGGTAGCACTTCTACACAGTTTTACACTCTTATTTTATATATTTTCGTAACAAAAATTAAGGTTATGTTGGCCCGCAGATAGCAAATTTGCTATTCGCGGCGGGCCAGTCATCAACATACTTCAAGTTACAATATTTAGTAAAGAAACTAAAAACTAAAGAGTTCGACATTGCATCAGTTAAATTATAAAGAGAAGCATAACTGGTAAATACATCAATGGTTACATGGTGTACCAATAAAGTATAGGAACAAATTAGATACTAAGGTTTAATTGTGCAGTTTTTGAGTTTGGAGCAGTAACATCAAGATAAGAATCTTCATCACTCAGGATCTGAAATACAGACTTTCTTATTTGCTTTTTAAAGGAATTTTTTGATAATGTTTTTAATTCACTCAGTATCTTATTCCAGATTTAGCAAACAATTAGTTTTGCTAATCATTAGTTGATTGGAGTTTTGTCAACCAATCACAAAGCAATTAAAACCATGCAAACGATAGCTGCTTTCAGCACTCAACATTGAGTCACACTATACCAAACAAAACAATTATTGGCTCCAACACTAAATAAGAAAACAAAAACTTTTGCATGGTCACACAATTTGACTTGACGATGCTTTGTTTTGAGTAACGATATCTGGCTTCCTTGGAGACGTTTGATTCGTAGAAAGTTGTCTACCAACTGAAGAAAAAACAATCTCAGATTTAGGATTTAACCTTCAGTGCTACAGTGGCCAAGGTTAGGTATAGAGCATTTTCGAACTTGTTGAGCACAGGTTTCACATTGAAACGTTCTTGAATGACTGACTATCCGTTTCAAACCACAGTCAGTCACACGACCCGATTGTCAGTATCAATGTTTCCTGATAATATTCCCAAGTTACGAAGCATATACCATTTATGAAAATGTTGGAAATGATCACCAGAGATGAGTTACCTTGAATAAGTAAAGAAGGTAAAGAGACTAAAGATGTTTATATCCGCGCTTCCGCAAGTTTTTAATTTGAAGAAGAACGTAAAAGCAGCAATTTTGTAACAATCTTGATGAAGAGAACAAGACTTTTAAATTTGAAAGACATGTTTTGGCAAACTCCTGTGCCATCGTCAGTTTACGGATGGAATTACAATGATGAACGTTAGAATAACAATGGTATGATATAGCAACTAATTACAAAGAAAGATTAAGATTTACATGAAACAATTGTTGATTTAGCGAGGGTTTCTCCCAGTGAATATGCTGACTGCCTCACTTGATTTTTAATTGTGTCCGTGTTGTTGCTTGATCTATGACAACAATTAAAGCACTCGCTCGAACAAAGTGTCCGACACCTAGGTGAATCCTGTAAATGCTTGAAAATGTGAGAGGCCTTATTCATATTTAAGTGCTCGTTTATGCGCGTGCAAATGTGTCGGGAAGTCTCGCCGACATAGCAGGCACCGCAGCCTGCACACCTGAATCTATAAACAACGCATGATTTGAGCTCTTTAGGGATAAGGTCTTTCACGCTAAACAAAGAGCCGATTTTGAACGAAGAAAACACTAGCTTGATATTAAAGCTGTTGTCACAAAAACGCTGAATGCGTTTTTGTGCAATAGCAGAGAATTTACCCACGTAAGGTAATTTGACGTAGGAGCACTCTGGGCTGTTGTTGCCATTTTGCCTGTTAAACTGGAAAAACTTATTGATTGATAGTGGAATTAATAGATTTGCGAAACACCATGGTGAGAACAGGGGCCTGATTGTTGTCAATGAGGACGTCTAAAAACTTATAGCACAAAAGCAGATTCGCAGAACCATTCAGCGTTTTTGTGACAACAGCTTTAATATAGTTAATTTGAAGAGCATTGAATTGTACCACCAGAGACGGCGCCCAAATATGGAACAGAGAAAATTACCTGTCTTTTAGCCGGAAATACATAACGAGTTCGGGATTTGAAACGAATACGCTCTTTTTTATATAAGAACGTCTTATATTTTCTGCGATTTGAACCTGAAAACGTTCTTAAGATGTTCTTAATTTACATGGGACAGTATTTCAATAAATCAATGCGAACGTGACCGGGTAGCTTATAAAAGTGCATTCATCGTGTTTGCCAGTGGAGTGTGGTAATCGCTGAGTTGCGCTTGTCACATGCTTGTGCGGCTTGCTCTGATACCACGAAAGAGAACTCTTGGTAAATGTTGTTTTGCAAAAAGCATTGAACACAGAAGTCCACAGCACGACAAAAACAATTGAGCGAAATACAGGCGTCCTCAACTGACTCTCTGCCTGGGTATGTTCTTACCATGTTCTTAAAATTTTGGTCGGTTAATTTCAGTTCAACGTTCAGTCTTATAAAAAAGATGCCTATATGAGAAAAAAAGAGTGTAAAATCGCTGTTTAATTTACGATCACATTGTTGCTGCGGTTCATCATTTGAAACAAACAAACATCACTATAAAAGTATGATAATCTCGTTGTTTCCACAAAAACAAATAAAATAATTCGCAAAAACAAATGCTGTCCGAGTATCTTAGAAATTATTCAGGCTGTAAAAGAGAGAATTAAGTAAGCTACGACAATTGCCTGGTCTTGATTTGAAAAGTAAGCAATGGAAAAGAGGGCCAACTGGTTTAGGAATAGCTTAATCCCCAAATCATTCACTCTTATCTGTTGACCGGGTGAAATAATGTAATTTGCTCTCTTTTTACTCCTTGTATCATGATCGCTGCTTGCATGAGGATTTCCGAGAAACGTATGAACCGCCACTTCCGGGAATTCAACTTCCGACTGACCCTCGACCCTAATTCTTCGTTCCACGTAGACTAAATTTCTTCGAAAGTAAAGCAATGGAGCTCACGGAATTTTGGCAAATTTTCACAGAAATGGTCAAATTCTGCGTATTTCGTCCCGGTCAGTATTTCTCCTATGATCATCACATCAATATCACAGAAAAGAGAAGTCTCGTAAAGCTATTCGGCACCAACTAAACCTACCGCGAGACCGTTGGTCGTACTGTTCCGGATCATGAATGTTTCTGCGGGATAGGTTTATCCCAGAAGATGACAATCCACGTATTCTAAATCAAATTTAGCATGAAAAAGACAGCAAGGAAGCTTTCATTGAAATGTTTTAATCTGGAATTAACTAATAAGTAAATCAAATGTCATAGTTTGCAAGTAAAGTTGGATAGCTTTCGGAAATACTGGAAACATAAAAACAACTAGACGAATGCTTAGGAAAAGGAAACCTGAAAACAGTATTTGCAAAAACAGGTAAACTAGAAACAGGGAGTGGAAAAAAAGAGCCCTATCTCTATAATAATAATAATAATAATAATAACTTTATTTAGCCAGGGTAGCACGTAATAGCCATGGGAATGGAACGCGGGACACATTTGTGGAAGAGGAGGGCTTTCACCACTGCGCCAACCCTGCTCCCTTACGAGATACGGAAAATGCCAAAACCTACTGAATGTTAGAGAAATTTTAACTACCAAGAAGCTGAATCGATTGCTTTTTTAAGAAGGGTGCAGTAATTCCGTGAGGCAGAAATGAACATAACTATAACTCTCTCTAATAAAGAACTGTCAAAATCCTACTCTAACAATTTCAGTCATCTTGAATTAAAACTGTGACTCACCGTTTCCTTGACGCTTGCAATTCATGAAAACGAAGCCCGTTACCTCAGCTGGTTTTTCTTCCGATTTTATAGCTTTTTAACAAGGAAGTAAATGACCAGGAAGAAAATGTAGGATGTCATTTGACAAAGATTGATGTCAACAAAAGTGTTGACCTAAGGTTCCAAACCAGTTTCACGGGTTTGTTAAACAAGATTAATTGGTAGGTGAATCAAACGCCGGTTGTTGAAATGGCATGTTTTTATTGTTCTAGTTCCTGCCCGGCGCTTAAGACATTCCTTTACGTGGCAAAATTCACTCACATGTATGAACTTTTAATGTGATGCTGAGTACGCCTTTAGTGTGACTTGTGAACAATTTGACTGAAATACTTAAGAACTGTTTGGGACTTCCTACGATTTCGTGATTCCTATGTTTCCAAGTACAGGTCAAGGAAGCATTTTATTTGATTGCTCTTTTGATACTTATGGCAAAAAATTGAAACCTGAATAATATTTAGCATACTTCAGCGCTCGTCCCAGCACGCAGGTCCGGTTACAAATGACTGAAAGCTCAAAATTCTAAAGGAGCTGTTGCCAGTTTTCTTCTCTATATATGGAGTTTTAGGAACAGCGCCTGTTCCTGAACATTAACCTCGTAGAAGCACTTCCTTATGCCACAGCGCTGAAACGCTAGCTGAAAGGAAAAGATTAAATCCCTTGGCAAACCTCAGGCAGCCCAATCGTAGTGTGTGTCATCAAAAGTTGATTAAAAAAGGACCGTTAAAAACCTAGAATTCCAACGAACCGAGTAGCGGTAGAAATATTAATATTCTAGCCAAATAAAGCCTTCCTGCCTTCAGTCTACTGCTTCTTGTCACTTTCTTGGACATCTAAATGCAATACCATCGCTTTTGTTAAATCCTAAGTCAGACTGTCCATTCTAAATAAGGGGAAGGCCGATAACTCGAGATCAAACCAGTCGGCGTTCAAAGGCCAATAAATTCCCAAAAAAGCGTAGTGTCTGCTTCAGATCGCCAGCAGCAGCCGCGTAGATAAATTTCCTTTCTTTCTTAGCCAACTTGCCCGAAAGTTCGACCAACACGAACGGGGACTTGCTCTTATCACCGCTCAAATTTGACCAATTTGGGTACTCCATGATGCGTGATGCCTGTCGCAGTATATATACATTTTTTTCATTTTTCCTCGCTAGTAAATTGACAATTTTTAATAAATGAATACTGATACTACAACCATCCCGTTAAATGTTTTATATACACATTATTTTTGTGGTGTTGTGTTTTTTTCAATAAGTGTAAGTATTTGCATTTTGCAAGGCTGTAAGGAAGTCTTAATTTTACATATATATGTAGATACCTTTTTTCTTTTTTTCCCTGCCATATACCATAGCTTTGTCTGTTTCGCCTCATTTTTTTGTTAATGTGTGTGAAATAAAATTAAATCAGTTAAAAAAAAAAGAATAGTATTGGGGTCAAACGTCAAACTACGGAAGTTATTAAGTTTGGATTGCTATAACGTGAAACTGCATCTTCAATGATTTCGGGATGAGAAAAACATTTTTACAAATGGGAAGTCGTAGCAACGAATCAGGCAAAATATTCTATGCCAATTTAAATCTTTTATCACCCACAAGCCTTGCACTGTCCACTGCATTCGTTTCGATAGCGCTGAAACGTTTCCAGTATCAAGTTACTATCGCACAAGACCAACCACTTCCTTAAAACAATAAAGCCGCGGCAACAGGAGCAATTTTTTGCTTGCGATGGTGAAGCGATTTTTTCCGGAAATTGTCGCGTTGCCGGCGTGCGGTCGTGGCTACACGAGTGACAAAGCCTGTGATTTAGCCGCGAAAAGTTCAACTCATTGAATTTCTGGCGATTTTTTTTTTCTGCAATGTTTTGACTGTCGCCATCGCAGCACTTGCGCGAGGCTGGTTACACGTATGACTTTCACCGCGCGCTGGCGACGCAACAGTTTTTAAAAAATCACATCACCATCGCAAGCAAAAATCGCTCGTGTTTAAAGGTGATGTTACACGAGCCGTTTTAAAGCACTGATTTTTAACGCCGATTTTAAATCCATGTACGTTACACGAGACAACTATTAACGCAACTTTGTTGCGGCAACGCTATGTTACACGAAACGATTTTCAACGCAACATTTGAACCCAGGCTCCTGTTCGACAAATCGCCGGCGACAAATATGGCGGACAATGAGTTAAGAAGTCAGCGGCTTGGTTCTCCGTGGTGCATTCTAGGACTATGTTGCGTTAAAAGTCAGCGGCGGGGGTGTTACATGCACCAACTCCAACAATATTATCATCATCATCATCTAAATCATCGATTTATTTACAATAGGATGCAGTTCTCATTACAGATCAAAACCAAATATAATACATCTATGTACAATGATGATAAAAAAAATCTCCACGCAAATTTTTGATCTAGCCTGCTTCTCTTTGAAAGTTTACGTGATATTATGCATTGAATTTTATAGCTAGCACAGTGGGTGAAACATTTTCGACTTTATTCAAAGTTCATTTGCACAGATCAGGCTTTTAATGACGTGGTCCTCGCCCCATTGTTCCCTAATCCTCGGGTGTGGCTAGCTACTTTCTTCTTCATGTGTTCCGCCATGCCCGGGAGCCGGGAGAAGTGGTTCCTGGCCAGCACGTGCTTGTGAAGAATCTTGCCTATAAACATTCGTCCATAAGCCTGGTAAAGGGACACGAACAAAACCACATGAGAAAATCCATTATCGGCGACAAGGATGCCATAAATAGGGCCCTTCTGGCCTGAGTATCAGTGTTGTTGCTGAATGGCCTACCCTGCTCATTCAGCAACAACGCTGGTAACAAAAAGGGGTACCAGCGTTGTTGCTTGTACCCCTTCTGGGTACCATTGTGATAGACAAGTTGCCTTGTCTATTGCTAGTGGCCAAGCAGCTTTAGGGCTGATTTACTCTACTTTAAGTTTTCGATTATCGTCATCATAATCAACGTAATTATCAATATTCTTTAATATCGATAATCAGTATCAGTATCAACATCAATATCACTCCACTTAGCTCACTTTAATTAAGGAAGGGCCAATAGAAAAATGATGGGGAGGGGGTGGGGAAAAAGCTCCCCCTCCCCTCCTCCCACAATAAATAAAGCAACGGGCAAAAAATAATCATGCAAACTGAAAATCTAATCCAAGTAACGTTTGTTGGAGTTGTCGCCCCCGAAGTTAAATGGGCTACAGATTACCACCTCAGGAAAGAGGTTCTTTCAATTTGACTGAATACACCATGTCATAACTTGCAAAAAGATGTGGACTACACATACCGACTGATTTACACCAACCAAACATGCTTCATAAAACCAGGTGTAACAAAATAAACAAGGGACAAATAACTGAAAAAACATGAACTTACACAGGGCTTATGTTAGGTTTAAACCTTTCAACCCTACGATCAAAATATAAATTCTCATTTGTTGCTCCAACACATTTCCTTTAGACGTAGTAGGGGGAAATTGTTAAAACATCAAGCAAATTCGCCTTTTGTGATCCTGTCCTTAATTCTCTTGACAAATCTGTTTTATAAAGCGTTGATATTATAAGGAGAAATTTGATGCTGATCATTAGGGTTTGAAGCGTTAAGTGAGCTGAATTAACCAAACACGTGTGCGTTCCCCACCCCCACCGTAAATAAAAATAACAAACAAAACAAACAGGTACCTCGGTGACGTTCTCAAGTTTCCCATGTGCCGAGGCCTCGTCTTTAGTCAGCAATATACAATTCCAAGGGGACCACTCCTCGTACTTATTCCACCGAACAAGCAACAAGTCAAACAGATCCTCATGCGCACTCAACACACTCTGACTGTTCCAAATATTCTCCACAAGATAACGAAGGTCGGGTTCCTGGACAAATGCAAGAAAGACGGCATTCAGTTTGTCAAGGAGAAATCAGTAACTCCTGTAGTCCTTTTCAATATTTTGCAGTCACACGTTGTCAGTCTCTTCGCTTTCACATGATGTTTTATCGTTTGCTAACCTTATTTAAAAAAAAACTTTACTATTTCAAAAGTGACTTAAACGGCGCAAAACATAATGAGGGGGTGAATGTCGAATCACACGATAACTGAATCCAATGATTTATCATTTGTTACTGCCTAATTCGCAAGAATTTAAGACGTTATCTATAACTGGACAAATATAATAATAAATTATTTTGGATACAGGGAATTTACTTGATAGTGTTGATGCCCCAAGTAGTTAGATATAAGTATCAGAAGACGATTGGTCTGAGCTCCATACCTGAAGTAAATACGCGATCTTGGAGCCATCTTCAAAGCTTTCCTCAGACCGCCTGAGCTCCTTCAACATAGCTTTGTACTGTGAAAAGTCGTGCCGTAGTCTGGCATCGTTATCCAGTTTCATGCACTTTCTACATCTTCCAACAACCCTATGTATCAAAGAGAACAAAACAACATGGATCAGATCAAAATACTGCGACGACATGAAGCAAATGAAAGTCAATCAAATTTTACTTCGAGGAGGACAACACAAATACACCGGAAAAGTATACGAACTGATCACGCAAATGTTACGTTGTGGTATTTCGATGGATTGCTCCCTTTAAATAAGCCAGATTATCGTTTGGACTAAATTCAATCATATTTTACGGGAAAAGGGTACAGAATCACACAATCACGAATTAATATAGGAAATCGCCTTTAGGCGAGTGCAATTTAACAACTCTCAAAATCACGAGTATCTATTAATCACGAATTGTACGAGAAGGTCGCACGATTTTTTTTTTATTGTTCGCACAGCAAAACTACGAATTGTATGAAGGGTTAAACACTAACCTTTTTAATAACAAAATCCAACTTTAATAACAACTAAGATAATGTATACAACATTCTAAAAAGATCAAAAGTGAAATAAAAAAGTATCTGATTAAATTACCGCAACTTGGTCAACTCTATCTACAGGAAGACGACTGCGATTATGGGAGCCTATTCTGCATCTATACTGGCGTACTGACTGCGAACTGCAACAATTATGTTTCCTTGGAAGCCTAGGTCCTGGACCTTAATATAACTTACGACTCAATATATGATCTACTAAAATGCTAAGATATTCACAGTTATAATCCGTATGAATATATAAAAATATGCTAAAAACTACGTTTCATGATAATAATAATTCGATTAAAAAAAAATCATCTCTCATAAAACATGGCTAAGAACAAATTAGAAACAGTTAAAAAAAAATATCCGTCTGAAGAAAACGCTGTAATGGAGCCCCCAAGCATTACATTATGGCTCCTTCTTGAATTTCAATGTCAATGTCAATGTTATTAAAATCACGAACAGCTATGAAGTCGCGCAACTTGTAAATTATTACGTAGAATGATTATTAGACTAATTTATTAAAAATAGAGAACGGCAACTTCGGTTTATGTGCCTTTTCATCCAGTTTCACCCATCAAAACGTTCACATTTGCAACGTTTGGCTGTTCGCACGCACTGTTGCCATGGAGACTTAATAGGTACTCCTGCCGAGTACTATTTGGGACTACTTGTACTGCTCTCGACCAATCAGAATTGAGTAATTTTGTTTAGTGTACTATAAATGATATAATTAGCCATTTTGACCAATTACCGTCTTTTAAAATCGTGGCATCAAGTCATATTCTTCGACACCTCCATAGGTTTCGGTCATTATCAGAACTTTTTCGCTTTTCGTCGAGGTGCGCCTAGATCGAGTTCATATATCTTCGTTATTTTACCATCGCTTTAGCTCTAAAATACTAAGGCGCGAGTTTTCTGTTGCCCACATTACGAGTATTTGCATTTCTACTGTTTTTCTCTCACCTTGAATTTGAGGAAAGCTGGAACTCTGTCGAGGGCAAGTAAGCGTTACAGCTTGGACAGAAATAAATGTTTTTCCGCAAAACTGTCGGGTCTTGTGGAACCTGAAGAAAATAAATGAGTCGGTAAGAAAAGTTTTAAAAACAATAAAAAATGCCTTTAATAATGTGCACTGGAATAATGACGAAAGACAAGCTTGCTGCATTATTTTCTATGTTAGAACGGAGACGGTCGTTACAATGATGAGTTTCTCAGCAATACAGCGTTTTTCAATTCAGTGTCGTAAAACGAAAACACAAAGTAATTACTCTGACCAATGACAAGAGACGCAAATAGCGCGATTAACCAATCAGAGAAGGAATTACATTTAACTGGCGTAAAGCGCGGGAAAATGCGCGCGTGCAGGTCGCGAATGGTTTTGGTTCTGCTTCTCATTGGTTGAAAAAGTGGCGCGAGTTTTGATGGCCAAGCACAGAGCGAAGCAATGAAAAACCAAAGGAAACGCAATTTACATTAGAAACTCAATTGAAAACCGTTCTATATTCGAGATATAAGGAACACACTTACTGAATCTTTACCTATTATAAGATCTTGAAGAAAATAACTCGTCACTTCCACATATTAGACTCGCATTTTGCGATACATTCAGGGCACTCAACACTATAGACTTAAGAGAAACCTAGGCTTTTCTGCTTGTGTAGAAAATTAGATCGCAGTTGAGACTACTGTTCCAGCGTCCGAGTGGGTCGGCTGCGTCCTGTAACACTGCTCAGTTATCAATGATCGCGAGATAAGATCAACAAGGATATCAGAGACGCATATATATTCTCATCACTGAATTCCAGATGTGTCTTACGGCATAAGTTGGGAGAATTTGTTCAGTAATCCGGGCATTCAATCTCTGTTGTTCATTTTGTATATTCTCAAAAGTTATATGCTTAATCTAGTAATAACAATGCGAGGAGAGATTGCAAGCTGGTCACTGTTAGAGGTTTAAGCTGCGCTCGGTCCATACGTCATGACCTCGAGCCAAATATTTTCCTGTCCGGCCCGACCTAACTCTGTCAATAAGTATTTTATCACATGGTCTCCTTAGACATGCATGTAAAAGATGAAGTTTTTGTAATAAAAAAAAGTGACTAATTTGCACATAAAATTGATCTAATATGTTGTTTGCATTTGCTTTCTGATTATAAAATAAACTTACATGGTTAGACGCGACGAAATCGTCTAAAACCGTATCGCTTGTGGGTGTACGTGTTCCTAACAGGGCCGTACGGCTTTTTCCGGCCCTGCTCGTGCTAATGTGCACGGCCCTCATAGGGGGATTTTCTCAATAGTTTTAGAATGAAAGTACGCGCAAGGCCGTACGGGTCATATGATAAACCCTTAAGACTAACAAAGAATGAAGAAGATCACTTACTTTAATAAGACGAGCTGCTTCAGGATTGAAGAGAGGAGTTTTGCAGTACTGAAGGAACAGGGTTAAGATTCTCTTGCGCAAACCTAAAAATGAAAATTTCAGTCGCTCTAAAGGAATAATAGAAAAGGCCATAAAAGGAGCGAAAGCTTGACTTGTCGACAGCCAAAATCCTAACCAAAAGTTTGATACTGACCACTATCATTCCAACATAGTTTGAAAGGCTGTCACTGTACACTGGAGAGACAACTCATAATCTGAGATTTCCAAAGATGAAAACGTTACTTTTCCCGAATCAACGAAGTTCATTCCTTTTTTGTTACTGTTATTTAATTTCCTTAACCATTTTAGTGACTGGGAGTACAAGGGACTGTCGGCCTTTGAAAAAAATCCCGAGGGCTTTTCCGAACATTTTCCGAGGCGCGTTCTGTGTCTACTGGATCGCACGTCCTGTGTCTACCGGATCGAATGTCCCGTGTCTACCGGATCGAATGTCCAGTGTCTACCGGTTCGAACGCACTGTGTCTACCGGATCGATCGTCCTGTGTCTAGCGGATCGAACGTCCTGTGTCTATCGGATCCATGCATCTCATTAAAAGATTTGAAATGGACCAATCAGAGGCCTCCTTTTCCAACCGTCAAATCTGGTCTCTTTAGGCGTCCCAACGACTGGTGGAAGGCCAGTTTCAAGCTCATTAACCGATTTCGCCTGTTTCAATATTCAGACCGTAATTTCTCTTTCAAAAGGGGGATTTTTTTCACTTTTTCAGCACGCATATAAAGGAATGAGACTATACGAAAAGATCCTGGAGCGTTCACCCCTTACCTTCTAAATTCGATTCCTTGACCCCTCTCATCAGCAAATCGGCTTCTCTATCGATAAGTTCAATGATCTCTTGTGTCAGCTTACAGTCATGTTCTTTCACAGTGTGCTTGAGGGTCAGCAGTACATCCAATCTTTCATCTTGCGTTAGGTATTTCATGCTGAGTGTACTGTAAATGTCCCGCAACTCCTGTGCGCGGATGGTATAGGGTGTGTCCATCTCTGTCACTTTGCCATCGTAAGCTTTCCACTGTTTTGGAGCGGCCGCCTTTACAAGAGGTAACATTAGAACCTTTCTTAGGCTTATGGGCTTCTCGACGTAGTCATGCTATTATTGCACTGCGCTTCTCTTTATTCTTAGTTTTCAACCACGCGCCAAGGCGGCCACGTTGGTGATCTATACAATACAAATTATTTTTCGCAGAATTTGCAAAAATAGAGTTAAGTTCCCAGCGGAGACGGGCTATTATTCTTGACCACCCATATGGCTGCCATGACATCACATGCAAACCAGTTTCGTTCATGGTAGTTCAGAAGGCACGTCTGTTTTGTAGTGTATGTAACATGCTGACAATAAACCAACAGTAGGAAGAATTTCCAAGGCTGTGCTCTAACCAAAATAGTTGGGTGCCGAAAATCTCCAAACCCTTGAAATCCAGGGTGCCTTGAATATAAGTTTAGTCCAAAAACTAATATTTCCTGGTCTCCCATAAGCGAAAGTAAGTCGCCAGGGGCGACCGGGTGCCGCCAGAGTACAGCCATGGTTTCGTGTAAGTCATGTGTACAACTTGTCGCGCAGAAGAATTGAAATGTCATTTGACAATCCGTTCAGGATTTACCGTGCATATATCGAGTTTTACTGTACGCGGGAATTTGGGAGAGAACAAGAGAAGCTTAAGTACTCTCCAAATTTCCCAAGTACATCCTAACTTGATATACGTAAAGCTAAATGCAGGAAACTTTTGTTTTATAACATTGTCAGTAGAAGAGCAACTTGACAAAAACCGGCAAAACGTTGGAAAAAAATCGGCACGAAAGAATCAATGAAATGAAAAAGTGGGTAACACGACTTAGTCTTCATCAACTTGTGGGTTCAGCAAACTCCAAAAGGTTATAAAATCTTACATGAACGGAATTTGAATACAAGTACTTGTATTCAAATTCCGTTCATGTACATGTCCTAGGTACTGTTACATAATAAAGTATTTTGAAACAAGTTTTAAAACATGGCCTAGGACAATTGTAAGCCTAGAAAACGTTGACTGATGAGAGTTGCAATGTTATTCATTAAACGTAATTAGTTATTAGTTAACCACCTGGATTATTGTAGCTCCGCCCACTGCAATCAGCCTAAAGTTGCTGCTTGTGAGGGGAGACAGATAATAACTTTTTGTATTTATTTGATCGTTTATTATTAAACTCTATTATTAGAGGTGTACAAGAGTTTCGCATCGTTCGAGCAGCACACGCGCAACAGAAATGGTATACCACAGTCTGAAACAAAAGCCATAACATGACTTCCTGTTGCAGTTGCACAAACCTTGTTCAAGAATCTCTTGATCTTCTTGTCTTTGTTTTCTTCATCCGCAGCCAGCTTGTGTCTATCAATGGATCCGATGAGGTATGCTTCTTGCTCTAACAACCCCACTAACGCAGCTTTTCTCTCAGGCCCTGAGTATAACTCATCTATATGCGCCATTTCTTCCTTACGCCATTCTGATCAAAGGATTTGCACAACTGGATTAGAACTGACATAATTAACAACGTGTCCTCTGTTTAGGGCTATTCTAGCTATTCATATTCCGATAAAAAAGAATCGAATAAGCGGTCAGAAAAGGTAAACCAACACATGTTTAGCCTCCTACACTGCACAGACATTCCTTCAGCTATGGATTGCGTGACAAGCCAAAAGAATGTCTGCGAAGGAGGTTAAACGTACTGACATATTCTGAAGACAGAATTATCCTGACGGAAGAGACATGAGGCCAGCGCACGCGCAGTATAGCCTAGTGCCAGCCTCTGATCCTGACTTTCTCTAACACGTAAAATGTTGGCAGGGCGAACCGCGCACTTTTTCCCGCCAAACCTTTCTCAAAATAACACATATTCTGCGTATTCCGAGTACAGCGTAATCTTTTTATTCTGATAATAGTGCTATCGGCAACATAATGAGTTTTGTCTTGTTTGTTCTGAAAAAGGGCTATTCTCTTTCTTCTTATTGCGTAATAGGAATAAGGGAATGCCATGAATAAGATTTTACAAAATTGGAGGAACTGGTTAAAGAACAGCACGCAGAAAACAGGACTGAACTTCTGATCTTGGCTTTTAGTGCTACGTCACTAGCATGTACAGCATGTGGGAACCCACATTTCCCGCCAAAAACTGCATACATTTACGTGTTAGTCGCGTTCCGACCGTGTGTTGTGCATTCTGTAACCGAGAGTTAAAAGAACGGAATGCTATTAAGACCATTCCGAAAACAGAATATTTCCTGAATATTTCAGAACTGCGGAAATGAAATAAGGAATGATCCTCGCAGTTGTGAACGCAATTTATGCAATTCAACATATGAAATCATAATTG
The DNA here is from genome assembly GCA_948470475.1 of Galaxea fascicularis. Classification (NCBI taxonomy): domain Eukaryota; kingdom Metazoa; phylum Cnidaria; class Anthozoa; order Scleractinia; family Euphylliidae; genus Galaxea; species Galaxea fascicularis. The sequence continues at coordinate 16,659,780 of OX419341.1, read as the reverse complement.
ACCAGCTCCCAAGGTCAATTGGTTAGAGCATCGGCGGCACCGGTATCGCGGGGTCACGGGTTCAAACAGCATAAATTGCGTTCAAAACTGCAAGTATCATTCTTCATTTCATTCACAATGTCCCTCAAGAGCATGATTACCATCTATTCCCATTCCCAAGAAAAGTTGGTATGAGGATGAGTATGAGTAAAGTAAGTTGGCTTTTTTGCATCTGACAAGAAGAAAATTGACTTCCTTTTAAATGGAGTTCCTAGTTTTGACTTTCAGATCAATGTAAACTCGTTTCATTCTGTTCGGTCTTTTGTCTCTCAATCAAATCGTTTTTCGTAGTTGTTTTTGTTTTTTTTTTTATTTGTTTTTTTCTTTCGTCCCTGAAGATTAAAGATTTAATGTAAACTGTGTTAGCTCTCTAGATGAGCACTCTGTGCTATTAGAGCAAATGCTGTGAATAAAATCTTGTTTGGAAAAGAAAAACCCTTGAAACTCGAACTTTGCGACTCGATACACGATACTCAAATGCCTCGAGTATCGAGGCTCAGCCGAGTGCATTGAGTATCGAGTCGAGCGCATCAAGTTATGAGAAAGAACTTTTCGCGTAATAAGTTTTCCACACTTCCTCTCGGAGGAGAGTCTATAGGTCGGTTTGTTTTAATGACTTTTAATGTATTTTAGAACAAATATCATTTGGATTAGAGAAATCTCTCCTGCTATTTCATAATAACCAATAAACCATGCACTGATGTAAACCGTATAAAGAACTGCAACGGAAAATAACTTGATCTCCACTTACTCTCCAGATGGGCATACAGAAGATCAAAGTCTTCCTTTGTCTTGGGATTCAGTCTCCTCTCCCATTCTTTCCTTAATCTTTCTGCCCTTTCCTTCTGTTTTCTAAGCTCTTCCTTTCTTTCCCATTCAAGGCGTCGTATGCGGTCTTCTCTAAGCTTCTGGACGTAGTTCTTTGCAAGCCATCTTCTCCAGTAGGTTTGAAGGATAATGACCTGCGAAATAATGCCAGTAAGGAACAGACTTACAGACTGTAATATGAATCAATGCATGATTCACACTTCTCATAAGATAATAAAAAAACTCACCGAGTGCATTGTTGAGTTATATAAGCACGCAGGAATTTTCAACAGAAGAGAAATAACCAGAGAAGCACGAACCGTGGGCGAGTGTTTCTGGCACTTTTCGAGAAAGAGTGCAATTACTAATGATGGTAGTGGTGCGATGTACCCGATATGGTGTTTGCTTGGCAACGGGCGAAAGGACAACTGAAAAGAAATCAGAGTCCCAGGCAGGAATCGAACCTACAACCTCCACTACAGGACCCCTGGTGAGTTACATGTAGGTTTCTTTCCTGAAATGTGCCGGAGGTTTGAGCGAGCTTTCATAAGGGCAGTCTGTTGATGAAATTTGTGGACATTTTAATCCACAAATTTTCCTTTAATATCCAAAACTGTGTGGATTCGCCTTGACGAAGGGCTAACGCTCTTAATGTAAGCTTTTAGAAACCTGGTATTTGGTAAAACCAAATTCTTGTGTACAACTCCCCCACCGACACAGTTTCTTTAGAAACTACCCTCTTTATTCATGTGTTGAATATGGATTGAATCACAACTATTTTATTGTTTTTACTGACCGTTGTTTCTCTCACAAAATGGCCCAAGATTTGTGCGCGTACACGCTCGTGACGTAAGTTGCATGCAGTAGAACTCAACAATGCACGAGCATGACGTAGGGCGCGTGCTTTAGCTGGAGATTTAATGAACTCGATTGGACCAATCATAGCGCGCGTAACTCTCCGAACATTTCATAACACATGTACCTCATATTATGTACTAATCGTAGCTATAACAAAATTCTCGATTCTGATTGGTTCTGAGCGCGCCTATTTGTCGCGTAATTGACGCGCGATCACGTGGGTGTCCAATTACATGTACAGGTATCCAATTTCAACTTTCTGTAATAGGATACCTGTAATTGGACACCCACGCCATTCACGCGTCAATTACGTGCACTTTAATGGCTTCCTTCATAATGTTTTCCCACTGTTTGTAAGACTGCTGGAACATACCCCTGACTTTTTCACCCAAAGGAGGTTTTCAAAATCTTCTTAATCTCGAAATTTGTTATAGATACGATTAATTAGTAATTGGACCTCGTGTCGTACAATTCAGGGAGTAATCGTGCTCGTAATTTCAAATCGGACTCGCGCTGCGCGCTCGTCCGATTTTGAAATTACTCGCCCGATTACTCCCTGAATTGTACTCCACTCGGTCCAATTACTATTACTTATTGACTGAGTGGGATGGCCGGACGGGGAAATATTTGGCCCGAGGTGATAGCGTACGGACCGAGCGCAGCGAGGTCCGTGCGCCATGACCGAGAGCCAAATATTTTCTCGTCCGGCCCGACCTAACTCAGTCAATAAGTATTTTATCACATGCCCTCCTTAGACTCTTCATGAGCGCGTAAAAGGTGAATTTTTTTTTTTACAAAAAAGTGACTAATTTGCACATAAAATTGATCTAATATATTGTTTTTATTTGCTTTCTCGTTGTGAAATAAACTTACATGGTTAGACGCGACGAAATCGTCTAAAATCGTATCACTCGAGGCCGTACGCGTTCCTAACAGGGCCGTACGGCTTTTTCCGCTCCTGCTCACGCTAATGCGTACGGCCCTCAAACGGTGATTTCATCAATAGTTTTTGAATGAAAGCGCGCGCGGGGCCATAGGGTCATAATTATGATAAAATGAACAAACCTTTTCCAATATTTTACGATGATGTTGTTCAGCTGTGACGTACGTTCCAGGAATCAGTATTTTGTCTGTTACATTTGACACATAGCACCCGTCTTTGGTCTGCCAAACACAACAAAACAAATCAAATGTTCCTGTACTTTATTCTCTGTAAGTTAAACACAATTGATTATTCTCAAAGATAAAAAAATTTGACAGTCCCGCGCATCTCGATCCTCGCGCCTTCATACTCGATTCTCGGTTCTAGAAAATTTCGAGGATTGAGTCTCGAGTCGAATTTCAAGACCTTCGAGGGAGTCTTTCGAGTTTCGAGTTGAGAAACTAATGAGCTCGTCAGTGATTGATCTCTCAAGAAACAAATTGGAAAAAGGACTGCACTTTAAAAGCGTTGTACATACCTACCGTTCACTCTCACAGCGTGTCGGAAATCGAGATGTTAGCGCCAAAATTTTCCATAAAATAATGAACAAATGAACCACATAATGTCTAGAATTCGCCGTTCATCTGCTCATAGGATAAATGAACCAACTCTTGAGATAATTCACAAAATACCCCCTTCACAGATTGCTCAAACATCTACTAGCTCAACAGAGAGACAGACCGACCGTGAAACAGCTAGTGACTATAACCGTTCTTTCAAGATAAAATAATGAGGGATAAACTCATGATGGATCCACAGTGCACATGCAATCATGAAACGTAGCCTTGGATCCAGCTGTTCTTTTCAGGTGTGAGTTTGAACAAGTAGAGGGTAGAAAAAGACCACTAGTTGGGACTAATCACTAACTGCTTTCCATACCATTTGTGTTGAGGTTGTATTTGTTGTCTGTTGGACTCTATTTCTCAGTTTGTACGTCTGAGTATCTCGATGGAATTTCTCGACAGGTGATGGTATGCGAATCTTTGGTATTGTTTGAGAAGAAGCATTATGGAACTCTGCCCCTGTCAATCGATGCTTGTAGCCTCCTAGGAATGGCTTCTTTCTGTTCTCTTGCACAATGTGAACAACAACCTCAGCTTCTTTTCCATCTGAAATGATACATACATACATACATATTTATTAATCCTTTAAGCCAGAGATACTAGACAGGATGCTAAAAGGTCAGACGGGTCCGACGGGAGTACATTATTTTTTTAAAGGCTACATACCGTTCAAATTGAGTTACAAGATAAATGCAGCTCGAACCCCATACAGAGATGGAAATAAGGGAAAACAAATAATAATTTATTATCAATACAGTGTACACTGTACAGTGTAGGTGGTTAGCAGCCAGCTTTGTCCAGTTAATGTGTTTATTTTATTCTCGTGAAATGTTATTATTGTATTTCATTTCTAGCTGGTAAATTTGATCGGTAAATTAACCAATCACCCACCATTATTTCCATGCCTGCGATACCCAATTTGCCAGTTGCACCACTTCATTGCCATACATACAGCTTAAAAAAGACAGGAATTTCCATCTCTTCCTTACATTTAACTGTACACCTCAAAAATAAGTTATTTGAAAATAGACAATTATCAAAAATGTTCTCCTCAGCAGGTCTGTAAGCATTACTATAGCATTATAATATTATACTTCTAACAGGGAGTTTTGCTTAATTATTTTTATTTTCATGCAACTGTAACCCTGGAAATTCTGGAACTCAAAATTACGTGTGGGTGGATGTAACCCAACCCCAACAAACTAAGGCTATGCTCTTAGAATTATTAATTAAAGTAGTTGGGAGCCCATAACCTCTAAACCCCTGAGATCAAAGGCACCCACCATATGAGTTTGATACAAAAACCAATGATAATTATTTCCTGGCGCCTACGGGCAAAAGTAGGTCTCCAGGGGCCACTGGGCTCTGCTAGAGTGCAGCACTGGAAACCCTCTTAATCTGGGTTTAGAATACATGTAAGATTTAATTTTAATACCAGTTTCTACTTTGATTGTGACTTTTTCTGGTAGCTGGTAGGTTGGTGATGCCTGTCTAAACTGGAGTGGTCTATTGATGGGATCAGATGATTGAATTTCCACTTGAACAGTCTGTCCTGCCTCAACACCCAGATCTGATAACACTGTCTGGTCTTCTACGATTTTCCCTTCAATAGACAAAGAAATTCACAATTACACTCACAACCAGAAATGAGCCTTGGAATTACAGGTGTAGGTGCTGCAAGGCGAGGAGGTACACAACATGTTGCATCCTGTAGAGTGCTGGGAGGTAACCATTAGCAACTCAATGCATGGACTAGAGTCTCAGTGGTTTTGATGGATAGCAAATTTCGTACATGTATACGGGAAATGTTTGAAAGATGATAGAATGCAGATTTACAAACAGAATTAACAGGAGGGAGCATCGACATAGTACTATCAAAAACGACACCGATATTTCTGGAACGTGGAGACAGCTGGATTGTATCAGATCCAAAACAAAGTGGAGGTTAAAGGACTGTTGAGAGCTATTGCTTTGAATAGAGGTAAAGAAGTTCAGTTTTGTCTTTGTTTAGTTTCAGCTTGTTTAAGGACATCCACTGATCAAGGTCGGATAAGCATTCCTCAATTTTAGTGATGTTGTTGGTTAATTCCAGATCGTCATTAGTACAGCTGTAGAAAAGGAAAATGTACAACTGAGTGTCATCGGCGTAGAAATGAAATTGCATGTTGTGGAAACATAGAAGGTTGGCAAGTGGAGCACTGTGTAGAGTAGGTATAAATATGCAGGTACCCTGTGGCACATGTGCAGCGTACATGAAACTTTGCCTCCGTGATATGAGAGATCAAACCAAAGTGAACAGCTATAAAAAGCTTAAAAATCAAATTAAATGCAAAAGATCAATCCAGTCTGACAGAACATGTGTAGGGACTGTAATTTACATTGAGTTGCACAAGCAATGCTACTTTATATCCCTACAGGGATGACTTGAAAAGAGGGGAATAATTTAGGACCAAAATTTAATATGACTAACTTGCCTAAGGTTTTTTGATGTTTCCTTTACGTTACAACAAGTAACAACATCATTATTATTCCAATTCATTTAACAAGAACTTATGCTCCCACAGTCAGCAGTAAATGGTTTAATGGAACAAAAACATATAGGCATATTTAATTATACAGTGTAATACAGTGCAATAACTATACAGTATGATAGAACACTATAAATACCTGTTGATCATCTTTTTGTAATTTGCTGTTCTGGCCATATTAATATGAAACAATGATAATTAACTTACCATTAAATAGTATCAAAATAAATTGTGGTGGTTGATTAAATTCAGATGCAAAATGATTTCTGAGTTCAAGGAAGGACTGCTTTAATGAACATGTCATATGCTGGACTTGACCATCTGGCATCATGATGAACTTGACTGTATAGGAAAAAAACCCAGTGAATTCATGCACTTTAGGTCAGGGATACAGTGTGAATCTACAGACTATTTCTTTAGCAGGCAATATACTGGCTAATTCTTGACTAGTCAAACTTAAGACTTGATTTTACACTGTATTTTTAAATGACCCTTGGTAACTTTGAAGATACATGTGTGTATATGTTGTGGTTCAATTTTATCCTTGGTTCAAATTTTATTTTTCTTTGTTTCAAACTCATTGTCATACATTACCATACACAAAAACAAAGAAAAATAAAAATATTTAAACCAAGGATAAAATTGAACCACAACATATACACTGTAATTAAAAACATTTTACAAGATTAAGTGTTCTTTTTTTAGGAATAAGATTACTGTGCATTGCAAGGTTGGCAGATCTTGAAAGCTCTCTGCCTTCTAGCTACATGTACATATATGCGCATTCTCACCTTACAACTGAAGCAAAACCTCAGTACATTTCCCAGAAATTAGCAAGCCTCAATACTTAAAATTAATAGTCTGACAGTACTACAATGCAGGATGTGACTCTTGCTCTAGATTTATTAAATTAGAGAAGCAGCTGAAAAAGAGACCTAAAAAACTCAGTCTTGTCTAGCACGTGTACATACTCTGAACTTTGTCAAGACTGGACGCAACTGGATTAATTCTCACTGTGGTCTGATCAACATGTACATTTACAGTATACAGTATAAAATAATATTCAGTTGACAAAATTCAGGCTTCACTCTTTCTTTTTTCAACTACTTACACAAGTTAATTTAAAACACCGTGAGAATAAAATCTCACATTCATTTGGTTCTCTTTGCAAGCAAGACCAGACCAGACTGAACCATACAGGCACACCTGTACAGTGTATGATTTTTAAGGTCTTTGCCACTCAATACTACATGCACCTGAAAACACATATAATATTAATTGTCCTTAGATTTTCGGCTGATTTGATTTGTGATGACATATGTTGGGTCCACTTTAAAGTAATATTTACTGAAGTAATTCATTTCATAAGCCAGTCACAAGCATCCCCCATGTGATTTAGGTTTAAATTCTATTGGCCCGTACTGGACAGTAGAAGGACATGATCGTAAGTACGTGATGATACGTTTTGACGTTGGTGAGGTTTTCTACTTACCATTTGCTGTGAAGCCATCCTTTGCTTTGCTTACAAATTTCGTCTGAAATCCAGCTGGGGTTTCGCTTTCAATAGACTTTTCTGCTTTAGAAGTTGGGGGAGCAACCAAGGGTGATTCGCTCTCTGACTGGGACTCCATTACTCTGTTTTCGTCTTTAACTGTGCTGTCCGCGGTTTCTCTCGCATCTTTTCCAACGGGCGATTCCCTCCCCTCTGTTTGAGCATTCGCCTCTTGCGTTTTAACGTCTTTATCAGGCTCTGAAATCACGACAGACATGACCTGTTCCTCAGCCTTAACACCCTCTTCGACCGGGGTTTGTTGCTCTTCGGAAGGGATCTCGTCTTTTTTTTCCACTGCGATCGCGTTGTCTGTACCATCAGTAACATAAACAAGTTCCTCTTTTTTTTCCTGTTCATCTTTTTTTTCTCCATCGCCTTTATCTCTTTTTTCTGTCTTTTCAGCTTGTCCAAAGTCTTCAGCAACATCGCCGGAATTTGGATCGATGGGTTGAGGTTCGTTCCCGACTTCTTCTTGGACTTCAGTTCCCTGCACCTTTTGTTCGTCGCTATTTAGTTCATTTATGACTTGATTATCTGTACTTTCTTCCACTGAAGACATCTCCGGATCAAAACCGTCAGATTGCGAATAACAGAATCAAGTTAGTCGACACAAAGATCCGCGACCCAGAAATATTCACGTCGATGTTGCTGCGATCGCTGCGATTGTCGTTTCCATAGAAACAGCTGGTCAAGAAGATTATGGGCTCAAAGCATGGTTTCCGCTGAAATTTTTTGGAAGCAAACCAAGCACCATTTCGTGATCTTTTTCACAGAGAATGTTTTCCCCAGGTGCTATACAGAAAATTGCTTCAAAGAATTTTTGAGTGAGAAACCGTTCTTGTCCTTGTTTCAGGGTTAAAATTTAATTCAAACTTATATCGAGGTACTAACTAGCCTGCGTGGCCGGCGTAATCGGGAAAGGGGAAGGGGAGCGAGGGAGGCGAGAAAAAATGAGGGGGATTGGGGAGAGGAGAGAGGGAACGCCTGCCACAAGAACCCCATTCGCTTCATTCCCGCCCAACGATTTTCAGTTAATCCAATCACTTTATCCGTCAATAACTGTCAATTCATCCACCAATCAAAATCAGACGCGCGTTTCTCTGCATGACTGATTTCACGCGGGAATGTGCCACATGTAAGAGGGATTAAATTCCTTCAATTCTCAAGAGACTTACTGTCAGAAATTAGCCAATCAGAAATTTGCGTTTGCCAGCGAACGCAGAAATGAAGCGAATGGGGTTCTTGTGGCAGGCGTTCCCTCTCTCCTCTCCCCAATCCCCCTCATTTTTTCTCGCCTCCCTCGCTCCCCTTCCCCTTTCCCGATTATGCCGGCCACGCAGGCTAGGTACTAACTTGTGACGTGAACGCGTGGTCACACAGCTTTGAAGATGCCTGGTTACATAGCAATTTTTACTTTCTCTTGCTTCGGGCGAGTCACGTTGAGAAGCTGTCGTTGCATTGACAAATTTTTCCTGATTTTGCTAAGCTGAGCCGTTGTTAGGATTCTAGGAGAACAGCTGTACATCATCAGGAAACAATAGACTGTAAAAACGTTATTTAGTTTGATGAGTGCAGTAGATGTCATCATTTTCTGAGGAGACGGTTGCAGCGCCTCCAGCGAAAAAACGGAAAACTTCAAACTCGGACACTGTTACGAATTCTGTATCCCAAGCAAATCATTCTACAGAGAAGGTGAGGAGACTTCTGATCAAAAGTTTAAGACAGTCTTAAAGCTAATAAAAAGCTATTTATTTCAATGATTATATGACTTTTACTGTGAAACAGGCCACGATGTCTGATAACGGAAGTGTGGACAATCAAATGGAAATCGATGAAGGACTTTACTCTCGACAGTTGTGAGTTATTTTCCCTTTTATATCTAAATAGTTTCAGCACCCCGCAAAGTCCCCTTGACGTACATGTATGACTTTTTCTTATTAATTTTATGGCCTCATACTATAAAGCCTTTACGACTCGCCCGCTCCAAGCCGGTCACTTTTGCTGACGAGAAGGAGAGGCTACACCAAGCCACCGGGGACTACGTCCCTTTACTCTACGTCACTAGACTTAATAGCTTCATCATTATCTCAAACCCCAAATTTGCTTGTTCATGCATAGTTTGTACATTTCTAGACATCTAAAATCATCCATGCGTGTCGGCTTTAGTTTTATTAATTCATTTTCTTTTCCTTAATCACAGCGCTTTCAGTTTTGATGAGTTCTTTTTGTTTCTTGTTAAATACGGAATATAGATTTTTTTTGAGAACAAAACAAAGCAAGATTTCCACACAGCCCCATTCATTAATTATACCTGCATAACTATGTCATACTAACCCTGTTCCAAGAACGAATAGATTATGAGTTGCAAAGTGCATGTATAGTGATGTATGGGGCTGTGTGGAAATCTTGGCCGTGCATTTTGTGACTCGGAAACTCTATTCATTTATGGAACAGGATTAGTATGACAGTGATGCATGTATAATAATTATTAATGTATATTGTGGCTCTGGAAATCTTTCCCAAAACAATACTCAAATCCCTTTTGTCCTGGCTGCTAAAAATAATATGTGGTCTCCTTAAACTCATAGCAATTTTTCTTGGACAATTCTGTCCAAGGGGAGAAAGGTGCCATGTGGTTAACCCTGGGAAATGAGGTAAACCATAATCGTGGCAACCTTGATTTCCCATGCCTTTAATAGTGCCCTAATGTGGAGAGTTCTTAAATTTACATGTAATCATCATTGGTCACTGTTCTTTTTTGCGTCCAGGTATGTTCTTGGCCATGAGGCTATGCAAAAAATGGCTGTCTCCAATATCCTCATTTCTGGACTCAAGGGACTTGGAGTAGAAATAGGTATCCTGTGACACCCGATTGAACTCAATTTATTTACTAGAATGATGTTTGAGTCAATGCCAAAATAGCTTACCCGAACTGGTTGGTAATGTTTTCCTCAGCTAAAAATGTTGTCTTGGGTGGCGTGAAGTCAGTTACCGTACATGATACAGGCTGTGTTGAAATGTCAGACTTGTCTTCCCAGGTTGGTTATTATTGATCACATAATAGACTTATATTGATTGATATCTGCCTTTTATATACATGTAGATGGTAGCTTCTTTCTCAACCCATGCTGACAGAAGTCCTGTTTCTTTGCCTAGTAAAGTTGACTCTGGCACAAGGAGATATAACTTCAATAATTTGCAATTCATTTATTGGGAGGTCTCCTTGTAGTTCCAAAGCAATGTTTTATGCAAGATAATATTCTTCTGGCCAGTATTGTCCAGTTGTCTGTTCTATTCAAGGCTTGGGCAGTGCAAGTTTTTTTTTTTTTTTTTTTTTTTTTTTTGTTATAAATAATAATTTTATTAGTTGACAAAACTTCAAACACGATTTACAAGATGATTACTAACCCTATAATAACATTACATTGAAATACTACCTAATCTAAAACTACAACAAATAACTAAACAAGACACTATATAAAAAACAACAAATTAAAAACAAAGCAAAAACAACAAAGAAAAAAAAAATCTAATTGCTACGGTGCAGAGCCCAAGGAAAGAGCCCACTTCTTATTAAATTTTTCCATATTGCTTGTTTTAGTACATATGAACTTTTCTATTTCATACCTGATTTTAACCTTTGGCTTAAAAGCAGTTATGCTTGGAAAAGTCTGATTTCTTCTGCAACCCCAGATATAAGATTTTGCAATCAGTATCAAATAATTTAGCAAGGGGCACTGTGCGTTTATTATTCCAATAATAACGTCTTTCAGAGTAAGGTGGACAAATTCTCTTGTCAATGAATAATAATACCATTCAAATTCCTTCCAAAAGTGCCGCGCATGTCTGCAGTTGAAAAGGACGTGGTTAAGGGTTTCGGGTTCCGATTTGCAAAACGAGCATTTATCATCTGGGATATAACCTATTTTACATAACTTAGTGTTAGTAAATAATATCGAATTGAGGACTTTATATTGAAAAGCTTTAATATAAGACTCAAAGGACACCTTATGAGGAAGCAGAAACACCTTATTCTTGTTCTTTTTTTTTAGGCGGGGGCATGCAGTGATGCTGTCTGGTGTTTCACTTAAGCATGTCCATTTAACTTCAGCTTTACATTAATCAGTGGCTTAGATAGAACCTTATAATGTCCACTGTAGTTCATAATTTTATAGCTCCACTTATGTTATTGGCAACTTTCCAGGTCCATCAGTCAGTAATACAGTAAATCTGATACACAACTGATTGTTGGCTCATACAGTTCTTTCTCAGAGCTGATGACATTGGAAAGAACAGGGCTGAGGTATCTTTGCCCAGAATTTCAGAGCTCAACAGTTATGTTCGTATGTCCCTTCATACTGAGAAGCTTACTGAAAACTTCCTAGGACAGTTTCAGGTTAGTTTGTTAATTTTTAAAACATGATGGACGATACTGTACATGTACATGGATGAAGAACATTACTAATTAACCTGCTTGTCAGGTTACAGTCGTTAAGGCAAAATCAGTTTTGCATCTTATGTACTATACATGTAAATGCTGAGTGTGTATACTTTTGGAGTCTAGTACCAGTACTAATTTTAGGATTATTATTTTTATTTTAATGAAAATTCAATTATGCACTGTAGGTACAAGGAAGGGTTTAATGGATGGAATTTTCTTTAACTGTTCGTTGTGACCCTGTAACAAGGTGTATTGGATGGGTATACATGTACAGATGTTACAGGTTAAATTAATTTTGATCTCAGGTCATTTTTGATTTAACCAAGGTCAAAATGAAATTCATTTGTCTTCTCATGAATAATTAGGGTTAGGAGACAAAGGAATTTCATTTTGACCTAGGTTAAATCAAAAATGACCTGAGATCAAATTTAACCTGTAACATATATACCTGCAACCCATAAACTAATGAAAAAATGACAGATGCTGGTTATTGATGTTGCAAAGGACTGCTATTTTATCACCAAGGTTTCTGCATCTTCTGTGCATGTATGACTTAAAGGTGTCAACTTAAAGTGCTACTATGATCAAATTTTTACCCCTTGAACTTTTAGGTTTATCACATAGAATTCCAGGAAAGATTTAAAACGCCGTTTACCGTTTTCAAATATCTGCATTGGTTCCAGAGATGTTTGAGTTTGAAAAATGTATAAAATATGCAAATGAGTGGACTGGTGACATCACAAACTCAACCCAAAATTTACATCAAGTAGATAAACAGAACTATCTCAGTCAATTTGAAACAGAGACCATTGAAACTTGACAGGCTAACTGTTCTACAGGCAACACACCTACGCCTATAAAAGAATTCAGTTCCCATGGCAACTCACTCTTCTCCAGTCCCTCCAACCTGATTTCAATATTTTAGTGATTTTCAGCTTGAAAAAAATTGAACAGGGCCACAAACTTGACTTAACATATTTATATGCTTGCTGGATCACACAAATGAGGCACCATTGGCAAATATCAAAATAGAATGCCAAAGGTGGCCAGTAAAGTCATTAATATCTGGGTGGTCTGGAACCCAGTATGTTGCCACGGTGACAAAACTTGTAAGCTCATATTGTGGAACACATCTGGTAGAATCTTACTGCAAAAAATCAAGCATGTATGATACAAATTGGTGGAGATATCTTTTTTCATCCCATTTGATTAAAATTTGGTTGAGTTTATGATGTCATCACTTGGCTAATTTGCATATTTTAAAAACTTGAATATCTCTTGAACAAAAAGAGATATTTCAATATAGTAAACAGTATTCTTCTTCTCGTACAGACTACTTGTTTGTATTAATATTTTTAAAATGGCTCAGAAAGGAAAGATGCAAATTTTGTCATAGTAGCACTTTAAGAGAGAATTCTGTCACTAGATTACAGTATTATCATTCAACAGGTGTTTTTGTTGCCTTGTAGGTTGTAGTGCTTACGCAGTCAAGCCTTGAGGAACAGCTGTGGGCTAGTGACTTCTGTCATGCAAGAGGCATCAAGTTTATCATAGCTGACACAAGGGGGCTGTTTGGGTTAGTTGTTAGTTGTTACATCTACATGTACATGTAGATATTTTATTTCTGTTGCATTTTATGAAACATTTGCCAAGCCATTTCTGAGCTTGGTTGCCAACTTGGGAACTGGGACAGGTACATGTAGTTGACAAGTTCATTGTTAACGGGCCAATGAAATTTGCAACTTCACAATGAACTTTGGCCCCCGAAAGTCAGGACAAACTTGGCAGCAAAGTTTGAAAGTGTCTGTCTCGGGTTAATCATGGCAGAAAGCGGAGTGAGTAGTTTTTCAGAAAAGTCTGAATGTTTTGGATTTCCAGTCAAAGACAGAATCCCAAAACAGATTTTCTTTTCTGCAGATTTCCATTGAAATGTTTTTCTGATATGGATTTCAATGAAGGAAATCAGTGGCAAATTTTGTGTTCGATTGGAAATCCGAAAGATCTGGAGTTTAAGATCTGAATCGAAATTTGCCAATTGAATCCTTTACACAGAAAAATATAATAAAAGCCGTTGGAAGAAATTTTAGTTCTTTCAGTGTTTTATATTGAATTTTGGAGATGAGCACGAAGTGTAGCAATAAATTTCCCACAAGGATAGCTATAGATAACCCAAATAAATCATACGGCAACAAATTCTGACAATTAACTTTCAACTTTATTCCGCAAACTTTAGACCTCTGCTGCAACAAAACACAATGTTCTTAGTTACATGTACTCAGTTGTTGCTGTTTACAATATTCGGCATACATTACAACATCATCAGTTCTTGCTCTTCTGGTTTTGCATTCAGCATTCCTGTATTTGTCCATGCTCCAAGAACTTGTTACAATATTTGTTACAGTACTATTGGGCAAATTCATTTGCCTTCCAATTTCCCTGTGACCACCACTATTCAACCAGCGCTCCACTATTTCACCGCAGACATTATCTGGCAAAGATCTGCCTTGCTGCATAAAAGGATTGGATGAATTCATGTTACATTGAAGTTCAAACTTTGCTGTGAACTTTGTTGCCAAGTTTGTACCATCACTTTCGGAGCAACGTTGCCAAAGTTCATTGTGAAGGTGCAAATTTCATTGGCCCATTGACAATGAACTTGTCAACTACCCACCCCAGTTCCCAAGTTAGCAACCAAGCTTAGAAACAGCGTGGCCAATGCTTCATGAAATCTGCATGTATGGTAAGAGTTGCATTTTTCAAGTGCAGGTGACTTGAGGACTTGCAGCCGCAGGATCTCCGAGGGGAACTGGCTTCCATTGAAAGCCATGCAGTGACCACAATAGCAACTACATGTTACTACCTGCTGATTTGAAATGCTCAAAGTCCTTTATTGACTACTTGTTTATAGGCACTAGAGTATCGTGAAGGTTTAACTATTTCATCTGATTGTCAGACAAGCTGCTCATGTACTAAATGCTGTTTTTATTACACTGTTTTTATTCTTTTATAAGCTGGAAATGTGTCCTGTGTCCTAATTCCAACCAGTGACTGATAAGATGTCTCACTTAAACAGTGGCGCCCACTTTTTCAAGCACACATTTTGCATTCACTTGACCTTAAAGGAGTTAGAGTTCTTTTCATCACATTCCACTCACATTTACATTGTATTGTGCAGGCAGTTAATGCTGTTTTCCTTGACTTTGTTCTTTTCAGTCAAATATTTTGTGATTTTGGTGAGAGTTTTTCGGTTGTGGACACAAATGGAGAAGAGCCCATCAGCAACATGATTTCTTCTGTTACAAAGGTACAGGATGTCTAACTGCAACTAGTTTTATTCACTGTTACAGAAGCCAATATTATTATTTTGGTGCAACTTGTCCTGTAATTGTGTTGTGACGGAAGTTGCATGAGAAAGTAACTCAGCCTGGATAAACATGTCTCACAATAATAATTATTGGGAGACATGTTTATAATAATAAATTATTACTGTAATACTACTGTATAATTAAAAACAGTACAATTCACAAAGTAACAAGAAGTGTGTTACGGGTATAAAACACAGTATAAAAAATGACTAAAAACAACAGCTTTTTTTTCTATACATACCTACATGTACTCAAACACCTTCTTTCTTAAGAAAACATTTTTAGTTTCCCTTGAAATAAAAGTGCCGGTACAAGTGTTATGAGTGTCTTCTACATAGTGTGGTGTACCAGTACTATACAAAATATTTGCCTCTGTAGAGGGCTGTTATAAACTGATTATGAAACAGCTGTTTCCTGGGCCTTCTTACCAATGGAAATTTGGTGTTCCAGAAGTGCATAAAAGCTCAAGTTGATTGGAAATGTTTTAATACCCATCATGGCATGTAATGGCATTCTCTGCATAGCCATCAACTACTTAACAGTTCAAGCTCAAGGGAACACACAGGTTTTACCTGGTTGTGGGTCTATTACTACCCCTTCCAACCTTGCTTCCCTCAGAAGAGGCGGAGGGGGAAGGAGGGTATTCCAGATTTCAAGTGATGGGGATGATCAAATGGGGCAAAAGTCAAAACAAAAAAAATCTGTAAGGCTTCCAACAAAACCAATAGCAATCCTTGGACCAAAAATTAACCCCCCAAAAAATCCCATGCCGAACCTCCGAGCCTTAAAAATTTCCAGAAAGAATCTACGTAATTCACAAAACTACGCAGCCATGATACCCAGGCACTACCCCCAGGGCACTTCCACAAATCTTCAGATGGTTTTGAATACCCAAAAATTCCCTACTTAAATCAAACCACACAAAAAAATATATGCCATATTTTCCAGCCCAAAAAATTCCTGGAACTAAAAATTTCAAACCCAAAACAATCCTTCAATCGTCCCAGTCACTTGAAATCTGGAGTACCCCTGGGCCTGCCCCCTCTTTTTACTGAAATACTATGTGGCTGCCTTCACCAGTATATTCCTAGTACCATTTTTTTTTTTGCCTCAACAGAGGCAGACAGTTTTGGACTAATACACTTACAACATACAGCTGTAAGGTCTGTTGTTCTTGCCAGAAACAATGTGAAAACTAACTCATTGTGGAAGCATGGATCTTTCAATAATCCAAACAAGAGTCCAATCATTGCCTGAAAGTGATAGTTTGTACATGCATATGTTTATCTTTAGGATGAGGATGGTGTTGTGACTTGCCTTGATGAGCAACGGCACAGTTACGAGTCTGGTGATTATGTCACATTCTCTGAAGTGCAGGTAACAGATCACTCCTTGTCGTAATTTTTGTTTCAGTGTGTAGGGCTGCACCTATTTAAAACCTCAAATTTCATTGGAACTTCAAGGGGTGCAGCTCTATTGGTTTAGAGCTAGCTTCCATTGTTTTATTGTTTGTCTATTGTTTTTGCAATTGATCTTGTGAGGTCTTATGAACGCTGCAGGTCCATCCATTTTACTGACACAAGCTTCAGAGTTCAAACGCACCTTTGTACAAACTGTTTTTCCCTCAAATTTCATTTTCCAGGGAATGACAGAATTGAATCAATGTGAACCAAGAAAAATTAAAGTTTTAGGTGAGCATTATAATTATTTATAATAATAATATTAGTTTCTGTACTATTTTTTTCCTGGAGTACTGAAAATTATATACATATTATATGCCAGAATCATATAATATTACAGTGCGATTTGCCTTACCTTGGCCACCCAACAAACACTTTTACAATTTTGCCACTGATTAAGGTATGCGAATTTGATTGACAGACACACCTTTATAGAAAGTTTCAACACACAACAACCAAATGGAGGCATGTCTGTCAATTAAATTCGCATACCGTGATTGGCTTACATATGTAAATATCATAATTAAGTGAAGTACGATCGTCCGGGTGAGTGTAGTCCTGAGAAGGACTGTTTGTGGTGACATTGACTGTAAATATGTATATATGTTTGTTGGGTGGCCACAGTAAGGCACGTCTCACTGTAAGGTGGGTATGCACATGTTCATTTCAGGTTGTTTATGTTATTTCTAAGCAATAGCTTGTACATGCCATTGTTTATTTGCTGAGAGCTGGCATTATTACAATTTTTGTCATGATTTGTTTACTTCTGATCAGGTCCATATACTTTCAGTATTGGTGATACCCGTGGATATTCAGATTATCTCCGTGGTGGTATTGTTACTCAAGTTAAAATGCCCAAAATTGTCAAATTTGTAAGTACCAGTATGATAAATCACAGTGTTTATCTTCATGTAATCCAGTGTTCCAGGTAAGAGGGGAGGCAAGGGAATCTCAGTTAAATTGTCCAAGGTCAGCTCTACATGACCCAAAAAATTAACAGAGAATTTACAATCATGTGGGAGCATTGGAAATGTGAGCCATTGGAATTCCTTGTTGACACAGTGCCTTAAAAAACCTACCTGGAACCCTGGTATGTTGTTTAAATTGTCTGGCTTATAATAATAATTACCGGTATTACAATAAAATCATTGTTCAATGTGTATTTTCTTTGGAATATTTATTTCTTTTCCCTTTTATTTTCTTTTTCTTGACAGAAATCATTTAGGGATTCCCTCACAACACCTGAATTTGTTCTTACAGACTTTGGAAAAATGGACAGGCCTGGACAGCTTCACCTTGGTTATATAGTGAGTTAATGAGTTATTGTGCTCATTAAACAGGGCTCGAAATTAATGCTCACAAAATGCGAGTGATTGAAAAAATATCCACTAGCATACATAAATTTTGCGAGTTAGAATCATCCCTGTCTCCCAAACATTTGAAGAAAGCTGTTTGAATGCAAGAAGGAAAGTATGGACAACATCTCAGGCAAATAAAACAATGGATGCTGCTGAGAAGAGTATGTTTTTAGCCACTCTTGACTCCAGAGCTCTTCTGCACATGGGTGAGATTGCTGACCAGCGGTATTGCACCGAGACTCTGTGCCACAGAGGTGGTCCAGTTAACGTCAGTGTATCCTGTGGCAAATGCTGCTTGTGAATGCAGATTTCCCACCATGAAGAGAATGAATCAGACTGGCATTGTGCTTTGGGACTAATACCATAGACATGCTGATGAGGATGAAAATTGAGGACCAAAAAAACAGGGGGATTATCAACCCAGAGCTGCAGTAGAATCTACTTGGTGGTTGTCCAGACAACAACAAAGGAGACCAATTAATAATACCTTTTTTGTTAAACTTTTTCAGCTTATTAATAGAATATGCAGGGTCCGAAATTAACTTTTTTCTAAGGGAGCCAATTGGCGACTAACCAAAAAATTTTGGTCGCCAAATGGAAGGGTTTGGTCGCCAAAGACAAGTGTTAGTTTTTTTGGTTTGGTTGTATTAATTGTTCGTTTTACTCCAGTAGTTTTAATTTACGTTAATTTATAGTAAAAGCAAAAAATTTAAACTTTCTTTCAGTATAATTAAACAAAATGTTTCCATTTAACACATTATTATTACATACAGCTATTAAAGCCGTGTAACGATAACATAGTCCTACATCTCAATGAGCGTGTTTGTCAACGTTCATGCGAAGGCTTTGGATTTCTTTTTCTTATTATTTCCATTTAGCAGGAACTATACTGGTCTCCTGTTAAGTTCTGTGTACTAGACGTATGGGGGCCCTCTTTCAATACTTAGATTTAATCAAGTGTGCAACTCAAGTATCTGTTCTTCGCCGAGACACAACGAAAACGCAATGACGAGAAATGTTCTAGTGCCAGGCGCTCACACTCTTTTATTGCTCGAACCAGTCCCCCACCTAAGTCAGTGGCCATGATAAAAACTATAAAAACTAATTGAGTTGATTATTGACCAATACAATCGCAATGGCATTTACTCTGTTTACTGGTATTTAGGTAAAGTATGAAAAGATTTAAATTAAGCGCGCTTGTTTCGGCTGACGCTTTATTCGTCACGACTCGTCACGATTTTCGCCACGTCACGTTTTTGCCCGCGATATCGCGCCGGGTAATTATGGTGATCGTAAAATCGTCACTTTGTTTTACTACAATTCTCCACAGCAGCTTTATGTTTTCTTTTAAAAAAAGCCCATTTACCTTGGAATTCCAAATGCCGAGGGGACAAAAGGTTAGTCGCCTGCTGGCGACCAGTTCTAAATTTCTGGTCGCCAACGCTCAATTTTTGGTCGCATTGGCGACCAGTCAGTCGCAATGTCGGACCCTGATATGCAAAATATCAATTCTAATCTTTATATCAAAAATGGTCATTGACATTTCAAAGGTAAAGAATTTGCCAGTGGTCTCACCAGTTTGCCAGTGGACAAAAATCTTACTACACTGTACATGTAGCAAAACTATGTAAGTGGACTAAAAAGTTAACTTCGAGCCCTGTTAGATACCACGTGAATGGTATACAAAATTTATACCATTTTAATTAAAGTATTTGTGAAAGTCATACACATTGTTTCTAATTTATTGCTTTTATACCAGGCACTACACAAATATGTGAGTGAATATGGGGCTTTACCAAGGCCAAGGAATGAGGTTAGTTTCTATGAAAATAGTAACTTCCTAGAATGAGTGCCTCATGGTGTCACAAAAACTAACCATAGAATATCTATCAATACCTCTACAAAATGATGAGCTATAGATCGTGAACAATGGATGTTATTAGAAAGAGAGTCATTTACACCACATAAAAATTCACATGGGCCAGTATTGTTGAAAAGCCAAAATGTAACCTGGGTGCTTATTCTAGAAAATGTGGTAGGTTTCAAATTTTTTAAATTCATTAGTCAAGAGTCACAATAAGTTAACTGCCACACTTATTTAGGAGCTATTCCTACCTTCTATATTATTTGCACTGCTGTAATTACGCAATCATGCATTCATTCATCATTCAACGTCTCCATTTGCTGCCTAATATAGGAAGATGCCAAGAAGTTTATTGCTCTGGCCAAGAAGCTTAATTCAGAAAAGATGTGTTTACAGGTACAATGTAACCTGAAATTCATTTAAAAGTTACCGGTATGTGTGCTTAAAAAGGCAACCATCAGCCAGAGTATAGTTACTGTAATAATGCATGTGTTATAATGCTTTAAGGTGATTCCTCAGTAACAAAAGTTGTCGAACGTTTTTTTTTTTTTAACTTTCCCTGAATGTTTCTTACCAAGAACTGTTTCGAAAAATACAATAAAAAAGATGCTCACAAACCAGTTGCTCTCAAAAGAGATATGATGGGCAAACTTATACCCCATTTATGCCTGTACTGGTACTAATCATTTGCATTATTTCATTGGTTCACATTGCATTTTACTGTAGCCTGAAGATAAGTTTATTGAATAAAGCTTGATACATGTATGTAGAAAGTGTCGAGCATATGAAACAATTTAATATATAATTTATGCCGAATTTGGACAACCTCAAATGACAAGGACTCAAAAACGTTCCTAGAGTCATTGTTTTCAAGGTCACACAGTGTAAATTTGCATCCTTGAGTAACGGTTCGGTGCATGCTTTCAGCTATATCCGTATCTTTTTTTCCTTGCGAACATTTTTTTGTTTAATTTTTTAATCAATGGAGGATAATTTGTACACCAAAATTATGCAATAAAAATATACATGTAGGTCACCGTGCTCGTGTAATGTACCTGTTGAGCTTGCCCATTGATAGAAAAAAATCTGCCGTGTTCGAGGAATGTGCACACACTTATCCATGAGGAGTTATAGGTCATTCGCAACTTCCATCACAGGTTTTGAGAAGTTTCATTTTCGGGGTGCCTGGTCAACCTAGAAAGGATCTGTTGTTGCCCTGATGTTTTATGAAAACTGATGTAAAACATCGAAATTGTTCCATAAGCAGACTAAGAACAGTGACCGACAAGGAACCAATAAATGACATTGCTTGTATGGCACACATTGACTTCACCACAACCTTCTTCCCCACAGGTAATGAACAGAAAGCTTCCTAATCCCAAGATCGTTTCTTCTTTACAGTTAGAAAGACGAGTGGCTTTCCACATAAATTACAGCCACCATCAAGCTCATTTGCTAACAAATTCAACTCAATTACACATTGTTATACGCAGTACAGGATGTGCAGTGCAAAACTGAGGAATCACCTTAAAAGGCTGGTGTATACAGCACATTGTATGGGATGGGTTACAATGTGAAATTTCAACTGAAATTATCACACTGTAAATGAACTGTTCTTTTGATACAAGCCATGACAGTCTTAAGCTGGAGAATACCCACAATGATTCTCTGCTGATTTAACTTGTGAGTTGTTTTTTTTTTTTTCACTTTACATTTCAGGTGGATGAAGTAGATGAGGGTCTTTTAACACAACTTGCTTATAATGCTAGGGGTGACATTTGTCCCATGCAAGGAGTAATTGGAGGAATAACAGCTCAGGAAGTCATGAAGGTGCATTTGAGTTTACTTCCAGTACTAGATAGTTATATACAACTGTATTGTCAGTCTCTGAAATGTATCTTTATGGGGAGAATAGTTCTTAATTACAAGTGAACTACACATGTGCACCCGTCCAAATATATCTTACAGAGACAGAGTACTGATGTTGAAAAAGATTCTGTCAATTTGGTAGCAAGCAAAGTGCATTTTGCCTGCAAAAAGTTTTGCCCCCTATACATGTACATGAAAATAAATAGTAATTATTAATTATAACTTGAGCTTCTTTTTATCGTATCTCTTGAGCAAAACATTATCAGTTTATCTGACTTAAGCAAATTGAAAGTTATGAAAAGTGTTATTAAATAATAATATAACCACTTGATTCAAATTTCCATGGTCTTAATGTAATAGGCTTTGGGCCAGCAAAGTCCCAGCCTAGCTAGTCTAGGTGCATCTTGGTGAATGCACCTAAGACTAACTGACAGACCGACCAACTGCCTGCCCTATTAATTGATTGATTGATTGATTGATTGATTGATTGATTGATTGATTTTTTTTAGGCATGTAGTGGAAAGTTCCACCCCATCTTTCAGCTACTATATTTTGACAGCCTAGAATGCCTACCAGAAGGAGACATCTCAGAAGCATCATGCCAACCGGTGAGATGCTAATCCCTTCTTAGCATCAACCAACAATAATATTATTGCCATCCCTGGGCTCTTCTCAGTGCATTTAAAGAATGAGCATTATGAAGCATTGTCTCACAAGCTGGATCTTATGAATTGATTATGAATAAATTTTCTCACAAGCTTGAAACCCACACATTTGATTAATTACTTTTGGGTCGAATTGTACATGCACCATTCCTGTTTGCCAAAATTAAAAGTTCTTACTTTTAGAGGGCTTGTGAGACTCCAAACATGAAAGACAATGTCATCACTTTTGAGTTTCTAATTATCAGCTACAAAATGGATGAGCAAATTCCTGCCTTGTTTCTACTGTTCCCATCTTATGCACTGGTCAGCAGAACTCAGGGTTGTCATTAGTCTTTATTAGGCAAATTGTAGCTTTATCTTTAGGTGTTCTAATCATCATATCGCCATTCGAAGACAAAACTAAGACTTTCACGCTTGCGGTGTTTTCCGGAAGGTCGTCCATATTGAGATGTGCCAGGAGATTCGAATCAGATAATTGTGCTCCACTCTGACAAAGTTGATCATTTTCCTTGCCATTGAAGATTCAAAAACTACATTTTGAAATCCCTCTCTGGTACAAGGTTTGAAAACGTTCACAAAAGACCCCAAAGAGCCTTATTTTGTCCTCAACGAACACTTGCAAATTCTGCAAAATTCGTCAACCGATTTGATGCTTTGTGGTTTCCTTCCAGTTTTGGGTTGATATGTTTCGTTGCAGTTTCTGGATTCGAGTTCATAGCATAACAACTTACGCGTAAACAAGCGGACGTATCGCAGAAAAGTTTTTTGACAGCCGCCTTGACCCAAAAGGTCATTTCCGGTTTGTTCTGATTGGTTCATTTCACTTTGATAATTTGACAGATCAGTCAAGCGGAAAAGGGGGCAGAACTCAAATCTTACAAAGACCATTGCAGGCTCTCCCTTCTCTTGCCCGCCCCAATCCCCGATCTTTGACTGCATGCCATTTAAGAGCAAGTTGACACGACCATCTCTCGGAATACCCAAATGGAGAGCCTGTTTGCAGCCTGTTTGACCCATCAGCTGACTATCTGACTGACTGACTGACCAACCAGGTCACCCAACACATTGCTAATCTACATATTGTATTATTAATAATACAATAGTTATTTTACTATTATGCATCTTATGAGTGATGAATTTCTCCTTTTCTTGTTTAGACTGGATCAAGATATGATGCACAAATTGCAGTCCTTGGAAGTGAATTCCAAAAAAAGCTGTCAGAGCAGAAATACTTTATTGTGAGTGCTGTTACATGAAATTAAGCAATTAGTTTTCCATTGGTTATTGCATGGTCAGTCTAGAGTTTACATTGTACATATATATTTTGCAGTTCCAGTCTCAACTTCGTTGCCAGTTGGTAACCTGTGTTCTGATCTGTGGGGCCTTGTTTGACTGGTATAATCCCCCTTGATTAAATGAAGAGTCGTAAAGCCTTTCATCAGCAGTGTAACTACTTTATTGGAACGAGAAGTCCAACGTTAATGCGGTGAAACGAGAAAGCTTTTTGCCGGCGAAAACGAACTAGCAAAATACAATTACACGTAGCTAGAGTAATCTGATACTATTCTAAAAATAAAGAACAAAGCAAGCTTGTACAACACCAGTGAAAGGTGTGACAGCGTGACAGAACAACCTGAAATCATAGAATGGACAGCAGACAAAATGTTGGCCACCAAGAAAAAAAGCACTTTGTGCAATATTACATGAAGATCCAGTTCCTGCTCACATTTGAAATTATCAGAATGGCTACCCAGCCATGGCCAAATTAATTGTGAATTTGAAGGTGCACGTGACATTTCATGGTTTAACCCATTGACTACCAGCCGTTTTTACGTTTTCGGAGTGATTTTCCAGCAAAAACGATCCATAGCATTTCATGACTTTATATTTGAAACTACCACGGAAAGTGGTGCTGCCCTAAAGTACTGAAGGCTCAAGGTTTCTGAAAACGTCATTGTGACGCAGCTATTTTTCAATCGTGGAACTCAAGAACGGCCCAAGTTCGGTTTGTGTGTGAATTTTGCTAAGTTTACAGCCATTTTTCATCTTTAGTGGCAGCCTGATGAGCATCATTAAGCGTGACGGTTGCTAAGAGTCCACTTTCTCAAAGAAGCGAGCAAGGTGTTGTACTTTGTTGTCAAATTTGGCTTGTTACTCCACGAACTGGGAATTTGGATCGTCAGACACTTAGTACCTTTGGGACTCGACTTTGGATGAATTTCTCGACCTACCGCCGCATATTTTGGAATTTGCAAGCACTGAATATCCCCACAAGCACCAATTTTTGGCAGTAGGTCAGAGTGGCCGAGAGTGGCCGAGTTTCTATGTGAAAAAAATTGGGGGAAGGGACGGGTGCTGTCAAAAATTCTCGTTATTTCCCAGCATGCAATGCGGTCGAGATGTTGAAAATAGCGGGAAGGCTGGATTGTACTGGAACAAAAGGCTGTCTCCACGCTCAGGAAAAGAATATGAACAAAAAAGTCATTTCTAAGCTAGAACAAGGATTGAATTTTACTATGATGGTCGAAGTTTTGTTTTTCGACAATAATTTCTTTAAGAAACATAACAGTAAAAAGGGGCATTTTCGTCGTTTCTGTTTAACGCTAAAAATGGTCATTTTTGTTCTTGTCCAAACTCAAAAGGTCATATTTGGTCAAAAGTGCTACGTTTCTTGTGTTTATTGGATATCCAAATTTAAAGGGCATCCCATTTCATGCTAACAACTGACAGTTGAGCCAATATTCGCGCGATTGAGAAAGTTGCAACGTTTTGAAGCATGGGAGTGTTTTGCGGCCGGTTTTGGCCGGCACGGTAGTCAATGGGTTAATACAGGGTAAAAGAGGCAAATCATAAAGACAATGAAGCACATAGTATTTCATGCACCATGAACAATGACTAAAAGAAAAATACTACTTCTTGGAACATGACTGCCAAACACAGGTCATCAAATTTTCCTCTCTTTGCAACAACACTTTAAAGTGTTTTTTAAATTATTATTAATATTTTATTATTATTATTATTATTACACTTTCAAGTGTTTTTAAAAAATTCTCACTTTCTCTGCTGGCCGCTGTGAACACATACAGGGGCTTATCCGGCAGGTAGTTGGATATCACTGTCAGGCTTCAATACCCCTCCACTGGAAAATCGCAGAAGATAATAATAATTACCTTCTTTTTATTAAATGGGTTGACCTCTCAGATAGTCCTCAACCCTGGTTGCTTCTAAGAATGATCCCTCGGAGATTTCAACTGCTCAACTCTGGATTATTGCTGAACTGAATGTGTATGCTTACTATGTAGCACAGTTATTTTTGCTTCACCTACAGATGCGACCTCAG
Organism: Galaxea fascicularis; assembly: GCA_948470475.1. NCBI lineage: Eukaryota > Metazoa > Cnidaria > Anthozoa > Scleractinia > Euphylliidae > Galaxea > Galaxea fascicularis. The sequence continues at coordinate 16,634,089 of OX419341.1, read as the reverse complement.
CATAGTGCAGTTAGTAGTAGTAGTAGTAGTAGTAGTAGTAGTAGTAGTATTTTATTTTATGCAAGATGAAAGATAAGTTAGAGATAGACTGGACCGCAGAAAGTTAAAGCTAATCGAGGCGGACCAGTCTTTATATATCATGTTGGTATCTGTTTAAGGTTGGTGCAGGGGCCATTGGATGTGAACATCTGAAAAACTTTGCCATGATGGGTGTGGCTTGCAGTGATGCAGGACAAGTGTTTGTCACTGATATGGACACTATTGAGAAATCCAACCTCAACAGACAGTTTCTGTTCAGACCAGCTGATGTGCAGGTTAGAGTTTTAAGCTCGGGAGTACATTTTTTATCTCTCATGCTCCACAGTTATGAAGGACTAAATAGGTGACTATGGGAAGGGTGGAAAAGTGAACAAGTAATACTCAAACTCAGTTTCATTAATGCTGTTGTTTGGAAAGGCAAACTCATCCCTCTGGTTTTCATAATAATTGAAAATTGATGATAATGATAATAATAATAATTAATATTAGCACCTGTCATATAAAAAGCATGGTTTTCAGTGGATTCTGCATGAAAAGAAAGGCAAAGTAATATAAAAATGAAAAGATATTAAAGGTGGTTGTCGGAAAGGTAATATGTACTACAGGGTGCCAAAACATGGAATTCAACATTATTACTTTAATTAACACTTGATCAGAAGGTAGATTTTGCCACTCCAAGTAATTCTTTAGGTATTTTGCCAGTGTTTCCCAAGAGGAAGCCTTTATAAATACACCACATTCCACTCTTTCATTGTATTTTTTTAGCTTTGCTTTCATTGTAATAACTCGTGTGGTATTTCTCCATTGACTTATCTTGCAAAATATTTAAAATAATAACAATAATTTGTAAATGAATTTTATAGTCTTAGCATCATGTTAACTGTTAAAGTGTCACCTTTTTAATGTACATGTAACTCAAGGCTACCATGATGTATTCATTGTCAGTTTAGTTCATGTAATTGTAATGTAAGGCAAAGGTCGTGAAAAATAATTCTTCCCGTCTCTATTATATTTTTAATAACAACAATAATAATAATAATAATAATAATAATAATGATAATGACTTTATTAATGTGTTAAGCAGAATCTAGCAGAGAGGATACCCCACTGCTAATAGGGTACACCTAACTTTCTAAAATTCAATCTAAAAATACAAATCAAATCAATATAGAATCAAACTAGAATCTACTAAGAATTATAATTAAAAACTACCAATGATAGCTTACTAACATACATACAACTAGAGCGCTAATCATAGTAATCAAAATTCAAATATCAAAGGCTGTGTGGCAGTTGCATATTGACCATGGTTTTGTAAATCTGTTTCAGAGAATGAAATCTGAGGTGGCAGCAAGAGCGGTAACGACCATGAACCCCGAGATCAATATTACAGCTCACCAGAACAGAGTTGGCCCAGAGACAGAGAGTATCCTTAACTTAAGCGGAAAACGTTGTTACTTAGCAGATTATCTAATTCTCTCTCTTATATTATGCCAGTTATCGAAATTCTCATCCTAGTGCCACTGGATCTTATATGATGGCCCAGCTGCCACCATTCTCCTGTTGCTATAATTAATTTTTATGGCAGAACATCCAATGTGGTTGCCAAAGGTCTATGTTTGACTTACTATAATGTGGGAATAACTTCGATTTTGAATGTATAGTCATGTACAGTAAATACCATAAAAGCTCTATTAAGCCCCTGGGGGGCTTATTAATTTCAGGCTTATTAGAGAGGGGGACTTATTACAAATAATTTATCGACTGCAAAGCTTTAACCCTATAAACCCAAGATCAAAATTTTACAAGGAGAAATTTGATGCTGGTCACTCTTAGGGTTTATGGTTATAAATAAATCGTTCCTTATTACCATTGAACTAAATTAAAGGCTGTCCATCTGTCTGTTTGCCTAGTAAAAATGTTCCTTGACACAGTAAGAAATATACAATGATGATTTCTTTGAAGCACTTGATGGTGTGACAAATGCCTTGGACAACATTGATGCGAGTAAGTACACACAGTGCTGACATTTATTTCAAAAGCCTGAAATTAATTAAGTTTATGCGATGTCGTCTCCATAAAGAGTTGAGTGTTTTGAGTAGGTACCAGAGTTTCCACTTGCTTTGAAAGAAAGTTTGAGTCAGGGCAAAAGTCCACAATGTTTCCAATTTCTCTTGTGAATCAGTGTTCTGCATGTTTCTGTATTGTCAGTGCATCTTTCCAAGTCTCCCCAAGTTCACTATAGAGTTGGTTGTGCCAGTGAGGTACTCATGTCAGATGTTTGGCCTAAGACCAGTGCTCCCATATCTGGGGCACTGTAGAATTTCTCTTTAAGACTGATAAAAGTGTGGTAAGTGGTTTCATCACAGTTGCACTCCACTGCAAAACCCGCTCGTTTCCAGGTTTTGGTCAAATGACTGTGAGCACAAATGACCTTCTTTAACTCACCTGAAAACTGATCACCTTTATAAGTTAGAGGCTTTTGAAGTTTCCATGATAAATAAAGTATTATTTATCGTGCACTTCATACTCTATAACAGCATACATCTAACTTGTGCACACCTCCTTTAAGTACGTTACTAACCAACCTAGCAGACACCTTCGAATTCCATGAGTGGACACCAGTAAATCACAGCCCCAGTGATTTCTCTGTTGAGAAACAGCAAAACACAGCATTCATTTATCACCTTCTGTGGAGGGTGACAACTCTAACAAGGCCTGTTTTGGGAGAAAGACAATTTTCTTTCGGGAATCTGGAGATTTTACCGGGAATTGGAAGGCAAGAAGAATTTTCTGGGAAATATAGCGTAGTTCGGGGACATTGCAGAAAAAAAAAGCGGGACATTGAACTTGTAATTCGATCGCTAAAAAATCGGGAAGATTTTCTAAATTTCCGGGAGGACTTAAAGTTATATAGTGTTATTCAAACAACATTTGTCAGAGTTGTCAGCCCCCATTTCTGGAAGCAAACACCTCTCCTAAGTAGACATCTACAGTAGTTTGAATGTTATTCAACTCATCAACTTGAACTACTTACGTTTCTGTTTAGGATTGTACATGGATAGAAGATGTGTGTATTACCGCAAGCCTCTTTTGGAATCAGGAACTTTAGGAACAAAAGGAAATGTGCAGGTATGTTCGCATCACTTGATCCCCAGAGATTGACTTTGATAAAAGACGTTTGTAGGTTATGACTTTTTGTTGCTCTTGTCCTTTAAACTGCAGTTTAGCTGACCAATTTCTGTTCCCTTTGTCCCGGCTGTTTCCATGGCAATGTGAAGCATGTGGGGTGTGGCTTAGTGTGACAAGGACACCTCACAAATTAATGTGGCTGGGTAAGCTGAAAGCCACACACATTGTGCTTTGGCCATGTGGTAGTGGGTATTACCCCTCAGATCCATCTGCCCTATGTGTGACTTTCAGCTTAGCTAGACACATTAATTTGCGAGGTATTCTTGTTTTCATGGACAGCTAACATTGCCCTTGGTTGCCATGAAAGGGGACAAATTAGGGAAAGTTTATTGGTTTTTCAAAGCCATGTTGTCTCCTGGTCGCTCTGTCTTCCCACCCTCAATCTCAGTTGTTTCATGCGTGTAAAAGGTGTTACTGTTCTGAGTTGCCTGTCATAATGTAAATATCAAGGAATAGAGTGCTTTTGTCACTGGCTGGTGGCAACTCAACTGAGATTTGATTTTAACATCAAGCGAGCCTGTGTTACACAATTTTGCAAACTCCAAAGCCAGTAAAAATATGATCCCTATCATCAAATTAATGATAATCAATCATGTATTGTCCAGGTTGTGCTGCCCTTCCTGACAGAATCTTACAGTTCCTCGCAGGACCCACCAGAGAAGTCAATTCCCATCTGCACCCTGAAGAATTTTCCCAATGCCATTGAACACACTTTACAGGTACCGGTATAACGTTACCGTGATGCAAACAGGAATCATGTTCACCTGCACTACCAAAGTAATAAAAGGAGGAAGCAACAAACAGAAAGCATAGAACCTCGAATCAAAGTTAAAATGGACAAAGAAAAAGCTTCGAACAGTACATGATAAAATCCTGAATAATTATAAACCTGTTAAACACCAAGATCCCCTATCCTCCCCCCTCTCAAACATACATCCTCCTAATGTTAAAACCTTACAACTAAATTAATATTTTTTTAGATAAATCATTACAAACGTTTGCTTTGACTACTTTTCAGTGGGCAAGGGATGCCTTTGAAGGACTGTTCACTATTCCTGCAGAGAATGTCAACCAGTATATCAGGTTTGAAGAGCATGAAGTTTTAATTTAACTTGTCCCTCGTTTCTTAGGTACCAATCAAAAGTTAGAGAAAGAAATTATGCTGTGTTATTATATAGCTGGTGCTTGTTACCTACAATTGTCACGAAAACAAAGGGAAATTCAAAGGCCAAATTGTTTTGTTTTGTGATAATTGTTCCGGCTAAGAACGATGAGTGAGAGTGGATTCTGTTACTTTGACGAGCTGTCAGGAGAACAGCGAAGGCAGTTAAATTACCAACGAGTTGGTGCCGAACAGACGACAAACAGCTAAAATCATTGAAACTTTTATCAGTCATAATAAACAACTGATTTACCTCGAATGTTCTGTCTTTACGGGAAGAATCTCAAACCTCGGCCTTGTTGTATTGACCGAGCGATACAGCAAGGCCTCAGTTTGAGATTATCCCGTAAAGACCTTACTTTCGATTGCTAAGAAGTTATTACTCATTGTTATTCTGATTCATTCATTTTTACTCTTTTAAGTGACTCCAAGTTCATTGAGAGAACTGACAAGCTTCCAGGAATGCAATCAGTAAGTGTTCGTGATCGTGTCCATTGTCCATTCAAACATTGTACACACTTGCATTTAGTCTGTTAACCTATACACAACTGTACAGTGTGTGTACTTTACAGAACGAATGGTCATTTCAACCACAGTGTATGCCGGAGATGATTTGTCAACCATCAATAAAAATGTGTACTCTTTGATCTTAAGAGTATTTATCTAAGACAAAGACTGCAAATGTTTGTATTCAGCGTTAGGAATGTAGCCGTGATATCTCTGTCAAAAAAAAAACGTTGCTTGGTTTTCGTCATGGGATTTTGGATTGAGCTAGACAAAGTTTATACTTTTCCTTAGTTATACTGGGTTGACTTTAACCTTAACAATCAAAATATGTCTCCTACACTCACAGGTTGATCGGCAAACTGTTTTTTTTTTAGTACGAAGCAAATGACCGCCAAAATAAGAAAGTGTGTCGTAAATATTGCATAAAATATGATAATTGTACACAGGGCGCTGATCTTTTAGGGCAAAGGGTTCATGAAAATAAGTGACTTTATGATTAGGATTCAGTGACAATAACGCGGTGTCCCGTTGATGTGACAGTTTGAAGTATTACAGTACATGAAATAACAAAGATAGGTGTTGTTCAAACCTCACTGAAAACCAATTATTATCGAAAGCTTAAAAAGGTAAGTATCAATATTATTTTGAGGTGAGGTCTAATCGTAGTTTCAGGATTGATCGTTTTGGACAATCGACATGGTTGTTGGTATGGTGTGCAGATCTAAGAATTGATATTCATGTAGGGAAAATCTAATTTTTGGTTGTAAACCTGGCTGAGAGCTTAAAAACTGGACACACATGCACCTCCGCTAAAGTTTTATGCCCTCCCCCTTTCCACAGTGGTGTCCGAACGAAGGTGTTAGCAATGTGTGTGTGTTACACCGTAATTCATCCTTGTACTACACAGATTGAAATTTATGACAGTATCAAGAAATGTCTGGTGGATGAGCGTCCTGGTGAATTTGCTGACTGTGTGAGGTGGGCCAGGTTACAGTTCCAAGAGAATTACCACAACACCATTCAACAGTTGCTGTACAACTTCCCTGAAGACCAGGCGAGTTTGACTTGCTTCCTTTGTTTTTATCCCTCTCGCGTTCAGACATTTCGCTTTCAGAAGCAGCCTCAAACTCTACTTTGCTCTGCTCTGTCAACGTAAGACCTTACAGATGACATGTGTTGGGCAGTATATGTTGTGCTATTTAGAACATGCGGCCATTTACCACGTGTAAATGAAGAGCATGACTCGTCTTGTGGCTCTGTTTTGAAATAATAGGGAGCTTTAGCAGTGACAACGGCGGCGGCAACGAAAACGTCATTTCAAAATATAACTTCTCGATTTTGTAACTCTTTTGCGATTACCTCAATTTGTTTAACATGGAAAATACTGGGGAACTGTCTAGGGTCTAAATTTCTTTGAACGGCGTTAAAGTAAGAAAAAAGAAAAAGAAATTTATCATCATGCGCTCGCGTTCTCTAGAAAACCTACAATTTTGTCATTTGACGTTGTTGTTTTGAAGAGGACGGCAACAAAATGTACAAAACTGTAAAACGCACGTGCAAAACGATTGTTTTTGTTCATTAAGCCTGTTGTTTTGTGGCGTTCCCGTTGCCGTTGCTGTCCTCTTTGCTAAAGCTCCCTAGTGATCACGATGATGACGGCGTTGTTCCCAAGATCAATAGGGAACTTCAGATCCACGACTTCTATTGATTGGGAAAGGACTGGAGTGGAACGACAACGTCGATTAAGGCGGGAAAAAAAAAATTTAAGAAACGGTCGGCACAGGACGACGATGACACTAAATACACTCTGGAATTTCGGACCATTACCAACAACAGCTTTCGGGTAGTCTACAGGGTATCTGTATGCAGTTGCGACTGCGCGTTCCTTTGACAATTTTTTTTCAGTTTCACAGAGTTTTGGAATCATGTACGTCGTTTTCATTGTAAGTTCCACGTCAGCTTACCTTTCTTCCACCACGCTATTCTTGACATGAAGTGTTCTTCGTCCATACTAGAGATAATCGATTCGTCTTCCCAAAATACGTGCAAATAAATTTCGCTCGCTCCTCCAAACGTGCATCTGTTTTTGTTGTTGTCCTTTTTATTGAATGTAAACGAGTTAAGCTTAATTTTAAGCTCAAATTTCCAATCTAATTCACCTGCTGGAAAAAAATAATGAAAGCAAACATTGATCAACAACGATAAAAAGTCTAAGGCACTCCAAAAAGTGAAAAACAGGAGTAGAATTATATCTCAAAAAACCTCCTGACAACGACGACAACAGGACGACGGCCGCGCTTGCACACTGACTTAGACCCTCACTTCCGGTCGTCGTCGATCTAGCCGACGTCATGATTCTTAAATTCCCTAATATGACATCTTAAGTTCCAACAAACAACGCACACAGTGTTAAAACAAATCAGTAGGTATGATATGACAAAACGATCAGTTATGAACACCACAAGGTAAGTGGCTTCTTTGTCAATTAACGCTTAGCATGTAGTTACCCTGTTACATGTAACTGTTTTGTGTTAGGTTGGCTTCACCTTTAAAATTGTAATATTTCATTAAGGCCTGAAGTACGACATTAAAACGAGTGCGCGTTGCTACTGAGTGACACTATCCCTTTGAAAGTGGGATTTATTCAACACTGTTACACATAAACCGAAAAAAAAACGGGAAAAAAGATTCCGCGTTTTCCTAACAGGAGTCGAACCTATGAAGCCTTTCACTCATTGGCCACGCAAGAAATTTACCTTCTGAGTCTTGGCAATTTCCCTATTTTCTGATTTTCGTCTCTCACGTTGTGAGCTCATGTCAGAATTAATAATGTTTATCGTGTTTACTTTTTTTGCAGCTCACAACTTCAGGGCAGCCGTTCTGGTCGGGCCCAAAAAGATGTCCTCACGCTCTGGAGTTTGACCCTTGTGAGGTAAAAGGAAGTGTGTGGAAAATGTAATAATATCAATATTATTTTTGTCTGCCAGAGAGGCTGCCGAGTAGGATTTAGAACTTTCTTTTCACCGTATTGAATGGGTTAAAATATTACCATGTAAGGTTGTGGTCAAACTTAGGTGCCTATGTTGTTTTTGTGAGTTCTTTGTAGCATAGCTGATAGTGATACAGTTGACTCCTGATACCGCTAGCCTCCCACTACTCGAAGTTATCGATTTTTCCTTCATTTTCTCTATAATTTTTATCAACGACAACTCGAACTCCCGCGAACCCGAACCCATTCTCGTTTCCCTTGAAGGTTCGAGTTATCGGGAGTCAACTCTGTATACTATGCAGTGCCCCGAACTAGGTAGCTACACTTATTGAAAGATGAGGCACTGTATCTGTTGAAATACCTGATCTTCGGCAGTTACTGCCTTCTTCAGTGTATTAAAAACCAGCACATAAATTCGACAAAGGCTTTGTATATGTAACTAACCCTTGTTCCACTTTGTAGGCAACGCATATGGACTACATTATGGCTACGGCTAATTTGAGGGCACACATGTATGGAATCAAAGGTGAAGCATTATCGTTCAATATCAAGGTTTTTATAGGTACCGGGGATCGGGGATTTTCCCAATACATATTTTGAGTTATATCCCTGACTTCTTTGATTCCACTGGGCGTCAAGAGTATTCTACCCCTCGTATGTCAGGTGTGCCCCAAACAGTAGCCTTGCTTTTCGTCTCCTGATAGCGGCTATTTGCTTGAAAGCATTTTACTCAGTATAAATTACGTATGACTGGATAAGGTTTGTTGAAGCTGAGACAATCTCAAGTCACACGTTTTTTTCAATAGCGTTTACCGTCGCATGCATACATGTATTTTGTTTCATTCCCATGCTGTCTTTTTTCCTTGTATTTCTTAGTTCGTGGGAGGGATGGGTGGTTGCAAGTTTTCAGAATATTGACTTCATTACTAAAATGTGAAATTGTTTGAACTGAGAAAACAATGTTTGAATGACTTATTTTAGTTGTGCGTTATTCGTCTCGGTTTACTGACATTTCCGTTTCTCTGTCCTTTTGTTCCAGGGTCAAGAGACCAAAGACTGATCCTTGATTGCCTGAAGAGTATTAGTGTGCCAAAGTTTGTGCCTAAGTCAGGTTTGTCCCTGAAGCTTCGTTCTCTTGATAAGCATCCACCTCTTTACAACAATCGGAAAGCAATGGAGGACCTCCATGTACAAGGAAAACGAAGCATTTTGACAGTAAAATATGTTACGTTTGAGACCACGCATCAAGAAAAGGGCATAATTGTTAACTTGTTGTCTTTAACCGTTTCTTGGAGTGCATTAAAAAAAAGTCCGTTGAGATGTTGAAAGCGACCAGGCAAAGTCGCATCCACAGCCGATGGATTTTCCAGGTGCCCGGACCTTAATGAAACCCCTGGTTCGGAGGATGTGGTTAACACTATGATAAGACGTATTTCTTGTACCCGTAACCTAGGCTTAATGTAAAGCTGTCTTGATGTTTTTCTTCTTCTTTTAATGTTTTGTGTCAAAGGTGTGAAAATCTCTGTCACTGACGAAGAGGCAGCACAGGAAAATTCAGGAAGTTGTGGTAAGCAATACACCGGTACTCTGTATCGGTGGACTCATGATTTCGGGCGTTATCCAAAAGGTGCATTTTCATTGTTACCCGCCCACATACTTTCCTTTCCATTGCTCTAAAGGTCTCTTATAGTACTATTTGGGAGAATTGATTGAAACATGAAGACCGCATCAAGATCTAGGCGTTTGCAAATGCTTTGCTTCTTTAAAACAGCGTTCACAAGGCGGAGTTTACTTAGTGGAGGGATTTGTCGTCAATATGTACCTATATCTGGGTCCTCTGCAATATGCAAATTCTTGTGCACACGAAATAGAAGGCTTTATCTAACAAACAATACCAAACAGGAATTAAGGAGCCATTATTTTTTAGTTTTCTCGTCAGTGTTACCCAAAATGATTGCAGGTTACTCCCCTGCGACTAGGTTCACCTGTATCTCACAGATTCGTATCTGTACATGTTACCTATCCACAGATGACACCGACGTTGAAACAACCAAAGGTGCTATTCCTAAACCAGCGCAATTGGCGGGTTTCAAGATGTCACCGGCTGACTTTGAAAAGGTTTGCCTTGGTTGATGTGCGGAAAGAGGGCCTCTCCCGGGGGGCCTGTCAACCGATATTGATGTTATATTCGTACTACTAGCGGCATGTTATAAAAATGTCCATTGTTACGGTCCTTGTGAATAGAGGGGCCATTTAATAATAGTGACCCTGCGGTTGTCCTTTACGTAAAGCAGATGGCATGTGTTAGTTTTTTAATTGGATTGAAATTGAGTGCTATAATCTTAACTTAAATAAATTGAACGGTCTGAGTGGGATTCGGTTCCCGATTTTCATTAAACGCTTTTGTCGCTGGGATGACGTTACGCTACTTCCTTTAAACATGTTAAATCAAGAAATGTTTCCAAAACAACGTGTCGTAACCTTTCCGAAAAGCCAAGTGATTTGTCACGAGTTTGGTGTTTATTTTGATCAACCTATTGTGTTGAAGGATGATGACACCAATTTCCATATGGACTTCATAGTAGCAGCATCCAACTTGAGAGCAGCTAACTACGACATCGCACCAGCTAGCAGACATAAGGTACCTCTTACATATTACCCTAAACCCTAAGAATGATCAGCATCAAATTTCTCCTTGTAATATGAACGTTTTATAAAACAGAGTGGTCACGAGAATTAAGGACAGGATCACACAAGATAAATTTGCTTGATATTTGAACAACTTCTCCTCACTACTTCTACAGGAAATGTGTTGGGGCAACAAATGAGAATTTAAATTTTGATCTTAAGATAGGAGAAGGCCCTGTCAGCTCAAACCTTGAAAACACGCAAAAACGGTAGCTGACTTGGCAGAACAACCACGTATATTAGCAAGGCTAAAAGCCTAAAAGGCCAGCAGAGTCCAGATGAGCTTTACCTGACGAGACTGAGGTTCGGTCAGGTTTAAATCGGTCTCACTGTAAGGCTGTAGTCGAGGTTAACTGTTAAATTGTCGTAGACGACCTTGCCCGACAAAAACGACAACGCAACGACGGCTGAAATGTACCTCTAAAATCTCCTCCCATTGACTGGGATGATTAAGAGTTTGCGTTGTCTGGATACTAATAAAAGCAACACTCTACTGTCAAGTTTTTCTATCTGCTTTGTTTTGAAGTTTACTTTACTTGTTTTCTTTGTAAGCAGCCATATTCCAATTAAAAAAAATCTTCACGAACACAAAGTAACTGTCGACAGTATTTACACTGTATCGCCGTTGAAAATGTATCGTTATGCGTGTTGTTTTTGTCGTGACATTTGACATTGGCCATTAAGTGTATTGACGTTTTATTCGTGTTGTTTTATTTTTTAAGAGTAAACTAATTGCTGGCAAGATTATCCCAGCCATTGCTACCACAACTGCCTTGGTCAGCGGGCTTGTAGCACTGGAATTGTGCAAGGTAACTTTTCCCTTTTTGTTTCACTTGCTTGTTTCTTATTCTATTTTAATCTCGTACCCAGATCTCTTGGGGACGAAGCCGAAGGCGAGATCTGGTCAAGTAAGAAAATACAATTTTTTGATTGGTTGTTAAACTGTCAAGTGTCTAGTCCCTTCTTTGAACATAGGCGCGGTAAGCTTAGCTTGAATGTTTACAAACATCGCAGAGTTGTTACAGGACTTAAGCGACGCGTGAATTTCAAATATTCAAGAATATCAGAAGCTCTTGTCGTCTTTGTGAAAACACAACAAATCGCAATCAGAGATTCTCAATTTTTTCGGATTATGGACAGTGTAATTATTATAGCGTGTTATAAGTGGTTTCGCAAAAATGACGATTGTCTTCCTCAGCATCCTTCAATGTCGAAACTGCTGCAGAACACTTATCAATTTGTGGGGCAAGGTTGTTGCACTTCAGGACTAAATGCGCCACAACGCAGGTGAATCTTTCCAAAGGAAAAGACGGAGTGAAAAGGACTCGACGCTCCCCAAAATCAATCTCTTCCAACTCATCTGCGCACAGGCAAAAAAAGCGTCGCGCCAACACTTAAAATTCTTTCAGGAAAGTGCTATATTCTCAAGTACAAAAACCGAGACACCAAAATAACGAAAAAACAAGTTACAGAGTGAAAATAAGATTTATTATCCTTTGAATACACATATTTAAGCTGAAAAGTGACAATATTCATGAGCCCACTGAAGATGCGGCAAAAGCCATCAAATCACAAATAAATTGCGGTTACTCACCGCCACGATAGAGTGAGCTTCGTCGGCCACAACAGACTACGTTTTTTGATAAATATTTGATGACAACCTTTCTCTACAGTTCTTAATTACTACTAACAAGCAATTCCGGATGAGCAAACATGATGCTAACACGGCCTCATAACACATTTCCCACAGAATTGCTGCTGGCTGCCCTTTTTTGCTTCTTAATTTTCTCAATTTGATCCAGCATCAAAGCAGTCAATGGGGACACAATAATTGCAATGGAGGAAGAATTTCCGCCACAAAACAAAAAGTGAAACATTCGATAGCAGCTGGTATATTAAAGACTTGCCATATGCTGTTGGAAGGATGGCTAAGACGTCTGCACACATTACCGCCATTTGGCCTTTTGGAGAATTTATTTCAGGCATGCGCCCTTATCTCGCCTGTCACACATTCTCGTTCCCAGAGCCACTCATTTTAAAATGTCGTTGACGAGTGGCTCTGGACGCGCCAAAAAATTCGATTTTTTTCATTGGCTGACAAAAAATGAATGCGCAGCAGAAATAAAAATCACAAAGCACTGAGCATTCTATTTTACTTCCGGTCCGCATACCGCGGGCGACCAACCTCGTGCGGGCGAGCCCTCTTTCTCACGCTTTTCAAAAAAATAAATATAAAACCACCCCAAACAATGGCGACCATGCTGAAGAAAACTCATCAGTTTCCCCGTAATCAGTGCATCGCCTGCAACGATATCATTCATGACCGGAACCATCCTCTTCTGTTGTTTGGTAGCAGCCGAGAAGCTGAAAAAGTACGTTTGAATTTCGAGAATTTAACAAGAATCACATTAAACGTTGACGATCCGTACCCGAAGAAGATTTGTCTTCCGTGTAAAATTAAGTTAGAGTCAGCAGTTGGTTTCAAAAATTTAGGTGTGACTTCAAGGGAAGCTCAAGAAGAAAACTTGAGCCATTGTGTAGTTTCCCGTCTCTCCCCTCCCTAAAGATTAGGTTCTGAGCATGAGCAGATTACTTGGCAAATATTACGCATGCGCTACTGGATGTCCGTGATTTGCTGCCAGAGCCCTCCGTTTCTCCGACTACGTGACCAAAAGAAACGGAGGCTCTGGGTCGACATGCCTGTCACATTCCTGATAGGCGATCAAGTGCACAAATCGGATTTGACCAGATCTCCCCTTCGGCTCCGTACCCAAGAGATCTGGGTTCGAGATTAATTTTGTTTGGTTTGTTGCTGTTGTTTTGTTGTTGTTGTTGTTGTTGTTACTGGTATCTCTCTCTTAGCAGCAGTATTATGCAAAGGCAAACTGTGCCATGTAGTGTAGAACGTAGTTGTAGTCGGGAGATAAAAGTCAAGTATGTTCATACTAATGTGACGAACCATAGAACGAGTCTGTGTATTGCGTCCTTTTGCTGTGATTTCAAATAAGAGTTTCTAAACAGTATTTATTTCTCATGCCTACAGCACTTCAGTGTTGTTCAAGTATTTTCTCTGTGTTGGTTGGGTGGTTGGTTCGTTTGTTTGTTTCAGTTTATTTTCAAAGAAAGTTTTCAACAGCTTCACTGTTATGTCTGTACTTATCATGTTACGGCAAATGCTGCCAAGCTTTTACTCCATCATCCTGCGTGATAATTTCAGATTGTCCAAGGCAGCAAGAAACTGGAGACTTTCAAAAACGGTTTCATCAACCTTGCGCTGCCATTCTTTGGCTTTTCTGAGCCAATCCCCGCACCTACAAACAAGGTATGTAACAGAATGGTAATCCTTTCTCGCATTATACCAACGCTTACTGTGAAACTCAGAAAACCTTGAACACTGTAAATATTTCTGAAATGGATATCATGTTGCAAAAGAGAACCAATTAGATACAGGATGGCTGGACAGCAAGCTGTAATGTCGATCACTTTTGTGGTTTGTGATTTCTTTTTGCGGTTTCATCATGCATCTGATTGGTTGAAGAACAAAAAACATTCCAGAAATAATTCTTAGGGCCAGTTATTTAAACGAAGTTTTAGTCGAGGTTTATCAAAATCAAGGTTAACAACATTCGTCGGAAAAATGGAGGTTAAATGCCCAGGAAAAACAAACCCAACGCTTGCCAAGCAGCCCCAGTCCCCAGGATGTACGACCACCCAAATGGCGGGCAGTGCCCGCACCCCAGCCACGAGCCCCCCACACCCACAGAGAACCCGGGCACCAGTCACACTGAAACACGAATTTCAGTGGAAGAAAAAAACATCGCAAGCAACGAACAAACACACGACTACTACAACGCCACGCACGACGAAAAGCTGTAATACAAACATGATGCAGCGCACGCCTGAGCGGCGGAGAAGACCGCTGACCATCTAAGTGGAGCGCCTACTGAGAGAACGCCTGGATATGCCACCGCCAAGACCCCAAAAATGCTAACCACTAACGCCAACAAAGAAGCGCCACAAAAACGCTAATAACACCAACAAAAAAAATGCCTCTTGCCCCTCGTTAACTAAGTTAAATTACATTTAAGCAAATTTTGAATCTGGCCAACCCAAACAGATAGGTGTTTTTCACCATAGCTGTGTATAGCAGGATATATACAGTTCCCAGTTGGCTGGCTAGCTTAGTTGGCAGAGCGCTGCACCGATACCGCAGAGGTCATGGGTTCGAATTTCCGAAGTTTTTAGCTGCAGGCATTGCGTTAACAACTTTAATTTTCCATCCGCAGTTCATCAAATATTTAACAAGTGAAGTTCAGTGAGTGTGTGTACTTTGACAACACACGGTACCCGAGTACACACGCACTCACTGACAAATGGAATCTAATTGTTAAATATTTGATGAACTGCGGATGGAAAAATAAACTTGTTAACGCAACGCATGCAACTAAAAGCTTCGAAAATTCATGGTCGCTGCGGTACCGTGCACGGCTCTGCCAACTAAGCTAACCTGGCAACTGGGAGCTGGTCATTTTGTTGATCGGTACTAAATACACCCGTGAATAGTGAACTACATAATGGTGAATATTTGAAAATCATGTAATTTCAACTACGAGTGAAATAAGCAGTTGGATTTTCCGCAGGTGTCAAGCATTTGTCGTTTTTTTACCTTCTTTTTAGTATTACGACAAAGAATTCACCTTGTGGGACCGGTTTGAAGTGAACGGTTTGAATGAAGCTGGCGAAGAGATGACCTTGCAGAATCTTTTCGACTACTTTAAGGTAATAAAAGGTTCACCAGGAGTTTCAATTATTTTTGAAATAGCTGTCCGAGTCAACCAAAGTGGGTGGTGACTTGACTTGAGTGACCAATCTGGATAAAGTAGACGACACCTATTTCCCTTTCGTAAATGGTCGTTTCCATTATTAACAGTCGATGCCATCACTGGTAACCAAGCCTTTAGAAGGGCAGATGTAATTTTTTTAGCTCTGGATTGAGTTATAATAAGGCAATTTGTAACTTTTCTTACATCGTCATTTCGTTTAGGCCCTAGGTAAATTGCGTTAATATTTCAGGATAGGGCTTGAGTGACCTGTTATTGATGTATCAGTTATGAAAAGCCAGCTAACTATAGTATATACTTAAAGTTTTGGGGGTCTGAGGCGGATCAGCGGCGTAGTGTAGTGGTTAGGGAAAGATCATAGCAAGCAAAGGGTTCAGCTTCAATTCTGGATTGGAAATTTCCATTTTTTTAATAAGGTTGAGAAAAATGGCAATGACAGTTTATGAATCGGAAATTTGGTTTTTGCCGGTTATCGGCTTCTACTGGAACACCTGGTTCACTGTACTTGATTTGCTTGTTTATTTGTTTCAGGAAGAACACGAGCTTGAGGTAACAATGCTGTCTCAAGGCGTGTGTATGCTGTATTCGTTCTTTATGCCTCCTGCTAAGATGAAAGAAAGGCTGGCAACGAAGTATGTCCCTTGTCCTACTCTCTTTTTCTCCGCTTAAGGGTGATAGTGGAGGCGTAGTGACCGAGTGGTTAGGTCGTCGGATTAATTTATTCATTTATTTATTTATTTATAGTTTGTAGTTGGGAACGTGGGAAATTTCATTTACTTTTGTTCTGTTGGGTTAGAGTGAGTTCCTCAGTATAACCTTTTGACCAAACCGACTGATTTCATTGTTTGCTTTTGTCCATTTTACATGCTTGTTCTTTTGAAGAAGGAGAAATATGAAAAAAGCGTAGATCGTTTTTCTGATCTAGCCTCTTGGCAACGCACTTGGCAACGATTTTCGTATTGGATAAAAAATTCACCTTTATCTAACGATCCAAAAGTTCGAGTCCGGTGTACTGTTAGCTCTAAAATTTTTATTAAAATTTTAGCTTCGAAATTATCCTTTCGGAAGGGGCGAGGCGGGTGAAACTACATGTCTCGAGTTGTTACATACTCTTAGTCTGAATCATTCACTGCCTTGATTGGATTCAGCTTTCTTTTCTTTATAATTGTATATTACTTTTTTTTCTTTTGTAACATTACCTAAAGCCTACTACTACTACTACCTACCAGGTGATTTTTGCTCTACACTTTTTTCTTCGTTACCATTTATTTTCTCTCCTGCAGAGTTTCTCAGGCCGTTGAAAAGATCTCCAAGAAGCGAATCAGGCCTTACGTCAAAGCTTTGGTCCTCGAGTTGTGCTGTAATGACAAGGACGGAGAAGATGTTGAAGTCCCGTATGTGCGGTATCTCTTCCGTTAGAAATTCCCGCACGTGGTTCTAGGTCTTCTGCGCGTCTTAAATCAAAACAAAAAGAAAAGTAGAAAATGGCTATTTAGCTAGAGAATGAATGCGACATAGTGGCTTGAAGTCCGAGTAATAACGTTTATTTTGTTTAGTAGTTTTTGTTGACCTGATTAAGTTACTCCATCCGCTATGTAAAAGCGCCACTGGTTTAATAAAGAAAGTGACGTGTTATCCTGTTATGTCATGTGCTTTTTGATTTAAAATAGATTCGTCATCTGTAGTGCAGACATGCATATCAATATTTGTCGTTACTCGAACACCACGAGGCAGATGTTGTACTGATCACCAATCAGATAGCTAGACTGAGAGCAGTCCCTCTTTCTTTCGATCGTCGATTTTGTGAGCGAGCGTGAAATTAGGGCGAGCGAAAGAAAGTACTGCTCGCAGTCTATCAGATAGCAGGCTTCGATGCTTATTGTTGAAACCCATCCAAATCAAATCTTGCGTTTAAAATACGAGCGAATGAATGAACACCTTTATTTACCCCAGTAACGTAGACAAAGGACTGGTTAGGCTGGATAAAGCCAGATAATAGCTAGGTTACGGAGAAGAAAATGAAAAGTTTAAGTCGAAATACCTTCATTGCTAAACAAGCTATACTAACGAAACTTTACAAATAACTCGTCAGAGCGGAAGGGCTAACGCTCGAAACGTCAGCTTTTAGAATCGCTGTACGCCGGGTGGTCAGTTTACATTATCAACTCTGAGATGCTATCTACAAAAAAGCCGGTTGTGATCGGACTTCCACGGGCCTTGAACCCGTAACCTCGCGATCCCGGTGCGACGCTCTACCAACTGAGCTATGAAGCCACGGACGTTGGGAGCAGGTCAATTTTGGGATGTGTTCCCGTGAACGATATGTAAGTGAATGATACATATGAGAGAAATCATATGTGAAGTGCGGATATGAAATCAAATGAAGAATGATCGTCGCAGTTGTGATCGCAATTTTATAATTTTAGATTGACTACATGTTGAATACAGTGCAAGCCATGAAATGGCCGTTCTGCGAAACATTTCTAGGAAATCATCGAAGAAAAAGAAGTTATGGGGGCTGTCCGGGAGTCGAACCCGGGACCTCTCACACCCAAAGCGAGAATCATGCCACTAGACCAACAGGCCTCTCGCAAGGTCACCTGAAATAGAGGTTATTTAAAGGCTTTACGACAGGTGCCATTGCTGAGAACAAAAGGTCTTCAAGTCTTTAATAAGTAGACTCCTAAAACAGCAGAACTATACTAGGAGTTCCAAAAGCAGAAAGAAAGAAATAACTATAAAATTATATGTACACATGAACACGCAATAAAATTAACCTATTAAAATTGACCATTTAAAATAATAATAACAATAAAAATCGACAATATAGTAATATCCTACATGCTTGAAATTATGGCCTTAAATTCATCAAGTGAATCAGGAATTAAAGATGAAGGTAAATTGTTCCAAGTTCCTATATTTCCAGGGTAAAAAGAAAAATTTATAAGTATCATTTACTGTGGCAAGTTGGCAAATGGGGCACAATTCGGAAGTCTTGAAACTTTCATATTACAAGATACTTCAGGTGGTAAGAAAATACCAAAAAGTCCTTTGTAGATCTTAAGAAACATAAACACTTGGTTGGTCAGTCTACGGTATTCCAAGGAGTCCCATCCCAGGGCTTTGATCATTGGAGAAACATGGCTGAAACGCGAATAATTGTTGTGAACAAATCTGGCTGCACGACGTTGGACCATCTGTGTCTTGTCGATGGTACAATGCGTGTGAGGGTTCTATACACTACTTGTAAACTCCAGTTTAGGGCGCACAAGTGTAAGATAATAATGTGCTCCATAATCTTACAGCGGATGCAGGTTAATGAAATTGGGCGGTAATTTGCTGGGTCAGACTTGTTTCCTTTCTTAAAAATTGCTGTAACTAAGACATCGAACCAATCTGATGGAACAATGTTACAGTCGTATGATTGTTGGAAGATGAAAGAGAGTCAACACGAAATTGACTGTGAAACCTCCTTTAGGACTCTTGCTGGGATTTTATGACGCCCACATGCTTTCTTGGGATTCAATTGAGACAGTTGTTTAAAGACCCCTGCTGGTGAAATCTGTAAGTCTGAAATTGATGAAAAGGGTGATATACCAATATTAGGAACTGGCATCTGCTCCTGGGTGAAGATAGAATGGAAGTAAGAATTTAAAGACTCAGCTTTGTCCTTATTTATCAGTTACACATACTGATGAGTCACTGTTCTTTAGTGGGGAGATACCAAGGTTCTCAGATTTGCTCTTCCTTACATATGACCAAAACTTCTTCGGGTTGTCTGTTAGACTATTGCCAATAACATCATTAAGATAGTGGTTGTGAGCTTCCTTGATAAGTTTTCAAACAAGGTTGCGTTGATGCTTAAACGCTTTCCAATGTTGGTTGTTTTTGGAGCGAATAACCTTTTTATGCAAACGATCTTTCTTGCGCATTTCTCTTTTGATGTTGATATCAATCCAAGGTAACTTGAATCTCGGTCGAGATGACTTTTGTGGAATATTAAGTTGAGACATTCCAGCTATCAGAGATGTTTTGAACATGTTCCAATTCTCTTCAGTTGACCTCTCTTCAGGTTTTGATGCAAAAAATGCAGATGACGAGTCTGACAAAAATTCTCTTAGGCCATCAAAGTTAGCTTTGTTATATAAATGCACCTTATGTGGAGGCTTAACT
Source organism: Galaxea fascicularis (assembly GCA_948470475.1). NCBI lineage: Eukaryota > Metazoa > Cnidaria > Anthozoa > Scleractinia > Euphylliidae > Galaxea > Galaxea fascicularis. The sequence continues at coordinate 16,614,498 of OX419341.1, read as the reverse complement.
GATCTAGTAGGCTTTAAGTTAACTTCAAAAATAACAACGAGGTGATCGCTCAGCCCAGAAACACTAGATGTATCACCAATAACATTTAGATAAGTAGCCAATAACAAATCCAAGACCTTTCCAGATATGGGTCTAGTAAAGGATTTCTCATGCTGAGAAAGTGAATAATCATTAATAATCTGGAGAAATTTCTGGTGTCGAGATGCCGTGGAGGGATTATTTGGAGTTGGGACAGCTATATCCCAGTCAATGTCACCAAGGTTGAAGTCGCCCCCAATAATGATATTAGGATGGTTTGGTACTTTGGCAAACACTCGTCCTATAGACTCACTCAGATGATCAAGTGAATCAGAGGATGAGTTTGGTGGCCTATAATAAGATCATAAAAATAGGGTCTTGCTGTCAGCTAACTTAAGCGAAGTCCATAAAATTTCACAGTCGTCTACAGCAAAGTCAAACTCTTCCACACAGGCCAGATCAGATTTTATGGCTTGAAAAATGCCGCCACTAAGGCGATTTCTGTCCTTTCTAAACATTTTTCTAAACACTGTAAGGTGCACTGAGAGCCAAGAGTTGCCTCAAATACTGACATTGTTTACTCCCTACAACGAGATTGTATGTCCTATTTTTAACAAAATTTCTTAGTGTTGTCAAAATGTTTCCTTTATCCTCAAGATGAACTACAATTCAAAAGAAAGGTTTGTGCTTTGGCCGGGTCTCCGGCACCTGCGCCGTAAATGACTATAGCAAAAAGAGCAAAAAGACCAAACATTACCAGCTGTGCGACAGGCAGCCTAAACGCACGATTTGAGCATTGTTTGTGGGGTATTACTCCGTGAAGTACACGAAAGTTTCGCGAATTTGAGGCGCGCACATTTCGCGACACTTGAAATTTGCGATTTTACGAAAATTTGGCATTTTGAACGAGATTAATTTCGCTTTTTTTTTTAGTAAAACACAATTTTTCCTTGTGAAAGTTGTTCAACGCGTCCTTGAATTCAGTCGGTAAAAAACTACTTTATCAGCAATAACGACAAAATTAACAAAAATGTGACAACAAAGCAGTCCCCACACTGTTCACAAGCAGCTCATGCTTGTACATAAATTATTTGACAGTGAGTCAATTGGCCACAATATCCAGTTACATTGAAAATTCCTTGCTATCAGGACCTGACCAATCGATGAGATCGATCAATGGAAAACCAATCGATCATCTGTTGGTTAATTGGGATCAATTGGCATCGGTCAATGGTCATGAATGACCTAGTAACCACACAAAAGTGGTCGCAAACTCATCGATTGGCTTCGAAAAAAAATCTCAACGTGTATACTTCTCGTTTTTTTTAAGTTTTGTTTACTAAAAAGAATCTAGTGGACATCAAGCAGCAACAGATCTTGTCAACTTTGCGGTTCGTTATCCGACCGGTTTTTTCTGATCACAGACTTCATTAGAGGAAAGGGTATTCAGCCGCACAAGCGCGCGCAATCTACACACGCCATCCTAAGATGTACGTGTTAACCCTAATTTCCATTATTATGATCTTAACGGTCTGAGATCGGTCTGCGACACTATCGGCGCCTTGATCGGCGATCTGTCTGCGTCTCCGCCGCATACGCCGGGGACACATGTTTCCACATATGTCTGCGACGTGACGCAGACCGATCGCCGATCATGTCGCCGACAGTGTCGCAGACCGTTAAGATCATATGGAAACCAGGCTTTAGCTGAATGATCGATCAAAATTACTCAAGTCGGGCGCGCAGCACACCGGAAGTTAAATACTGCGTAAGATCGCACGAACCGGAAATAAAATCTGGGGAAACCATTTGTTTTTAGGTTGTAGGTTGTAAGGTCCTTGAAAATTGCTGTAAATGAAGTTTCAGAGCGTCTGGATTTCAAAATTTTCGGAGGGGGGGGGGAGAGTATGATTTAACGTTAAATGCGGCTTATTTTTCGCGTCACTTCTTTTTGAAACGTGAAATTCAACTCGGGCAATTTTGGGAAAACTTTGAAAATACGCATGCTTTACGGGTCGTACAGTTGGTGAAGTGCATATCATTAGTGAGACAGTTGCCCCAACCCGGTGTACGACCCGTACGACCCGTACGAGTCGTAAAACAATAGTTCACGGATCGTACAGTTGGTGAAATTCATACATACATACATTACATATACTAATGGTAAGTGAGACAAACATGCTAAGGACAATGTATATTCCTCGTTCTAAAAGCGTAAAAGCCCTAAAGCGCAAAATACAACGTATATTCCTCGTTCTAAAAGCGTGAAAGCCCAAAGTGCGAGAACCCAAAAGCGCTACATACAATAAAAGTGCTTGTTTATTTCTCGTTGTTTAAGCTTCAGAGCACAAAAACGCTTAACATAAATGCATATTCTTCGTCCTGGTAAAACAATAGTTCACCGACCGTACTGATGGTGAAATTCATACATACATACATTACATATACTAATGATAAGTGACACAAATACCTCGTTCTAAAAGCGTGAAAGCCCAAAGCGCGAGAACCCAAAAGCGCTACATAGGAAAAGTGCTTGTTTATTTCTCGTTGTTTAAGCGTCAGAGCACTGAAAATTGTGGATAAAGCTGTCGCAGTTTTGGGCAACACATTTCACCGCCGAGAAAAGAGCCCGGCAAATAGATTTCATTTTAAACAACGCAGATTCCAAAGCTCACACTTTGTTTTATTACGATGTTGATCACCGCAAACTTCTTCATCTGAACGGCCTCCCACGAACTGAGACGAACAGTGGACAAAGGAAAATAAATTCTGCAAGCCGAAATCTATAAATTTGGCATAGCACAGTAGGCATTATTAAACAACGGCTCTTTTAGGAGCCACCACATTTACAAAAGACATGACCAACCATAGATCTATTTACTTGTTACTATTATGCCCGAAATTAACTTCAAGAATCTTAAATCACTTCAATATAGTTACATTCTCCTGTCTATTATTATCCCCGTAATTAAGTTCAAGAAGCTTAAATCACTTCAATATAGTTCCATTCTCCTGTCTATTAAACTAATGAAGACTGATTCCAACTACACGAAAGACACCCCCTTCATTGACATTAAGTAAAATAACGTATATTGGTATAAATGTCAATGATAAGCGTAACAAATTATGACACTTTTTTTTTCAATGATAGCGACACCTTGATGACCCTGGTTAAAGCAACATACATGCGTGAAATTCGGCCGATTCCAATCGTTTTCAACCCAACAATCCAGAGTACAATTGACGCCCTTTAACATGTAACAACCAGGTCAAAACCTTGTTTATCAAGGTAAAACGCGTGCTTTTCTAACTGGAATCAATACCACGCAACTAATAAAACACAAATAATTCATTGAGACATTGAAAAACAGGAATCCCCTTGAGTACGTTAAAAATGCGCATGTTTAGATATTCATTAGCATTATTTGTTTACGTATTGTCGATACTGTTCGGTTCAGTAGTTCGGTTAATGCAACAACGCACGCGCAGTTGTTTTTACTCCATACAGAGTTAAAGTACTTTTTGCCCAATGTTATTTTGTTGTCAAAAGAATAGACAATAATTAAACATAATTTTTAAATTCCAGTTTCAAATAATTCTGGTGTTACAATTAACAAAATGCAAAGCAGACACCCATTACTGCAACTAGACGTGGCTACAAATCTGAGTGATTACTCAAGATGTTGAAGATAGCATTAACAAAGCAACCGAACAGTTGCCGTTCACACATAACGTTCCCTACATCACACGCGCTCGCTAGTTTCACGTTCTAAACACCTTTCCCCTAATTTTAGAGCGAAAACGAGAATACCTACAATTTACAACAGGACAAACGCACTAAATGCACGATCCGTACAGTTTCGCAGCTACTGCAGCTACACTCAAGCAACCGACGGACCGTATTAAAACTCCAACTGTAAAACGCTGTTTCAAACCAGGTTTTGGACACAGTTATATCGACTACACATTAAGACTCAAAAGTACCAGTCGTACAGGTCATACGACTCGTCAACACATAGTCGTTCTAATGATATGCATTTCACCAACTGAACGATTCGAAAACCACGGATTCACGACCCTTACGAGTCGTACGAATCGACGGGTTGTTACCATGTATATATACCCTAAGTCTCACTAATGATATGCACATCACCAACTGTACGACTCGTAAACCATTGTTTCACGACCCGTACCAGTTGTACGACCCGTACGAGTCGTCAACTTGTATCTACACCCTAAGTCTCACTAACGATATGCACATCACCAACTGTACGACTCGTAAACCATTGTTTCACGACCCGTACCAGTCGTACGACCCGTACGAGTCGTCAACTTGTATCTACACCCTAAGTCTCACTAACGATATGCACATCACCAACTGTACGACTCGTAAACCATTGTTTCACGACCCGTATCAGTTGTACGACCCGTACGAGTCGTCAACTTGTATCTACACCCTAAGTCTCACTAACGATATGCACATCACCAACTGTACGACTCGTAAACCATTGCTTCACGACCCGTACCAGTCGTACGACCCGTACGAGTCGTCAACTTGTATCTACACCCTAAGTCTCACTAACGATATGCACATCACCAACTGTACGACTCGTAAACCATTGTTTCACGACCCGTATCAGTTGTACGACCCGTACGAGTCGTCAACTTGTATCTACACCCTAAGTCTCACTAACGATATGCACATCACCAACTGTACGACTCGTAAATCATTGTTTCACGACCCGTACCAGTCGTACGACCCGTACGAGTCGTCAACTTGTATCTACACCCTAAGTCTCACTAACGATATGCACATCACCAACTGTACGACTCGTAAACCATTGTTTCACGACCCGTACCAGTCGTACGACCCGTACGAGTCGTCAACTTGTATCTACACCCTAAGTCTCACTAACGATATGCACATCACCAACTGTACGACTCGTAAACCATTGTTTCACGACCCGTACCAGTCGTACGACCCGTACGAGTCGTCAACTTGTATCTACACCCTAAGTCTCACTAACGATATGCACATCACCAACTGTACGACTCGTAAACCATTGTTTCACGACCCGTACCAGTCGTACGAATCCTTGAATATAAACCCTAAGTCTCACTAATGTTATGCACTGCACCAACTGCACGACCCGTAAACCATTGTTTCACGAACCGTACGACTCGTACGACCCGTTCTAAAAGCAAGATGCCATTTACGGGTCGTATCAGTTCGTGTATATTGGACAACCCTCAAAAATAATAATAATTTCGGGCGTTGAAAATCTGTAAATTCAATACAATGATACGCTTTTACTTAACTGTATAAAATTATTCCTTTCTCTAAACGGCAAAACTTGTCAACAAACGAAACACTCTTCACTAGCGATAGCCAAATGAATTTGAAAATAGAAATGAACCGTTGTTACTCACTGCCAAATGTTTAGTTGGCTAACTTTAACAGCCATTAAACTCAATCCAACGGAACATTCCCATTAAAAATGACCATTTGTTTTGCTACAAAACCAAAAATGTTTGCTTTGAACACCCTCGAATAACACCAAAAATACACATTTTTGTCTTAAAGTTTCCACTGCAAAAATTCTTCCGAGCGCCAAATGTCAACATTTGCACTAAAGTTCAGCTCCTCTACTTTGTTCTCTTCCACGCTTTCGTGTCCACTCTTTTGGCAAGCACAGGAAAATCTCTTAAAGTACAGCTATTCCCACTCATCTGAAATTTTCGTCTTCACAACCGAATTGAATTTTGGGTAATTCCTTGATAACGGCGACATGGAAGTCCGCCAATTTCTATTTCATATATTTTTTTTCCTTTTTGTGTCGAGCCACCCAGTCCTACAGGCCAAATATTCAGCTGGTTGCATTATTTTCAAGTCAAAACAAACCAAAATAGCCATGCTAGGTCCTGGAAGCCATCCACAGAAAGGCCAGGAAGACATGCGACTAGAGACAGCGCGTCACCCAAGCCGAAAATGGTCTGGAACCAAAATAAAAGAAGCCGAAAGTGGTCTGGGGCCGAAATAAAAGATGCCTGCTTACTTTTTGTTTTTGTTGATATTAAAGCAAAAACAGCTGTTAATTTTCCTGAATTGAATTTGAAAAATCAGTAAGAGGACGGGCTTGGAAGACAAGATTTGCAAGTTATTAAATAGAGTCATTAGTTGACAAGTTGTGACTCAATGCTGTTACCCTTTGAATACATGTAGTGGTTTTTGTTTTTCTATCTGATGCGAAGCTAGGCTAAGACAAGGCAATAGAGAATTGATATTGACAATTGATATTATCGATTTACAGCAATTACAGATTCAGGGTCATTTTTGAAGTTAAGTGAAGTGAAGTGGCTCTACGACTCGTTAACAACAACAACAACAATTTATTAGGTACTTCCAAAACGTTATATGGTATTTCCTAAAATAAATTAAATATCACTGAGAGAAAAATAAAAAAATTACAGCAATCAAATAGCATACTGAGACAATAATAAAATAACAGATTGAATCCCATTTGGTTTTATACAATATTTCATGTCTAATATTCATTGCCTGAAAAATGAAACAGAAATAAGTCCACTTATAAAGGGGTCAACATCATCAAAAAGGAACAATGTTTTGGAATTAAGATCAAGCAAAAGATGATTTTTTAATGTGATTTTGTTGTTAAGTACTATGCGGATTTTATCATAGAAAGTATAAGAGAACAACACGAGAGAACAGATCCTTCCATGAATTGGGGTCGTGGGTGTTGCATGTCTTCCTGTTTCAAGATGTAAGTTGTGATTAATTATCAGGTCTAAAATTTCGGCTTTCCTGCTTTCGTTTTTGAACGAGGCATAGAAGTGGAATATCATACTATATACTCGAGAGTATTAGAAAGATGCATCACTTTGTGGATTTAGCACTTATTGCACGAGGAAGGTACATATCCCACATCATTGTTTGGAAAACGTCGATTGACGCTTCTGATATTTCTCGCTTCGTGTTCGGCTGAAGAAAGCCAGTTGCGAGCAACTGGCTCCCGCTAATGAAGAAGGCCGGCTTTTGCTTGCGACGGATTTCCTTGGAAGGATTCATGTTTGACTAATGAACTGAACTGAATAAATGACGGACGAATTTGTATTAATATTCAATTTTGCAAGCGAGTGTACGAGTTTCCCGCGAGAAATGAAAAAAATGAACAGGCGTTTTAATATGATGTAAAACACTAGGTACCAAGCCCCCTAAAATAGGTTCCAGACCATTTTCGGCTTGGGTGACGCGCTGTCCGTAGTCGCATGTCAGGAAGACAACCTCACTCGTCAACCACCATGGCTCGCTGAGACAATAGGGAGTTTAAGATTCTACGACGCGACGGCAACGAAAACGTCATTTCAAAATTATTCAACTTCTCGTTTGCTTAACTCTTTCGAGATTATTCCAATTTGTTTAACATGAAAAATGCTGGTGAGCTGTCCAGGGTCTAAATTACTGTGAACGATGTTAAAGCAAAGAAAGAGAAAAAAAAAACACTTTAGTACATTTCTTTGCCGTCCTCTGCGAAACAACAACGTGAAATGACCAAATTTCGGGTTTTCTCGAGAACGTGAGTGAATGGTGACAAGTTTTTCTTTCTCTTTCTTTGCATTAACATCGTTCACAGTAATTTAGACCCTGGACAGCTCACCAGCATTTTTTATGTTAAACAAGTTGGAATAATCTCGAAAGGGTTAAACAAGCGAGAAGTTGGATTTTGAAATGACGTTTTCGTTGCCGTCGCGTCGTAGAATCTTAAACTCCCTAATTTTGGCGGTCCACTCGCAGTGAAATCGTAAATCCACCTCTGTTTTCTTTCAGAGGTTTGCCTCTGTCCCAAACTCATAAATCTTATACTTAGGGCCCGAATACATGGCGAATTTCAGCCCGGTTAACCGGGCTGAAACTTCAGCCCGGCTTCTGAAAGAAATCCTCTCAAAATCAAATTGTCGATTACATGGAGAGTGATTCAGCCCGGGGCGCATTTCAGCCCGGGCTGAAAATCCTAGCCCGGTTTGCTCAAACCAGGCTAGGATTTTCAGCCCGGGCAAACGGGCCAGAAAATCTGAAAAAATCTCATGTAATCGAAACGGAATTTCAGCCCGGGCTGAGCTTGGACATGCGCAGTGATTTTGTTTTCCAGGAAACAAGATGGCTGCTGCTAGTAGGAAGGAAAAGTTAATATATCAGCCCGGGCTGAAGTTCGTCATGTAATCGCAACAAAATTTCAGCCCGGGCTGAAATTCGCCATGTAATCGGGCCCTTATACTCATAAATTTATAAATTGAATACCTACCAAGTTCTCTCGCGAGTGCTCGCTCGACAAACAAGCAACAGCTGGCGTGACAAGCGTGACAAGAAAAACAGAGCTCTCGGTGACTTAGATAAGCAAAACCCTCCGCGGTAACAGCAAATAAGGAGTGATGAGATCGTGTTGATTTGTTACACTCAAAACCTGTCAAAAACCGGCCAAAACCGGACAACGGAAAAGAGTTAAACGGAAATGTCATAAGCTATAATTAAGAATATTACAAGAATATTTTCAGCCCAAAATCGGCAGAAAAATAGGAATATTCAGCCTGGGCCGGAAAAACGATATTCTTAAAAAAGAAAGAGTATAATTGGTCACGGAGCGGCGTTGCGCTACAATGCCGGCGGTTGATGATAGCGCTCTAGAGTACATTGTGTGTATTTCGAAACAACAGAATTCAGTCGTGGAATCAAGGATGAATTTGTCCTTTTCCCAATAACAAGTCTGAAAAAGAGAAAATCAGAGTACCTACCTACAGTGTGGCACAACTGCTTGAGGACAGGACAGGACAAGCGTCTGCGTAGTAATATAATGGTTTTAGCAAATACGGAAACCTCGGCTGGGCGCTTGGATAGATGTGTACGGTATTACTGAAGGAAAGAGTTTCCAAAGGAAATGCTGGACGTTTGCACAGTAATGTTATCACTGAGAGAATCAGCGCGCTTAGAGTTTCATCACTTAAGGTAATGCTAAGTGCTTGGATAGTTGTGTTATCGCTGAAGAAAAGCGTCAGCGCACTTCCGCAGAATTTTAATAACATACTGAACCCCTATAAAACGAGATGATGCATTGGACACGTTAGTTCAGAGTATCACGCGTATCAGATCCTCGGTAACTACAACCAGCAAGGTCAGTAAAAAAATCGATTTGATTGAGGTCTTTTAATGTTACTAATTACTAATTGTTTCTACAACCTGAACTGAAGTCATTATCAGAGTCAAGTAATTCGACTAAATACATAGCTCCAAAATGGCCCAAAAGATGTCTCAGATTTTTGTCACTTTCGAAGGTCAGAAAGAGATTGTAAGATAGTCTGGGATTCTTTTGGGTGGAGAGAAGTTGACTGTACTAACGTTATACCCACCCAAATGGCCCCCACTGCGGCCAGTCCCCAGTCGGATCATCTCAGCATACATTGAGCATAGTTTCTGCAATGAGGAGTTTGGTAGACACTGTAAGACAAACTGCATGTTTTGCTCTTCAGGGTAAAGGTACAGAAACGGAAACCATGGAGCTGCCATTTTTGCTGATTTTAACGGTGATTGGTGTTAGTGCTAGGTACATAGATCCAATTGGTAAGTAATAGCACAATTATGTTTTATATGTATACCTGTAACAACGGTTTGTGTTCAGGAAGAAAGTAGCAAGGTTGGGCTGGGACAGAGCTAAAACTCCAGTCAATGCTTTTTAACTCTGAAAATAGAATGGCTATTGTTTTCGAGTGGTAGGTCTGTGGCTGATTTCACTCAATCTTTCAGTCTTTAGCTTCCTCTTGAATATTATTCCGCTGACCAGCCCTTATTTCCAAAAGTGAAAGTAAACTCTGAATTTCAGTACTTCATGTTACACCGAATTAATTACAATTCTCATACACTTCATATCAAGCCTGGTTCACATGTGCGACACAAATGCAAACGAAAATGCAAATGCACCTCAAGGAAGAACAGTCACTACCGTAACGTAAATGCGAACGCGAGGAATGGAAAACGTTTTCATGTTTTTTTCTTGGTCTTGCACTTGCACGTGCGTTTGCATTTCATATGCGTGATCCGTGAAAACGCAAACGCAAGGTAAGTATGTCAGCGTCTTAAAACCCTGGTTCACACGTGCGACGCGAAGGCAAGCGCAAGGTAAGACACGCAAGCGCAGTCGAAGTCTTTATTCAAGATGGCGAATGAGGCTGGCATAAGTACCTTGCGTTTGCATTTGCTTTTGCGTTGCCCCGGTTCACACGTGTGAAGTGCAAACGCAAGCGCAAATGCAAGTGCGCTGCATTTGCATTTGTGCTACGGTTGTTCACACGTATATTTCCTTGCGTTTGCATTTGCACTTGCGTTTACATTTGCGTCGCACATGTGAACCAGGCTTTGTATTTGGGTGAGGATAACGCCTGGGGGACACTAACATAGGAGAATAAATCTTATTTTCATTCAGTCCTAGCCCCGGTTGTTCAAACGTTAGATAACGCTATCCACCGGATAAATCACTATCCAGTGGATAAGTAATGGGAAAGCTAATTACACTATCCACTGGATAGATATTTATCCGGTGGATAGCGCTATCTAGCCTTTGAACAACTGGGGCATGGTAAATATAAAATCAAATATAAGAGACAATAAATTTGTGACCTGGAATATTTATAATGTACAGCGAATAAAGAACAAATGATTTGAATCCGAAGAATATTTACGAATACAAAACATTTAAAAATTGATGGTTAACTGATAACACTTTGAAGCTTTTTCTGATTCATGATCTACAACAGACATGGGTAAACTGTTCCACTTCTTAAGGTGCCTTTGCCACGGAAGGCCTTCTGAGATAATCGTTCTAAGATCTTTATGTGACTCAGACATTTACAGACACTTACATTTGTTGGTTGGCGTTAGTTCTTTGATGCCACGTGCGGCTTCAACTTCTGACTTGACTGATAAAGGCTATCTTGCACGGACATCGAAGTTATGCACCTTTCAATGTTAAGCCGCACCGGGGGGAGGGGGGGAGGGAGGGAGGGAATCCGGGCATAGGCAGAGGATTTGACCTCGCTTCATTTTTTCTGTTCAAATGCCCAACCCCAGGGACGTTATCATTGTTCAAAGAGTACAAATTCCCCAAGCTCCCCCCCCCCCCCCACCTTCCCACTTTCTCCGCAGAAAAAGACATTAAAAAAATTAAAGCATGTGACTTCTTTAAAAATAAAACACAAACAGCGGAGATAAACATAGTAAACCAACGCATTTTATATAGACTTGACGTTTCGTATGCTAGGCAACATACATTTTCAAAAGTGACCTAGCATACGAAACGTCAAGTCTATATAAAATGCGTTGGTTTACTATGTTTATCTCCGCTGTTTGTGTTTTATTTTTAATCAAGCTACGATGGCCTAACAACAAGAGTTTACATGTGACTTCTGTTTAATTCCATTAAATAGAAAAATGTCCCGAAAAGTAAATTATTTTTTTTAAGACTGTCTCAAGCCCAATGGACTCTTTATTAGTGACAAAATGTCAAGATTTCCTACCTTATTTGCCGAAACCGAATCAACCTCCATTTTGATGTCTGCATGCTGCCCAGCGCTGTAAGTCCAGGATGGTGTCGGTGTGCCCCAGGCCACTAACGGTTAAAGTCGAATGTCCAGACCCTCATCATATCAGGACTCAATGATCAAAGGCCCCTGCCACGGGCAGACGTCTTACGTCAAATACCCCGCCTATGCCCGGCCTCCCCCCCCCTGCGGCTTAATATTGATAGGTGCATTAGGGAGGAAGAACTACGATCATGGACTAAAGAGTCATCGCCAAGTATAACAGCACGATTTCAAAGGAAATCTGGAATTTCATTAACATTAGGAATAAACAACTCGTGGGAAACGGCCAGAAAAAAAAACGTAAAGAATAATTACAGTTCGTCGAAAGTTAAGTCAGGATGACATAACTGTCGGTTTATTTATTTCTGTTTACGTTTGAGATCTTGAGGTCAATGACGATTGGCAAGTGTTTGGGAAGGAGTGACATTGCCTATCGAGGAAGAAAACGAAACGTTTCTGGTTTTGAAAAGACGAAAAAAGAGCGTAATGAGCGGTTATTTCATCAAATGAATAACCCAAAAGAATCACTCTCAATCAGCAGACTCAAATTCATCAGGATATTTAATCTCTTCGATGAAGGCAATTTTTACTATTATCCGGCGAAATCGGCTGGCATATCCATTGATGATGATGATGATGATGATGATGATGATAGGCCGAGTTAGCTAAAAACAGGCGATATTCCGCAAGATTGAGCAGGATAAATGTCCTATTACGGTACACAATTCTTAGGCACATTTTACGTCGTTCGATAGACGTAAGTACCAGGATGGGACAACGCATAGGGAATTTAAGCCCCCTACGATAACGTTAAGAAGCTGGTGATGCCCTTCGCAGCGTTAGGTTAAAACAGCCTACCTTATTGTTCTAGAATATGCTACTTTATTTTCCTAGTAGCGATAGCAATCAGACCGATGATTGTGAAAGATTTAAATAGTGCACTGAAAACAAGAGAAGATGAGTAATTGTTTAGTATAGTGAAACAAAGAAATATTTTGTTTGTTCCTATCTAATTTAAGTTATCATACAATTCTCCCTCAGAAAATGCTGGAATTTCAAACTCAAACTTGTTTCAAGGAGACATTATTCTGAATGCTCAACAGCGCTTATCCATTACACGAACACGGCGTGATGTTAATGGCAGCAGAAAAACGCGTGCAGCGACAGCAAATAGTCATCGGGTTTGGCCTACCACCATACCGTACACTATTGACAGCTCACTCTGTAAGTACAAGAATTCAGATAATTAAACAATTTTAGGAAACTAAGCACCAGTTTGCTTTGATGGTAAGCGTCATGCCAATATTTGCATTGCATTGAAATAGAAATTCAGATCAATAAATCTCGTCTGAGCTGCAACAATTCATGATTTAATTACTCGGCGCAGTTTAGTATGTGAACCTACCAAATACAGTCGAACCCCTGGCAGGAGGTCACCCTTGGGAAATGGAAGATGGTTATAGAAGACAAACTTCGATTTCCTTCACACGACAACATCTTTTCGACACGTGACCAAAGTTTATTTTCTCATCGATTTCCAAGCAAAACCTGTTACCATAGCCACAGTAAGCTGCTCTTTTTAAACAAGGCTCAATTACGTTAAGGTGGCTGGCTGCAGTTTTTTATCTTTGGGGTGTACCTTTTGAAATTTTAATTTCTTTTAGAATATTCTTATAGAAGATAACCGTCGATTTCCATGCATAACCAAAGTATATTTTCTCGTCGGTTTCCAAGCAACAGTAACTCAAGGTAGCTCATTTTAAAAAGCTCAATCATCTCGTAATCCAATTAAACACTTCACAACGAAACTTTGAGAGTATAAACTAATCAAGTCCCACAACTTGTAGACCAAATAAGATGTAAATCTTGAGAGCGTTTTTAGATAAAGGTTCGTTTTGTTCATTTTCGCATTTTCCTTCGACCTTTTTAAAGAAATATGAAATTTTTATATCTTTTTTTCTCTGTTCAAAAAATTATCATGATAGAAAAACATGTCAATTCACATTCAACACTAGGTTACTGTTTGTAAAATGTTGATATAATATAATATATAGGATGCTAGGACAAATAAAACCTCATGTAAAAAGAGCGGCAAAGGAGTACGAATAAAACCAGTTCATGTGTTGTGTTAAGAAAAGCTGTTCTGCTGTTATACTGGTCTAAAACCAAGCACACCACACCTACAATCGCAGTAATCTTGGACGCTCAATGTCAATTGTTTTTCTATCATGATAATTCTTTGAACAGAGAAAAATGGTGTAAAAGTTTCATATTTCTTCATAAAAAGCCTTTGAAAATTTGGCCTAAAAGTTTACGTGTAGTTTTTTTCTGTTGTTGTTGTTTTTTTTTTCTTTTTTGCCAATCGGAGATATTCCAACCTTTTTTACAGGCCTACGTAAGCAATTGTTGTTAACGTACATAACTGCAATAATAACGTCGTCATAAATTTAACAGTAACGCCAATTTCAAAAAATCGATACATAGAGTTTTGCATCTTGGCGATCGTTAACCATTGGCAATATTTTCGATATCCAGGGGTGTACGACACTCGAGATTTAGGCTTTTTTTCTGTTCTGGTCACGTGACTGACCAAATATGGTTATGACCTCGAAAATCTTGAAAACCTTTTTGATTGTTAAAACATAGTCTGACAGCTTGCCTGTGCAAGTTAGGATTTCCAAGATATGAGGGTTGGGAACTTTTCATAGCAACAATTTTAGCTAATTTTGTAGTTAAGTTAGTACCACCTTAATAGAGGCCCGACATCAACCGATGAACCACTTGTTGTCCTGACTCTTCCTTTACTGGCATTCTCTTCAAAGATTCCAACCGTGAAGCGAAAAGAGGCATCGATAAAGCCATAGACGAATTTCGCTGCAAAACCTGTATCCGCTTCAAACAGAGGACCAGCGAAACAGATTACATCAGGTTTTACAGAGGAGAAGGGTAAGTCTGTTTATGCTAAGAAATTACTAGTGCAATTTTGGGGCTTACTGGTTCGTGACCTCCACTATACAAGAAAATGTTTCGGCCAAAAGAATTTTTACAGACAAGCAATCAATTATTTTTAATAAAATAGCTCATGCAAAGAATCCATAACGATACAAAAGTTCCAAAGCAGCCATAGACCCTTTGCATAAATGGCGCCTAAATTTGAATAACAATCGACAAAGGATTTTTCACATGAATGTGAGGCTTTGCATGTACATTGCCATTTATGCAAAGGGTCTATTACTTAATAGCACGATGATTTATCTACATCTTTTTCAATGGCCTTATTCCCATCAAGGTGTAATTCCTGGGTTGGGCGTCAACGCGGAAAACAAGATGTGAGTTTGGATTCCGGCTGCTGGAAAGTAGGCACTGTGGTTCATGAGATCGGTAGGTTTGACACATAAAAGAGTTTTACCATTACGTTCAATTACCATTACCATCACCGTCACCATCACCATCATCATCATCATCATCATCATCGCCTGCTCAGGAAGCAAAGGAAGAAAATATTTTGTTTTAAACTATTGAACAACCAATGGCTGTGTCTAGGAAATTTAAAAGCCAAAATTGGCGACAATAATATTAACTATTTCGAACTCTTAAATATTAGTGAAAGTAAATTAAACTTGTAGCTAGAGCTATATGGTTTTCCGAAATAGGAAGAACGTACGTAAACTAGCAAGGGCAGGCCAATATATTTTGTAAAGATTTGCATCAGTAAGAAAATGTAAGGTTTTGTCCGAAGAGGAGAAGGCCTTGGCATCCAAATCACTGAAGAGCTGGGTAGCAAGGATAGTAATTCCAGTCAAATCCTTCTGATTTCAAACGGCCTTAGACATTTCCCCTTTTAAAGTATAGGACTGGACTTACTTTTAGTCTTTCTATTCCTTGTAAAATTATTTCTCTGAAAGGGATCGCTTTCGTGCTTATGAGAAGTTGATCACGTGACTACCTGTTGCCAAATGACGTCAGCTTACGTTGATATTTCGCACCACAAATTAATGAGAATCCACAGCAATCCACAGACAAAATTATGCATACAGCACCACTCACAGCTACTGGTACCGCCTTTGCTGAGTGTATTTATAAATGGGAGAGGTATATAGCATCCAGCCGATCAACTTTATAGGCGTTATTACGTGTAACATAATTGCATGTAATGGGTTTTGAAATGTTTCTGTCCAGTTAAAAACTTTTTTTGAAAGATCAGGGAAATTTTTTTGACTGAATTTGTTTTTAACTGAAATTCCTGGATTTTTCATGAAAATGGCAAGCACCCAAAAATTCCCGGTTGTACAAAGAAGGTCTGGAATACCCAAGGAAATTTTTCTGTTTTCAATCGTTTGAATTAACTAGTGAATATGTTCAGAGTTCGTGGACTTTATTATTCGAAACATCAGTATTATTATCTGCATGGTTTATCAGTTTGTGCTTAGGCTAAATTCTGGATGAATGACTAATTCCTGAGTTTCTACCAAGAGTTTCAATTTTCACTTGAAAACACAACAAAAGCTTACTGTCACACAACCATCGGGGTTTCAAGTGACGAGTTGATCGAATGGGGGAAAAAGTCAAAACCCAAAGAGTTCCCTTGGGCTTCCAACAGAACCCAAAAAAATTCCCTGGACCAAAAATTAACCCACAGATCCGATGCCGAATCTCCGAGCCTTAAACATTTCCAGAAAGGATTGTACTTTATTCGCAGACCTACGCAGGCACTCTACCCCCAATCTTCAGATTGCTTTTACGACCCAAAAAGAATCTCTACTTAAACCATAAAGCCAAACCAAAAAATATTTCCGAAATCAACCCACCCAAAAAAATCCTTCCATCATCTCCGTCTCTTGAAATCCGGACTACCCCATCCTGGGGCCACACAACTTCCACTATTTTACAACGAATTTCACGGTAGCTAATTTCCAGCTTTTTTAACGTCTTTCATGTTGGGTTATGTGTGGAACGTCCTCTTGTGTCTGACTACCTCCCTGCCTGTGTGGCTGCCCCTCTGTCTGTGCTGTCTGTGACGTATCCGATCACGTCTGGGGCTATCTAAATTATTATAAAGAGCTGTGTCATATTAACAGTATTAAAACTGGTTTTAAATAACAGTTAATTCTTAATGACTGGTCCGAGGGGAACAGTGCATTTTGTTTCTCTCGAATCTCAACTTCGTCTCGGGAAACATTGAGATTTTCGGGAAACAAAATTCACTGTTCCCCAAGGGGCCAGTCCTTAAGTTAGTGATTTGTTATGTAGCAAAACAAATGGTCGAAAACAAAAACAAAAGCAAATTTTGAAAAACGCGTTGAGATTCCAGCGACATCAGGCCACCTTCAACTGCACGTTCTGATCACATGCAACAGCGGTCAACATTTCGCAGGTAACAGTGAACTGTTTCCCGTTTTTCGTCATGGTTTTCGCAATGTTGCCACTCATGGCATCACTCATGGCATTTGGCGGTAAACAGTTTCATTGTTAGATGTCATGTGACCATGAACTAGCGAATGAATGGGCGCGCTGTAGCGGTAAAAACGCTAGCTATATGATCCGGGGGAAAACGGTAAAAATCTACTGGATTAAGCAAATCGTATAATCAATTTCTGTTTTATTCGATCTATGAAGAAGAATGTTACAAAATATAGGCTTTCGTGAATTACAGAAAAATACTGACTGCAGTGATTACTTTCAAAACATCGTAGATCATTGAACATTTACCTCTGTGACGATATCCAGCAGATTACTCTAAAGACTTTGGGTAACACAGGTTAGCAGTTCAAACGGGTAACAGGTCAGCATAATATAAACTGGTCAACAAGCGAACGGGATAGCAGAGAATTCCGAGAATGAACTTTTAACGCGTGGCACGATTTCTATAAAGGGGTCAATCACGAACTTAAATCAAAGGAAATTAAAATGTCTATCAATGAATCAGTTCGCAGCCTAATCTAATTAACTACTTTGTGAATAAAACACTATATAACAATCAAAATTAGCGCTCTTATACGACAGAAGAACCCACTGACCACGCCGAACCTTATCACTGGGTCATTGTGAAAGGCTTTTTAACGGTCATAAAGATAATGCCAGCTGAAAACGCTTCCTCGAAGACAGGAGCCCATATATTACATTAAAGTTACTCGTGATTTTCAACAAATTCAAGTTCCTAAAAATTGACATTCACTATGCATAATTCTATTTATATTTTTCTGCAAGGTCACGCTCTAGGTTTCTGGCATGAACAGTCCAGGCCTGATAGAGATCGATACGTCAAAATAAACTGGGCGAACATCAAAAGAAGTAAGTTAACAGGTCTTGATCTTTAAAGCTTAAGGTACCAACAGCACTGTTACCACTGATATTTATTTTGCCAGCACTAATATAGTATGAGAGGTGAGGATGGGAGGGAGGGGAGGGTAAATCCCTTGAGTTCTTCCCATTTAAGAAATGAGAGTTCACCAAGACGCCTGACGATTCCGAATAAAAAAATCGAACCCGGATCACTCTTTATTGCCAACATGTTATGACACATCCTTTTGTCGTCGTTTTTCGATCAATTCTCTTACAATTTAGATTTGCCGCCGAAAAAGACGAGCGAGATATGTAACTGATTTTAATTATCATGGTCTCTTGACCTCTTTTTGCGTTTGTGACCGAAAAAGGGAGCAAGCTCTTACTGTTGTAGTTCATTCTTTGTCTTTTTTTTCAGACAGAGAAAATAACTTCAAAAAATACAGCTCTTCAGCAATCAACTCGTTAGATACTCCTTATGATTATGACAGTGTCATGCATTATCGCGCCTATGCCTGGAGTAAGAATAACGAGCCGACCATCGTGCCAACCAGGACGGGGGTAGGTACTATTGTCTTGAGGAACTAAGAGATGAGCTTTATCTAGCAGACAAACAAACAAATTACTCCAAGTGAAAATCATAAAACTAGAGCAATGGTTAACAGATCAGTTTCGCATGCAATTATTGCAGGCAGGTCAACAGGTCACGGCTCATTCCCAGGGGCGGATTCAGGATATTGAGAAAGAGGGGGCCGGTCACTGAAATTGGGAATTCATTAGCTTAGTAACCGCGCAAGCACGTGCAAAACATGTGCGCAGTCTTCCTCGCAATTAACTACTCGTCTGCTTCCATTCATTTGTTTTAGCATTTTTGAATCTACGTCATTTTTTAAAAATTAAAAAAATATATTCAACAAAAGGGGGGGCCGCGGCCCCCTCGGCCCACCCCTAAATCCGCCCCTGATTCCTTTCGAGTGATATGCTGCAATAACAGTGTGTGACTTTTGATTCGGAGAAATAGCTCCTCTATAACTGACTGGACCACTTTAATCGTATAAATCAACTACGCATATGTGCAAATAAAAACACTTTGATCTGGGCTAAATCGAGTAGTTGCTGTGACTCTAAATGCCAATCACAAGATTCAATTACACAATTTTAATCAACGAGTGAAACAAAACAAACGCTAATTTCCGTAATGCGAAACATCTTTTTAATTACCTTGAAACTAAGCCAACTGAACTGATACTTAAAATATTTATTTTTTAAGACTGTAGGAACGAAATAAGCCAAAAAAATTAACCATGCATCCCATCCTCTTTGTTTCTGTTTCCTGCATTTTTGGCGAAAATCATAAGCCAATTGATCGAATACTTACTAAAACAAGTGCAGACTCACCATTACCAATCTGAAAGCCAACGGAGAGTGACTTTAGAGTGACTTTGGATTAGCGATTTTTTTACGAAAACTCCTTCCATCAAAAACAAAGATTACAGGAAAATGTTTCGATCTAAAATGGACATGAAAAAGATCTCAAGGTTTTCGTAACGTCTTTGCCTTTTCTAGTTTTTTTCCTGATCAAACTTTATTTAAGTAGAATGTCAAAACGCTAAAAAGAAACGGCCCAGAAATAAAAACTGGCCTAAAAACTGTGTACAGATCGTAGAACACGCCGATAAAGGGGCAGAAGCTTCCTAAGCCACAATTTGCCGAAGCTGATAGACGAAAAAACCGCTAAAAAGTATGAAAAATTAGCATAAAGTAATCAAACTAAATGTAATCACTGATTAGTTTTGATAATATAATCATTATTTAACGAAAAAAGGTTACAGGTCAAAAAGGCGAGTAAGCTTCTTAAATTGAAAATTGATGTAAACAAAATGAATCTTTATTTTCAGGTTTCGCTCAGTGATATCGGCCAAAGGAAAGGCTTAAGTCACCTAGACGCCTATCAAATCAATAAACTCTACAAGTGTGGTAAGAAGTAATATAAGTGCTGTGGTGAACAAACTCAGCATGTAGCACCATTTTAACACTCGGAACATTCAGAATCTCTCTCTCATATAGAAGAAATTAGTAAGAAGATATCTTCAGCGATAGGAGCACTTAAACGAATAAGGCCATTCATCTCCGAAAGTACAGCTCTTCAAATTTACCAAGCGTTGATTTTGCCCCATTTTGACTATTGCAGCCCTGTTTGGGATGACCTTAACGTTACCTTGAGCGACAAACTCCAGAAACTCTAAAATAGGGCTGCTAGGGTCATTACCAGGTCGAGTTACGACCCTAGTGCCAGTATCCTTCTAAACAGGCTCAACTGGGACAATCTCTCCACACGAAGGAAAAAGCTTAAAGCGACGTTAATGTTTAAAAGAATTAAAGGGCTTTCCCCAGCGTACCTGCAGGATTTATTTAGTATCCGAAGTACACCGTACAACTTAAGAGATTCTGAGATTAAGCTAAACCTGCCCAAGCCACGCACAAACTATTGCAAGCGTGCCTTGGGCTAGAGCGGGGCGCTACTATGGAATAGCCTACCTGTAAACTGAAGAAAATCAGATTCTCTTGGGTATTTCAAAAGGGAACTTGACACATTTTACAGAAATTGTCAGTCGGGCTCCCACACGGCAATCTTGTAAAACAGTGTTGTTTAACTTTTTAACTGAAGATTTTACCGTGTTTAAATAAATAAAGTATGTATGTATGTATGTGTGTATGCCTTCTTAAAGTCGAGGGACTCCCACCAACTTCAGATCACATGATCTTACAACGGCTGAGATGTTTTGAGTTGCAATTGTCTCAACATGCTCTGAATTTGAAGATAAATTCAACAGATCAGTACCGAAGTGACCAGGGCAACATGGGCGTTTTCCGTTTCACAAACATTCACGCCGGAAATTATCACTTTAAAACGGAACTTCTGAAAAGGTAGTCCTGTTAATTCCCGTTGGAAACTTTTCCGATGAAAATGCGTGTTCTATTTATGAGTTTCACAAGGTTTTACCAGTTCCAGGGTTTTCACGACCATATCTTCGGTAAGGAAATATGCCGGCATGGCGGCTTCTTCTTCTTAGGTGTCTTCCGTGACCTCAAATACTACTTTAAATGAATGCTCAGTGTACAATGGCCTGGCGGCAAATTTTAGAACATTGATAAATGAGAACTGTGCCATGTATGTCAATGGTATCCTAAGTACTATTTCTCGATGAAAACACTGAATTTCACCCTTGGGTTCTTAAAATAGTCGATCGACTATCGGGGTCAAATATTTTCGTAAAAACCTTTATTTCGCGCCTCATGAAAGTTGCAAGAGTTTCCTCTTCAGTACACAGTGGACCACGTTTACGATGTCACGCAGAATTATTTTGCGTGACATCGTAAAAGTGATCCATTCTACAGTTTCATTCAACATCAGCACTCGAGTCGGGCAGTATTCTATGAAGAGAGGCTAGGAATGGATGGAGCTTGCGTCGAACAGAACACGTTCTTCTGCCAAAAGACATTTTTTGGTAAATGGAAAACGCCCAATATTTCTGGGAGAATAATGAATGTTTACTAAATTCCAAAACATACATTCAGCACATTGTGACAATGTCCAAATATGGTCATGGTGCCCTCAACAGGGGCTTTTGTGGGGGGAATTAGCTCCGTGGCTGAGCAAGATATGCCCTGTTACCTTCCGGGATCTTTTAACAAGTGGTGGATCCGACCTTCGTTCAGAACATGGCGTTTATTGGAAATCTTTACACGTTTCGTTACAGGCAGGACTCAAAACTCTACTGACAGGCTAATTGTCATAAAAATTGCAACCAATAATATTTGGACAACACACGCACTTGTGTAAGCTTAGCAAATAGAGGAAATTCGCACTTTCCACACTTTCACAATTCGACGCATTTACATTTATGAAAAGACTGAAAGTAGTCTATAAGACGTTCTTTAGTTAAAACGAGCTCAGCTTTTCGAATCTCACGCACGTGTTACTTTTTTTGCAGCATGCAGAGACAATCTCAATGACTGTCGTCCCGACCGTTGTCATGACCGTGCTAGTGATTGCAGGAGAACATGCAACTCCTGTGCAATGGATTAAAGCGTAGATACTGAATACTCACAAAGGGACCAAAGTAATTCACGAACAAAGACTTTATGTTTAATTAAGTATATACGCGTTATTGAGTTTTTGATCAGCTATTCCCGACATAGCATCAGCTAAATTTAAGCATAGGCAGCGGCCCAAGCTCGAAATGTAAGCGTTAATCGCTACTATTGCGTAAACTTCGAAATATAAGGATTCAGTGTATGGGGAGAAATAATAATTGTTTCTAAAAACCTAAAGATATGCATGAAATACGTTTTGATTAAAAAACGATTTATAGTTGTATGTTTCTTGTTTCTTGTGTCATTTCTGAGCCGACTTATGGCCATTTAAAACGATCTGGTAGATTGGTATGTTCATATTTCGAGTTTGGACTACCCGGCTTGTGATTTAAGCGTACCAGCGATGCTCAGTGATGATTTTGATTGCGGCGAATATTCGACGTGAGATACCACATTACGCCAGATCGGTAATTTTTTTACAGTATCTGCACGAAAAATATATTTTTATCTTCCAAATTGAATTAAAAACTTCTTTTTAATTTGCCTTTACTTACAATATTGTTTTAGCTTTTTAGAGCAAAAATTGGAATGACAGAAGCAGTTGACATATGTCTAAAGCCTGATACAAGGAATAAATTAAAATTTAAAATAGCTTAAGCTTCAAACAGTACTAAGTCTTTAGAGGTGTGATAATGTATTTTAAACCTTTGACTGTAGTCAACAAATTGCTAATGGTTTTTTTTAGCCATAAGCAGCTTTCAGAAGAAACGTGTAGACTGAAAAATAGCTATAAATTTTTTTGCCAAACCTAAGGATCCTGTGTTGAAAGAACAACGAACTGACGCTGTTTATTCTATTCCATGCAATGACTGTGATCATGAGTACATCGGACAGACCAAGCGTCAGCTTGGCACGCGTTTAAAAGAGCATCAAAAAGCAGTTTTTCTTTGCAAAAAGGAAAATTCCGCTTTGCCGGAACATGCTTGCCAAACCAACCATACAATAGCGTGGGATAATTCCAAAATTATCACCACTAACCGGCGGTACCATCAACGGCTTTGTTTGGAAGCTTGGCACATCAACTCCGCCCACGCTCCTTTAAACCGTGGCGATGGCGGCCTTTTACCTGACACCTATTTACACCTCATCAAAACAAAAGGTCGTTAATTAGTAAGCGTATAGAAGGCTTCTTTTTGCAACACTAGATCACCCCTGATGAAGACACTAGACAGGAGTGTCGAAACGTTGGGTCGTGAATTGTAACTTTTTAAGTTACATTCATCAAACTTCAAACCAGAGTAGCATCAAACCATGTCTGATTGTCCACCTGGTTGCAGTGTGAACTTGAACATACCAAATATTTATTTATTGATAAACGATGATTTTCCAGCGTAATACCGATTTGATAAAACAAGCTGTCAATATATATATTTTTTTAATTTTTTCACACTTAGAAACTCACAAGTCATTTTTTTATTGCCTGTTGGTAGGTTGGTATGGTAGATCGAGCGGGGGGGGGGGGGAGGGAATGTGAGGTCAGGACTTTGGTAAAACAGAAACAAGGCTAAAGTATATTTATGACTGCTAATCATCGCACTAAATGAGTTCTTGTCTGTTCAATGAGAAAAGCCAGAAATCGTACCTGATTTGAAAGTTGAATCACATATTTCGTTTGAAAGTCTTAGAAGTTGAGTGTTACTGCCGGATTGGTTTAAGGAATGCGACACTGACTTAAGCCACTCTTATTTGGCTTTCGAGTCAATGCCAGTCTGACATTTTATATCGGTTACCCATCAGCTCTCCCATTCGGATCTTCGGAGATGATTACAAACGCATTTGAAACTGTTAAGGAACAAAGAGAAACTTTGACTGATTTATAGGTAGACTTGCTCCACCAGTCCAGTCTTGTAATAGTCTTTTAGTGTATTGAGCTTACAGAGCTGTTAGTGCAACAATACATGTCGCGTTCTGAGCGCAGTGTCAACCAAAGGCAAACGTGTAGACTCGTGAACTAGTATATTTAATTGTGTGCCGTATGCCGTGTGGTGAAACTACATACAAAATAAAATACAGAAAACGATGGAATGAAAACTGAAGACAGAAAACACGATAACGAAAACAATAAGATAACAGAAAGGTGAAAACTTACATGGATGGTGCTGCAGCGGGTGAAAAATTAAACAAATAGCACAGCCGTAATATGAACCTTTCCGAAAACTGATGGTACAACACACGAGGTGTTGACCGAGCGGCCCTGGGAAACTGAGCCGACCGAGTGTAACCTGCGATCAGGCTCTTTTTTTCGTTTCCTTGGTAGACCTTTCCCGCGGTAAGGAGGAAACGAAAAATAGAGCCTGATACAAGTCTTCTACGGTGCGTCTACCGCCCACTTTTTTGATTGATTGACATTTTCCAAAATCAGCCAATTAAAATTACTTCCGTTACGTGCTACTCGCGACTTCTCGCGCGTGAATTGCAGAGGAATGAACAAGACGCCATTTTTGTTTTGTGAACGTCGTGTTCCGCATGATTCATTGTTGTTGGGGAATAATAGTGGTTTTCGTTCCAAAGGAAGCGCTTTTAACAAATTTTATGAACACTGGGAAAGGTGATATGTGATTCGAAAGCCTATGTGATGATGATATTTTTGTTTTGGTTATGAAACACAACTGATGATTCGGCTAATCGAAGGAAGGTGATTTAAGGTTACAGTTGTCGATGTATTTACTTTATATTCTTACGTACATGTATCTCTTCAGATAACCCTACTTCATGTCTTCCCCTCGAAATACAATGGTAAAGAAACTTTGCAAAGAGTCGAGAGTGTGAGTTGTGGACAAACGGGATTTTAAGCTTTCGTAGTATTCGTACCTTTATTTTTAGTTTGAATGCATTACTATCATCAAAACACTAGGCAGTTTTATGCTGCCCTCACGAAATATTGAGTTATTGCCCGGGTGTAAAAATAATTAAGCGAATTAAGCTTGACTTAAGTCTGAAATTTAAATTTAATTTAGAGATCGAGAAGCCTGTACTGCAGTGTTTTGTTGTTGTTCCAGAGGCGAATGTACATACAAACAATAATACATAGCTTTACGGCGGAATTTAAAACATTGACAGTGTTGCGATAACAAAAATGGTACAATTGGTACAATACAAATTAAAAAGAACTTACGCTTACACCACCCGAGCTTACATGAACCTTTCAAAATGTTTGTCCATTGAATACGAGTATTTTCTCTTGCATCCTGACATTGAAACCAATGTGTCCTTGATCTTGTATTTATCAAAGCTTGGATATGTTTTGCTTCTCGTTGAATTGTTATTAAATACAAACCAGTCAGCTTCCAAGTCTTTATACCGTTGTCAGGCTTTCGCGAAAGGAAATGTTCGAAACAGACAACAAACTCGTCTGGACGCTTCGTCTTTATCATTCCTCATGAAGATCATTCCGCGAATCTTTTATATGAATCCAGTATGTACCTCAAAGCAAAACTAATAAACTTTTCCCTCTCCGCTAGATAAAAAATAGACAGGCTCTACTTGTTTTGTGTAATAAAACCAACTTTAGATAACTCGTTGTCCGTAATGGCGGCTCTTTCGCGAGA
Organism: Galaxea fascicularis; assembly: GCA_948470475.1. Taxonomy (NCBI): domain Eukaryota; kingdom Metazoa; phylum Cnidaria; class Anthozoa; order Scleractinia; family Euphylliidae; genus Galaxea; species Galaxea fascicularis. The sequence goes on along the minus strand of OX419341.1, from coordinate 16,588,846 downwards.
GCCTCGCGAACACGCATCTAAGTAACATCCGGTTTTTGAATCAGCCAATCAGATTTCGTCCAAATTCTGGACGAAGACACGGAGTCCTGTGAGACTTTGTATCAGGCCCAATTGTAGCGAACGCCGACATAAGAAGACATAAGAGCGATGATACAATTGGGCCTGATCGCAGGTTAACCGAGTGGGTCCCAGGGCCCAATGATAAAAAAGAGCAAAACCTGTAACAATACAGGGTATCCACTGCCGCCGTGCGCAACAGCGTCGTTACACTGACACGTCCATTCTTTGGTGTTTTCTAATGATTCTCGCTGTAACTCGGAACGAAGTCACCTTATTAGGGGCTTTTGTGGGGGGAGTTAGCTCCGTGGTTGAGCGAGATGTGTCCTGTTACCTCCCGGCGGGATATTTTAACAAGTGCTGGATCCGGCGTTCGTTCAGGAACATGGCGTTTATTGGAGATCTTTACTCATTCCGTTACAGACAGAATTCAAAACTCTACTGACAGGCTAATTGTCATATAGGAGTTGTAACCGGCAGTGATATTTGGACGACTCATGCACTTATGTCGGTGAGCTTAGCAAATAGAGGAAATTCGCACTTTCCACACCTTCACAATCCGACGCATTTACATTCTATAGCGTTATTCTAAGGACAGGCGGAAAAGACCTAAATTACTCGCTTTAAACGTCCGGTAACATTATCCACTGTAAACAAACAAATTCAAGTTCCAAAGATATTTTGCTTTGCTTGTTCTCTAAGCTAAGGGGACCAAACCTAAAGACACCAGGAACTCACAAGGAGTGGTACAACACCCTTACTTTCCCATTCCATTTGTGAGTTTTTTGTGTGACATGCGTCGCCGGTAATAAGTTCTGTAGCAGCAGCTCTCAACATCGTCAAAAATAGACTCGACTGATAGACGCGTAGAAATTTGCTGTGTCGACCGCGCGCTGATTTCAATCCGGCTCATTATCTTGATCCCAATCCTGCAACCTTTCCTCTCCTAAAGGAAAGACAGGAAACATAAATTATCCGGGGAAATCCATCATGTTTGAATCCAAACGCACCGAACGCTGACGGAACTGCTAACGCTGAGCTGAGAGGGGGGCTTGGAGTCAAGGGCATTCATGTGACAAGGAATGTGCGGCTAGTGATTTTATCAGCTTTTAAATCATTTATAGTTTGACATTTTCAAGCAACTGAAGGCCTTAAATATCTTAAACGGAAGTAACTGACCGGGGAAGCTCTGAACAAGGTCACCAACTTCTGCCCAACAACAAACAGGAAACGGCTGTAATGAAGATGGTTCTTCATGAAATCTAAGATTGTTGCGGAAGCCGCACTGATGACACCAAAAGATGACAATCAGCATTATGATTTGGATACAGATGCACAACCAGGAACTCCTAAAATAAACGAATCATGCAATCTTTTTCCTTCCTTACTTTTTCAGTTTACTTCCTCGTTTAACGATATAAAACGAACTGAAGTTTTGGGATCTGATAGTTGACAGGTGATCGAGGTCTCAAGCTACAGCAAGGTGAGTGCGGTTTGACGGATCGAGTCGCTTACAACCCCGTTAATCTCATTGTTTGCGCTCTTTCAATTGATTTCATTGATTGCTGAATATTTCCCGTGATTAGCAAGACTTAAGTATATACATTTAATGGTTTTGTGAGTACAACGGGAGATGGCAGTTGGCCGCGAAAACAAAGACCCCGAAAACGAAGATCGAAGATCGAAGACCCAAAGACACGAAAACGAAGATCCCGGAACACGAAAAGGAAGGCCCCAGGAAACAAAAACGAAGACTCCAAACCTCAGAACACTACGGAACACTAAGACCCGCAATGTTAAATTTTATTGATTAATTTTGTCGCCCAGTTGCGGAGGATAAAATCTTTTTTGCAATTTTGGTCTGAGTGTTTTGTGAAAGAATTGGAATTATGTTAGCCAAAAGAAACAAAATCAAAAGAAAAAATGCTTGACTTAAGTGCACCTTGACCAATTAACTTGTCAATACAAGTCAATAATGGCTCTTGATTTGACACATCAAGTGCATTTCTGATCCACTGTCTTAATCTTATAAGCGGAAAAGGTCAAAACCGAGAAAATGAACCTAGTTTCTTTCCACAATTGTCACATTTCTGGGTTGATGAAATGGTTTTGTTGTATTTTTCCTTTTGAGCATATGCTACATTTCGGATTAATTCGGCAATATTCCGAAATGGTGAGACCGATCGTTCAACCCCCGGTCACAAAATTTGAATCGTCGTTGTCCAGAGAATGTGTGCCCAAAGGCCAGTGTTATGCCATTACAATTTCCGAAGAAATGATGGCACCTTGACAAGGAAATTAGTACAATTTACATCATCCAGTGCAAAAACCGGGAAGTGGGAATCAATTGTCAACAGAAGCAGAACCACAATCTTCCGAGAGCGGAGTAATGAGAGATGTTTTCGTGAGCCGTAATTTAACGTTGTAGTGGCTTTCTGAATAAATAGGATTTTATACAGGTCACTTTTCATCACCTCGCCAAACCGCTTTATTTTAAATTATATTCACTATCTTCAATTTTTCTGTTCAGAGGAAATTATAATTATATCTGAAAAAATCAATGAAGGATAGCTAAAGAACCAAAGAACATTATATTAAACAAAGAACTTTCAATACAGTAAAGCAAAGCTGCCGTGACAACGTCACTTGTTGATAACGCGGTAACACTCCTCACGTTAATTTACGAAAGGGGGGGCGTGCAAGTGTCATTTAGTTACCCTTGCGCCTTTCCACCCCTTCCCCCACCCCCAAGGAACTCGAGAAATTGTCGTGGAAAGACTGGCACGAGAGGGAGATTGTTGGATCGTTTGCATGGATACATACATGCATAGACATATTCTGTTCTTGTAAAGCAGCTGCAGGTGGCTTTGAGACAACCAGAGGGCTGTTGTGGACCTGCTGTAAAATTCTATCTTACTACTTAAAGATTTACTTAAAATTTACAACGTTAAAAGAGTCAAAACTAATTAAAGACATTATCTAAAAATCAGTGACGATCTAAACTTATAAGAAAACATTAAAAGTATAAAAAGTCATTTGATCTGATTAAGCCTGATTAAGTCTCTTTCTCGAATTGTATTTGGTCTAATGTTCTGGAGGCATGTTTGAGTGTGAGTCTTTCTTTAAAAAGCTGTTGAGATGAAGCGTTTCTTGTGACTTTGGGTACTGAATTCCATACGATGGGTCCCCTTTATCTTAAACTATTTTTTCCGAGATTACTCTTATACCGAACTTGCGAGAAGTCATCCCCGACATATGTCTCAAGTTACAACTATTCTCATTGCTACGAATTTCGATCAGGGCTGTACGTTTCTCGGGTGAGCTGTTATGATACACCTGATACATTATGGAGGCGAACCTACGCTTCTAGCTGTAATTCAATGCCTTGCATTTTACAAGTTTGAGAACGTCTGAATTAGGTACTTCACTAAGCATATTATAGATCAGATTAGCAGCTGTGATGGGTGATTGCTCCAATTCGTTAAATATAGACAATGGACAGGATCCCCAGGTGGCAATGCAGTAGGTAATACTTGAGACAATTCCATTATAATAGATGTCTTCAAGTGCACATGGAGGTGGTCCCTTCATTCTTTTCAAGCTTTCCCTCCAACATTTTCAACGGGATGGGAGTAAACGTCCGTAGCCTTCGTTTAAGGTTCAGCACCAACTTAACAGTTACCCGCGGTCATGCCCAAACAGACGAAGCTCCGCCATAGTTTCTGAAATTAGGAATTTGCTAGGTGTCGTAACTGCCAGGATATCAACTCTATGCATGTTTATCACAACAGAGCGACCTATAAGAAACTGTAACCATGGAACTGCCACTTTTGCTGATTTTAATGGTGATCGGAGCCAGTAGTAGGTACATAGATCCAATTGGTAAGTAACAGTACAATCCATAAATATTTTAACTACAGGGGTAGCGACAGAACTCTAGTGAGTGCGTTTTAAATGAGTTTCACACAAGCCCCCACCGAGGGTGGTAAAGTATCCGTGGGGCAAGGAGGGTTTCCCCTGGAAATATCCTTCTCGAGCTGTGTTTTGCCGCGCAACCTGAGTGGCAACTGAAGTATTTGTATATGTACTAGGACTACTTGCTGTCCAATTTGTAATTGGATGGAAAAAATTCCGAGGACAGTCAAAATTGGTCGAGGCCGTAGGCCGAGTCCAATTTGGCTGTCAGAGGAATTTTTTGAATCCAATTATTTTCAAAATTGGACAAGCATGTAGTCCTCTTACTTATTAGTTATATAGCTTGTCAGATGTAATTTGGCATGAGAGGCATTTTTTCGCTTTCCGTAACCCTGCCATCGCATTTCTCTTGCATTCGCTTCGAGTTGTTGTCTTGATTGTGCATTTCACGACCTCGCAAAATACTGTAATTTCTGCCACAATTTTTAAAATGACGGTCCAACGAGCACTGCATAACAGCCAAGCTTTCTGGCTCATATTCGTCCCTGTCTTTTTCTAATTTCCGCGAAGAAACGGCAAAGAATTCCATCCAGCTCATTGCGAGGAATGTCTTCAAACTTTCTTCGTTCGTTAAGCTGTACTTTCCACTCGTTGAAAACGTTCAGCCAATTTTTTGTCCTCTTGAAGGTGTTTTGGTTTTGGTTTTTGCCTCTCAGATTCGGAAGGTCTTCTTCTTGCAGCGTAGGAAATCAGTTTTTGAAAATTAAAGGATAATAGCTATGCTGTCAATATCGGATTAACTTTTTTTTTAATGCAATTTTATTTACAGGACGCAACATTTACACTACACGCAGTACTAATACGTTTTCTATACTTGCGTTTACACTTGCGCAATTGCTATTTGCACCACTTATACTTAAACTGTTTATACATGCACTAGTAAGAATACATACATTACAATACAACCACTAGGTTAAATTAGGGTTGGTTAGTAACATTGCTCTTTTTATTACAGATAATCAAAACATCAGCAGCATGTAAAATTAAAGTAAAAACTTCCACGTGCGACGAAATTTTCGGAGTGTTTTTTTAGCAGCTGCTATTTCAAGTTTTCCGGTAATGAACGAGAGAAAGGTTTGAAAATGTAAAACATCTCCGCGAAGTTGCAGAAAATGCAATATTTGGCTAATAGTAAACAATAATTTAGGACTTGCCAATGCTAGCCATAGAGTATATGGCTTGTTCATAATGCTGTTGTTTCATTTGCTTTTTGGTACCACCAGTCTTGACACAGAACCCAGAAATCAATTGTTAGTGAGCAGTTTATCAGCAGGTGGTGTACAACGTTTGTTCTTCTGCGTTGCAGAAGTTGCATATGGGGCTTTCTGAAATGCCGTCTCGATAAACTGTAGCACGGGTTATGAATGACTTTATACTGGAACATTATTATTTTCACTTCATTGGTGACTGCAAATGGCATAAGATAAACTTTCTGGATGGAATTTTCAGTAAATCCGTGGCGTAGAATTTTGGGTTCGGCAGTGGGAGGAACAAATTCATAATGGTGTTTAAAAGAGCAAAGTAAATAGAACTGGTGTTTAAGGTGTTGACAGTGGTATCATCGTGTGTGCCGTTCAGAGTAGGGTTTTTCAGAATAGTTTTCCAATTTTTTGGGATTGTATTAACCAGGCCATAGTACGTGGTGAACGGAACTTTTAAATTGAATGTTGTTCCAAGTTCATGCAACTTCAAAAACTCCTGAGTTTGGTTCAATAAATCGCTTATCTTGGTAATTCCGGCGTCGTACCAATTTTTATTTTAAAAAAAAAACAGTTTTTTTCCAACTAGAATTTTCCTATTATTCCACAGTATTTCGTTTTTAGGATTATATCGTATTAACTACCAGCTATATAATTATCCCTGAAATGATATAAAATAGTTATGCAAAGTTTTCTCGTTATATACCGTGGAATATCGCACTTGTCGCTTGTATTTTCTTCGCATACACACTAGCCCAAAACTAACTCGTGTGTACACGAAGAAAATACAAATGACTCGTGTGATGTTCCATGGTATACCACAGACTCGAAAGCATTGCATAACTAGTATGTATCACTGCTTTCAATGTCAATACAACACAAGGAGAAGCCTGTCGCGGCCTTTTGTTGTTCCACTGTTATGAAATTTATTGTAACAAGTATACTAGAAATGTAATCATAACATTGGCTTTGAGATGTATAGTTATGGTGTAAAAATAAAAGACAGGCAAAGTCAATGAAACGCAATAGACTGTTTGTAAATCAACTTTGTTGTTGTTGTTACGTTGCCATGAAGTTCTCATTCTTTGCTACAATTCCTCGGCAGAAAATGCTGGAATTAAAAACCCAAACTTGTTTCAAGGAGACATTATTCTGAATGCTCGCCAGCGCTTGGCCATTAAAGTTGGGCTTGATGTGGATGGGGATGGAATTGGCCGTGGAGCGACAGCGTCGAGGCTTTTGGTTTGGCCTACCGTAATACCGTACAATATCCACAGCACACTTTGTGAGTACACGAGTAATCGATAAATTGAGGCTTCAAAATTTGAAACTCGCCCCAGTTCCCTTTTGAATTTCGGAACGGCCAATTCTGTGCCCAAAAAATGAGCGTTAGCAGGCACAGGCAGCCCAGACATGGCGTGGACATCTAAAGTTTAAATAAGAAATATACCGTTAATACCTAGAATTCCAACGAACCGAGTAGCGGTGGAAATATTAATATTCTAGCCAAATAAAGCCTTCCTACCTTCATTCTATTGTTTCTTGTCACTTTCTGGGACGTTTAAGTGCAATGCCATCGGTTTTTTTAAATCCGAGGTGAGTGCTGGCGAGTGGAAAATTTACAAGCTAGTCACAATTGCTTTTGATTTGCTTCCCATCGGTAAGAAAGTGGCTCGGATTTTTCCAACGCAAAGAAAACGCATCCGTGGGATAATTTTGACAGTCAGTTGAAAACCACTCTAATTAACCAAAGCAGCTAGCATCTATGGTTGGCTTAATTGGCGTTTTGGTTAAAAGTAAATTTAGACCACTAAATCTCATCTGACATGCAGGCATTCATGGTTTCAGTAATCGGCGCAGCCTTCCCGCTTGAACCTGCGCTTGTGACTGATTGAGAACCTCTTATTGTTCTTGTATGTTTTTGGTAAGACTAACTTATTGGTCTTTTAAAGATAACAACAGCGTAGCGAGGACAGCCATTAATCAAGCCATCAGCGAAATAAGCCACAAAACCTGTATCCGCTTCAAATGGAGGACATCGGAAACAAATTACATTCAATTCCTTGAAAGAAGGTGGTAAGCCTGCGGTTCCCATTCCTAATGAAGATCAATGACCTGTTTAAATAAAAGGTCATAAACGGCATTCCTAAAGCTGCAAAGGACCCAGAGTAACCATTACTTATAAGAGATTTATCTGCATCAGTTACGTTGGAATCGCTTCTGTAACGGTGATAAATATATCTCATCTAGGTGTTGGTCCTACGTTGGATGCCAAGGCGGGAAACAACTTGTGAGCTTGGGCCCCGGCTGCTGGTCTAAAGGCACAGCCGTTCACGAGATTGGTAGGTTTGATACATTGACTACTTCTGCCATTTTGAAAGACAAATCCCACAGAATTGCCGATAAATAAAGGCAATTTCAATCTCGAGGGATGAGATACCTCATTCCACATACAGTGCTGTGTGGTTCTCCTCTATAGATAAGATTAGATTACAAATGGGAAAATAGCGACTGGTAAGAAATATGTCCTTTCGATCGAAGTGAGGGAAAGAAACTATTGTTATTTAGAAGTGCTTAAGTTTCCCAAAAATCGGCGGGTGGGATATATTACCTTTAAAAGATCTCCTGATTCTGCTCGAAAACAAAACAGGTTCACCGTTGCTTTCATGGCCCTGATTCTTTCCCTGCGGTAGATTTCATTAATTTGCAATGGAATACATTGATGTAGGGTGACGTCATAGGCTATTGTTTATATCTCAGAAAAAATGCTATAAATAATAATAATATTACAGACCAATTTACAAAGCGCCAAACCCGATGACGCTTCACAATTAAAATTAGAAATGAGAAATTAGAAGCTAAGAAACACATAACAATTAATTTCATACATTAAAAGCTTGTTCAAAAAGGTGTGTTTTCAAAAGCGATTTAATAGATTCCAGCGAGTTTGGTAAAATGTTCCACAACATAGGCGCGGCAACAGAAAAGGCTCGCCTTCCACAGTTCTCTAGTTTATACTTCCAGGGGTTCAATAACTTTTTTGGTCCTGGATCGCAAGCATCTAGCTTTGACATAACTTTTTAGAAAATCGTATAGATTTGGAGTAAGTGCCAAGCCATGTATAAGTCTTGTAAGTGAACAACAAAATCTTAAAGTTTACACTTCTTTAACAGGCAACCAATGCAATTTAAATAAACCGGCGTTATGTGAGCATATCTTCCAGTCGCGCGAACAAGCCTAGCGGCAACATTTAGTGCATTCAGAATATCTGATTGGCCTAATTTAAGGTGTTTTTTTAATAGATAAAAAGTATATAGGCTGTGTAGATCCAATTATTGCACTTTCATTAGGTGATCTTGAGCTGGAGTTACAAGACTAGATGATGACGCGTCTATCGTAAGGCGCGCCTTTAATTGAAAATCATGAGCAAATATGATCAAATCAAGGGGTCTAAGAGCGGGCACAAGAGTGATCAAGCGTATTGTTCCATCCTGGTGAAACAGGATGGGGCTCTCATAGAAATGAAAAGGAAAAGTAAAGGAAACTTCATTTCCACGAAGTGCACTGTAACTACAGAGGCGTTCCGTAGGCTATCTTTTTGACCTGATAACTATTTAATTGTCTTTAGTTTATTTTTCTGTTAATTTACATATCATCAAGGAAAAACTTCTTTAGTTTACGTAATCCTTTATAATTATTTGCCAGAAGGTTCTATATTGCGTGCACGCACGTTTCTAGATCTTTCTAGATTTTTTCCATCAACTCGAGCTATCACGCGTACTTTAATTAACGCACACGATAGAGTAAAAGCCCGCATAAAAGAACGTATGGTTTTCAGTTTCAGGCTGATACCGTTCTTATATATTGGGTACTTAGTGTAAAATCAGCCCCAAGCTGTTCTTAACATGTTCTTAAATTCTGTCTGAAAATTATGCACTGTATTGCACAACTGACACTGCCTTATTAATTGACTCCATTCTCTCAAATCAAGGGACTGGTCATTAATTACAAGAAAGTTGCTGGCACAGATAAATGAGAGGTAGTAGCTTTGGAATAGATGCTTGAACCAAATAACCAACACAGCAAAATAAAAATTACCCTAAGAAATATGCTGGTACCCAGTATTTTCTTTTATATAAGAAGCAGTTATCAAGCAATTTATCAAGCTGAATTAGTTTTTATTTGTATGGTGTTCTTTTTACCAAATTTCCGCCTGGAGGTTCTTAATCCTGCACTTGTTCTTTTACTGTAGTGCACACGACAGCATACAAAACTAATTATTTTCTGCTGTGGTAAGCAGAAGGAAAGTCGCCAGTTAAGAGGTGGCAAAAGGTTGCACTGAATAAGGTGACCAACAAATGTTTTAATTAAGGGGCTACAAATCCAGTCACAACCATTAAGGACGTTATAAGGACGTCAGAAGAAGATTTCCAGTTACAGTGATCATCAGGGCAGAACCAAAGTATTTGTTGTTTTTCATTTAAGTGATTACGATTAGTTACCCACAAGTTTCGATGGCTTGTGGTAACATTCGGAAGATTATCTTTTGTACATGATTGCTTTATTCATTGTAATGTGTTTAATTATCCCTTATTGTACTTTAAACTTAGTATCGTTGTTTTCCAATCAGTTGCCAAAATCTCACTTTTAGTTTTAACATATTTTAATCACAGCGTCGTGTACACTTTATTCATCCGTAATTTATCTGCAGCGTTTCTTACGGAGTTTGTGCATGTATTTAAGTTTTCACAGCGTTTGTTAACAAACTTATGAGATGAGTAAAGTTTACAAATATATGCACCTTTCAGCTCAAAGGAGCCCTGCATCGATGAAAACAAATTTCAAGAACAGTAAAGCGATTTTAAACTATTTACAGCGGTCTTTCCCAAAACGATATATAGGATTTACCACGTTGAATTAATTATCACTTCGAACAAGAAGTTGTTGTGCAAGCAATGTCTCTTCCCGGAGCGCAACCTCAAGTCCCTCAGCACGTGGCTGACGCACCGACGGCTCCTGAAATGCCTAACGATAACCCTCCACCTCTCCACCTTTAATGTTTTCCCTTTCCGTGTGTCCACATTTCATCCTGCTCTTGTACAGTTGTTCTGTTACGCTATTGTAGTTATTCTCCGGCCCCAGAGCATAAGTGGTTTCACGGCCTTCTTATTGCCTGACTCTGTCGACCGTTTATCAGTATCAGGGGTTGATTTCGCTAAATTTTGTTACACACTGATTTTGTCTTGAGTCGTTGTTGGCTTCAGAGAAGTAGTTGTTTCATCGTCAATTTTGTTACCTGACTCTGTCGAGCGTTTATTCATACCAGGGGCATAATTTCGCTAACTATTTTCACGTCCTGGCTTTCTTTATAGTGCTTTCTGGCTCCAGAGCAGAAGTTGTTTCTAGACAATTTTGTCAACTACGTTTTTCGGTACCTGGGGCTTAATTTTTCTAAATTTTGTCACGCCCTGGTTTTGTTTACAGTGTTTTGTGGCTCCAGAGCAGAAGTTGTCTCACGCAATTTTTTGTTACATGACTCTGTCGAGCATTTTTACTGGTGTCTCCTTTACGTGTTTTTTCACTGCGTGTTCACGGGCCTCCGCCCGCGCGTTCAAGCTTCTGCTGAGAAATTTCAAGCGTACTTTCTGGCACTTTTTCTTGGATAGAGTTTACATGAAAATGTTGAACAGCTTGGCTAAGATCGACAAAGCCCTTAAGAGGGCAGCTCCTGCACTCTCCCGACCCACCACCCAGCCTGCGCGGCTCAATTCTCGCCCTAACCGGTTAAGATGTTTTTCCTGTGGCATCCATGGGCACACGGCAGCTAATTGTTTCAGGAGACAACAGAGGGCGCGGTATGCGCCTCATTATAAGCCTTTTGGTGGTGGTCACAATAGCTAATGGCCTCTGTTATTGGAAAAATAAAGGTCTCATACATGTCACTCTTTTAGTTTTATCTTTTCTTTGTTCCCTCTACTCTAGGAATGGCAGTTTTGGAAGGGGAGTCCCGTCAGGTCTACCATTTAGCGTTCTCATATCCCCTCTTTATTTTTTCTCCTTTTAGCCTCCTTTTAAGCGCCTCCAGGTTAGTCGTTATTCCTTTCCGAGCTGGGCGTTATCAGATGATCTCGACTCGTTGTGCTCAGTACTCTGCTCCCCGTCAGCGTTGGGTTGATCATAAGGGTATGGCTTCAGACGTGACTCAGGGGATGGCAGCCCCCGCTAACTCGCATATTTCTCCACCTGTTACTGAGGCGTATATCTTTTCTCCAGATACGACTCTCTTAAGGACTTTATTATTGCTTTCCCCGGTCTCGCACCGTCTCCCCAGAAACATCCTCTATCGTAAATTTTTCATAAGGGGCATAGATTTACGTTGGGGTAGAACTCGTGTTGGTCGTCTTTACTTCGCTGGTTTTAGTTCGGGGTATTATTAATAAGTTTAGTGTGCATGTTTTGAGATTGAGGGCTCTGGTTTTGGTCTCCTTCTCTATTTCCCCGTTGCCAATTTCCTTCTCTGTGGCCGCCAGTCCTCCATGACTCATAGGAGTGCAGCCGCTATCGGTGTAAATAGGATACTATATAAAGGTTATTTAGAAATTAAAAGTATTCAAAAGCAATTTTACATTAGGTTGATGTATTCCATAGAACTACAACAATTTATTAGTTAGAATAACACAATGACCTGTGACGTCACCTAACGTTAATGTACTTCATCATAAATCAAAGAGAATCCATCGCGAAATACGGATGCAATTATGAATACTTTTCTACTCACATTGTAATTGTTCGCTGCCACTACCATCTTTGTTGTGTATATTAATCAACGGTGAGGTAAAGCAAAACATGGCTTGTTATTCAATGACCTTAGCACGTGATCATTGTGAAAGGCTTGTCAATTTCAAAAGGATTTTACTTTGTCAGACTGTGTTATATATGGCTGTACAAAAAGGAGTCAGTTGTTCGTGTTTATTCAACAACTTTCGTATTTCCACAAACGGACTTAAACTTAAGTCTATTTTTATTTTTATGCAAGTTCACGCTCTAGGTTTCTGGCATGAACAGTCCAGGCCTGATAGAGATCAATACATCACCATAAACTGGGCGAACATCCAAAGTGGTAGGTTAACAATTGTTGATTTTTTTAAATAGCGTCGAGGTACCAGCAGCATCGTTGCAAAGAGACTGTAGTTGACGATGGGAGGGAAGGGTGAGGGAGACCATGAAACGCTGTTGAGCTCTTCGTATTAAAGGAACGTCGGACTACACCCCAAAGGCCCTCATTTGAAGTACCCTCAACCAAACTCCCACAGAAAACCAGCCTGGAACATTCTTTATACCAATTAATTTTTTCAGACAGTAGATTCGTCCAAGCTTTACATCAAATTATGCAGTGGGTCATTTGATAAGCCTTTGTAATCGTAAGTGGTTTGAATCTAGGAGCCATATCATAAATAAGTGAAGTATGATCCTCCAGGTGAGTGTAGTCCTATTTAAGCTATGACACTGGCTGACGTTTCCACACCCAGAGCGCGGAAGTCATCATTATCAACTTCATTGACATTATCAAGACAGTACAAGTACCTGACGACCACAAACTAGTACCTTTGAATGTGAAATCACTGTTCACCAGTATTCCACTACAGCTGGCTCTAGACTGCAGCGAGACCGCCATCAACAACTCCACTTAAACGACGTAATGGACTTACTGAACCTCTACCTCACGTCTACCTACTTTCAATTCAAACACAACAAGCAATTGCATGAAAGAGCTATGGGTTCACCGGTTTCCGTTGTTGTTGCATAAATCGTCATGCAAAAAATCGAGGAACAAGACTTAGCAACTTACAAACGAACGATACCATTCGGGCTACTCTACGTTAACGACACTTTTGCAACTGTACGCAAGGACGAAATCGACGATTTTCACGCAGACAGAACGCCCACATTCAGTTTACCAAGGAAATCGAGGATAAAGGTAACATTTCTTTTGCAGACTGCTCGGTCACCCGTGACAAAAACCAACTGAGGACGACGATTTACAGGAAACCTACACAAGTACTGACAGAGTTTGACGAATCCTCTTACAACTCTACTTCACGCAGAGCAACGACAATACGGACGTTAACGAGACGAGCACACTTAGTTGTGATTCAATTGGCAGTTTAGCAAAAGAGCATAAAGACGTAAACAACGTTTTCAGTAAGAACAACTACAACTGCGACTACTGTAACACGCAACACTTTCCGTACAGAAAAATTAAACTAACGTTACGAACACTAACCCGACACCTATCACTACAGCGACTATACCCTATCAAAAGAACTTCTGAAACCATTGCGCGGATCCTACAGCCCCACAACATCCGTGTTGCTCATAGACTGACTGAATAAAGGATACAGTTCGTTTGTTATCGAAATTCTTTGGCATTTCGTTCGGCCACCCATCACTACTTTAAGACAACTATTGACAAATGTTAAGGTTAAAGTCAAAGCAGTTTACAAAACCAAACGCTGCGACTGCCAAGCCAACTATATCTGTGAGACCGGCAGAAATTTGAACGTCGAGGAAGGGGGAAGCCATCAGAGTCAGTATCGCTCCTGAATCAGGGAGAAAGGATGGCTCAGTGTTCTTAGCACGTAGCAGTGAAGTCGTCTTGATCAGGATCTTCCTGGATGTCGGGAGTCGAGATAGTACTTGGTATGGGGGAAATAGGCATTGGGGGAGATACAAGTTTGGTTGGTGATGTATCGTCCGATGAAGAGCCTGCATTGTCTTGAAAGGCAGGTGGATGAAAGTGCGTAACTTCAGACGCGACCCGATAGAACTCAGCTTTCTTCATACGGTAGGATATGCTACGTAGTTGGGAGCCAACAAACTTTCGGACGTTGCAGAAGGAACCGGTTATTTCAACCACCAGATATCGATCCAGGGCTCTCGATTTGCTGCGATCGGAATAAAGGTAGATTAAATCCCCGAGGGCTAGACGGTCTGCAGGCTGGCTCTTGGCTCTTGGCTCTGGTGCTTTAGACTTTTCACTGTGAAGATGGTTAGCTATCCGTTCGTGTTGACGCATAATGATGTCTTGGTCTTGCAAGGGAAGCTGTTGGTTAGAGAACTGGTCTCGCTGAGTCCGTATCTCTCTTGCTGATAAACCGCAGGAGCGAATGCGTGCATTGAGGTTGGCAGTGGCGACGGCAAGTGCCAAACATGATACAGGACCACCAAGTGAATCGTGATGGAGTAACTCCCTTTCAACTTCCTGCACGACCCTCTCGGCAACAGGGTTCTTGTAGAGTGTCGTTACACTCGTCCTCAAGTAAGATTGTGACAGTGGACGACGTCACACATTGTCGTAGAACTAGCACAAGTTGTCTTGAACGTTTGATGACATCAGCAGCAAAATATACACCAACAGCATCAAGTGGATGACAAGAAGATTGCTCCACGCGGACTGTAGGAGTGAGGCGTAACGAGGCACAATGATGACAAGCTTGAGTCACGTGGTCTATTGACTTGTCCATGAGTGGTTGGGCATGCCAATTTTTTCTCCAACACCAGAGACTATGCAAGGGGAGGGCCACAGTTGAGAGGTCGTTAGCTGCCTTGCACAGGGGGAATCCGTACGGTGCTCCAAGGCATACTCAGCATCAGGAGGGGTCTCACCGGGTAAATCAACTTTCACAAACTCGCCTGGCCCGACAGTAGTGGACGTCGGAGGTGAGCGAAGCACTAAGGTACGCCGTGCTGCAGAGCCAACAGTTGCAGGATGTGGAGAGCCGTAGCTGTAAATGGAACCATCACCTAGGATCACTTGGCGTTTTGCTGGACGTACCGCAATGTCATTGACTTCCATGAAGGGATACCAGCTAATACGTCCACATCGAGTTTCTCAACAACGAGGCCTTCAAAGGCAAAGGCTTGTGCGGCTGAAAGATGGGCGAGTCTCACCAACGACATGTAAAGGAGAAGAGCCGTCAGCTTGGTGGACAGACTGGGAGTTTGACATAACTTGGCAACCAAGACGTTGAGCGAGAGAGTGGCGCATCATGTTCTCAGTAACTCCTCTCCTGTCAATAGTTATACACACCGGATGGTGAGTGTCGAAAGTGTCTATGTGCGGCGACTGGAGGGTCTTTATACGAAAGACTTAAACATCTTGGCCAAGTTTAGTTTCGTCGCTATCGCTACTGGGGTCAGGGCCAAACGGACATGTGTTTTGCTTTCCCGGGAGAATCGTCGAGGATTTCGGGGATCTGTCTACCCTTGATTATGTACCTACGGTCCTGCTCAGGAAGGAAACTGAACTCGCTCAAGAAGTGGTTGGTGCTGGGTCGGCCTGCCTGCTTACAGAGTGGACATCACTTAGATGGATGGTAAGGTCGAGTGTTGGCTTTGTGAAGAGCTCTGGTCCCCAAGGGCCTGTGAGAGCTACTGACGACGGTGCGCATGATCTTTGCATCATCGGCAGCACGTATTTCATCAAGCAGGGAGGTAAGGGCCTGGGGTATTTCTGGCTTGATGTAGGCCAAATGCCGTGATCTCAACTCGATGTCATACCTCTGCTTCACTAACTTGGGTAACTAAGGGTGGAGAAGCCTCAGCCAAGTCAGGACAATAAAATTCTCTAAGAACGGTGAGAGTTCCTCGTCCGTGGTACAGGCTATTCTTTGGAAAAGATCTTCAGGGCGCTCGTCGGCTTCTAAATGTAAGCAGGCAAAATGCAGGATATGAGCACCGGTAATTTGAAGCCCATAATGTGCTCGAATCATATTCAAAATGGAATGTATAGAGGTCGAATTCTTCACTATATAGGTCCTGGATAATTACTGGGCAATAATTTGCTATCTGCCAAGCATAAGCTCAAGAAAATTCACCTTCTGTCGGGCGGTTTGGTGTCTTGAGGCGTGCACGCTTTCCCCATCATCTGTAAAACCGCGTGAGAGCTGTGCTTTTGCCAATTTTCGAACTGTTGATAGTCTCGATCTTGAAGAGACTCCGCTGTTTCGGAGCTCGTTTGGTGCTTGCCATGACTACTGTTGTGACTCAGATGTGCGGGTAAAACGTGCTTTGGCGACTAAAGTACTCGAAGTATCGACTTACCAAACTCAGGAGTGGGTAGCTTCGCTTTGTGTTTACCTTCGAGGGCACTTAATTCTTCGGCAGGGTTCGAAATAGCTGCCACCACGCCAGTAATGAGAAAGGAAAGTAAATTGACGACACAATTTAAGTCACAGACACGGCCGTCATTATGACTGCATGTGATACACGAGTAACGAGACGGCCACGACAGGTTGGGCCGCGCACGCGTTAAACTTGGTACAGCTGGCCGGTACTGGCGCAGATAAACCACAGAATCGACTGGGACTCTGCTGAATGCGTTACATACAGTACTAGTCACTGACACCACTGAACCGTTATCTGCAACTTCCCACACCTTGCAAACGACTTACAAAAGACAAACAACAATTTTAATCTCTAACAATTTTAACAACAATATACGTACAGACATTAGACTAAAAAAAAGGCGGATCGAAACGCATCAATCACTGTTTACAGTCTTCACAGCAATGCCAACAAAGCTTAACTGACAGTCTACCAATAACGTCACGGCTTCGTTAAACAATCACATCAACGACCAGAGTATATTCATACCACCCACTGACGTTACACAAATCGCTTGACTTTGATCAGGGTTGCCGAAACGTCAATCAATGTCACTTCAAACAGTCCTTCTCAGGACTACACTCACCCGGACAATCGTACCTCACTTAGACTGTATTCTTATGACTCTGAGTCACATTTCCACTTTACATTTTCATTGCTTGTTTTTTTCACGTGGGTACTTAAGCCCATGTGTTAGCTATGCCAATCTGATAAGGCCTAACTAGGCCGAAAAAGCTGTCCATAGTTGTTAATGCTTGGGCTCAAACTTAATTTGGTAGATTTAAGGGGTAATGCTCGCTACCATCTGGCTATACGTTTAGTTCCCAAAGAGAGGCTTTCAACTTTTCTAAACACATTAATTTGTGAGGTATTCTTTTCCCTGCTAGCAGAGGTCTCTCACGGCGAGAAGAATTGTACTCGAGGAGAGACCTCTGCCGGCTTCCGACGAGTTCTCTGTCGCGCAGGCGCCAGCGTTTCCTTAACAACAAATGACGTTTTGGTCACATGAGACCTGACTCTGCAAACGGGTTACTCGAATTACTCGACGATTCACAACAAGCAAATGCTCAGGTCACGAAATGCGATTTCTAAGCCTTCAAGGGAAGGCAAGTCGCCTTAGATCTTGATAGCTTCAATTTCCAGTCTTTCACACGAAAATACCAGGTTCTTTATGAGGGAATTCAACGGAGACACATCCAAAACGAGTGGCTTGGGAGAGTAAAAGTGTAAACTCGGAGTGCTACGCGAACGGCCTGTTGGAAATTCAGGGATTTTCCGGAGTTTGTCGGAAGGCACACAAATGTATCGCGTTTTTCCAAGAACACAATGATGTCTTTCTTCTGTATTGATGTTATTTCTTTGATATTGTGATCATCAGGGGAAGAAATAGCCGATTTTTATTTTTGTGTGATCGAAAGAATGTTTTGCTTGTGACACAGTGGGCTCAGACGTTTTCAGCAGGGAATAAAACAGAGCATGCGCAGTCTTGTGTAACTGAAACCGGTTTTGAAAACCAGTAAGTTTCGACCAGAAATTTGGTCGGCGGCTTCATCAAACAACCCGTCGGAAGCCGGCAGAGGTCTCTCTCCTCGACTCTCATTTATTTCTCGCCCTGAGAGACCTCTGCTAGCAGGGAAGGTATTCTTAAGACTGTTTATAGTTGCAAGCATGCTCTGACTCAGACTTTCCTGATCTGTCGTCGTTTGTCAATTCCTTTTCGTAAAATTGGAATTTGCCAGTAAAGATGAGCTAGATATGTAAAATATGAATGCCATAGCCTAAGTATTTGTTTGCGTTTTATTGACCGAAGAAAGGCTTCTTTTTTGTCAGGCCAAGAAGATAGCTTTAAACGACACAGCTCCAGCAAGATCAACTCTTTAGGTGCTCCCTATGATTATGGAAGTGTCATGCATTATCAAGCCTATGCCTTCACTAAGAATGGCAAGCCGACTATCGTCGCAAAAAGGCCATGGGTAGGTCACACTTTGCTGAAGAGCTAATAGATGAGACAAGGGAATCACTCCACATTTGCATAAAAGCTGGCAAATAATTCTTTTTTTTTCTTTGTCAGAGGTGTTTCAAATTACGGCTTTCAAGTTCCGTATAATGATCTTTTAAGATAGTTTTGTTCTTCAGTTTTCAAATCGCTTGTTTTATTCTCATAGTTTTATGTTAGGCCAATAAGTGCCTGACAAAAAGGGGCATGTTCTATCCTGGGCTATCACCAGTGAAAACTGGATATAACTGTGGACCGGGCGTGATATGTCATGCTAAGGTGAACATCTCATTTAATCATCCCACTAAGTAAGCAGTAACTGTTTTCCGTTCTAATTACCTCTTGCATTGCGTTTCTCGGCTCCTCAAGTAGCTTCTTCGCGTGACCAAAAGAGCTGTTTTGTGTCTAGGAGAAGGAACTGATTTTGACAAATTTCTGAAGACGGGTGCGCAGTCTCACTCGGGGTGACTTAGCCCCTTTAAATCACAAATTATCAGGACAGAATGGTCAAATAATTTTTCTACAAGGATGAAATTTTCATCTATTTGTAGGTGACTCTTGGTAATAGAAACGGTCTCAGTAGCCTGGACGCCTATCAAATCAAGAAGCTGTACAAGTGTTGTGGTAAGAAGCAATGTGAATGTTCGAAACTAATGTTTACTGACACAGAATTCAAATAAATTGAATTACCTTTCGAGCTTTTGGTGTCGCCAAGGCGCCGAGTAACAATGTAGTCGTCACGTGACCTACTATCCGGGGCTTAGTATATGAGCCCGAGAAGTTAGAGTTCCCGGTGTAGGTTAAGCGTCGGGCCCTGGCTCTAGATTTTTTCGGCTTCCGCTTGTTCTTCTTCTGAGTTTGGTCCCTTCGTTTGCGATTATATTTGATTAATGTTATTCTCAATCACTTGATGAATGCGCCGTGATAGCGTTGGCTGAGCTCGAAAGCTAACCCGCCGAATTTGTTTTAAGTTTTGAATTCTGTGTTAGTTTTTTCGTTTGCAGTATGAATACAAGAGCAAGAAATAGCATCTTCACTTGTTAAGAAGAACGTTGCCACTGAGGACTGAGGTCCGTCAGAAAATTTGTATTATAGTTCTGAAATACTTTCTGGTGGTAATAAATAAAACGTTTCGGTCTAAGACCTTCCTTAGTTACTACAACTTTTGAATAAAAACGAACCTTAAATAAGATTAAAGTGCTAGTGATTACGTAATTTCAAGAAACAGCTATCGAATAAGGTACAAGATTACAAAAAAGAACAAAAAAAGTGCTAATTAATAGACGACAGAAACGCAAAATCAGCGAAGCGAAAAATACTTAATAAACCGAAAAAATGCCACTATGAAAACCATTAGCAAAAGAGAAAAACTGAAATAGATGTATAATTATCACTGTGATTATAACTGACGTTAGCCAGTGGACGGTAACATCACATCAGTCAATCCAAACAGCCTTATATGCTGTATGTAACCAATTTGAATCATTTTTGTAGTGTTAGAACAATGTCCCCAATTAGTAGATCACTGATGGCCAACTGGAAGACAAGACATTAATTAAAATTGTTCAGTCATTCCTTGTACCCTGACGTAGAATTGAACTTAAGGACCTCTACATCTAAAACTTCTCCGACTTTTTGTCTTTCCTTTTTTTTTTTTTTGGATCTCACATACGTGAATTTTTTTTTTTTTGCAGCATGGGGTTAAACAGCTTTCGCAAGAAGGTGCAAGGCGCAGCGGAAGAGAAAGTAAGGCGCTCCACCTTCTATCGCTTAGTGATTTCAAGAATTTAATTTGCGCGCTACTTTCCATGGCTGGCGCGCGTTCGCGTACTTCGTGAGCTAAATACGACACCTTTCATAGTCTCAGAGAAATGAGGAACAGTTACAATAAAAAGACAACAAAAGATATTAGTTCTGATCGATTTCTGGTTGGTTATTCCTACGTCCAAAGTCAATTACATTTTAGAGACCTAGCGATGTGATAACGACAACCGAATACTTTTATATGCGTTGATGGTTTATTCCATGTAAATCAACAAACAAACTTCCATCGCGCCGAGCGAATAACTGATACAATCAAATAAAGTAACTAACCAACAATTAATCAACGATTCACTGAAATAAATAAAAATGGACTGAAATTAGAAAATAATACGGCGAACAAAGAAACCAGCAAACGAAACCGACAGATATACTACGTACTTATAAGTTTTTCTTGCCTAGATCACGGACAAAACTCAAAAACGTAAAAAATTACAAACAATGAAATATGCCATGTGCCTTTATCAAAACTCAACATCTAAAATGGAGGAAACAGTCGATGAGGCCAGCGGCTCGCTGTATTTAAACTGTCCTAAAGTGTCCTTCTTGGAGCCAACATACACATTTTAGAGTTGAAAGTCTACATGTAAATAGTTAACAAAAATCTGAGCACAGTATAAGGAATAGATTAAAATTGGAAACGATGTAAACTTCGTACAACGCTATAATGAGAAGTATAAATCGTTCAATACCTTACTTTGGTCACCTCATTACTCCTTTTTTTTTTTCTTTCATTAGCCACAAGCCGAGCTTTTAGAAGAAACATGTACATTGCAAAACTAATACCCAGGAACATTAGTGATAGACAATTTTACTTTCTTCGTCTTCAAACATAGTATTTATCAGTATTATGACAAGCTGTCAATAAACTTGTTTACAATGATAGAAATCAAGTGGTTGTTTATTGTCTGTTTGAGAGGGTGAAGAAGAGAGGTGGTAGGAACAGGATCTTCCAGTTGTCAAAAATAGAAAGATGATATTTACGGTAATGGATCACACGAAAAACAAACATCCAAATCTCATTCGAAAATTGCAGTTGTAGAGGGGAAGCCATTCTTACAACTTACAACTCGATACTATTGCAGTTTATACCGGTTTCCCATCTTATAATCGCAGGAGCAAGCACAGTAGCTATTCAACTTTAATTTATCTGAAATGATAAGTCATTCAAAAGTACACAACCCTTGGAATATAACACAAACATTTGGTTTTATCATCGGAGTTGATAATGCAAATTGACCACCGCACCTCACGTTTCGAGCGTTAGCCCTTCGTCAGAGCGAATCGAGAAATTATGGGTTGTGCGTAGTTTATATAAAGGAGATAGAGCTACGCTGATTGGTGGTAACATGACAACGTGAAAAATAGGAACACATTAATTGAATGAAAAGCGCGCGTTAATACCGTTGGGATCAAGGGTGGCTACTTGGAAGATGAATTTTTGTTCTGCATTCTTGCGGCTTTCCGTCGTACCTTGATGTACATGTTGGGAAGGTCGCAGATAGTCATGTGTTGTTTGGAGTGGCTGGGAGATTAAAATGACGAGCGACTGGCTTAGATGCATCCTTGTCATTTTTCTCTAAGAAGAATGGTGGCCAATTTACATTATCAACTTCGTTGATAAAACCAGATTTTTGTTTACAACTTCCCCACCGACGCAGCACCACATTTTCTTTAGAAATTACCCCCTTTATCCTTGGAATAGAGGCTTGTCCGGGACTCTGATTTCTTTTCAGTTGTCCTTTCGCCCGTTGCCAAGCGACTAGCATATCACTAAACAGCATATTAGGACGAACAGCTTTCTCACACCAACATACACACATTCAAAACTAAAAGCAGCTCCAAGTTCCGAAGATATTTTTCTTTTTTGTTGTGTGTGCTGCCAAAGTTGCTCTTCCCCTCTGGTCCTATGTTCAGTTCTACAAAGAAAGGAAGAGATGCACGGGCCGGGACTGGGCCCTTAGGCTTTGTGCGTTTTTAACTGATCCGTCTAAATTTCTTTAAAGCGACTTATGCGAGGCTGGTCGGCGATGTGTCTCAGGTTTTTGTTTGAATGTGTGGTTTTCAGGAAAGCGATTCCCCCAGCTGTTCCTAAATTTCACACTCACAACAAACTTATCAATTCATGGCTCATGAAGCAGTTTTTAAAGTTCGGGGCCGCTCCCGCATCTTTACTTGAGGGGAGGGGCTGACTCTAAAATGGTCAAAGGACAGTCATAAATTTGAATTTTTTTCCCGCCAGTTCCGCCAGCTGAAACTGCCCACTCTTATCCCGTGAAAGTACCCTTTATTTTGGGTAGCGTATTTTACTAAATTTATTATTTTTTCCACCAAAAGCGGAGGAGCCCTGCCACCCTCCCCCTCCTTCCCCGGTCCCAGCAAGTTTGTGGAGCCACTCCCGATCACATGACCTCACGGCGGCCACGTTGGTGTCCCAAACAAAGAAACGGCGAAGGCAGCCATGTTGGTGTCTCAAACTAAACCTCTGGGAACTGCGTTACATTCTTACGAATTCTTACGCAAATTGGCCGTTCCGAAATTCAAAAGGGAACTAGGGCGAATTTCAAATTTTGAAGTAATCGATAAATTGACACCATCACATGAAAGATACATGTAACATTGAGATTGGTCGTTTGACCAAGTTTGATTCTTTTAGGTTGAACAGAGACCAAGTTATGGACCTTGAAACATAGCTCAAAATCCATACAAACGTCTCTAATTTTGAGGCTGCGTCCCTCAAAACCATGGTTTTGGGGGTCGCTGTCAAACGTCCAATCTCAGTGTTATCTTTCATGTGATGGAGTCAATTTATCGATTACTTCAAAGTTTGAAACTCGCCCCAGTTCCCTTTTGAATTTCGGAACGGCCAATAGCTTCTCTTGTTCCGGCAAACCAATACGGCTGAATCCATGAGTGAATTTCCTTGTACTCAGTATCACTCAAGATCCTATACCGCGACATCCTGGGCATCGATGAAACAAAATGGCGGATAACAATAATGCAGAATCGAGTGTTTAGCGTTTTAAAGTATTGCGCTGTTATCCTCGGGGCACAATATGTAATCTTTTTTGTCGCAAGTACTATTCTGAAAAAGAAAAAACCGAACCGTGCTATGTCAGTTGTAGATAAACTAAACAAGAAAAAGGAAAACGACAATGAAAGGTGAGCGAAAATTACTTTAGATCATACGGTATCGAATTGAAGTTGAGGTGCAATATTTGAAATTCGTTGAAATAAATAAGCTTAAGTTTATATTTCATTCATTCAGCGCGATTTATTTATCGTTGTTAAAATGCGGATTTGCAGCTACCGATTGACAGCTGAAGAAGGTTTGAGCCAAAGGGAATAACGTTTTTAAAGATGCCTGCCTAAGCTCATTTTACGTGAGATATAACAGCTGCAAATTTTATCAATGTACAGAACAACAGGAAGAACTTGCGCTCAAAGCTTTAATGTCTGTTTCCTTTCTTTGCTACTTTGTTTTTTCAATTTTTATTTCAAGAGTGTACATCTACGTACTTCTTTGAAAAGCCCAAAATATTTTTGCAGCAATTAATTAAGGAAAGTTCCTCCTTTGCGACTTGTGACAAAACCGGAACTCTCTCTTCGGTAATAAATCGATGATTTCCATACTCGATAAAAATCGATAGATATTGATATTAATCAATTTGTATCGATAATCATTAACAATCTATTGCCTTGGTTTTTGTGATCATCAATCTTGATCAATTTTGATTGCAAACGATTCAGCTAGTTTGAAAAATATCGAAAATGTAAAGTTGAATGGTTTTCCATTTATAAACAGAGCTACAATACACTAGAATGAAGTTGTGTTACCATATGCTCACAAGTAAATGCAAGGCAGGTCAATGAATGAGTTGCCAGTAATCGGATCCCTGTCTTATGCGCATAGGATTCTGGGATCTCCAGGGGGCAAACATTGCCAGTGGCTAGAAGAAAATGTATGGCGAAAAGTTGTTTTGACGTCCAAATCAACGAATTGGAGAGAGATCAACGCTTTTTTGCCACTGTTTTATCAGAAATGGATTTGGGCAATGTTGATACGTGGAAATTGTGGAAATTAAGTGTAAGTTTTTGTTTGAATAACCGTCAAATATATGACAAAATCTACCGATAAACTTCTCTGCTTGCGTAAGGTTTATTGTGAAATTGGCCTTGCATAATGGTCTCAAAATATTGCAAAATTAGGTATAAATCAGGAGGAAATGACTGAATCAAGCCTTTTCAGTTGTATTTACCTGCGTACGGGCTGTTTTCTTATTAGTTATGTCTTCCATAAACAAATTATGGCTTCTGGAAATTTACCTCCTCAAAGGAGAGAAGTCGTTGTCAGAGGTGATGGAAATTGTTTTTACCAAGCTGTTGCTCTTTGGAGGGATGAAATAAGCAATAAGAAACATGAGGAAATTTGTAGGTTAAGCTCTAGTTCGATTGAGAAAAAGCCGCTACTTTTCTCTTCGAAATCTGCGGAGGAACATGTCAAGAACAGCAAGATCACAGGAACTTGGGCACAAACTGTGAACATATTTTCATCTGCACTACCACTATGCTTTCTCTTTCTTGACTTTTTCTTATTGCTCCCTGTAGATCTGATCTTTGGAGCAAGATTTACCCCCACAATCGTACCCTCTCGTGCACAAAGTTGGTGTAGGGCATTCAAACGGTTCTATAACCTAGCTTTTACAAAATGATTTGAACAGACCTCAGTACTCGTAAATTGAAATGATCACGATTAATAGCGCTAGCCCAGAAAAAAAACATCTTTATTATTCTTGGGCGAGTAGAAACTTCAACGTGAGGAAGAAGCTTTTGCTTTTCTGGGTACCTGTTACCATTGTTGAGATACACACGTGTTAAATTAATCTCCTGGTTTGTGCCAAGCACCAAGCATTGATCTCTGTTAAAACAGGTTTCAAAATTCCTGCGAACAAAAACTCTTCAGCTTTCTTCCTTATCTGAAAGCAACCAAAAGAAAAAAAGGACTTTGAGTTACACATACTTACTTGGTGGGTACGCTGGGGTAGGAGGAGATTACTGGTATGCCTGTTCCAATCGAATCTCAAGTATTTGATGTCAGCTGTAAGATCCTTTCTGAAACAGGCAAGAATTTAAGCATACATTGTATGATGGAAATCAATAATTATAACTAATCTTGGTGATTATCGATTTTTGTCTGTAATATTAACTAACCAGAAGGCAAATATCAAGTATTGTTGGGTTATCAAGTATTATCAAGTGTTTTTGATGATTGATTTCAATCAATTAGTCATGCCCTGCTTTGTTTAAGTTCATTATTCTAGGGCCAGGTCAAATGCTGTACTTCACATGAGCCGAACTTTTTTATAAGTTTGCCTGTTGAGTCAAACGCCGAACTTAATTCAGCAGAACTGAACTAAATCATGAAAATAAAGAGGTAGAGGTTGACTTATACATTGGGATACATTAACAAGATTATGCATTTGGTTTGGCTCATGTGATGATTGACGTTTGACCCAAACTCTATCTTCCGCCGTTTTTCACGCCTGGCTGGTCGTGAAGAACGTCGCAGCCGATCTAAATGAAATCAGTCAAACTTAATTGGATCAAACACTGTACTTCATAAGAACTTAACGTATGAGTTTAGTTTGGCTCATGTGAAGTACGGGGGGGGGGGGGGGGGGGGGCGGGGGGGATGCATGTCATTTACATGGACAACATTCCTGATTTTAAAACTAATAATTGTGCCTTCCAGTTCACAAGTAATCGTTTTTTACTGTAGCAAGGATAGAAAATTGTTGTTTTATGGCAGGAGCCCAGTAGTAAAGTATAGAGGGCAGGACTCTCTACATTTTGGCTGAAATACCTGAAATTTCACTTACTGTGTCTCCTGTGGTTTTAGATATTTTTTTAATTAGCCTTTCACCAAGGCGACACCCCCTAAAAGATAAAGATCAATATTTGTACATTGCTTCTCTAGTCTGGAATATTCCAAGAAAAGGCAGTAAGGAAGTTGTTGTTATGTTTTACTCAACAAGCCAGCCATTTTCATTGGCAGAAAAGAATGTTTACACAAGAGACACTGTAATTTACTTTATTGGCAACTTACGTCATGTCACCAAACATGTAACATCTCCTTCTTTTTTTTTCTTTTCTTTTTTGAAAAGAAAGTAAAGGGGGGCAGGAAAAAATGTCTCTGAGTCATGACTCAGTCTATAGAAAAGACTCTAGTCTTGGAAGATTTTGTGGTCTCTTGGATGATCAAGGACATTGGCGAGCATATTGATAGTCGCCAGTTTGGTAGTCTTAAAGGATCTTCTACGACTTACTGTTTACTCGATCTTATCCACAACTGGCTTTCTGAGCTGGATAATCCTGGTTGTTATTTGAAAGCCTGCAGGCTCATTAGGTCTGTCCTTGAATACTGTTGTCCTGTGTGGCATAATGCCCTCCCTGTCAAACTATCAGATAACATCTAGCGAGTACAGAGGCGGGCCCTGCGTATCATCTTTCCTGCACTGCACTACCAAGAGGCCTTAGCTACTACTGGGTGTGTATCACTTCACACAAGAAGAATGGAGTTGTGCAGCAAATTATTTACAAAGATAAATGAGCCAGAGTCCCGTCTTTGCCATCTTGTTCCACCGACTCGGTTTCAGGTGCAATTATTGGCTGCTCCCTTCATAACAAAGACAGACTATCCCTTATAAGTTGTATAATAATACACTTGAAAAAATTACTCGATTGTGATTGGCTGAGAGCAGTGCAGTTCAAGTGTAACAAAGTGCAGAAAGTGTAACACCAGTACAAAAAAGTGTAACACGAGTGCAAATTACAACGAAGATTTCCGAAGTTAAAACGAAGACTTGAAGACTTCCGAAGACCAACCGATGTATTTCGAAGACCGCTGAATATCGTGCGAAACCTTCCGAAGATTTCCAAAGACCACACGAAGATTTCCGAAGAACGCCGAACACTTCCGAAGATCACCCGAATGCTTCTGACGATCACCCGAACACTTCCGAAGATTACCGACGATTACCCAAACATTACCGAAGATTTCCGAAGATTACCGAACACTTCCGGTGTTCTCCAGATATTTTCGAAGCTTCTCCAAGTTTCGGAAGATCAAGGGCAATGCCTTCTGCGTACCTCAGTAGTCAATGTATGGGGTTGAAGCTTAATAAGTAGTCTAGTTTTTCAAGTGTATTATTAACTACTTAATAACCGAGAATGGGGTCGTTACGGGAAAATCTCAAACTGAGGCCTTGCCGTATTGACCGAGCGATAGCGAGGTCAATACAGCTAGGCCAAGGTTTGAGATTTTCCCGTAACGACCGAACTGTCGAGGTTATTAAGTTGTTTATTATATGGCTAACACAACGGTTCTAAGGGAAAAAAAATAGTTCAAGCCCAAGTCGTCACTTCACGGTAATCTATTCATTATTTTTTTCAAAACTCAGGTCAAACGTTTCACCAACAGTTTTCCTGGTCGTGTTTTCAGTGTTTTGCTCTTGAGGCACCAATTTTCAATGTAAATAAAACAAATGTGGCCTTTGGATGACTTTTTGTTGTTTTTGTTCCTAATTTGCATCATCCGTAATCAGCCCGTGGCCATTACGGGAGAATAATGCCCTAGCGCTTCGCTTCGCTTAGCCAATCAGAGCGCGCATTATATCGTATACAAACACTAGCCATATAATAATAATAAGTAATCACATGATTTTTCTCGTGCAATTTGGAATAAATAAGCACAAGTAAATTTTTTCAAAGACCACAAATTGCACTCGCCCTACGGGCTCGTGCAATTTTGTTGGTCTTTGAAAAAATTTACTCATGCTTATTTATTCCAAATTGCACTCAGAATCATGTGATTACCTATACAAACTGAATGCTTTAGATGAAGTTTTTTTCCAGCGATGTGCCTTTATGCTTAAGGCATGTAATTTACACTGTAGGAACCCTTGGGAATTCAATGTATAACTTGATGTATAACTTTAAATATATTTCTAGTTTC
The DNA here is from genome assembly GCA_948470475.1 of Galaxea fascicularis. NCBI lineage: Eukaryota > Metazoa > Cnidaria > Anthozoa > Scleractinia > Euphylliidae > Galaxea > Galaxea fascicularis. The sequence goes on along the minus strand of OX419341.1, from coordinate 16,560,618 downwards.
TAGGTTTTTTATCTAATTGTATTATATGTTATGCTCTTATTATTGTAAGGCCCAGTCCAGTTTGAACATGATGCAGGTAGTTTTATCTTTGTAAAATAATTTTGCAATTCACTTATGTCTAAGCGCAACAATTTTATTAATAAACCAGACTTAATGGTCTGCCACTTCTGCCATCTACATCGGAAAAAGGGCAGTTACATCGAATACACTAACCCTTCCTTTGACTGAATTTCGTGGTGTCATAGTTTGTTGTTTTGTGCTACTTCTCTCAAAACATATACCATATAGCAACTCTAAATGGAAACATTAGTCCAGAAGTGTTGTTGCAGCAGAAATCACAGAGGCTCTCTTTTTTGTCTCTGTAAGCTGTTGTTTACAACTCACATGTAGTAACTTACCATTATATTGTTATTAGTAATCATCTGCAGTCAATATGAGTGTTCCCCAAGTTCACTGTTGAGTACAAAGTACAATGCCATGCCAAAGTAAGCAAACTTGTAATTTAAAAAGACCCAGGAGTCTTACCACTGTTATGGACATGATAACCAATAATTTAGTAATATTAATTTATTTCTCTTTTTTTTCTTAGCTCTGAAGGATGTCATTTGTATGTGGAAGTGAAAGCTAATCAGTGGCCCATAGTTTACTCTGAGAACTACAACATTGGATTCCTGGGCTTAGAGAAGCTGCATCCTTTTGATTCAGGAAAATGGGGAAAGGTTTTTCAGTATCTTAAAGGTGCGTATATGTTGCAGTTAAAAATTAAATTCAGGTAAAAAAATTTTAACCTAGGTTGAAAATCAGTTTCATTTGTCTCCTAACCCTAATATTGAATAATTAGGCTTATGAGGCAAAGGGATATGAGAATCAACCTAGGTTAAAGATCTTTACCTGAATTTAATTTTGACCTGCAATATGTACATAATTTCTACCCTATCTTTTCTCTACTTCAGAGCAAATTGGTGCGGTCATGTGAGGAGGTTCATGAATCTTAAGGGTTATGCAAATCTATCAAGTCACTGTGATTCAGTTAGGAGCTTCAACCATGTCTAATATACAAACTGAGTTGGGTCATTCAACGTTCAAGTTGACTAGTCTACCAGAAGTCAGGTCATGATATGTGAAACGGAAGTGAAGTAGATTGCGGGAAGTAAAGTTCGCACTAATCTGCTCCTGAATATCTTTGATGGATGGTGACAGGTCCTACAACATGACTATTTAGTAGTCAGGTGGTGACAAACATTGCCTCAGCACAGGCTAGTCGAAATAAAAGTGCGAGCTGCAAAACAAGAACACAACAGATGTATACACCTCATTCTTCAAGCCATGAAGCAGAACAGGCATGCTGGGAAACAAGCTGCAAAACAAGAACACTTCACATTGGTAGAGACAAACATTGCCTTAGCACAAAGTAGTCAAAACAAGTGCACTGCGAAACTAGAATGAACAGATGTATATACATCGTCCTTTAAGCAATGAAGCAGAGCAAGCATGCTGGGAAACAAAAACCCTATGTATGGCCTCGCTAATCGGGTCATCGTGAACTGTAACCACTTTTCCATCCCACCTTTCTTAACTATTCATGCTGTGATTTTTTTTTCAAAGTCTCTCATGACCTGACTACCTAAAAGTGGGGTCGACTTTTAGGGGACGGGTTATCACCACCTGATTGGATCATCACAAACCGTCACCACTTTACCAATCCATGCTGCATTTAACCATCCATGCTGCAATTTTTTTTCCAAGTCTCTCACTACCTGACTACCTGAAAGTCGTGGTAACTTTTTCAGTGAAGGATCATTACCACCCAATCAGGTCATCACAAACCGTCACCATACTTTAAACCTGGATTCATGCAAGTTAACAATACCCCTCTGAAAAAAGTCACGACCTGACTTCCAGCAGATAGGTTGACAAACACTGTAGGTAACCCGACTCAGTTCGTGTGTATTGGACAACCCTCAGGAACTTTGCTGTTTGCTCAAATCCAAACGTGCTAATTGTTCACCACATGAATTTTTTATACAAAGTCATATTAGATACAGTGACATATATGTAGTGGCTTATGTTCTTGCAGTTATAGCTTGTTGTGTGTGTTTAATAGAGAATCACATTTGATGAAAACGGACAAAACATTAAAAGTACATTTTACATTTACTGTAAAAGGTCTTAAAAGTCAACATTCAGAGATGAGCTGTTCTTGGTTTGGAACTCCACTTGTCTTATTGAGATCATTGCATGTCTCCCTTGAGGTAACTAGCTTTCAGCAGTGTTGAATGGTTGGTGTGGAGGAAAGCACTTTGAGATTGTCATTCCTGCAATCACTGATGCAGAAGTGTAATTAGCAATGGCACTTATTATACATGTAATTTCATTTAATTATATGAACTCGGTCTAGCCAGTTTTTTTAGTTAGCCCTTTGTCAGAGCAAATTCACTCTGACGAAGGGCTAATACTAGAAATGCCAGCTTTTAGAATCCCTGTATGGTGGTCAATTTACACTATCAACTCCGTTGATAAAACCAAATTTTGGTGCACATGTATGTTACTTGTGTTTGTATTGCCCTTCAAATCCAATTTGTGTGACTTGTTGGTTTACAAGTGAATGTATTTTGTGTTTTGTCTCAGATGCAAAGATGATAAATAATGACAGTGTTGTAACACCCATAGAAGCTACACAAGATGATCTGTTGGTTGTGCATACCCCAGGATACTTAGACAGCCTAAGAGTATGTTGATTGCTTTTTTCCATCATTATCAGTACAGGGCTCAAAGTTGTGACTCACTGGTCACCAATGTGACCAGAAATTTAGTGTTGGCGACAGGTTTTTTGGTTCTGGATCTGATCTGTTAGATAAATAAAGTGTTGCAAAAATTCAATAGTTGTTTTGATTTTCTCATGCATATCGACATAAGCAACTTTTTCACGGAAATTTAAATGGGTCGTGGAAATGTAAATGGGTCTTACCTTTTAAGACTGTTATTCCGAACTTTGTGTTTGGTATTCCTCGGAATTGCATTTTCTTTCATTAAATTAATTTCCTCTTCAGACACATCAACAAAGCACTATAATCACCTCACCGGAGGGTATTATAGCGTAATATGATGCTATTCTCAGCCATTGAGAGCGCGAGAATTTCTATAATGACCTGAGTTATTATTACTAATGTTAAATATTGTGTTACATGTATATTAATTAATAATTTTGTGCTTTGCCTCTGCAGACACATCGACAAAGCACTATAATCACCTCAAATGAGAGCGCGAGAATTTCTATAATCACCTGAGTTATTATGTTAAATAATTATTGTGTTACATGAATATTTAGTGGTGTAACGATTAATCAAATTCTCGATTAATGGTGATTATAACCGTTGGGTTCGATTCACGATTTTTTAATTCCACGTTTCAATTTTGGTTCAATTTTTTTGCATATCTTTTCCATTGATTCCTCAGTGAATTATTTTATTGTGAAATCAGAATCCAGAACTTTTAGACGTTTGCAGATCGTGCAGTCATTTCTGCGCCATTTTGTGTTCCTTGGTAAAAATGTTGCCCTTCTACCACCCCTTGAGAATTTCCAAATAAGGCAAACCACGTGTGACATGCTCATTGTCACATTCTCAAATATGGCAACGAATGAACCGATTGTAAATCCACCTGCATCTTTTAGATCCACTGTGTGGAAATATTGTGGTTTTCCGGCAAAAGACGGTGCATTGATAAAAACATTAATATTTTGCATAATCGAATCGAAATAAATGAAATCGAAAGCCAATACACAGCGTACACTGTAGTTGTTAATGTTATATTTAACTTGTTTAGTGGAGTGCTCGTGTTGCCATGATCTGCGAGGTACCTCCTCTTGCCCTTCTGCCAAACTTTATTGTACAGAGGAAAGTCCTCAAGCCCATGAGAATACAGACTGGTGGATCAATAATGGTAAGTAATAATTAGTTTTCAATTATTATTACAGGTACAGGGTAAAAGTAGAGAAAGGTGTGTAAAAAGTAGTGGTAAGGTCAATATTATGCTGAACATTTTCCTGTCAAAATAATGAGGTGGAATCAAACTCAGAATTTATGGTTTGTTGTTGGTTCTCTACTCTGCTCCAAGAGGTTTCTTATGCAGGTACTCCAGTTCCCCTCTCCTCAAAAACCCAAAATTTCCAAATTTCAATTTGATCTGGATGCAGGACCTCCCTGAAAACCACTTCAGTAACTGGAGCTTCCTTAATTTATAAGTACAGGGGCTCATGATAAGTATCATTTCAGTCTCCTTTTGATGGTAATGAAGTAATAAAACTCGCTTTACAAGAACTGTGTGAGAGGCTTTTGTTGACTAGGGATAACAACAAGTTCTGGGTGTTTAACCTGTAGACATTTGTATTCTTCAGGAAATACTATTTAAAATTTGTCAGATTATCTTTGGGGTTGTTAAGCACACACTGTACGTATCAGATGCTGATAGACAAGGGGGTCTAGGCTCTAGCTATCATTTGATTTGGTTTCATTTTAGGCTGCCAGGCTTGCAGTTGAAAGAGGTTGGGCAATTAACATAGGTAAGAATTTGCTTTATTTCATTATTAATTTTTAAAAATAAAAACATTACCTTTATTTACCCTGATAGCTTCACAAATTACAAAGAAATGCACTGATTTAAAAAATATTAAGCGGTACTGTACATTCAACTGTTTAGGAGGCGGATTTCATCACTGTTCAGGATCAAGTGGAGGAGGCTTCTGTGCTTATGCAGACATAACATTGGCAATCAAGGTACATACAGTGTACAGGATTTACATGTACACTGTACATCAGCAGGGCTTCTGACAGGGTGCTGGAAATAAAATGAAAATTGTGTGGGCAAATGCAGTAAAAAAAAAAGTCAGTTTTGCAGGAGTTGTGTTGGGTTGTCCAATCTTGTAACCAACAAAATAGATTCTCACTGAGCCCTGAGAATGATAATGTCTTCAATCAAAGGGAGCACCAAAGATTTGCTAAACAAAATCAACCACTGCTCTGCCAGTTTTATGCAACAATAAAAAAAAACTTCATGTCAATCATTCAAGCTCGAGTCTTTGCAAAGTCTAGACTGAAACTTAATTGCTTATAAATCGTATAATTGAGGCATGAACAAATCACAGGTGTCTTAACAGGACATTTTTTATTTGAAGGTCATACTTTCCTCAGATTTCATGTAGCTTTTTCGATGAATGAGGTCAATACTTAAATGTTCCGGCATTTTGGATTCTGAAGGAGAACTGACAGCAGTGCCCAGTCCACTGCATTGTTTAGAAACACCTTGTTGTATCTCATCAATGGAGGAGTGTAAGCCGAGCAGAATCTAGAAATCATTGTGATGGATAGGAATGCCTCATTGTGTAGGATTTTTTGGATTTTGGGAAATTGTGTGGGATTGTGCAGGTTTGGTCGAATTGTGGCGAATGGTACCTCCAAAAATCTCAGGAACATTTTGTGCGATCTCAAAATCTCAACAGCGTTTGTCAATAGTCTCATTTATACTGCATTTATTTCAGTCTCGAAGTCTTGCATGTTTGGTCTCGGTCTCAGATTTTGAAATAAGGGTCTCAGTGTCTCAGAATCCCATGGGTTGTCACTAATTTTTTGAGTAAACAGGCCTAGGGATATGCCAAATGTAGCCGGGATTCCCACTAAATTATGGTACAATCAATGTGCTCTTTTTGTTAACTAACAAAGTAGCCAGGGTTGTTAATTAAAATATATACTAGGCAAATTTCTGTCCCCTCGTTTTACAAACTTGCTTGAGGAGGGTTCTCTTTTCATGTAGGTGACGGGTGATTTTTGCTGCCTGTACAGGTTGTAAGTGTAGACAATGAGTATATCTGCAACTCTGATTTTGCCATAAATAAAATGAGAGAGAAATCAATACTTATTTGACCTCCTCCAATATGGCTGCAAGAAAAGATCAATGTGCTTATATATTCAGTTTTTTTTTTTTTTTTTAATGGATGGTGATGAGACAGTCGAAAAGATTATTCCTTTTTTCCTATCAATAAGGGTTTTAGATTAATACCAATAATTTGTAATCAAATTTATCTGACATTGCCTGTATTCAAAGAGCTAGGTAGAGAAATTCAGGCTGTCATTTTAGGGCATGCAAATTTTCTTTGAGGTAGATCCAGATTGATCTCAATCTGCTTCAACAGACAACCACACATTGACTATACCACAAGCTCAATTTCCCAGGGTTTTTTTTTGCACATTGCCACCTAACTTCAAAAATAATTTAGTTATCGCCCTGGAAGTTGCAGGGAGTATGTGGGACTCGAGGCACTCACTAGTCAGTTAGCAGTTTGCATTGCCGGTCCCCACCCCTCCAAAATTTATTGCTCAATTTTAGAAGCATTTATTTCATTATTAATGTTTGCCCTGACTAGAGAAAAATCTTATTTGCTTTTTTCAGTTCTTATTCAAGCATGTGGAGGGTGTGTCCAAAGCCATGATTATTGATCTGGATGCACATCAGGTGAATTTAAATGATTTGATATGAATGGCTCATCACAAAAATTAAAATCTTACAGAAGCACAACTGAAAAGTAACCAGTGCATGAACCAATAATAATTATTAATCATAAAGTGACAGATTTAAGTATGGAACAGTTACACTTATCGTGCAAATTTTGTTTCAACTGAATCACATTGGCCATTGTAAATTTCTTCCAGGAATCTGGAGACTTGGGAATTTTTGTGGAAAATATGGAGACTTGGGAATTTTTGTGGAAAATATGACATACCGGTACATGTAGTTCTGGGATATCACAGAAAAAAGTGAAGTTTGACATTTTTACCCAAATGTCAATGAAAAATCGCGACAATTTTCCATATTTCTGGGAGGACTCAAAGTTACACATACATGTAGTGTTGCTTAAACAACCTGACTATACAATCATGTACCTGTATTTGATGCTGCAAGGTTCCAATGATAATAAGCTCTTTTAAGTCTTAAATTCATTTGATAAGAAATGGGACATCAGATAAATCTGTCAAAGCTAAAGTAATGTTATTACGTAGTTACATGCATGTTTGTTGAAAAGTGATTGACTTCCACTCAGAAAATCAAAAGTCCCATGTCTAGCCCCACCATGCAGTTGCCTACATGTATTTCCCAGGCCACAGACTTGTTTTGCCAGGTTAAAACGTTTCAGGTCATGTGGTGCAAACTAAAAAACATTAACATGGCCATTGATTTGGGATACTTAACAAAAAGATGTTGCGTGGGCCTTGGAAAAAAATCATAGGAACAAGGGGCCAATCTTATAGACTAAGATCAAGGTTAAATGTGTTACATTTGAATAAGAATTAGAATGAGTGTCCAATTAACCAACATCTACATGTATATAATTATAATTATGAGACTTGAAATCATTTTCTTAACATCTTTCTTCTATGTCCTTGACCTCAGTCAGCAGGCCTTTCTGAAATTAGTGAGAGCAGATCCCCTCTGCTCATTAGTATGCCTTGAAATAGAATGCTTAGGAAAGAGTATTAGTTTCAACAGTGTTTTCTACCACTGACTGTTTCAATAGGGCAATGGCCATGAGGCAGATTTTGAGAAGGATGACCAGGTGTACATCATAGATGTTTACAATGCCTACATCTATCCAAGAGATATAAAAGTTAAAAGTGAGTTTGAAAATGTACTCAGATTACTGTACATGACTGCTGTTTCATGTAGTATTATATTACAGTAGCAATACCTTCTTGTAATCCAGCTGCTGTTAGTGGATCAGGGCCTTTTAACATGTTCATGTTTAATAATCAGCCTGTTTTTTTAAATATTGGCTGGTGGTTGAAGTGAGGAGTTGATTAAACTGTCAGAATTCCCCATTCCCCTAGTAAAAACAAGTGACAACATGCAACTTTTTGTGGAGGAAAAAAAATAAAGGTATGAACTGTGACCATGAAACAATGCATGAACTGGCCACTTTGTAGGTTAATTTTACTGTGTGTACAATTTTAAAATGTCTTGTTTTTCATAGGTGCAATAAAGAAAAATATTGAGTTGTGGCATGGAACTGAGGATGCAGAATACATGCCACTGTTAAGGAAGTAAGTACTGTATTGGTCAGTGCACTTGACAACCTGGTGGGGGTAGAAAGGGGAGATAAATTTCCCACCTCATGTTACTGTGTGCTGTTGTCCCATGCCCCAATTCTCCCAGGCCTCTACTGCCTGCCCCACCCTCCCCCACCATGACTTGACCATGACTTGATATAATGGCAGCCATGTTGGAGGAGCAAAACAAAAGAACGGTGGCCATGTTGGATGAGTAAACCAGTCTTCTGGGAATTGACCACTATTTTTATGCAAAATTTTCCTTTTGTTTCAATAAACCAATAATCCACTGGTCACGAGAGCAAGCACCCTCTATTGACCAAATTGTTCCCAAGTAGCTATAAACTATGTAACCAAAAAGGGCAATATAAGGATTAGTTTACATTTTCCTTTTAATGTTTAATGGCCCAGCTCCCACAATTATTCTGTTTCTCAGTGGTAGAACATCCCTGGCAGACAATTAGAATTGTAGACTGGTGAAAAAAAAATACATCTTTGATGTTCCTATTTTGTTGCAGACATATTCCTGAAGCACTGGATTCCTTTAAACCTGATGTTATTGCATATAATGCTGGTAAAGTTCTATGAAAAAAATTCAGGAGAAAATACGTTACCTTAGAAGAATGTGTACTAACTTTGAATGAAATTATTTCAATCAGAAATGATGGTTGTTTCCCTGAAAGACTATTCATTTGCTAAACTTAATACAGTGCACACAGATAGACTTGTATCAATGTGTATTAGGAACTTGGTTACCAGGGTCTGTATCCCTGGGCCCTGATTTTCTTACTTGGCACCAATCAAGCTTAAATCTGGGGCTGGAGCAGGTGGGAGGTTTATCATTCCTCACTCTTTTCTTAAGGTTACCGAATACCTTTGGCGGTGTCTCATGTTCAAGTGATGTTGCGCGTCCGGTTTAAACTGTAGATGCCAAAACCCTAATATCAAATCAAAGCTTATAGAGCTGGCTATCAAACTATACCAAGAATTTGAAAAACTGAATTGTCAAATCTTCACAACCTCTAAATGTGAACGTACCCGACCTCACTCCCAGGGTTCTGTCCTACTTTTCCCCTGGGGCAAAAGAGAGATGAGTAGGAGAGAACCCTGGGAACTAGGTTGGAGCTTACCTTTTCAAAGATACAAGTTTTGCCATTTTTTCTTTCGCTAATTTAATTTGTTCCTCAGTTTCCGGACCCATGCATGTTGCCATAGTCAATTACAGTGAAAAGTTACAGAACATTTTTTGAAATAGTATTTTAACAAAGTGGAGTGATCATACAAAAATCGCTCTCGGAGAAAAATTGTTTCAAAACAAAAAAAATCGCAGACTTTTGTTGTTTATATGTGAAACTAGCTACTGTCACAATTTGAGGGCAAGCAAACCAATTCCCTTTACATTTTAGCTCTTTAAAATGTCCCCTTCAAGTGAACAAATTGATTTGAGAAAATGGTGCTAACAATGTCAATTAAAAGGGGAACCTTTTCTTCCAGCTAAATCTTAACACTGACATTTCTACACCAATATTTAGTCTTTTTCAATAATTTCTTTTCTAAAGTAGAGATCACACTTTGACTGTTACTGTAACCCAAATATCCAAATTCAAAGAAAATTGCCAATGAAGGTAAACAGTAACCTTAGCAAGAGGGAGTTCTTAAATCTAACACTATGAATGACCCTTCTCTTCATTAGGGACTGACATTCTTGTGGGAGACCCCCTCGGCAACTTAGCAATTTCACCTGAGGTATTGCTTAACATTTACATGGTTACAGAAGTGAAATACTGAGTACCAGTAATATGATTTAACATATTTGCCAAAGTGGAGGAGGCCAGTGATAAATACCACTGACCACCAACACTGAGGTGAATAATATTGGGTTAGTATAATAATATACCACAGCAGTGGGATAACATACAGTGTAGCTCAAAAATAATGATTTTGAACTCATTTATTCCTGTCAACAATACGCAAGTTGCTTGGAGGTGAATAGCACTTGCTATCCCAAGTTTGAATAGCCAATCAGAGCATGTTAAAAATACTATCCCCTATTTTAGTATGTGCTAAATAGTAAATATTTTATGCAATTTTAGTTTCCTTGGTAGTATTTTATTGGACACATCAAATGATGCTCGTCATTCTCCTGTCTCCTTCACTTACATGTCTCCCTACTGCTTATCCTCCTATACATTTGCCAAAATTTTTACTGCCACATTTGAACATGCTCTACATGTAGGTTGATTTTATCAATCAAATTTTGGCTGTGGTATGTATTCCGCGTGGAGATTCATAAGATGCTTTAGTATGCTTTCATAATCCCTTAAGTGGCATTCTTATTTCATTTTGTTTTTTAGCACTGTTGCCATCATGGACAATTGTTCCTACTTTGAGTTGTCCTTTTAGCATCAAAAGGAACAAACTGTTGTGCAAAATGGGAACAAATTGTTCACTTAGAGCTAAAAGGAACCTTTTGTTCAGAATGTTTCACATTGAAAGGAATGTTTTGTTCCTTAAATGAGTGGCTTAGGAATAAGTGTTCCCAATGGTATTGTTCCCCTTTTATCCGTTTGGTCCTTTTTGTGCAGTTGAGGAACAATTGTTCCTATTAATGCATTCCCTTTTGGAATAGCTGTTCCTTTATGCTGGCATGAGGAACTTAAGTTCCCAAATACTTGCATTCTTTTTTCTTGTAAAGGAACATTAATTTCTTCCTTTCTTTCATCGTTCCTGCTTTAAAAATTGGTTCCTTTTCATTCACTTGCTGAGGAACAATTGTTCCCATTAATGGTTCTGTTTTCAATGAAATGTTCCTTTTTATTGGCATGTGGAACAGTTTGTTCCTAACCATCAGTTCCCATTATATTTGTGCAAAATGGTTCCTATTTAGAAAAAGACTGTCCCCTTGTGCATGTTGTTCACCCGAAACATTCTTCTATTCTTGCCATCTATGTTTATCGCTAAAGTTCCAATTGGCAAAACGTTTGGTGTAGATTTTTAAGCTCGAAACAACTCGAAACAGAGTCAAAAGCTGATTTTAAATGACATTTCAAGGCACTTATTGACTTGTCCAGACAAGTTTGAGCAGAATCGCACCAATACCATATGTCACCTTGGATTTGCAAGACATAGTTTAATCGAGAATAACAAACATTGACAAAGATCAGAGGCATGCCATGCCTGAGCAAGCAGGAGCAAGTTGGGACAAGTTGCAGAATGCAACAATTTTTTTTGTTTCCGTCGCCTTTGTGAAAGAAAGGCAAGGTTGACTGGTCAAAAATCAATGGCTCATCACCAAAACCCAAACGGCTTCACTTGGAGGAGGAGGAATTGAGTTTTGAAGTGCTGGACTCTAGCCTGTGTTCTCACAGTCTGTTGTTCAAGTTTATCGATCACTTGCAAGACAAATGCCATCTCTGAAATAATCAACTTCAGAAAAATAAATGGCGCCTCAGACACAGTTCTTCGAAACTTGTCATCAACAGAATTGTGCCTCAAAAGAGTTTGCAAGACAGTGGCAAATGTGATGAGATTGCAATGGACACAAGATCTAGACATCGAAACTCTGGATGCTAGGAGCCACTGGGCAACCATGGAAGAACTGTTAGAAGTGGTAATGTTTCATTTGCCTCATTATGAAAACACCGTGAAGACCTGCAAGGCAGGTCAGGGCCAAGTCAACCCCTTGGACTTTGTGACATTCGCCACAAAATTTGTGGCAGTGTATTTGTTCATCAAGGTGAAGGGGTCTCGCTGTATGACTTATCAGTCCTTGACAGTCGACATGGTTAGAACAGCCAAAGAGAACGGGGGATTCATTGACCAAAAAAGTTCAACACTGCTGGCAAGTACGGATTTCACATTGCACATTGCGTGCCCCCTGAGAGAATTACCCCATCATCAAGCCAATTGCAAATCCAAAGAAGTCAGCACTGGGTGTTGAAATTTACAGCATACAAGGAAGAGTTTCTAAAGGAAGGGATTGACAAGCACAGTTTTGGACAATGGGCCACAATTTTGAGAGATTCCAAGTACACATTTCAAGACCGCAGAACAGCGGACTCTCTAAAGAAAAGGGCGGGACTCAAATTTTCATCGGGGCCATGCACCTGAACTGAACACTTTTCTAAACACCGCAACATGTTTCTTTTTGTGGAGGATATATCTGCTACACGGAAGGCTTAACGTGCTTTTGCATTCAACTAAAGTTTGCAATATGAACCAAGCCATTTCAGAGGTTAACGACTCACAATTTTATTCATGGTACCCAAACAAAATGAGGATTCAGTTCCTCAGTGTTGCAATTTATGGTGGATGAGGACAAATTTCTAAAGAAAGGCATTGATAAGCACAGTCTTGGGCAATGAACTGCAATTTTGAGACATCTAGATTTCAGTTTTCAAACAGGCAGGTCGGCCCCTAAAAGGACTATACCGGACCAAGGGAAATAGTTTGAGAAGGTAGAACTCCACATGTGTAACTAAGCACAAAGTTCATTTAATGTTTGACTAGATTGCATGGATAAATCTACATACCGCGATAACATTCGACTTGAAAAAAACGTGCTTTGTTTTTCATTTTGCTTACATCTACTATTGACTTTCGCTCGAAAAATAATTCGTAATAGTGTTCCTGGGCGCCTTGCTTGTGCACTGACTGCCGGAGGTTCTCTTCCTTTTCGTGGTGCAGCTTGCCTGGAGCAGTTCATCAGAGATTTCTCAGTCACCTTTCTGATGCATTGGTGGAGCACGAGTACTCGGGATGGGTGTGATGAAAATTCTGTTGTCGCCCTCATCGGCGGCATTTCCTCCTCCAGAACTTTGTGTACCTTGAACTTTGAGTGCCGGCAGCCTCTCTGAAACACTCGTGACCGGGTGATGCTGTTGCATGCTCAACAGACCCAGTGCTGTGCTGGGCTTCCATTTGGCCCAGACTTCAGCAGTATCATAGGTGCCGACATGTGGTGATCTTTCACTTTTTCCGACAGCGCTTGCATGCAGGTCTTCATGTCGGCGCGAATCGCACGGTCATTGCTCGCTTGGTATCAGTCACAGCACTCCTTGAGCTCCTTTTCCGTGGCCCGGAGCCAAGCGCCCTCAAATGCTTTGCTAGCAGCTTCTCAACGTGCCTGTTCTTGGGCTGCCTTCTGTGCCTGTTGATGGTGCTCAAGGTCCCTCACAACTGGACTGGGGATCGGTTCTTCGGGATCTGAAGAGACAAGTTCCGTGTTCTGGGTCGAGACACCCCTGTTCTTTAGCAGGATTTTGCGCCATTTGTGCTGTTTCCTTCTCAACTTCTCTGCTCTGCTCCTCTTGGTCCTCTCTGCCTGAATCATGTGTATCACTTGCTTGTGACGAAGGGTCTCCAGTTGCAGCCCTCTGAGGCATTCCTCCAAAGAGAGCATGATGTCGCCCGCCTGACTGGCATCTGATTGGCTGTCGGAAATTTCTGTGGCGTCTTGAGAGTGTTGGCCTTCTACGGCAGCTGGCTCTGTGTTTTTGTCCATCTCGTCATCCAGTGACAGCGCTTGTAGTGCTTCTTTCTTGCTCTGCTGCAAGATGCTGTCTTCGTAAAACAATCGCACCTTTTCCTTTTTCGTTTCTGTTTCTTCTTCGTTGGGCGCATGGTGGTGTGCCTTCTTGGCGTTTCCTGTGGCCCAGATCAGACAATCCATGGGGTGCTTTTTCAACCAGGTGGACGCACTCTTTCTCAGGTTTGCCAAACTCTTGAACTGGTATGTTCTCAGTCTTCTGTCCATCGCCGGTTGATCGGACGGTCCAAAGTTGAGCCTTCTCTGACTCGTTATCAACTTGAGACAACGATTTATGAAGGACTTCGCCCTCTGATATTTCACGTAGTGCACGGAATAACCACCCTGCGTCAATGTTTTCCAGTGATCGATGTCAAGGGTTGACCGTGAACGGTGTAATCATTGATTTGTTAAAGGCACGTTGTTTGGTAACCGTGGCTACATTTCCGTGATGTACTAGGCTGAGGATCGGGAAAAATAAGCTCGTCTTACCGCTGTTCACGTCTCAGACCAGGCAGCGCACCTTGTCGTTGTACTTTTTCCCATTGTAGTTGAGCAGCTTGACGAAGTCTTTGCAGAATCTACATACGTCGTCTGGACTGAGGCTGTTCTCCAAAATCTCACGAAAGTATTTTGCATCTGGCACTTGGTTTTACTCATACGGGCAGAATGCTCTTGGTGACTTTTTACCAATTTGGTGTTCTTCAATGGCATCCTCCATGAATTCCCCTTTCTTCAGTGACCAGCAAACACCTTTGCTCACTTCTATGAAATCGTAATCGACAGTCAATGGCCGAAACAGCTCACAGGAAGGATCCAATGACAGTTCAATGACTCTCTTCATCTGCGGAAGCATCCTCGACTTAAAGCGTTTGTTGATGGCCAGGGTGTTCACAAAAACCTTTGCCTCACACTTGTATAAAAAAGTGAACATGGACCTGGCATCTCTCTTATAGATCTTTCCCCTGTAAGTACCATAGTCAAGCTTCCCCATAGCAATCGCTATATCGTTAACGAGGATGGTAAGATTGTTGGAAAGAATCTTTTCTTCGTCACATGAAAGCTGGCTGGTGGATGCTTGAGATGTTGTCTTGTTGGTCGCAAAGCCAATTTTAGCTTAACCACAGTCCGACGTTCGATTGCACTCAGTAGAGACATGTGAAATTTCTGATTAACCAGGTTTATTCGCACCACATTTTCACTGCCGTAATCGTCCAGCTCTTGGGTACCGAAAACATCATTACCAACTGCCTTCCGAACTTCTTCTTCGTAGCAGTCTTTGTACGAGGATCTCACAAGGTCTTTCATGAAAGGGTTTTTACGATCCTTTAGCACTTTGTAGAGTTTGCCTGTGGCCAGAGAGTCCCACCCTCTTGGAATTGTACCTGAAATGTATAAAATTAAAGGAGATTGTTAGTGGCCACTTTGATGAGAAAGGACACACGAAACTGTGCACGCTTTCAAAAGACACAGAAAGGAACCCGAGGATATTATTCTTTTATCTCCCTCTATATTCCACTAATGTTTTTTGGGCTCAGAGAGGGCTTGGATGATGTCAGAATTGGCAATCGATTCGAAAAAAATTATAATAAGTAAAGAAAGTAATGTCGTTACCTGGGTTGCTGTGACATCCAGTCTGCAATTCAGCAGAGCCTTGTGTACCGAAATAGTGCTGGCAGGGGCACCATTAGTCGTTGTCAATGCGACCCAGGTCTTGGTCAAGGTAGTTCTGTGAAACATGCAACCAATGTAAACAAGGCTGTTATTCTACCCACTGAATGGCACTTGTTTTTCAACAGAGATGTATGCTGCGTTTTTATCACGATTTAGGATCAAACTTGTTGATGAAGTTCAAAAGTGATGCTATCATCCAAGTCATTTACAACGGCCCTTTTTGTTTGTTTATTTATTTTTTTTGGGCTTGTGGTGGTTGCCTTTTGCAGTGTAAAACTAAAATTAAATATGCCTGCTATCTCAAAGTAATTCTGTGATCGATTACTGTTCAGCAGGATACCTACAAAACAAAAAGTGAAACGCTTTGTCACATCAGTTTGTTTTTCAACAAACACGGCATCCATGCAGCTCTCCATCTCTTTGCCCTCCTCCCTCTCTCACTCTATGTTCTTTCAACCCATCTCCTTTAACATTGTGTTCTTCCTCTCCCCCTTGATATCTAGCAACTGCACCGTCCTTTTTCCCCTTCCCTCCCCTTGTCCCTTCTACCCCTCTCCTTCTTCCTCTTTTTCTCCTCTGTACCTTCCATTCAGTCCGTTATCCCACTCCTCTCTCCTGCAAACCTTCCTTCATTCCTTCCCCTCCCCCTACTGGTTTGTTTGTTTTGTTGGCCCCTCTCCTTCTCTCTCCTAATCTTGCCCTCCCATTTTCACTTTTTTTCTCCTCATCTTCCCTCTTTCACCTTTTGCTCATCATTCCTTCTAGCCCCCTTCCTTCTTCTCATTTTCCTGTTTTCTCTACCTTTCCTTCGTTGTCCCTAAATTCCCTCCCTATTATTGTCTTCCACCTCCTTGTTTGTTTGTGCTTAACACTGTACATAAGCAACTGTTAGAGCCATAGGTATTCTATTACTGTGGATTACAAACCATTTTCTTAATGTTAGGGGATCATTGAGAGAGATCAGATTGTGTTTGAAGAGGCTCGGAAGAGAGGAATTCCAGTATTCATGTTAACGTCAGGTGGATACCAGGTACACAGTGTAATGGTTTTCATAAAGCTCAGTATTGTGTTCATCAGATTCTATAGCCACTCACATATTAAATACATATTAAAATACTTTTTACAAACAATCTTTTCAGAGAAGGACGGCTAGGATTATTGCAGACTCCATACTTAACCTGCAGCACCAAGGTCTCATTAGCTGTAATTATTCAGAATCTGGTAAGTTTTTTATTATCACAATCACGTCTAGCTTGAGCAGCACTTCCTTTAGTTTGATCACTTGGCATGAAGCAAGTTATGTTTATTATGTGGATTCATTGTGCAGTGCTTTGAAACTGTTAGTTTCTGAGACACCTGTATTAATTGTGAAATTCTGGATGATTGTGACTATTTTACAGGGCTGTCAGCCCTCAAGTCTTCAAATAATTATTGAGAATTGATAGGGAAGGGTGGTAGATGATGTCATCATTAGCATTGTAACATTTCATCTGAATGGTTTATTTTCTTATAAATATTTATCCATGTTAACAGTAAAAATTAGTAGTCAAATATTTAAAAAAATTTTGTTGTGAAAGTCGGGTCTCACAAGGAACGGCAAACTTTGGCGATTATCCAGGAGATTTGAGACTCTAATTTGGAGACCGGGAGTTATGGTCTGAAATCTGGTGTCGCCCAGATTATCCGGGAGGGTGGACAGCCCTGATTATATGGACCAAATTCAAAAAGCTGATATCTAGATTAACCCTTTGACCCCTAACAGTGACCAGTATGTAATTTCCCCTTGCAATGTTGCTACTTGCTTATTCATACATTTATTTTATGAGAATAAACAAAATGGTCACCAAAGATGGAATGCCAAGACAATTGACCAAAGTCTCCCAATTCAAGTCATAAATGATGCATCTAGAGTTCATTGAGGGCTTATTAAGGTTAATGAGGAGCCATGTGGGTTGGATGTCTGTAAGCTAGCATTGTTAATTAATAGGCTCACCTCATAGCACTGTTTTGATTATGGTTGCATTCTTACTTTTATAACATTGTTTTGATTTTCTCCTCATTTCTTTATAGGACCAAGAGGAAACAAAGGAAAGAATGAGAAACAAACAACATACAAAACATTCTAGCTCATTATTTTATAGCTGGGGCAAACTCTGTGAAAAGGTCAAACAACCCTTATTAAATTGTTAATATCCAAGATTATCTGGATTCAGCCATACCCAAAAAGAAGTTAATAATTAACAATAATTATTCACTGAAGTGGAGGTGAATAAGTATTGTTTTAATACATACCACATAAGCTGAATAACTAGTGTCTTGTTGTTGAAATCATGCTGCCAAACATTAGATATTTCATTGTTTACATTGAAATAATTACAATTTATAGTATAGTGCTTGACAGTTGTAAACAAGGCATTGCATTTTGATTTTTTGCCTTCAAAGTTGAGATTGAGAAGATGAGTAACTTACCATTAAACCACACTTTATTTTTGTGTTCTTAGTATAGCCTCCTTGTTTATTGAAATAATTTATTTTCCTCTTCAGAAATTAAAGTAGAACAGGAAGCCATTTTATCTTCAGCTGCTCAGAGGTGAATAGTACTTTGCTAATCACTTCCAAGTTTATTGATCAGAGTGCGCAAAAAGTACTATTCACTTGTGTGGCACATACTTATTATTAGAGTTATTTGTTAGGACAACAGTTACAGGCATAGTTTGAATGGAGATCTTTATGCAAACAGACAGTAGTTCTAATCAACTGAAAAAAACATGATAGTTGCTATTTGCATTCCCCAGCAGCTATTGTGTATGTATATGTGCAATTAATTCAACTTCATCAACTAGCAAACGGGTTTTGTTAGAATCTAGCTTGCCTAATCTGTCAGCCAACCCATGTGACAAAAGATTGTTTTTGCTGGATATTGATGTACCGGTACATGTAACTTATATTAGAATCTTGACAGATCTAGAGTTAAATCCCTGTGATGATTGATCCAGTTTGAAAAGGTACAGAACTGTATTCAGGCTGTACAAAAATCACAGTAATCAGCAACTTGTGGGTATCAGATGAAGAGTTGTGGGCATTTTTTCATACTATCTGTTCCATCCTGTGATGTTCTTGCATGTAATTATTGTTTTTTGTTCAAACATCCATTTGAAATAAGTTGAAAATTTATTTTGCGTCATATTGCTCAGAAAACGTTTGCAGTCCTAGTGGGACTTTTAAGTATTAAAATACTTGAACCCACAACCCTCCTGTTTTAATTAGTTGGGACTCAGAACATTACCATATATGGATAATTTATTTCCAAGGCACTTTCATGTGAGCAAGCCTGTTGTCTGTCATAAATAAAAAACATTGGACAAAATAAAGCCCCTGTTGATAAATCTAAGAATGATTGTTTCTTAGCATGGCCCAATAACTTAATTCTTCTCCTGAGGGAATGATCAGTCACTCAGTCACTCTTTCTAATCATGGAAACTGCTGGCAGCTAGGATTGTCACTCAGAGTTACAGTACACTGTGCGTCATTTACAAGGCTTACATGTATATCTCTTGAAGAAAGCTCTTCATAAAGCTCAGATAAAGTCTGTCAAGGTCATTCCCCAGAAATAGAAGACACAATAGATTTTATTTGAAACTTTGCTAGGTGGTTGCCAACGTCAAAAACATCAAAGAAATGCAATAAAAACAGAGGGTCCCCAATTGTCTGTTTTCATGCTTTGCGGCTTTAGTTTATGCCAACTTTGGTACATTGTTAGCACAGTTTAAGTTGATAGCCAAAAGTGGTGTGGGACTCAATAATTTACAAAAACGGGACAGAAGCAATGGGATATAGGTTAATTTTGTCAAACGACCATCATCCATGGTCGAAATTTAACCTCTCAAAGGTGAAGAAAATATGAACTAATGAAAGATTAGATGTGTTTTTTGCATCTCCGCTTTACCAAACGAAACCAAAAGCGCATCATTCTGGTAAATGGATGATTTCATTTGACTTCAACAAAGAGATTTGTCGTTCATTTGTTACATAATTCAGATTTATGCTATTATTTATACCCAGATATTTGCCAAGTCACACACAATTTCACACAAACTTCTCAAAGTTTCTGACTTCCTCAAAGAGAAAAATGGAGTTCCTAGTATTGACTTTCAGATCAACGTAAACTTTTTTAATTCTGTTCAGTCTTTTATCTCTCAATCAAATCGTTTTTCGCAGTTGTTTTTGTTTTTTTGTTTCTTAATTCATCCATCCATGACAATTAAAAATTTAATCTTAACTGCATTACATTATAGCTCTCTAGATGAGTACTTTGTGCTCTTAGAGCAAATGCTGTGAATAAAATACTGTTTAAATGAAAACTTCTCCAAGGTACGACTCACACTTTCATGCTCGGTGCGGCATGTACAGCGCTGTATAGGCCTCAAAATTTAGGGCTGTATGTGTGAGGCTGAAAGACTAGAAATTGAAGACAAAGCACACCCTTGCTGACCAGTCTTCTAATTTAATGAATGGCACTGACAGATGCGTTTTATACAAGTAACATCCTCATAAAATTTGTTAAAATAATTGGACATCCCACTGTAAACAAGCCATGGGAATCTACACCATAATCACATTGATTGTCTAGTATGTACAGTCCTTCCATGGTCTCAAAAACTTGCAGAAATGTTCCCAAACTGGAAGCTTCCCTAAAAAATTTGCTCATTGCTAAAAAAAAGTCCACATTGTCTATCAAAGATGCTTTATCTGCTTGTAGTGTTAAACTGCATAAAATAGGCTGCTGTGGGGATGTTCGTGTAAACCTCTTTGTCAAAATATTCCATTCTGCAAGGAAAATCAACAATTAGGTGTTATTTCAGTATTGTGAGGCACACATTCCCAAGCGCAATTTTAGTCTTCAGTGCAGAATGTGAGCAAACAACCCACACTGCATGGCATTTTGTACAATCAGGGCCCGGATGTTCACAAGCGGGATAACACTAATCCAAGATTAAAAACCAACAAGGCTTTTATTTCTCTATCCCCAAACGTTGTTCAACACTGACATTCTAAAAACTTTTACATCAAAGGAAGTCAAAAACTGAAACCCAAGTTTACACTAATTCTGGATTTAATTAATTGGCTTTCGAACAACTGGGCCCAGAACTATACTGTGGGCCTACACTGTACTTCCTTAGGGGAAAATCCCCAGCCTGTGGCCCTTAATGACAGCCCAGTGCCTAAGTGCGAGTAAAATACCTTTTCGGGCCCATAATGTTTTCAGGAGTTTTGAGAAACATACCAGGTTTAATTTAGAACCTTTACTATTCATCTTTACCAAGTTGATCCAGTGGGGAGAAGTTGAACTTACTTTGCTCTCTGTTCAGCTGATAGCCTCCTGTTCTCATCAGCCTGATCTCTGTTAATCTCTTTCTGCTTTCTTTCAATGCTACGCTCAGCCAGGATGCCTGCCTTGGCTTGTGTCAGTCGCAGTCTGTTGTATTCCTTCTCCTGTTCTTCTTCCTGCTGTCTAAGTCTCTGCAAAATAGGACACAATTGCTTGAGATGCAGTCAATTTTAGGCTTGTCAACTTTAAGGTTGCAAGATATTTACCTCAATAAGTTACAACGCAACTCCCTCCCACTTGACAATTTTGGCTCCAAAATACCTGTAGGTAGTAGGTACAGTACAAGCCCAGGGGGTACTCCAGATTTCAAGTGATGGGGATGATCAATGGAGGCAAAAATCAAAACCTACAAAAATCCCTGCACCAAAAATTAACTTCCAAAAATTCCAAGCCAAATCTCAGAGCCATAAATATTATTCGCACAACTACACAGCCAGGATACATGGGCACTTCCCTCCAATCTTAAATCAAGTCTCACCAAAAAAAATGATATGCTAAACATACACATACATGTATCAGTGACAGTGAAAAATAATGTCAACTATTGTGACATTTTCTCCTAATAATTACCTTGTTATAGGAGATAAGCAATGCACATTGACAATGAAAAGAAAATTTACATCACACAAAATTAACGTGAATTTTTCAAAAGTTAGGTTTACATGCATTAAATTAACACAATTTTTTTCGCTAAACATCTTGCTTTACACGTACTTTACATTTCTGAACACCAAACTGCATTTTGGCTTCCGTCAACAAAACTTTCCAAGACAAGTCCACATATGTTTCTAAGTTTTTTTACAGCCGAAAATTATTTTGGTTTTGAAGCCTAACTGTAACGAAATAAAGGTGCTTTAAAATAACAATGTTGTAAAATGGCAGGCATTAAATTTCCTTCTTAAACTCATTACAGTCAACGCGCTTCACGCATGAACGCTCGGCGACGTAAGGTTCCAATATTCACGTGAATGCTTCGTGAATGAATTTGATTGACATGCCTTCGCCACGAGATTGAAAGATAAGGATCACGTTTCAAATAATCGAATCATTCAGTTGAAGATTTCGTGCTCAAACGATTGAAAGTGGCGGAAATTCTTATAAAGATAAAGATTGAGGGCAACAGCAACGCTCTTGCGTTTGTTGAGCGAACACAACCTTATCTAAGCAAAACGCTTAAAGAAATAAGACAGGACATCGTTTCCGAAGTAGGAGAATTGTTGCCTCAAAATTTTAAGTTTGTTTGAACGCGAATTCTAGTGAGCGCTATCCAAGAAGAAAAACTGCATCTTCAAAAGTGCATAGGAGAGGAAGAGAGCGGCAAAGTATTTAGTTTGTCAATTCAAGTACACAATAGCTTGGAAAAGAAGGATTCTCGGGAAATTTTCACCAAGAAAATTTCTAGACATCCTGGGTTTTAATACATGAAACCACGAGTAAACGAGCGCATATTTTAAAAACGCAACGCGGCGGTGACACAGTCGCTCATTTGTTCCCGCGCAAAAACAACCGCACTCCGTCGAAAAATAATTTGAAAATAGTTTTCATCTGTAATAACTGCAGATTTCTTATTTTCAATTTTACCACGAGTTTTTTACTGCTTTTAATTTATAATTGTGCAACTGAAGGTTCGAAGAATCATTTCATAATTGTTCAGAAGTGGGAATATTGCTGTGAATCAAGAGTATTCCACTCCAATGACAAAGTAATTAAACAAAAGCATACTGACTAAATTAAGTAATCACATCTCACCTCTTTCTCCTCAATCTGCGCCCGTTGAATGTGCCTTATTTCAGCCAGTTGTGCTGGACTCATTCCCTTCCAACGATCAGTAATCACCCTATGAGGTCCAAATGCACTCTGAGCAACATCTGGATTCTCAGTGAGTATGTCTCCAAACACATGATTAGAAATTTCAGTAAAGTTGTCATCCTGCTCCTGTTGATTCTCTGAATCTTCCTTGGCCTTTCTCTCTCTAGCCAAAGCTTCATTCATGTCCCTAGTTGCCATGTTGATGGCACGACGACAATCTTCTTCAGCCCTTGCAAGTTCACATGCCCTCTGATCCATTTCCCTGGCTTTTAGTTCATATAGGTGGTCTGCATACTTTTGATTTGCAGTTGCTTGGTTCTTCTCATTTGTCTGTTGTTTCATCCATTCACTGTGAATGAAACATTTCCATTTAGGGGCATTTACAAACGTGAACTTATTCTGAGACAATTTTCATCTAAGGAAGAGTTTCACCTTTGCCTCTTACTGTTTACAAGATTCTGGGGTGAAATTTGTTCAATAATTTAATGCCAGTGCTCCTGGGGAAAACAGAAGACTTCTACAGTCATGTACATTAAATTCAATCAAAATCAGTTTTGCCCTGGGAAAAAATGTTAAGCAAACATTTTGTCCCTGGACGAAACTGATTTTCATCCGACAATGAAACAACTGACAACAACAATATTATTATATATTAACAAATTTTTGTCTTGAGAGGAAGTGCATCCTGGGATTAACTCATAAAGGCCACTGTAAACCTTCAGATTGACAATTTTCTTCAAATTTGGATTTTTTGGTTAAAGTAATGATCAACATGGGATCTCTAATGTAAAAAGCATTATTGAAAAAAATTAAATATTAGCAGAGAAATGGCAGTTTTATATTTTGGCCAGAGATAAGAATTAACCGTTTAATTGACACCTTAGTGCTGTTTACTTGAATCAATTTTTTCACTTGAAGGGGACACCTTAAAGAGCTTAAACTCAAAGGGAGTTTGTCAGTTTGCCCTCAAATATAAGGACAGTGGCTAGATTAACATAAATTATAATCAACAAAGAACAATATTGTCTGTGAATTTTTTATTTTGAAACATTTTTTCTTTCAGAGAGATTTTTGTACAATCACTTCATATTTTTTTAATATTGTTTCAAAAATGTGCTACATGTATATAACGTTTCATTGTAAATGAGTACGGCAAAACGCAGACACTTTGTTTAACTGCTTTGGGTCCCGAAACTGAGGAACAAATTAAATTAGCGAAAGACAAAATAATTTCACTTTGACTTGTAGCTTTTGAAAGGTGATTTGAATGCTCGCATTCAGAGGTCATGAAAATTTCGACAATTCATTTGATTTCAAAATTCTTGGTATAGTTTGATAGCCAGCTCTATAAGCTTTAATATTTTGATGTAGGGGTTTAGGTATCTACAGTTTAAACTGGACAAGATACATCGCTTGGATGCAAGACAACCCTGAAGGTATATGGTATTACCTTAAGTGTAACACATTGCTTGAATTAAAAAAATAAAGGTCTTCCAAATTGCTTCTTTTTTTAACATTTTCTCCAGTGTCTGCAAATTGGCCACCCCGGCTAATAATATTGTTGATTCATTGTAAGTTATGACCAAAAACACTGGGGTAGCTTTCAAAATTGACTTCATCCCAGCATGATACCATTTGTAAAGTAACACTGTACCTTTCATCCTAGGATGAAATCAACCATGTAAATGAAAATTATTATTTCATCCTGTAAACACAGTCTTGGTTAAACATTCCCTGGCTTGGCTCTTATGAGTTATATATCTTACAATACCCCAATACCTTACAGGGGTCCTCTCCAGCAACATCCCCCACCCCTCTCCCCCACACCAAAAAAAGAGAAAAAACAAAACCTGGGAAAACACATTCAGTTGTAGTCTTTCCTTTACTGTTTTGGTCTTTCTATAGTGAACTTACAATGACTCCTACTTATTAGAATATCTTTAGCTCCATTTCATTAAAGTTTTGTTTTCTCTTGTACTATTAGTAGAAACACATAATCTGCACTCACCGTGCCTGTTCCTGTTGCAGGTTTTGTCGTGCCTTGCCATTCAAATCTTCACCAACAAATTTCTGAAGTGATGAAACACCACATCTTGGATCATCATCTGATACTCTGGCAGGCTTATCCTTCTTCAAAGCATCAGGATCGTTCAGATCAAACTCACGCCGGCCGTCTGGCTGTTGGTGCGACTTTCGAAATTCGTCCACTGCCTTGTTCAGTTCACGAATGTCGTGTTCTTGACGCTTTTGAAGCAGTACACTTATCTTGTCATTTCTTGTCATGTCAGCAGCTGTAAACAAGGCAAGTAAAAAAAAAAGGTAGTATTTAAATTAAAGGCCCATTTACAACCTTGATGCTTTGCAAGCCACCACTGTTGATTCTTGAATTTTGTGTAACACAAAATTAAGACCTTCGAAGCCCTTGTTTTGTCGCATCGTGAACAGCCCATTGTGAACAAATCTCCAAATCGATGGCCATATTTATCCTCTCTGTTTATTCTTCTTCAACTGAGGATTGATCCTCGCAGTTGTGAACTCAGTTAAGTAAAGAAGCCTGAAAAAAATTCAGGACTTCAACAGGGTTGAAGTCCTGATTTTTTTCTTCAATATTTTGTTGAAGTCCTGAATTTTTTTTCAGGCTTCTTTATGCAATTGCATACCATATATTGGCATTCACAACTGTGAGGATCACTATTCATTTGATTTCATTTCCACAGTTTGTATATGATCATTCACAATATCACACATTTTTTTATTCAACAATTGACACAAATATGTTTACAAAACGGACACCACACTAATGTTACAATGCTACACTGTGTACAATACACCACTTACAATACCTTTAAAATACTTTTACAATAAAGTTTCGATATAACGCGCGCGCTCTGATTGGTTAAAACAGCGTTCTTTACAAGAGTACAGAGCTTTGGTTGTCACGCCTCGACCCAAATCAATTCCCCAATAGCACTTATGCGTAATGACGTCAAGATTTCTTTGGTAACATCAAAACGAGGCTTGGTGGTGATCATTCATGGGAAAATCAAGACAATATAGGGCACTTTGAACATGTCTGTAAGCAATCCACCGAAAATTACCCTTACAGAGGATGATATTGATGGAGCTTCTATACGAGGAAAGACCCCTGGCCAACTGACTCTTCCAGAGTTGAAGAGATGGTTTTCGTGCGGTAAATGAGCGAAGGAAAGGAACGAAGCGACGTTTTGTCACAAGGTTACGTAGACTGTTTACATTACACAGCGCAGATTTGTTACAGAAATCTAAATTTATTTCACTGAAAAAGATTGTACGTTCCTCTCAGGGTTCAGAGTTATATTGACGGAGTTCTTGACAAGGACCTTGTTTATCCGGACAATGGAGAAAATATTGAATGGAAACGGCGGAAGCCTGGCATTGATGCTGGCAATGTCACCCTGACCACCAGTGATATATTTTTTTCTCCCGAGCACAGCCATAAGTGTGGAAACAAATCGCCAATGGTCGAACTCTTCTGCTAAAATTTTCCCTGACTAGTATGATGGCATATACCTGTACTTTGTTGATCGAAAAGTATGCGAGGGACAAGTTGCTGGCGATTTCAAGCACACAAACAATCATTCTTATCCACTTTTTAAAGCCAGGCAAACAATCATGTTTATCTGCTTTTTAAAGCCGGGCACATTCAGGGCATTCGGGCACATTTTCACAGAAAACCGTTTTGCTTCTAAAGTTGCTTCGGCATTTTTTCTTTTACTCTTTGCCTCAAAAGTTCCAGTTCAGGTTCCTCCATGTCACGATTTGATATGTTTATGTTATGATCATCATCAAATGACCATCCTTCGCGTAGCATTTTTGTTTTCGCTCAACAAGCGTACGCTTTTTTGGAGGTTTTCTTGTTTCTTTCTTTTTCACGAAGCAAAACTTAGTTGGAATAGATCCTGTTTTTAAGTCGACACGAGAGGATCCTGACATTTTTTTTAAGCATTCGGCTTCAAAATGGTCACCCGGCCACATGTCCCCGAGTGCTCGTGTTGGTACGTCAGATATTTACAATCCATTTGGAAAGCAGATCTTGGTTTTCCAGCGGTAAACGATGCCCAAGACGTTTTGACTGTCATGTCTGACAAATTGTTACAGCCAGATACAATACACCAGTGAAGCATGTTCAAGAACAAGCGAGATTTTGCTGAACGTAAACAAAGGACGCGAATATTGATCACCACCAAGCCTCGCTTTGATGTTACCAAAGAAATCTTGACGTCATCACGCATAAGTGCTATTGGCTGTTCCGAAATTCAAAAGGGAACTGGGGCGAGTTTCAAATTTTGAAGTAATCGATAAATTGACACCATCATATGAAAGATTTAACATTGAGATTGGTCGTTTGACCAAGTTTGATTCTTTTAGGTTGAACAGAAACCAAGTTATGGACCTTGAAACATAGCTCAAAATCCATACAAATGTCTCTAATTTTGTGACAGCGTCGCACTGCCTCAATTATTATTATTTAGCGATATTAATTAATAAAAATACTGTAATTTGAAATAATGACTTAACTTCAAGGATAGTTTCCAGTAGTTGCTTCACTTATGATCACACGTTTTAATAAAAGGTACCTCGAGAAACGTAGGAAGAGCTTTTAAAAGCTCATACCTTACAAGCACATAGACTCAAACTTACCGAAAGCGTTGTGTCTCCTCTCTTCCTCGACTTCACGTCGCGTACGATCATTCACTTGTTCATTCAGTGTTTGCAAGTCGATCTATGGGAAGCAAGGTCATTAAAACTCTTTCTCTCTGTAACAGTTGCCAACAAGAACAACTAACCTTATCAATCATATCTTGCTTTACAGGTGCTTTATGATTGAATAAACAACTTGGTACAACTTTACGATAAAATCAAAGCAAAATTCCTCGAGTTAAGTTATCAAAACGACTATGAAATCTGTTTTCACATCACTCGAATTTTTTTAACGTTATTATGAGATAGAAAGAGCTTAATCCAAGCTCCATTTAGAAAAGCATTACCAGCAACAACTCGCGGAGGACCTTACCCCAATGGTTCGAATCCGGGCGTTGAAAATTCTACTTTGCCGCTGCAACTCTCGATTCCGCCGCCTTTCTATGGCGGCGGTCTCCTTCATGTCGACAGGCAAATCAAGTTTATACATATCTGTGTTTCACTGAAGCTATCTAGTGTACTAAAACAATACTAGATGCCCTGTTCTATGGTTGTTTCTACAGCAAACTCCGTTGTCGACCGCCTTTTGTAATCAGCTCCTTTGCTTTTCTCGGTTGCCAAGGGAACACCTTGAAAAAACACCATCATTCTTAGCGGACCGGCTTCCTCGCCTCAATCCTAAACGGCTTTTAAAATTGCGAAACAAGGAAACTAGTAACCAGTTACACCTGTATTACAGATTAAATAAAACTATTTTCTTGTTTAATTTTTTTTGTGTGTGTTTCAATTAGACTATGCTGATGTAGAGGGCTTCTGAAAATGACGTTTTCCAAGTGAAGTTGACTTGAAGGAGACTTTTAACAAATAATGTAGGCCTAATTGTAGCGTCACTATTTAATAGTGACGTTACAATTAATATGTACCCTTGTACCATCGCTCGCTACGCTTTACCCACGGGAAAGGTTTATGATCGTAACTAACATAGGGCCCAATAGCCAGGCTAGTACAAGCTGTACGATCTAAAACTCTTCTCGTATTAGGCCTTGATACAAGAATCCCGAAAAATGCTCTAAAACCCATCGGGAGATTCTATTATTTTCTCTTAAATACTCTCCAAAAATCACCAAACATCCCAAAAAAATTTTAAAAAACAAACGTCCAAATATTTTGTATGCTTTTAAAGTGAAATCTCAAGGCCCGTTTAAATGGTTTCAGCATTTGCTTCAACATGCGTTTAACACTTTGTTGAACCAAATGTTGGATGCGTTTGAACAGGTGGTCTAACATTGTTGAAAGCGTAAAAAATATTGAAAGCTTGTTGAAAGCGTGTTGAATCGGTTTAAATCGGTTTAAACTTTCATTCAACAACGTTTCAACTTTTCCTTTGTTCTTGAATGGTGATGAAGCCGTTTGGACACTTCTGTTCAACAATTGTAGGGCACACGCATGCTGACATTATGGCGTCTATCGTTTGTGTAAACAGTGAAGAAGTCGGCACAATGTTGGAACCGTTTGAACGGGCCTCTGCACAACTTTATTTTTGCAATATTACATTCAACATTTGACTAACGTCCGTTCAACTTTTGGGAACGAATGTTGGTCAAATGTTGAAACCGTTTAAACCGAAAACGGGCCTTCAGTCGCCCATCCATTGGAATGATGGGAGACATTCGAAAATGGAAACACCGCTGCCAGATTGGATTGGAGTCACTCAATAAGTGAACAAAAAAATGAAATGCATTAAACTGTCATAATTTTAGTCGGAATAGGCAATAGAACAATTTTTCTTCAAAATTATCGAAAAATCCCGAAAAAATCCATATTTTTCTAAAAATCCACAACATTTCTAAATATCTTCTGATATCGTAAAACTGTTACAAATAAATTCGACTTTTTGTATCTAGGCCTACCTCGTACCAATAAAACAAACAAACGTCTTTTTTTTTTTAAACTCGTGGCTCTAAAAATAATACACAAAAGCAAAAGAGCCAAATTAATAGTAGCATGTATTATCACTTCTTTTTTAGTCGCATTACGCATATTTTAACCCTAGGCGTACGGGCAACTTCGGACTTTGGGGGTGGGGGAGTGGCTTTCTTTCCCGAAAAAATTACGCAATGACTGAAAGCGTGAAGGTTGAAATCGAGATGCAAACGCAGACGTTCACCATTTTCGCATCTAATGAAACTGCTATAATTGGAAAAATGTGAACTCGTCAAAACGTTTTCCCGCTCTCCGCGAATTGGCGCGAAAATTAGGCGCGAACTGCAGCAGATGTCAGTGAAACGTAGAAGAAAAAACCATTTTCTGGCATCTAATCACCCTGAAAAGTAACTAACTAGAAACTTTATTTACGACTTTTGGAAATCAGGCCAACAGCATTATTTTATAATGTTTTCTCTTCAGTCTCAAGTGTCGTTGCCCGAATTAAGAGCGTCTTGCCCGAAAAATTACATTATTTCCGCAGCTGGGGGTGGGTGGGTGGTACCTTGACAATTAAAAGCAGTGTTTTCGCTCTTTTCCAAATATATACTGTTTAATGAAAAGAAATTGAATTAACCATTTCTCTCTCTGACGGGTGAAAAAGGCCGAAGACGTCACTTTTGGTTATATCAGTTTTATGTTTACTTGACGATGAATGGAATTGCTTGTTGTCTGAAATGAAGACCAAGGTACCATTAAAATAAAGTGAGACCACATGAGGAGATCCAGATAATTTACCACAAACTCTCTCCCTATTGCTGGAACAATAGCGTTTCTTAGCTACCAATATTGGGCAATTAATGAATTTCCTTAACTAATTTATACCTTTTATAGAAGTTAACCAAACCTAGAGTTTCATTTTAATATCGATTGTACAGCTGTGAAACTCGTTTCCGCTCCTTTGAATTTCAATCATTGATTTCTTTTGCGAAAAGATATTAAAATTTAAAACGGAAATTCTCTCCGTTCGAGCGGTTGAGCGTTGAAAATTTGGCGAGGGCTGACATATATTTCGTCTTGTTTGATCAAGCGTGAGGTGAACGGGAAATTTGCATTCGTTTATTGACTCTTCTTTGAAATTCAAATTTCAAGCTATTGTGAAATGTCACAATCGCCCAATAGGAAACAGAGCTTAGACTCCTTAACTCAAGACCTGGACATCTTTTGAAGCGACGATTTGCGCGATAGAAAAAACAGAGGACAGGTGAAACTTGAAGAAACTTGCCTTTACATCCTTCCTTCATGGTTTGAAAACGCGATCTGCTAGCATAGAAATGACCGCTTCTACCTTATCTACGCGTGGTGTGTGTTTCCTCGTATGCTGCCTCTCGGCTCTTTTCGTCGCAAGCAAACCTCTGGCTTGTAAGTATAGAGACAGCGAGGGTTGTCTCTCTTTTTAATCCTTATTGCACATTAGCAATACCGATGTCTCGACTAATCCATAACCGCAAATCGCTTTAATTTTACGACCTCCGCTAATTTTCATTTCACACTAATTCTGAATATGAAAACGCGGAAAGTAAAAACTGCGGTGATAGTTACGAAATATGAAAGAAATTGAGATGTAATAAACAAGAGCTTCGTAGGGGAGGACTGTGCGAAAATTCGTAGCAACCATCGTATAGCTTCGGGACCGTATCGAAACATGGCACCTACAATAAGAAACTGTTACTTGAGCTGTATTGTATTTATAGCTGTGATCTATGCTCAAGAATACTTCTTTTTGAATTTATATTTATTTGGTTACAACAGATGTTTTTGTCTTACGCGTGAAAACTAATTTGCTTCCTAACTTTACTGTCTTCAAGCAAATTTGAATATCTGTTCTAAATTTGCGAAACTCGCATAGAAATTGACTATTTCACCATAACTGACCCAGTGCCTGCCTTTAATCTTTTTTATAGCGATAGATAAATTTGCAGCAATAGGCGAAAGAAGTCGGTCGGGTAATGCGGACCTGTCGTAAATTTTCAGCGTAGAATTAATTATTAACGAAACAAAGTGGCTTTTGCGTTAAATAGCTAGGATATAACGGTGATTGTGATCTTCGGCAAGTTCAACTGTAAAATTTAAAATGCTTTCATGAATTACCGGTTGCTGTTGCCCTATAAAGCCAAAAAAATCCGAATATATAAATAAAAAAGCGTCTTGAACCGATCAGCATCATGTAAATAGTGCATTAAGTTTGGACTTTTGCTTTCAGTGCCTTGATGAAGAAGTCACTCACTTGCTTGTCATGGAATATTAAAATCGGAATATTTCCCTCAAGTTATCCGCAGAGTTTATTACCGAAATATGTAAAACGTGCACTGTCATATATTTGAGGTCAAACACCAGAGATTTACCCTTGCCATTTACATTACGAAAAATTAGGTGAAGATGAGCTGTTTCTAACATTTATGGCTGTTTCCCTTAAACAAAAGTAGTTCAGTTAGGGTCCTCTATGATTTTTAGTGGCTTATTGAAAAGCTGATGATGGAGCAACAATCTCTGAAATAAGACAAAGACTCTCTACAAAAGATCAGATGTCGAAGATAATTTTACACTTGTTTCACTTGTACTACATTTCGACAACACGCAATGATCCTCCATTCTGAAATGAGCCAGTGCCTTCATCTTCTTTTCCCAGGTCAAGTTGTTTCTTTTGAAGAAACATATTAATTATCGGGCTCGTTAATGGCGGAGAGAGAAAACCTAACACTTTACCTTGAAAATAAGTTCATGAAGCGAGGAAGCTTATATTTAATTTCAACAATGTTTTAATTTTCCTTAAATTTTCCTCAAAGGAAAAGCTACTACGTTGAGTTACAGTGATTTGACATCAGTGCAGAGAAATCATCGGGGAATAAAAAGGATTGTATTCGAACTTGACACATAACGCTTGTGGATAATAATAATGACTTTCGCTTTGCGTGTGATTCATACAACTTTTGTCAAGTAAACCTTATTTGTTATTTGTTCATTAAACATTGCAGTTTTCAACCTCAACAGCAATTTGAACAAGGTGTAAAGTTTTGTTTTCTCTGGCTCTGTTTTCTACAATACGGCACTGTCGTTCACCTTGACAGCATTTCAGTATTTCAGTGCTACAGGGTACCCAACTGACCGATTAGATATCTTACAATTTTTTCTTATAAAATAAAAGTAAAAGTATCCTGAACCTAAAAGATGCTAATCCTTGAAACTGTTTAATCTCTCCACGTTTATACCGGCTGTGGTCCACCGGAAAATGGGATGCATTCAGTTGACGTTCATTGTGTCGTAAGAAAAATGGAAGAATGTTCGACTGAAGAACTGGTTCCTGAAACCTCGCCCAATATGTTATTCTTCCTCGACTGTTTCCAAAAAATGTCCACGTTTACCGATTTTGTTAAGGAGTTTGTTTTAAATCTAGACGCAGCCTGTGTCAAGGAATTTCAAGAGGAATGTGATGATGACCAGACGGCAGGATTGCATCATTGGATGAGACGCTCCATCCAAAGCGTAAGTTAATTCGTTTGCGTGCAATGTTGCCAACGGTTTTTTTTTTCTTTTTGGCGTCCAAGACAACCATTTTTTTCCGTGAAATCTGACACAGATTTAAATTATACAGCCAAAAAAATATTGTTTTTTTCTTTTGTTTGTTTTTACTTTTGTTATATATATTTATCTAACTGGATTTGTCAAAAAGCGCCTGCAGAAATTGTGAAAACAAGCAAATTCCGCTGCCGTCACAGAGCACAAAGTCAACCCTCTCCCCACCCCTGTGCTTTGGTCAAACAACTGCCAATCACCGTCCCACTGCACACTGTGGGTTCACTCTAATTGGTAATCAAAAGCAAACTATCATTCAGGCCTACACTAGAGCAGGCAAAATTGCCAAGGCATCCTACACTGTAAAGACTCACTTAATGGGGCTAGAAACTCTAACTGCAGTCAAAGTCTCAAAGCAGCAACCCCCCCCCCCTGCCCTGTACTTTTGACAGAAAACTGAGACTCACCCACCCACTGTTAGAACTATCCCTAGGCTGTTTGGCAAAGCAGGCCTTGACGGTAAGCCCCCTCAATTTTGGGCGTGTTCAAGCGAAAACTTTAGGGGCCACCTTTTTGCAAATTCGCTCAGATATATATCTTGTGGCTTCTTTTTACAGCGCGAACGCGTTGCGAAGTGCTTTCCGAAGCGAGAGTAAGATGTCTGACTGGGGCCATGGGTGATATTTCACTGAACTGCGCTAGAATAATGACATCATCTCAGACTTTGACGAGCCACATCCAGATTCACTACCAAGACAACTGGGAATTGTGGAATGAGGAATCAAGGACTTTTTTTTCGTGGTGGGGGGGGCAAAGATGAGTTCGAGAAGTAGTAGCTCTTGGTGCAGATCTCATAACTATACACCTTATTCCAAAATGGCTCCCATTCTAATATTCTTCTGTTTTTATTCAAATTAGCCCTTGTTGCCTCGTTCAAGGTAAAATGTTCTTTTACTCTTACGAACGAGGCAGCAAGGGCTAATTTGAATAAAAACAAAAGAAAATTAAAATGGGAGCCATTTTGGAATAAGATGTATAGGATGAACTTAAATGAGCTCGAGCCAATGTACGCATGGCCGAGAGTTCAAAGCTCGGGATTTCGATAAGGAGGACCCGGGATCAATTCCTGATCAATAAACGCGAGGTCAACTAGCGAGCCACGCTTTTGACACACTGCTTAGCAACTGGTCCACGTCAGTTTTCACTGAATTTAAGTAATGATACACAGAGGATGTTTTATCACCAACAAACTGGCAAAGTTGAAACTGATCGAATTGAACTGTGCCTCTTTTTCATTATTGCTTGGGAAATATTTTTGGTTCTGTGTTTTTTTTTTTTTTTTTTTTGGTGATTTGGAATATCTCATTTACTGTGAGTTGTTTGTACCTTTATGTGTATGTGTCTCGTTAAATCGTGCTCACTGAGCCATACAGCAACTATACGGTAAAGCAGTTTATATTTTACTCCTTATTTCTTTTTCAGTCTTGGCAACGCTCGCAGTCCCTCAAAGTGGACTTCCTTCCATTGGTACAGAATGTTACCTACTACAACACCTTAGATCGGATCAGGTTTAGCCTCAACCTAACGCACAACCAATCGGTGTCCGTCGACATAACCAAAAATATTAAGGTGGTGCTCTCATCCCAGTACCTCAGGCCCGTCGAAAACTCCCTCCAGACACAGGCGGGCAGTGTCGCCGGTGTATCGTACAACTCAAGTTCTATTTCTTTCGATATCACATCCCTAACACAATCTGATTTGGTATCAGTCAGTTTCACGGCTACAGTTACAGCCTCGATTCACCCTTTGGCTAATCTTTATTTCACCGTGCTGGCTTGGGGCCAAAATAGCGGTGACAGTTACTTGTATTATGGTCCAATCCCCTCGCAACCGACACAGTATGCAGTGTTTCCAAAAGTAACTCTTACCAGGACCTCAGTTAGTTGTAAGTATCAGTTATGCTGCATGTTCAATTAACATCACCAAACAATTTTATTTTATGACTCAACGAGCCGTAAACACGGATTACAGGTGCGTGTTCAAAGTGTTAGAGCTTGGTAAATTCTCTCTGGTGTGTTTGTACAATACCCCTCTTTCTGTTTGTTCTAGTCAATAGGCCATATTCGTATTCTCGGTATTGAACTGGATCTAGCATGAAGTGGAGGCTCTTGCGGGGGAATCTTTTCATATGTAAATGTATTCCCCCGCATGAGCCTCCACTTCATGCTAGATCCAGTTCAATACCGAGAATACGAATATGGTCTATTGTTTAACCGATTCTCACAACGCTCTTATTTGAGCGCAAACACAGCTACATACCCCGACAACTAAGCAAGCGATTACTGAAGTACCAGGATTTACCTAATTGAGTACAAAAATAGCCTTGAACACATTAAAGTTAGTTCTTTCAACTGAAAATTCCCTACGTCGTTCAATAACTGAAGTTTGCAATGATGTAAATCTGGCTACACAAAAAGAGTTACAAAAAAGGTGGAAAATCTGCAAAATCTTTCTTTTCTTACACTCGTGCATTCCTTTCCATATCTTACTAACCATTACTACTGATACGACTTTACAGATTTGTGGGTGGGCAATACGACAGGTTATTCCATGAACATCATCATGCCCAAACTGAACTTCTCATTGCTGGTAGAAATCACTACAAACATCAATGATTTCTCCTTTATGGAGCTGCACGATGTAAAAGTGAAGAGTGTAGGTGGTAACATCAAGACTACTCAAGGACTTGGTACCCTGTCTCCCAGTGTTTTGTATGATTCCAGCGAGGAGGTGCCTTTTAATGATCGTGCAGTTCTGGATTTTGGAAATTTGACCGTAAGTGAGGTAACCTAGTTGTTTCCCTTTCTAGAATTTGCCAACAATCTCGAAATGTTTTAAACACCACAGAAACTGACAGCATTACAGAGGTTAATGCCTATGAACTTACAAATGTTCTGTCAGGGTCAAGGTTTTCTTTAAGAATCAAAATTAAAGTAATAGCCTCAGTGGTGAGCCGCGAAAGTAATCAATAGAAAGAGAATGACGATGTTGAATTCATCTGAACTTTATAAAATGGTTTACAAAGACGGAGAGAATTAAATTTGTAAAGTCTTAAAGTCCAAGTGGAGCTGGAGTAGAATGGTTATTTGCAGGAAACGTCCCTGTGAGTATTGTCAACATCGGGTCTACAGACCGAGGTGCTGTTCAAATGGGGATGTTTGTTCAGTTCTGTGAGTCCCCTCTAACCCTAATCCCTAACAAGAATCCATGTCTCGTACAATATCACTATTTGGTCAAACGAAAAGGCTTATGAGAGAAGGGGTGGTGATGAGTTAAAATATCTTCAGTTAAAAACAAATTCTGCCAGCGAATATAAGGCGAATGCAGGTCAATGAAGAGAAAATACGTTTTGATGATATCAGGGCGTTGATATGGTTCTGTTCTTAAAGGTCCATGGCAGCGACAACAACGAGATTGTCATTGACTACAACGTCACCATCAGAGATCATCCTATGCTAGCAAACGACTCCAAACACTGGGTGGGAGCAGGCATGCGTAGTGGCTATCAGATGCTGTGGGTGGGACAAGAGGCGCTATACGTTTATAAGGTGAAAAACATTTTATCAACTTGTGGTTCAAGAACACAAACTTTTGGGTTCACCCGTGTACTTAAAAATTAACATTGGGACTAAATGTTCCAAATACGGATTGGATACCGAAGCTCCTTGGCCGGGTCATTGAATTATAAGGTTTTTTTAGTTATTTCTCTCCGATAATTTGTGACATCATAATAAATAAGTCAATATAATATCGTCTTTTGCCTGACTTGCTTTAGATTCAACACCATATATACACAGCAGAAAAACTAGGCTCAGTTCCTCAAAGGTCGTCTTTGTGAATACTATTCTATCTTTTCTTCTCGAAATCAGAGCGAGCCAGCCCTGACAGCAAACTTTACCACCCCCAATGATACGGCAAGGAAACGATACTTGATAGGAGACAGGTTACTCCTCAACTGGGTTGTGCAGCACACGTACAACACATCGTACGAAGATGCGAAAGACGTGGGAATATCATTGTACTCAAATACTCTGAAGTTTTTGAATGGGACTTACGATACACCAACCGTGCAGGGAAATCCGGCGTTACCCATTAACGACGCTTTCCATTCGGGCGAAATCTCAGTGCCGACGCTGGCACAAGGCAAGTGATTCAGCTTTTCAGACATCTAAACTGAAAACTACATTAATCACCTTTGCAAGGTTTCCAGATTAAATATACGGGCGATATGAGGCACATTTCGGACATTTCAGCTCTGTTAATTGATTCGACGATTTCAGCGATCATAGAAGCCACTGTTGTAACAGACATTATTAAGTTATTACAACAAGCAACTGGAGACGTCTGGTCTTTGGCACTGTTACACTGTTTACTAAATATGGTTGACACTGTAGTAATGGATCTCTTTGCTGCTTTATAGAATTTTTATTAAGTATTTTTATTTAGCATTAAAGAAAAACATTGATGGACCCTCTTGATTGTGCCTCAGTCATGAAATTTAAGTTGCCAAGTTGTCCGAGGTTTAAACTTTCAAAAATAGCACAGGACAAATGAGGAAAAATCCTTGTTTACATTCCCGGTGAAAAAGCTGTACTTGTTTCAATGCTCATCTTTTCCGTGTTATTAGGTAACCAAGTTACAGGAAGTTTGACTTTAGAGGTCAGCAAAAACATCTCTCCCTTGGAGACTCTGGATGTGTTCCTAAAGCTAAAGTACAAGAATGCACGAGGAGACGATAAGCTGAATACTACCCACAAACTTTCACATGCTTTTGTGGCTGGTGTACCAAGCTTTTTCCTAAAACTTAACGCCTCGACCAATCGGATACGCATTGGCGGACGAGCCAAGTTTTGGTTCGATATTCTGCTGAGAAAAATGGTTTCAACTCTGAAAGTAGAGGTATGTGGTAAAATCAAGTTGCAATATCAAATAATGCCTTAGTATCGATACTGGCCGTAAGTTCGTCTTCAACTGGTTCCTTGTCCTTCTTGCGAAGGTTTATTTTTGAGTTCATCGATCTGAGACTGCCACTAAGTGTAGTCGTACTACACTTGTGGAATTCAATTCATTCATTCATTCATTCACTCCTTCCTTCCCTCCTTCATTCAATCATTTGTTTATTAATTCTTGGCTTTCCTCTGATGGAAATTAGTCAATCTGCCTTATATTCCTGTCACGGCGTTTTCACAGACCGATTTATTTTTAGATTTAATTTTACGCAAATATGGGACTCCCTGAGGAGCCCCATTTTTTTGTGCGAAACTTTTACTCAACCTTTCTTTTGTTCTAAAGTTTCTCTGCGAAGCTAAGAAACTTTAGAACAAAAGAAACGTGATGATGCGGTATCATGTACGTGTACCGGAATTACCTTTTTTCCCGGGAAAGATAGCCTAAAAAAATCGCTCTGTAAGAATGCCGTGACATAGGCTTGGTATGGGAGTTGTACGCTCCTAGTGATGGGTTCCTGTAGGAACATATTACCAACAATCACATGGCTAATATTTTCAGTAACCAACAAACTGTACAAGGACGTTTGCGGGGATCGGACTGGCACTTATGGTTTAACCCAGGCTATAAAGCAATAAATTAATTTTTGAAACATTTTATTGCAGGTCATTCTTCCCGTGAACAAAACATCAATTATGTCTCTTGTTTCACTGAAAGTCAACTCAGTAGGTAAAAACATCGCAAACAATAGCGCCCTCACAAACGTCAAAGCGCAACTGAATTCCACTGTTGGAGACCAGAAGCTCTACGACCGCGGCACCCTGGACTTCGGCGTGGTTGAAAATGTCGTCGGAGACGCCGATCACCCAGACAACAAGATCATGATGGAGTTTGAGATTATTGTAAATGACCATGCAAACGTGACAAATGGTTCAAAGCACTGGGTAGGGGTGGGGGTGCGCGGAGGCAAACGCATGATGTGGGTGGGTGACGTGGCGCTGATCGCAGACGTCCCCCAGGACAGAAGACCAGTCTTACAGGTTTCGGCCACATGCGCTTTGCCTGGCACTCAGTTGGCTTGTAAAGATGCAAGCAGTCTAACAAGAAAGTAAGTTAGTCAATTTTAGGTATGAAAACAGGAATAAAAAACAGTACAATTTCACGGGCTTTTTCAGACTCAGTGACTAGCGAATCCCGACTGATATAGTTTTCGCCGTTTGAATATTGACAATTTGCAGTGGTATGCTCAATACATCGAAACACATCAGTGATAAACTGATTTGCTGCCTTACTGATCTGTCCTAAGTTAGCTATCCATCACATTATGGTATTTCAATCACTAAACATGATATTCCACGTTTGTAACCAGCCTGCCATCGCTGGGGCTACAGCTAGCACAAAGAACTCGGAACCAAGGATTGAAATGATGCAAATTTACATGGTCCATAATCAGCTCACGTATAATCAGACCAAATAAGGGGCAGTTTATAAGTGATCAGTCTTTTTATTGCATTTGCAGTTCCATTTAATAAGTAGTTAACCCATTTTTTGGTTGATACCTAAATTTGTGGATCCTGACGTTAACAACTATCTCCGCCAATGTTCTCAGCTCCACAGTTTATTTCAATGGAACCGTCTATCATGACACCATGTCTCAACAATATGCAGAGAACGTCAATGTGTTCTGGATGATGCCACCATATGTAAAATTTGCGAAGCTTGATCATGATCCAGAATTAATCTATCAGTTTACTGAGCAAGGACCCAAGTTCAATGTGAGTATTACTCCAATGCGACAGCCACAATAGCTAAGAGTTTTGTTCAACGAGGAAATGAAAGCTGACATTTCTTTCTTTTCCATAAATTCCCTAATTTGTCATTTTCATGTAGGAACATTCAGCTTGCCCACTGAAATGATATCATTACGAGTGTAATACCACGACTTTATCGTGCAAGGGATCTCACCAAAATCGCATCCATTTTGGCTGGTTCCTACTTTGTTGGTGAGAGAATTAAGCAGAAAGATAAGGAAAAACTTAACATCGTGTAAACAGGCAATTCCTTAAAACATAAAATATGAAACTGATATGCGCTGGTGGACACATTACAACGCTCCAAAATTATCTTCAGTCAAAGAACTTACCTAGTGCGGAAGTCAATAACTGAGCAACTGAAGGATTAAGAGCAAGAGAGAAACAAAAGGAAAAATCGAGAAAACTGAGAAATAGACAAATGAAATAAATGTCTCTGTCTTAACAAACAATCTAACATCATGGCTATTTTCTTTTTTTTTTTTTTTCAATAGAAAGAAATTGTAAATGTTGTTTTGACGGAATAGCTTTTTTTTCCCTTTGTTTAAGCGAATTAATTGTATATATGATTTTAATGGCTAGCTTTTGTTATTATTAAATCTCTTCTTGATTGCTTCCTGGTGTTCTATTTCCAGTTCAATAAAAAGATGCATTTCCTGAACCGACTGTCATTCTCCATAGAAGGGAGCCTGGACCCTAATGGCTTGATGCCTCCTGGAGACACTTACGCTGTGTCTCCAATACAGCTGTCCTACAGTGCATACAGCGTGCAAGCGGTCTTTGGAGCTCCACTCGTCCCAGTGTCCCTCAAATTTAGGTCACCAGGTGAGAATTGATAAGACGCGCAGGCCATTGACGTATAAAAAGGGTGGGACTTCACTCACTTCACATCACTCTCTTCTTCTAAGGGAACGGCGTTTTTGATGTATACAATGTGACTGTAGAGCCTGTCTTGCACGATGACTATTACTAATTAGAAATTAAGGATAAAAGAATAACGATAAAACTCACAATCAGAGTGACAGTCAAAATCATATCCACAATCACAGTTACAGTGACAACCATAGTCACAATCATGCACAGTCGCAGTCATTATCACAGTTGCAGTCACAATCACAATCGCAGTCAAACTCGGCGAAAAAACGCAACTGCGATTACAATTAAAATTAATAGTCATGATCACAATCATAACCGAGTCTTGTTTTACTGACCAATATGGTGTTAAAATCTAAAGTTGGGCTCGAAAAAAAGTTATTCATGGAGGTCAATTGCTCCGATTGCTTTCTGCGAAAGTGACAAAAAGCCAAATTGGATAATCGAGAGACTGTGATTCTGGACGCATTTTTTATGATGTTTCAAAGTTCAATTGACACGACTAGATGCAATAACGAAGAAATAATAGACTACCAATCCTGAGATATTAATTTAGTTTATTTCAAATCTACAAGGTAACGTTGCTCCTGAGACGACGCTTTCAGATTTGCCTGGTAAGTCAGCATCTTAAACACTGGTACAGATATGTAATTCTACACAGTAGTGACTTACACAGAACGCTGGTTAACTAGCGTAATGCCTGGTTGACTAACCGGCTGACGGACTGACGGACTGGCTGACTGACGGACTGACTGACTGACGGACTGACGGACTGACGGACTGACTGACTGAATGAATGAATGAATGACTGATTGACTGACTGACTGACTGACTGACTGACTGACTGACTGGCTGACTGACTGACTGACTGACTGACTGACTGACCCACTGACGGACTGACTGACTGACTGACTGACTGACTGACTGACTGGCTGACTGACTGACTGGTTGACTGACTGACTGACTGACTGACTGACTGACTGACGGACTGACTGACTGGATTTTCCTACATGAAGTTAAAACGGCCTTTATCACTTTACACTAAGTTAAAGGTGGAAGTGGAAGGAGAGTCTATAATTTTACCGTTTCCAAAGCAACCTAACAGACTAGCTCCTTCTTTCCTCTTGAAGAGATTTACAAGCGAGGATTCCTTCTGGACTCCGATAATAAAACTGTGTACATTTGCCAGCAATCAAGTGGCAGGTAAACATCTTTGTAGGAATATAATTGACGTTGTCATTGACGATTGCTATAATTACTTTCTATATGTAAAGTTGATAATTTATTGAATTTGTAGGTGAATTTTACTGAAGCTCCCTTTCCATTAAGGTCTTTTTCCCACCGAGAAAATCCAATGAGCGTTTCTTGCATACATGGTCAGAATTTGCTTTTAATCTGCTGCATACTGTAGGCTGATGAGACCAATAGTGTTAGGAGACTGACAGAGGGATTAACCGTTTTAAAACGCGTTTGGTATGTTTTAGCTCAAGGTTGCAATCAAGCTGCTTTTCTACTTCAGACGAAGGAACCACTTGGATAGGTAAGGCAGATATATCATTTTTGTTGTTGTTGTTGTTGTTTTGAAACTTAATACGAAAGCTCAAATATTCGATTGCCTTTAAACTGTAGCCCAGCACCAACGAAGATATAAATGGCGTGAGACACGCAGAGTCTCTTGGCACTCATCCAAGATACATAAAATAACATTTTGGGGGGGTTAAAGTTTAGAGGTGAAGGTGAATAGCACCGACACTGAGGTAAATAATTGTTTTAGTGTATACCATACAAGCTGAATAACTAACGAAGTTTCATTGTTCACATTGAAATTTTAGTGCTCGACGGTTTCCGTAAACGAGGCATTATTTTTCTATTTTTCGCCTCACAATATGAGGTTGGAAACGTTAAATAACTTACCAACTTGGTTGCCATTTTTGTGTTCTTGAATACAACCTTCTCGTTTATTGAAAGAATTTCCTCTTCGGAAACCGAAGAGAAACGGGAAGCCATTTTATTTCTCTTCGGCTGCTCGTTGGTGAATAACCCGCGGCGCTAGACAAATTTTATTATTTATATATCATGACTTTAGCGGCACTGGGCAAATTTCATTTGCATTTCAGTGCAAAGTGGAGAGAGGCGGCTAAACAGTCAAACATTCTCTTCCAACACGATGTTGGATGAAAATGTTTGATCGTTTAGCCGGGGCTTGAAAACCTCATCTACATCATTCAATGCAACCGCTGTAATTTATAACATTTAACAGCGGTTAACGTTGCATTGAATGATGTAGATGAGGTTTTTTGTCCAGCGCCGCTATAGTCATGATTTATAAATCATGACATTCATACAGCACAGCAAAAGGCATTATATATAAATCATAGAATTATGCTCATGGCCTAAAATATCATTCTTTATAAATAATAACTTGACACGCCTGGTGAACTTCATTATTTATAAATAACAGATTTACAACTGCTTTGCCTAACTTCACGATATGTAAATAAATTTGTAAGACACGGCCTGATTTATAAATAACG
Source organism: Galaxea fascicularis (assembly GCA_948470475.1). NCBI lineage: Eukaryota > Metazoa > Cnidaria > Anthozoa > Scleractinia > Euphylliidae > Galaxea > Galaxea fascicularis. The sequence continues at coordinate 16,517,722 of OX419341.1, read as the reverse complement.
AAAAGAAACGGCATGCATTTTGTCAAAATTTACAAACGGCGCCCCATAATTAGGCTAGTTGTGGATGGAATCTAACATGATTACGAGAACCGTTTTTTGCAGGACCGTTTTGTTTCGCTTTTGCAAAGTGTCAATTTTGAATTAAGTGTTAGTTTCATTTTCCTCTGGTGTTCGGGTAAGATAATATGTGAACTTTTCACAGCTATGGATCAACAAGTTTGCCACGTCATAGGACAAGATGGCGACGAGATTTTTGGTATAGCATGTAACAACCGCGCGTACATGCGCAAGAAGGGTCCCCAGGGGGCCTGGTACGGGATCCCTAAAGAGGACTGGCAAAACGCCATGAACAAAAACAGCGGCATCGACGCAAATCTGGTAAAGATTAAAGAGGATTATTCACACAGTGATCATCCTGAAGCTGACAAGACTAAGGGCACTTCACCCCGATGGGGAGGTAGGCACTTGCATCAATAACTAGCTGGCCAGGAAATGGACTGTGACTCGTAAATCAAATGCTCATTCTAGATCTCAAATGAAGAATGATCGTCGCAGTTGTGATCGTAATTTTTGTAATTGCGTAAAGAAGCTTGAAAAAAATTCAGGACTTCAACGGGGCTTGAACCCGTGACCCTGCGATTCCGGTGCGATGCTGCTCTACCAACTGAGCTATGAAGCCACTGACGTTGGGAGCAGGTCAATTTTGGGCTCATATGTACCCGTGAAAGATATGTAAGTAAATGATGCATATGAAAGAAATCATATGTGAACTGCGGATATGAAATCAAATGAAGAATGAATTTTTTCAGGCTTCTTTACGCAATTACAAAATTTGCGATCACAGCTGCGACGATCATTCTTCATTTGATTTCATATCCGCAGTTCACATATGTTTCTTTCATATGCATCATTCACTTATTCTAGATCTTTTCATGGATGTTTGCAACACGTTCGCGCAAAAATATGGGCTGCAATTAGAGTCCAATAAGTGACGCAAAGATTACAGTACATACCAGAAAGGTCACAGACCCTTAAGTCTAAGCTCATTAGAGCCAGAAACGTTTACCAGAGAAAAGGGCACAGGATACAGAAAAAGGTAGAAGGTATTCGAGTTTATGGAGGTAGTCTTAACGAGAAGTTGTTCAAATAAATGCCAGTGAGTGGTGGTTTATAGTGGTATTACTTATTTTATTGCACGAAACGTTTCTTATGCAGATTAACGCGGCTTTTAACTAGTATTATTATTCACAGGTGTCACTATCTCAATTTTGATTGGCTACAAACACGCAGCTAATTACTGCGACAGGCACAAAGACTTTACAAAATATGTCACACGTTTATATGTTTTTCTCCATGTGTTCTACTTAGCAAATGCCAAGGGAGTTTACATTGATTCTGGTGGCTGGAAGATGAAGGCTCAGTGGAAATGCTGTGGAAATTAGGAAGTCATTTCTGAAGTACCCTTGATTATTTGAGCCTGTCTAGATATAGGTTTTCGGCTAACACTAACAAGTTATTTCATCGCCTGGTTATAGATTCTTTGCTTAAGGATTCGTATCAGAACTAACGTTTTTCACTGCATTGGGTTTCCAGTTTTGCTAGAAGTAAAACCTGTAATTATGTTAGTTAGAGGTGATTTTGATTTGGAAAGAAAACCAATATTGTCACTCCAAGAATGAAACCTTTTTTTGGTACCCGTTTTGTAGTTACCAAGTGGGGTCCTAATCATTCCAAATGAAAGCTGTTGAGAGATACCTCCCTCTATGTTTTACCATGCAGTTCTGCTTTCTGACGCCCTTCCCCCCCCCCCCCGAGGGGGTACTCCTCTATATAAGCCATGTACGTATGTGCCGCCCCAAAAGGTATACGTTTTGAGCCGTTTTGGTCTGAAAACGGGTATAGACTTTTACCATTATGGTCTTAAATCGGGTATAACAAGAGCGTATTAACGTATTCAGTGATGTCTTTTCAACTCCAAACGAATAATAGAGAAAGATAAGTAACCAAAACATACCATTCGAGCTGAGCTGCCAATCCTTGGCTTCGGCGCTGAAGTGAAGCCTACGATTACGCTGCAACAGAGTACTAAAATTTGTAACCGCAACGTGAGGTCTGAAAATGGGTATTGGACTTTAGAGGCCAGGTCTGAAAACGGGTATGGAAAATGGCATTTTGGTCTGAAATAGGGTCAGGGTTTGAAGAACCGGACAGCACACCCCTACCAAGAATTCCGAGGAGTACCCCGCCCCTCCGCCCACCCCCCGCGAGTTCTGAGTCGTTTCATTTTTTATTTATAGTTCGCTCAGCAAAACTACGAATTGCATGAAGTCGTGCAACTTGTAAATTATTGCGTATTTATAAAAAAGAATGTCCAACTACATATTCCAGAAAACGGGAACTTCGGTGTATGTGCCTTTTCGTCCAGTTTCTCCAATGAAAACGTTCAAATTTGCAACGTTTGGCGGTTCCACGCACTGTTGCCATGGAAACTTAATAGATACTCCTACGGAGTACTATTTGGGATTAATTGTACTGCTCTCGATCAATCACAATTGAGTAATTTTGTTGAGTGTACTATAAAAACCGAAATTATTTCAGGTTGAAGGCTCTTCAGGGTAAAATGTGGGAGTGAAAATTCTTTTAGATGTCTTTGATTCGCATTTTTCAGTAGTTAATGTAAATAGTTGAAACATAAAGGAGTAGATTTGATATAAGGGGCACTGTCTAACGGGAACATCGCAATATTTTTCCTAAAAATGTTTTAGATCTTCGCTTTGTAAGTAAAGTGGACCAAGTTAAAGGCTGTGCAAAAAGAAAAGAATTATTTTTCCAAAGGAATCGCAAACGTGCGGCGTGCAGCCATTGGAACTTGGAAGGTTGCTAAGCACTCAGCAAGCAAGAGTGACTCTCACGCTTCTTTCGTGGTTAACAACCTCCCGCATGCATCCATAACTCGGTGGTTTGCACGCTGCACGTTTACCATTTCTTAATTTTCGAAGAACAATACAACATCATTTACATTTTAATGATTTTTATACCATGCCATAGAAAATACAGCCAATCAAAATGGAGGAAAGCCGTTGTATATTCGTCATTATTCCACCGAACCTTCCCATCATGCACCGCACTGATTGTGTCGGCCATGTATTTTCTATGACATGGTATAAAATAGTTATGCAATATTTACTCGTGATACACCATGGAATATCCTACGACTCACTTGTATTTTCTTCGTATAGGTGGTTTGCACGTTATGTCATCGCCGCCATGCTGGTGGACGGTAAACAATATATTCCTCATTAGCTCGTTGTGTTCGGCCACCAGCATTTGTTCGTTTCCCCATTGTTATCGGTGTCTCTAGATATTGGCTGAAAACCACCTATACACATTCGCAAAGAAAATACAAGTGACTCGTGGGATATTCTATGGTATACCACTCAAAAGTATTGCATAACTAGTATGTAATTAACATGCCATACCTCCTGTTGTTCAATTTGAGGACCAGGAATGATTCTCTTTTCTCCGATTCTTTCTGAAAGGTACAGCGTACGCTCATTGAGCAGTGTAGTAACAATCCACGATAACAGTGCCCCTTTAATTTTTGTGAAATAGCTCGTAACACGTCACTCAAAAATAAACCCTCTATAACTGCAGCAACATGTAGTTTATTTTGTGAGTGGTGACCTGTTTCAACATAGTCTGTCAAACAAGATGCAGCACATCCAAACAAGAAGACAAAATAGAAACATTTATGAATTAAACAAGTTACAGCTCGGGGTACAACGCGCCGCGTACGCAACATTGTTATGTGGACCTTGCGCACTCCCATCACAGGCTTCCGAATTGACCATAGGGATGCAGTTCTTCCAGGTTTCACATTGATTTCTGGTTATCATGCCTGAAAATAAAGGCAGTTGTGCAACAACGTACAAAAGACCGACAAAAAATATCTTGAAGTTCGGTCTAAAATTTGTGAAATGGCCATATCAGCTAATGTGTCTTTGGTCTGAGACTGGATGGGAGTTAAGCTGGGCCCGGTTGTTCGAACGCCGATTAACATAATCCAGGATTAGCGTAAACTTTGGTTGCAGTTTTTAACTACTGGATGAAAGTTGTTTTCGCTGCTTTTTGATTTTCAGGATGGACTTCGCCTAATCTAAAATTTTGCAGAATATCGGCATTGAACAGCATTTGGGGACAGAGAAATAAGCTCTTTGATTAATTCTTAATCCTGGATTAGCGTTAATCGGCTTTCGAACAACCGGGCCCAGAGGAACATATATCCCCGGCGAAACGATCTTTTTGGTCTCCTTCGATGTAACGTCCGATGAATTTATTCATACAGATGTTTGTATGCATTGGAGTCGAGATTGCTCTCACTCGACAGGGAGAGGCTTTACTGGACGTCAACGTCAACTGAAACGGAAATGTTATTTAGTAAATATATTCAATTTGCAGTGCATGTGTCCTCTGATAACGCACGGATGATGTCAAAACATGTGAACCATGTTGAAATAAAGAAAAAAAGGAAAATTTTACGCTTCACATAAAAACCTTGTTTTGTTACCGAAAAGGACCGCAAACCAATGTGTTCCAAAATCACGCGCCTGCAGTGTTATTGTTTGTGCTCACTGAACCGTTTTTTTGTTTTTCTTTTTCTTTTTTGCCGCGTTCTTGTCGCCGTTGCAGGTTGGTGTTGCTGAAACTCCTGAGTAAAACGATAGAGAACCATGACGAAAACCAAAACGCAAAAGAGCAAAGGAACTTGCCATTATGCAATGAAAACACCGTTGTATTTTTCATTAAGGCATAATGTAGCTAAGCATAACTATTATTTAAGTTATAATGGTCTCGTTGCTTTCTCGTTGCAATAATTTTGCTACGATCAGCCTCTACAACTACTATAAGCTTGTTCTAACATCAGCTCTGAAGACTGTCAGAGAACCACTTTTAAAGAGCTTGATTTTCGGGCCACCCCAAGCCACCCCAGTCATGGTTGGGTACGGCTTCATGTTGGATAAGTTTTATACTTTTACCACAATATGAGACTATATTCAACTGACATTTCGAGGCTGCTGCCTCTTCATAAGTGGAAAATGCAAATTCGATGTACCAGTTTCGGTGAGTTTTGGTGCGAAACAGAACTGTTAAGCACAGTGATGAACAATACAAATAAATTTGCGCTCCTCTTACAGGAATACGGAGCAGGTAGCTTCCCTGGGAAATATGACGTTTTACTAATATTTTGAATATATCAACCTTCGAATCTTCGCCTCATTGGTTACTTATCATGTTAATATCATCACAATTTGCTCGAGAAACGCATATAACTGGTAGTTCCTATACATATTTTTTTTTCGATATAAATAGCTAAAGAACTTCCTAATGCGAAATAAAACTAAAGTCGCTAGTCTTAAATGCAAAAGATCCTTTCGAAGCAATCTCAGACTTAAAGGTTTTTTTTAAATATAGTTTTAATATTCTCATTTAGTCCCAAACGTGACAACCAACTTAGTTTGCGTGACACAAGGAAGCCAATTAAAAGTCGAAACGCGATATAAAGACGTACATCCGATGCACGAAGCGTGACGCCAAGTCGCCAGTTTCCGAATCGATAACGTCACCTCGGAACTCCAGGTAGGAGATCTTGGGGCCCTTGATCCTTTTCTTGTTCCTAATGTACGCGAACACACCATTGCTTTCATCCTGTGTTATTATTTCGAAATTATCCTCATTATTGCCACGGTGGAAGTAATATTTAACCTGAGGGCGTTTCCTGTAGCCTGTAATGCAAAACAGTTATATAAGCAATAGTCTCCATTTGGCGCGTAAATCTGCTCGGATATTTGTCTGCCGAGAAGCCAAAAGTTTTCCAAGAGCAAAACTCTAGGAAAACTGTGAGCTACGAGGAACTGATTATGTCCAGGGACAAATATCCGGAAATAGTTTTAATATTGTGTTTGTTATCCTTCAAATGTTTTTCGTAACACGCGTTTTATATCGATCGAAGTATTTTAGCTCGCACGCCATTGGTCTAAACGCGTCAGGTGACTCAATATGTCCCAGCTAAAAATGGGGAATATCCGTTGACATTCCCCAAATGCGCGTTGCCAAAAATATTTGAAGGGCCATTAAACACAATAGCCTCCATTTGGCCTTAAAACTATTCCCGGATATTTGTCCTTGGACATTATCAGTTCCTCGTAGCTCACAGTTTTCCTCGAGTTTCGCTCTCGGAAAACGTTTGGCTTCTCGGAACAGATAATGTCCGCAGACAAATATCCGAGCATATTTTCGCGCCAAATGGAGACTATTGTGACTGTGTCAACTTGTATGTCACGACTGGGTCAGATCAACCGAGTCAAGCATGTGTTGGACAAGGACACCTTAACTATAGTAGTCAATTGTCTAGTATTTAGTAAACTCTTTTACTGCTCCAATGTTTGGAGCAACACCACCGAGAGTAATCTAGACAAAGTTCAAAAAGTGCAGAATTTTGCCTGTCGTATAATTAGTGGAGTGAAGAAATTTGACCACATAACACCAGTCCTTAGGGCAATGCAGTGGTTACCTATCAGGCAACAACTCTATTACAGAAATGCTGTAATGGCATTTAAATGCATGACTGGTCGCGCACCTGATAGTTTAACGGATCAGTTCATTAAACGCTCAGACGTTTCGACGCGCACCACAAGAAATTCACAGAAACTTCAGATTCCCCTCTTAAAGTCTGCAACTGGACAGAGATCCTTTTACTACAGGACTGTAAAGATTTGGAATGCGCTGTATCCCTTGCTCAAATTAAGCAGAGCACTACAAGAATTCAAACGAAAATTGAAGAGCATTTTATTAAAAGACTTGATGGACAGTGCAATGTAGCTTAATCATGAAATTTATTAATTAGACTTGATCATGATGCTTCTGTAGATAGTTCATAGCTTATATATTTATTTTATTCTTATTTACTTATGTTTACTTATTTTTTATTTATTTTATTTTATTTCTATATCCCTTAGTATGTATTCTCTGAAAAGCCTTTTTGGGACGAGAATAAAGTTTGTATGTATGTATGTACTATTGTTTATATATTCCCCAGTTTTAGCTGCCACATATTCAGTCACGTGTAATGCGTTTAGACCAACTGCGTGCGAGCGAAAATATCTGACAGATTGTAATTAGCATTATGCTCTGTTATAGGCGATTGTCTCAAAGTTAATGAGTATTCCTTGAATCTGTGTTTCTGTAATATGGCTTTTAACTCAAGAATTGTTAATTAGGTTTATTTTGGTTTCGATGAAAGATTGAGTTTAACGTACAACTGAAGGGGAAGCATTAAGGAATGAAGCGAAATGGTAGATTTCGTGAGCCTTGGAATAAAAAAACCTGTAATGGCAATGTAAGTAACAAAAGCAATGCGAATAACAACGACGAAAAAAGTAGACCATAATGATAATAGTATTGACACTGATGTAAATACTGATAATGACGATGACGATGATAGTGATGATGACGATGATGATGATAATGATGATGGTGATGGTGATGAAGATGGCCGCGTATTTTTCCCGCTTTAGTGAGAATCTCTAGCAAAAAATAGTGGTAGCGAAAAATTACGCTTTCTCAAAAGAATACGGGAGACTTAGTGTAATGAGAGGAGTGCTTTCCTCACAATAATTGATGTTTACTCCATACAGAATTCCATTGCCGCTAACCGCTTTTTTCTTAACGTTTAAGACAAAACTTACCATAGGTAACTATGCGATAACTGAAGATTCTAGATGGGGGATCGTTGTTTCGTAGTTTGAATGTCCACAAACTGTACCGCTGGACCTTCTTGTTATAACAACTCTGGTCGCCCTCAGTACAGCGCCGGTCACATCGCCTAAGATACAATGAAATATTGTAAGGTATAAAAAACTTTGTTGAGCCATTGGCGCGAAAGCCTAGGACTTAAATACGATGTCTGGCACGGGCACAAAGTTTGACTTTGAATTGACGCAGAGAAGCATTCTCTAACACCGTGTGGCTCCAAAGAATTGGTTAGCCTGTGGCCTGTAGCCAAAAGTAGAAAGCCATAATTTGAATCGGTTAAAGACTGAACAGGCTTGCTCACACAGCAAATACAGAAAATGAATAACAAATGTCGAAACAACTTGCAATCTTTACATTTGATACTCCGGTCAAAAAGTTGGAAAATAACTCTGAAGAAATTCGTATTTGACGGAAAAAAAAGTGCAACAAGTGTTGTGTAGGAAGCATAGACTTCGCTCCTCTTGACCACTCGTCAGGAAATGAGCAATTATGGATGTTCCACTTGAACTGTGCATACTTAGAGAGGCCAGTGCCATGTTAGTATTCTGTTTTACTTCCGATCAATTGTGCGGACTGAAAACACCGCCGACCGGTTGGCTCAGTTGGTAGAGCGCTGGACTACAGTGCGGGAGGTCGTGGGTTCAAAGCCCCGGCCGGACCAACACTCAGGGTCTTTAAATAACTGAGGAGAAAGTGCTTCCTTTGCAATGACATCTGCAAATGGTTAGACTTTCTAGTCTTCTCGGATAAGGACGATAAACCGAAGGTCCCGTCTCACAACCCTCCTCAATTAATTCTGTGGGACGTTAAAGAACCACTAGGGACGTAACGAACCCTGGCTGTGACCACCCCTAGTGCTGACCTTGGGTTGGTGCTTCACATAGGGATAACCTCATTGCACCTTTCCCCTTGGACAGAATTCCAAGAAAAATTAGTATGAGTATCAGTACACCAATTGAAATCGTAAACCCAATGTTTGTTTCTTCAAGCTTGCACAGTTTATGGAACGAAGACTCGAGGTTCGAGCAGAGATTGAGAAATTCATTGGAACGTAAGCAATCAAACTACGCAGATGAATCGAGTGGGCCGAAGATTAAAACTGATTATGACAAAAGGATTTTTTTTTTCTTCTACCGTTGAGAAGGGTATGGCCCAGCTCAAAGGCCGTACTTCACATGAGCCGAACTAAACTCAGTCATTAAGTTCATGTGAAGTACGGCGTTTGACCCAGTTAAGTTCGACTGATTTCATTTGGATCGGCTGAGGCGTTCATTAAGGCTGGCCAGGCGTGAAAAACGGCTGAAGATAGAGTTTGGGTCAAACGCCGATCTTTACATGAGCCAAACCAAATGCATAATCATGTTAATGTACATCAATGTATAAGTCAACTTCGATGGGTTTATTTTCTTGATCCAGTTAAGCTCGGCTGAATTAAGTTTGGCGTTTGACTCAACAGGCGAACTCAACTAATATGGTTCGACCTAAATTTTGGCAAAAACTTCATGCTAGCCCACATTTAGAGCACATATAAAAGAAGACAATGAAGTACATTTACAGGACAATAGATCAGGACAATAGAGGAATACGGATTTACATATTTGGCTTACCATGACGTTCTTGCCTAAATTTTAATTAAGTTCGGCTCATGTGAAGTACGGCGTTTGACCTGGGCCTCAAATACACTAATGCATAAATTACGACAACACGAGTTTTTGAATTCTCCATTTCTGATAACTCGTTTCAAATTTTCGCCCTTATAAATTATAGCGTAGCACATAATTTTCAGCCACTTACTTGTCCGAGATCTGGTCGTAGTCTGAGGGGCATTGGAGTTTAGGGATGCATCTGTGGCTACCGTACGTATTAAAGCAGAATTTATCATCATCACACGTAACTCCATTCTCACACTCGTCAAAATCTGAAATAGTATAAAAAAGGAATGCTTTGCTACAGATAAAAGGACGGTCAGTAAGGAAAACGGAAGGTTATTCAAACAAATGGCAATAAAGAGGGGGTAGTTTCCAAAGAAACTGTGGTGCTGAGTCGGTGGGGGGTTGTGAACAAGAATTTGGTTTCATCAACGGAGTTGATTATGTAAATTGACCACCGTACAGGGCTTCTTAAGCTGACGTTTCGAGCGTTAGCCCTTCCTCAGAGCGAATCGAGGAATTATGGGTTGTGTGTAGTTTTTATGGTGGAGTAGGCGCTACGCTATTGATGGTAACATGGCAACGTGAAAAATAGGAATACTTTATTTAAATGAAAAGCGTTCGTTAATACCGTGGGGATTAAGGGTGCCGATTTGGAAGATGAATTTTTGTTCTAGATTCTTGCGGCCTTCCGTCGTACCTTGATGTAGGGAAAGGCCGCAGATAGCCATGTGTTGTTTCGAGTGGTTAGGGAGATTAAAATGACGAGTGACTGGCGTAGATGCATCCTTGTCATTCTTCTCAACATCGCGAAGGTGTTCGCGGAATCGGTCGCCTAGTCGTCTTCCTGTCTCGCCAATGTATAATTTATTGCATAAATGATCTTAACAGATCGCTTAGGTCCCGATGTTTTGCTAGTGTTAAGCATGAAAGGACAAGTTTAACATCGTGATCGCGCGCATTTGAAAGTGCCACATCACTTCTAACTAAAAAGTTGCCTACGTTTTTGTCGCGTTTGAATGAAATTAGTGGAGGTTGCGAAAAGATTCTATCAGTCTCGGGATCATTTTGGGGTAATGTAAAGTTATTAAGAAGGATACTTTTGACTGCGTGATTATGAGGATGGAAAGTAAGGGTGAATGGAATTCTGTCATTTTTATCCTTTTGTGACGTTTGTAGTGCTGACTGTGGTGATCAAATTGCTGGGCGCGATGATGGTCCGCTTTGACCACAGAGGCAGGATAGCCACATTTTTCGAAGAACTGGCACATCTCCTCTGAGTTGATGGAAAAATCAGAGTCATCACTACATAGAAATCGACTTCTAAGAAATTGAGAATAAGGAATGGAGGTGACGATGAATACAACAAATAACTGTGAGAATCTGTAGGTTTGTAGGGCACACTGGTACATAAACCGTTGCCACTGATAAAAACTTTGATGTCTAGGAAAGCCAATGAAGTTTCCGAAATTTCCCAGGTATATTTAAGAGCCGGATGAAAGGAATTAACGGAGGTTATAAATTGATCGAGTTCTTCTCTGCTGGATGAAATAGCACCGATGCAATCGTCAATGTAGCGGCCGTAGAGTTCAGGTTTGGGGCCGTTGTACTGATAAAAATAATTGGTGTTCAACATGTCCTACAAAAAGATTGGCATAGCTAGGTCCCATTCTTGTGCCCATCGCTACACTATTCATTTGTTCAGCGAATGAAAAACAGTTAAGCGTAAGAACTAGTTCGGCAAGGCGGAGTAGCTTGGTTCTTTGACAGTGCGTTGATTGAAAAAGTGTTCTAAGTGCTTGAAGACCTTCGCTATTGGGAATGACTGTGTACAGATATGTAATGTTCATGGTGAAAATAAGTTTGTCTTGGCCGGAGAAATTGAAATCGCAGAAAATTTTTAGTGCGTATGTACTGTCTTTGATGTATGATGGGAAAGATTCGACGATAGGCGTCATAATCCTGTCTAAGTAGCTAGAAATGAGTTCGGTAGGGCAACCACCGGCAGAAACGATGGGGCGACCTGGGTTGTTGGGTTTGTGAATTTTTGGCAAGAAGCAAAGGCACGAAGTTCTAGGAGTGGTGATGAGTAAAAACCATTCGTTAATACCGTGGGGAAGGCAAGGAGGCGATCCTTTGATGAAAGAGAGATCTCCCTGTTAATCGCGAAATGGATCAAGGACCCGTGTCTTCACAACAAACTTGATAAAGACTACCATGATCGAAATAAAAGAGATTTTGCGAAGATGCAGATGGCTAAATCCTGAATACGCTGTCGCAAGAAACTCAACAATACATTGCTCGTCCACCACTTTTGCTTTTGATGCCTTACTACGCATGTTTATAGGATCACCGCTTTACAAAAAATCGAATTTCATGTCTGTCTCAGAATGGGACGTCAAAATAGATGTACAATTCTCGCCCCGACACTGTCGGTTCGACAAATCGACCCGACGAATCGTAGTGTGTAAACCGGCCTTTAGCCTTTGAGTCAGTCAGTCATTCAGTCTGTCAATTAGTCGAACGGTTAGCCAGTTGATCCTTCGGTCAGTCAGTCAGTCGGTCACTCAGTCATTTGAGGAGTGAATAGGTCAGCCATTCAGTGAGTTAGTGAGTGTTGATCGGTCGGTCAGTGAGTCAGACAGTAAATCAGTCATGCAGTCAGTGAGTCAGTCAGGCAGGCAGACAATTAGTCGGTGAGTCAGCCAGGCAAGAAGGGAGGCAGTCATCAAGTACGTCAGTAAGTCAGTAAGTCAGTAAGTCAGTCAGTCAGTCAGTCAGTCAGTCATAAAGTGAGTCAGCCAAAGGGTAATTCATTCGTTCGTTCATCAACTGGCTAGGAACTGAAGTCGGATAGCCAGGCAAAAGGCTCTGAAGTATCTCATCAAATAATCGTGTCTTCATTCATTCACTCACTCACTCACTCTGTCGTGTCTTTTCCCGCGTGGTTTGATTACTGTAATCTATTTTCATGCCCCCCGCGGAAAGAGATGGCAGAGATGCCGTGGCGATCGGTCACGAAATTTTAATTTCTTCTTCTTTCTGGTTTGTTGTTAGTATTCCTTGTAATTTCGTTTGCCTATGACGCTGATGCACAGAAGACTGTTTATGGCTGTGTTTCTGGCTTTGTGAACAAGGTTTTTGAAGTGATAGCCGTTGTTATTAAAGCCCCGGGAAATCAAGCCGTGGAACTGGAAATTCGTTTATCGCCACGTGTTTGGATGCGCTTATTAAGAATACCCGAGGATTATCGGCCTCGCACTCCCCTCCTCCCTCACTCACTACTCGCTCGTGTAGTGCTCTCCGTTTTTTACTCGGAAAAAAGTCCTTTTCCCCTACTTTCCCTTGAAAGTTCGAATTATCGGGAGTCAACTGTAGCCACTTTGGATACGAATTTTCGTTACTAGTACCATGTCATTCTGGAAAGAAAAGACTGATGCCATTTCTTGTGGACAATTTACCTGAGCAATAGAAGTTTGTCTTGTTATACCCTCTCGGGCAAATACAGTCGTAGCCTCCGGGCTTATTCATACAGCGATAAGCACAGCGCACGGAGTCACATTCGTTTCTGTCTGCAAGAATTAAGTAACAAGATTATCATCAAAGAAGCAAGATAAACAACTACTCAGACGACTTAATTATTCAAGTCTCTGGTAAGAAAATCAAACCTCATTTGTTAGGAATATTTGACCTGCAGAATAAAGTGAAAGGTTGCCATAGTGATTTTGTTAGGCTCGCCCCAGGGCCTCGGGCTCACGACGCACTTGTGTAGTTGTTGCGTTGTTTTCGAAGAAGGTCAGCCATTTTGTACTGCTAGAGTTTGCTATTACGCGAGAATTAAACAAGAACTTTAAATTCGTGACGTCTTGTGTTTGTATGCATCATTGCAAAAGGACTGCTATCTTAGCTCCGCCAAAAACTTCAGGATACCAATCATGTATAAAATTACTACATGTTACTAAACGATCAAAAAAGTCAAGGACAACCTAAAAATTTAATAATTCTTTAGGTGATGTTCCTTTCGTCATATTTCACTCCTCGCTACCCATTTCCCATCTGAACTGAGTTTCAGGCCAGTGTAATCAACTCTGAAAATAATTTTACCTCTGCAGGTCCTCCCGTCCGAATTAAGTTCGTATCCCCTCCTACATCTACAGACAAAAGATCCCAGGGTGTTCTCGCAGAAGTGGGAGCATCCAGAAGTACCTTTAGAACACTCGTCTATATCTGATGAAAACATAACATACGTAACATAGGTTCATTCATTGACAACTGGTAACGTAGTCCAATGGTTCATGAAGCTCTGAGGCTGGTGAACTCGGTCGGTTTTCTGGCATAGCAGTTGTTAGCAAATGTTGCCGTAACAACACCAAGGTTCTTAAAAGTAAAGACAATCCTTTTTCAGTTTTACTGTCTATTAGCAAGCTATATAAATAAATAAATTAATTAAATATGCATTGAATTTTGCACGTTTTGTTACGCAATTGGGAATCCTTATGTGATATAAGGCCAGATTGCCACCATCTAAATGCTAGCGGGACTTCAAACGCGATGTTTGACGAGTTAGCCTGATTTCACCGAAAGGTCTCTGATGAGTCTCTTGGCAGAGACGAAACATGCGTGTCAGACTATCCATGAAAATATGCATTGAATCTTGCACGTTTTGTTACGCAATTGGGAATCCTTATGTGATATAAGGCCAGATTGCCACCATCTAAATGCTAGCGGGACTTCAAACGCGATGTTTGACGAGTTAGCCTGATTTCACCGAAAGGTCTCTGATGAGTCTTTTGGCAGAGACGAAACATGCGTGTCAGACTATCCATATGTATTAGCAAGCTGCATGAAGTATTTCTTAGTGACAATATGGCCCAATGGCTGAAGAGTGAAACAGAACGCAAATTTCAGCTTAGACCTAAGGGGAACTTGAAGATGTTTTGGAATAAATGTTGGATTGAATCTTAATTTCACTGACTGGAGACGAAAATGTTTACTGCATTACCTTGTTATTCTGGAGTTTAAAGGAGCACTGTCAGGCTATTTTAGCATGACCCCAAATGACCAAAGATTCCGGTGGCAAATTTCTCCGATTGTTTTAGAGAAATTATCAAAAATGTAAGATGTCTCGCTGTTAGCACTAAAAATATTATTAAAAACTTTCTCTCAAAAACGTTTTGGATTGTTTACGGGTACTGGGTCGTGATTCGAAGACATATTTTACCTAACGACGACAAAAAAAACCCTTCACATTGTCCCATTAAAGTACAGTGTTTTTCAATAATTAATACGACATTGAGCATACATTCTGCCCGTTTAGGGATTCCTCAAGATAATAATTTATTACTTATTAGGCGCAAATTAGCATGTGAATAGGATCAAATGCGCCTTACAATAATAAGCTTTACAATTCGAAATTCTTTACAATTTTCAAATCAAACCAAATCAAATCAAATGTTGGAGTAGCGTAGAGAACCAATCTCAGCTCACAACTGGTGGGAGGCGAGCGCTCTCACCACTGCGCCAACCCTGCGCCCCACAATAATAATTTATTTTTGTGCGTTTTCAGTTATGAGCAGACTTAATTAAGCGAGGGCATCAGTAATCAATAAAAAATTGTAGAAGCAATGCATGTTACAGATATTATCAAGCTTGATTTTGGAAATCTCACCAGACATCCTTCATATTTTAAAGCATTTTAGAATTATCGTAGCCTAAGTAGCTATGAAAAAATTCTGGTTACCCCCAAATATCTTAAATTATTACAGTATGAATTGCTAAGATCTGTTTATCCCGCATATTCATAAACCGCACCAAAATACGTCTGTATCAGAAAGTACCGTCCTTAAATTAGCCGTGTTGAGCGCTTACTAACAACTCACTAAATAAATAAACAAATAAATAACTAAATAGATAAAGCTCTTTATTAGTTCCAAAAAACAAACGTTCTGGATCACTATCCAGTAAGATTATATAAACATTTCACAATGGAATGCAAGTCAGTTTGGGGCGGTGTTCAATAGGCCATATTCGTATTCTCGGTATTGAACTGGATGTAGCATAAAGTGGAGGCTCTTGAGGAGGAATCTTTTCATATGTAAATGTATTCCCCCGCAAGAGTCAAAACAAGAGCTAAAACTAAGTAATGACGCTAACCAATCACAACAGATGCCAACACCGCGATGAGCCGATTGAAGCACATTACATGTAACCGGCGCCAAGCGCGGGAAAATGTGCACTTGCAAGTCGCGGGTTGGGTTTTGCTTGGTATTAGTTAAGGAAGAAGCGCAAGTTTTTCCAACAAGTAACAGCCGAGAGGGAAATAAAGTAAAAACAAAGCAAACGAGAATTATTTTCCACAGTTAAAACTGAAAAACACTCTAATATAGCGGTTTTCAATTGAGTGTCGAAAGAAAATTGCATTTGTTTCGGTTTTGCATTGCTTCGCTCTGTCCAAGCAAACATCGCGCCACTTTTTCAACCAGTAAGAACCAAAACCAATCCTAAACAGCCACTTGCACACGCGCATTTTCCCGCCATCTAACTAAAATTCCCTCACATTTTGATTGGTTCATTGCACTGTTTGCATTTGCTGTGGTCGGTCAGAGTAACTGCCTTGATTTTGGTATTACTACACTGAATTGAAAACCGCTGTACCAGAAATTTTGCAATGTACTTATTTAGTTCATACCTCTGCAGGTTCTCTGGTTGGGGCTTATCTTATAGCCTTTGTTACAACGGCAAGAGAATGAACCGGGCGTATTGTCGCAAATCTGGTTACATCCTGACCTTCTCTCAGTACATTCATCGATGTCTGCACGAAAAAAAAAGGTATCATTTTTTGGCTTTTCAATTAAGATCAACTTGAAACTTCATTTTTCCCCAGGTCAGCTGTTGCCACGCGTCATGATACACGAATTCTTCTCTAACAATACAACCTGTGAGTTTTACTACCAAAGGTGTAATACTCCTAAGTCAAAGGAAGGCGGAGATCCGTTTTTCCTACCCCTCACCCCCACCACAGTTGAGGAGGGGTGACAACTCCAACAAGGCCTGGGAGACAAACAATATTCTTCCGAGAATCGGTGTTTTCGCCAGGAATCGGGACATAGTTACGACATAGTTCTGGGACATTGCTGCAAAAAAGAGGAATATTCAACGAAATGTGTATTTCGATCAGTCAAAAAATCGGAAGGATCTTCCATATTTCCGGGTGGACTTAAAGTCTCACATAGTATTGCTCAAACAACGTTTGTTAGAATTGTCAACCCCCGTTCAGATGGTAGAAAATGAAAAGGAAACTCAATGATTATCGAACGTTATAACTATGGTACTTCGCTTACACCTGTATGTCACAATTCTCTCCTCTCTATTTTCCAGTGTGCTCTGCCTGTACTTGATTATTATGTCTTGTTAATTACTAATAACTTTATTGTATTTAATTTGTAAGACAACTGTACGTATCTTTTAGCTTATAATGTAGTAAACTAATGCATAGCTTATAACAGTAATATTGTAGTAGTAATGTAATCTTTTAGCTTAGGCAATGTGTAGTATTTATTTATATATTACTAATACCCGCCAAGATTAGCTAATGCTATAAGCGGTTTGTGTAAATTGCCTTTTTAATATTCCATGAAAAAATAAACATCAATACAAACATCAATACAATACAATGCATCCCAAACTGGTAAAGGAAATGACAAAAGGTTATGATGTCCGGCATCTTGAATAGCGCGGAAACAATTACCCAGGGGCACTGGGTCTGCTTTTACTTAACAGTAAATACCACAAAGACTTTGAATAAATGTTCTGTAACTAATTAAAAACAAAATAAACCTTGGCATGCGTTGGTGAGTCGGTTTAGTCTGTACCCGTCTTGGCAAGTGCAGTAATGACCGCCAGGATAGTTGACGCACCTCTGATCATTCCGACACTTTGGAGGCGACAGCTGGCATTCGTCGATATCTGAATACAGAAGAAAAATGGAAGAATTGAGGTGGGAGTTTAGTAGCCAAGAGGAAAACCTTGCAATCCAACTTAAAACGAATTGAACAGGATAAGATAGAATTTTGGGTTAGCAAGTTTTCTGATTCTGCGGAAGGTATGGTGAATGCAGCATAAGAAAGTAATCAGGCGCTAGGAAGAGAGAAAGTAGGAGGTGTATGGCGGTACACCGGAAGAACAAGCTGGAAAGCGGGTAGTGGAATGCGGAGAGTGGAGATGGATGGGAGGGGTGGGGAGCGTGGGCGTGACGCAGACAAACCGAGGTACCAAAAGGGATGTGGGAGGCAAAAAATGTTTAAAAATGCAAAATACTTGAGGTGTACGGTGTTTTTTACCATACCTTTGAGTTCAGTCCCTTATAAAGGCACCCAACGAGCCAAATTAACCAAAAGCTGTAAAAAGGCATTTTTAAGTACCTTATGGTGTATGAAGCCTGTTTGAAGTAATGATGCCATTAGCTATACGAATTGGATCTGTTCAGATTCCTTAGCCGAAGTTTTAATTACCCGAAAATTTTAGAGAACAAAATCTTCCTTTGAGAAATTGCAAGCCAAAGTGAACTTTCCACGAACCCTTTGTTCTTCGAAAACGCTAGCTGACGTTTTTGACTGCCAAAAACAGCAAATGTGCCCCTTCCGAAAATGTCAGGGGCTATTATTTCCGCATTGTGAATTTTCTAGGCCACAATTTAGTTACGGAAATACGAATGCATTCTATGATCGACGCCAAAAACCTAAGGCAAACCACCCTTCACCGAGCAGATATCTACCGAAACTTGTCGTTGTGTACCCCTGTCTTTTTGGGATAATAAATACAGGAAGATAGAAGTTTGTATATCTCTTTGTCAGCCATGAAATTCTACCCTTTGCCATTAATATGGACAAATTCGTATGGCCTGTTGATGGCCGTTTTAAAGGGTCTCTTCTGTATTATACGTTGTATGACCAGGGCGCGGTTGTTCAAAAGCCGATTGACGCCAATCCAAGATTAAAAATAATAAGGCTATCCCCAAAGGTTGTTCAACCGCTAATATTCTAAACAATTTTACATTAAAGGGAAGTTAATCCTGAAAAACAAAAAGCAGCAGAAGAAACTTTCAACCAAAACGTCAAAAACGTCAAAGTTTATGCTAATCCTGGATTAAATTAATCGGCTTATGAACAATTGGCCATTTGTGTAGTTTCAACGGCCTTTCCTTTTACCCACCTTTACACTGAAAATTGTTTTCATCTATGATGACGCATCTATATCCACGAGGACACGTAACTCCTGTACAGCGGTTAACGCCTGAAGAGAACACGTCGCCAGAAATAGCTCAGATTTAAGTATTACTAAAAGTACGAACCGGACTTAATTTCAAATTTCCCAACCACATCACTGCTGGCATCATCAAGCAGAATAATGCTTTTAAGGAGCTCTAAAACCGCAAAAAAGTTATGTTTGATTCTGTTTGCTACTTTATTTGCTAGTTCGTGTTCAGACATATTTAGTTGACTCGATATTACACAAGAATTTGGTTTTATCAACAGAGTTGATAACGTTAATTGACCACCGTACAGGGATTCAAAAGTTGACGTTTCGAGCGTTAGTCCTTCGTCAGATTCGCTCTGAGTACAACTCCCCCACCGACGCAGCATCACAGTTTGTTTAGAAACTACTCCCTCTTTTCCGGTCAACTAAGCAATCAACTTTAAACATGCTAACAGGGTTTTGCTAATAGAAAGATTATGTAAACACACAATTTATGACAAGCCGATCGCGGCTAAATAAGCGATTTATTTATACCAGCATAACCTGGTCGGAACACTGAGGTCGCAGGTGTATACAAACCTCGCAAAGGCGATACAACAGACAGAAAACGTATTTAAATTCGCAAGAAATTCAAAAACAGTTAGTCCAGAGACGAAGAACAGGCTTGTGGCGCCTTCCAATGAAAGAGTGAGATGTTCGCTGTCTGGTGGCATTACCAAGTGGAGACAAAATGGGCCATTTCCGAATTACCTCAGGCTTCTTATTCAAAGCGAGTCTTGGTGCTCATCCTTTCATACGCAAATAAATTTTCATTCACATGAAAATGAGTTTGAATTGGCGTGTAAATTGGCGTGTGAATTGATTTGCATACGAAACGATGAGCACTAAGACTCGCTTTGAAAAAGAGGTCTGACGTAATTCGGAAATGGCCTATTGTGTTTACTTTACAAAATTCTTATAGCCGTGACGACTCCTAAACGTCGTTCGCTTTTATCTTTGATTTAACTTTACAAAATAAAATGTAAAACTCGTAAATTACTCACGCTCGCATTTTTGTGTCGTGGGATTTCGCTGAAACCGGTCACGGCATTGACAGCTGTAGCCCCCGTATCTGTTCACACAAATCTCATGATCGCCTGTACACTTCCTGGGAGCGAACCTACACTCATCGATATCTGCAAGCACACCAAAAAAAATAAAGCTATGTGGGCTTTTCGGAAAACAAAGACGAAGTAATCTCTGATCAAACGAGATTTCAGTTTGTTGAAAGCCGTCCTTACACTTCAACAAGTTGCCGTTCATTTGAATTATTCGTTTGAACAACCGGGAAAGAAATCCAGCTGTTTTTGTTGTCGTTGCCATTTTTCATAACACTTCAAAATCCTGTTCGCCAACTTTTGTGGATTTTGATTCCATCTGAGATTTCTGATGGATTTAGAAAAGATCGAAATCTTGTTCTCCCGACCTCTTCAAATTATGGCGTGATGTGAGTGGCTTTATGCATGAACGTACTTCAGACGCGCAGAATCGCCCAATCTCTCTTAATTTGGTTGGGGCACACAAATTGGTGGTCATACACACGAGGGATTTGCCGACGTAGTTCAGTTTAAGGAAGCTTTTTCTTACCTACACAACTGTAGGTTCTTCCAGTTGGTTCACACTTTAGCCCCGATCCACAATCCACATCTTTACAAGGATCTACAAGAGTAAAATCTGGATATTAGTAATTTTGTAAATATTTTCTGGGCAGCAATTAAGAGGTACAAGACTGAGCACTAGTGCGCTTGCGTTAGTTCATCAGGTGTCACGCCAATGTTGATTCTTGAGCCAAGCAGATTATGGTCGTAATTTAGAAGGGCGAAGGTCTGACGGTGACGAGTATTTGGCATATGAGGCCAATTTTCTGTTCAAGACGTTTTCTAACAAGCGGATAACAATACGAGCATTTCCAAATTTAGAGGGGGTATATTTCTTTCAGAAAAACGTAGCTAACAATCTTCCGCAATAGGCTGAGTCATTACTTAAAAAAGGGAACTAACAAAGAAAAACAACATTATAGTACTGCCTCTAAATTTACTTGTTGATTTGAGTTAAATAAACAAAAAATATGAACCAACGCGCGACTGAACGAAAAGAAGGCAGGATACACAGACAAACAGGTGGAGAGATAGAAAAACGGACGGGCGAACAGAGAAGAAGGTGAGTGGACTGGTGAACAAACAGACAGACTAATGGGTAGACGGACGGACGGACGGACGGACGGATGTTTAAAGAAATGGATGAGGGAGTGTATAACATTGTTTTGCTAACCTCGACATTCGAATGTTCCGATGAAGTTCAAACAAGTTTCGCTTGATTTGCATCTGGGAGGGGATTCCTTGCATTCGTCAATATCTGAAGAGATACATGAGCAGCTGGTAAGCCTAACCCAGAAGTCAACCTTTGATGTTTTCTCTTGGTTCAAGATTAGTGACAAGATTGCGTAGAATGTAAAACCACTAATTCGTTAGTGCTTCAGTTCAAGCTGTCATTGATTCTTTCAGGGGCACCCAACGAGAATATAGTCCAAAACCACTTAAACATAGCATTGTTAAACTTATTTTAGTATTTAAACAGTAGATATAGGCATATTTTTATCCCCTAAGAATTTTTCATCTGTTCGGATTTCCTAGCTGAAAGTCTAGTGATCCGAAAATTATAGGGATCGAAACTCACCTTTTCGAAAATTTCAGCCAGAAAAAAGGCTCCCAAAAATTCTAGGTGACGTTTTAACGGTAGAAATCCGTTAAAAAATGGGCAATTATAGTAGTTTTTAGATGTTCGAAAATCTTAGGAGAGGCAGGCAAGCAAGAAATCCTACAACAAATGTTCCGAAAATTCTAGATGTCAAATCGTCTTCCGAACAGATATTTTCCGAAAATTGTCGTTGGGTGCCCCTGTTCTTTGTCCAAGGTAACTGAACACGAAGGAATTAAAATGGATAACGTAATGATTTGTGTTCGTATAGCCTCGTGATTACAGTTATTGGGCGATCCAAAGGGTGAGAGATTTTAGCTGTTTGAGTTACTCGCAATGTTAAGTAGACTTTCTTAGCTTCGGTTTGAATGGGAGTATGTTCCCACACTTGAGCAACACGTTCCTAGCAACGTTTTTCAGTTATTGCAAAAAATGATGAAAAATAATGTAGAACTATCCCCAGCTCACTTCTGGAAAGTACAGATGCAGATCGTTAGATGTATTATCAAGGAAATAACTGAACGTGATCTTTAACATACATTTTATTGTCACTCTACCTTTACACGGGCGTCCAGGGCTGTCAGCGTCACAAATAAAACCAGCTCCGCACTGGATACTGGCGCAAATATCTACTCTCTTGGCTGAAAAGACATCAGAAGCAACGGATGAGTAGTTTGGATAAATTTGAGGGTGGAGAAATTGTTTACAAAAGGACAAAGCTACAGGACACGATGCCTGCCTTGTGAAGGTCAGGTTTCTAATGGAAGTAGAGTTTAAGTGAGTTTTGGGGTGGACTCCCATAGATGAACATTCTACCTCATTAACAACTCGTTCGTGTGTCTGTAGTTCGTGTAATTTATCCTTTTGTGAAATTCAAGCTCGTCAAGGCAATAGAATTCTCTCTCAGAGTGGTCATCGGCCCGTGGGTTTTACGGGAGATTAATGCCCTAGTACGTAGGCAATCAAAGCATACGTTATATCGGCCACAAGCACCAGTCATATAATATCCAGTCAACAATATCCAGCCATCTTGACCGAACTAGCTTAGTCAATGAAGGATTTATTATATGGCATGAAGAACACTGTAAAAATGATCTTCGTACTTAATTATTTTCGAGCACTGAAAAAGAAGCCGGTTATATGCAAAAGTGATGTTTTGTTCTCTTTGTTTTCATTCTCGTTGATGCTTTCGGTTTTCTCATTTTCTAGTTCTAGAAATTGTTTTTACTGCCACAGAAAATATTTTGCCAAAGAAAACTGCACATAAATGTTATAACACCATACTCATACATGTAATAAACATCAACCGTAAATGTAATACCAACCTTGAATGTAAAAACTATCAACTATAAATGTAATAAATGTAATAAAATTTTAACCATAAATGTAACTATTCTACTCACCATAAGGGACAGACCATCAGAAAAATTATGGGGGGGAGGGGGTGAGCGAAGCACAAAAAAAATACATGCATGCAGAGTAGACCAATATCAACACAACATCTTGTCAAAATAAATATTCATTCAAAGGAAACATTAAAGAAAAAAAATTCATGCTGCTCGAAAATTTCCCGCACCAACCCCCCCCCCCCCATTTGATAACCTTTCTAATGATCCGTCCCAATATGTAACAAATTGTAACCATGAATTTCATAAATCTCATACCAGTGAGGAAATCTTACGAATAGGATACATACGATTCTTTTACAAACATTTCGTTCGAGAGCTTTCTCTATTTATTTGCATACCATTATTAATGTAGCATTAAATCAAGCTATTTATTTATTTATTTTATGA
>OX419341.1:16481974-16486974 GCA_948470475.1 Galaxea fascicularis | reverse complement strand
AGCAGGCCTTTGGCTCAGAAACGTAAAGCAGAAATTATGGGTAGGTAAACATGGTAAACTTGGGCAGATTTTAAACTAAATGCTAGTTTGATACGTACAAATAATGAAGAATCGCTTCATTAAAAGGATGTGTGACAACACGAGGCAAAACATTTGATGCTGAACTCGGTGATTGCACCAAGCGGTAGAATCGCAGTAATGCATTAAATCCCCAAATTTAGGGCAACTTGAAAAAAGTTTTTTAATCAAACATCAATTTTAATCTAAGCCAGACAAAATCGCAACTTTGTGCGAAAATCGCGATGATCTTCCTTGAGACCGTTTATTGCTGATTCACGCGAGTAATTTCAGTTGTTATTTTAATTTATTACTCCACCAGCCACAAAAAGCACAGAGCTTATGCAGGAGACGCAGGACAAAAATATGTGTAGTGGATGCCAGCTTCCAATAACTGATCGTTACTTGCTCGAAGCCTTGGGAAGGTACTGGCACGAGGGGTGTTTAAAGTGCAATTGCTGTGAGTGTAAACTTGGAGATATCGGCTCAACGCTGTATAGTAAAGCAAACCTAATTCTGTGCAAGAGAGACTACCTCAGGTTAGTAAAATTAGCTGTGGTTTATCTCAGAGCGTCTGGCCTTCTAGCATACCTCAGAAAATACATTGAAAACCGCATTCCGCATTGTGTATTCCAAACTAGCTCTTAAATTTAAACCAACTTTTACAGCAAAACTAGTCGTACCTGTGTAAAGTGCTGCTTTTTGGCATCTATTTGACGACTAGTTACAAGTTAATATCACAAAGTACTTAAAACGTTCAGACTGCCTGAATTTCTATCTCGACGTTTGGCCTGCTTGCCCTCAGCTGAAAGCTAAGATCGCTTCTACTGACATAACATTTTATACCACTTCGGCCAGCATAATTTATGATCACTGTGAGACGAACGTGTTGCACAGTAGCTTTAATTTAACTGATCGCTGTCAAAGATTTTAGAAGGTAATATCAAACAACAAAACTCAGTACTATAGTCTTAGAGAGAGATACGAACCAAGAAAGTGATGGCATCGACCTGTTACTGCCACCAACAAAGGGTATTGATTTCTTTGATTACAAACCATCTTCATCTAAAAACTGCGAATATTTTCCTACTAGCAGCAAAGAGTATCCGAGTGGTATTCCGCGTAATGCGTAATGCGTAATGCGGAAATTGGATCTCATTTTATCTAAATAGCACTGAAATGAACTCACGTCTACTGAATGTAGTTGCTAAGAGGGAGGGGTCGGCAAACGGCCTTCTTCTGTACATCACTGACGTACATCGTAAAGCTTTGGTAGCTTTCCTTTTAAGGGGACGATCAATAACAGCAGCATCAGATCATTTAAAAACTATGGATCTAAGTGCAGTGTCGACATTGTCAAAAACTGTGCTCAGCGAGGAAAAAAAGCAACAAAACCCTTGGAAACGTTTAAATATTCTCACAAAAACCACAGTTGCGGAAATGCTGTTTCCGAAGTTATTCTTCGTTGATTCAGTTTGCGCACAACTGAAGGATTTAATTTTTTTTACCGAAAATTTGAACAGTGCTTCTAACTGTCTTGAAGAACATTTCAAACCGAAACAATTTCTTCCCCGTTTGTTTGTTTCTTTTTTCCTTCTGTTTGTAGAGACTTTTGGAAACAAAGAAAAAATCAATTTACATTAAACAACGGAACAAAACGCCAGAATAACGTCAATGAATGCTTCACACGGGAGCGAACACGTGGTAAAGATAGACAGTGACATGGACTTAGATGACACAATTTTATTAGAAAGAATAAGAATTCTACAACTATATTTTATCCCGTACCGGTAATTTTAAACTTAACAACTACACTGAGTTGTGTTCAACTCAAATCGCTTATTCAGTTCTTTCTTTTACGCAATCAAATGTTAACTTTATTCCGCTTGGCGGGTGGATTGATTTAACTTTCACCGATTTTATCTTTGTTTCCGGATTATTAAAGATTTCCTTTGCTTGGAGGTATTCCATATAACATACTCGACTAATTTTCTCGCTATTTCGCGAAACTACATTTTCAAAATCTTCGGAGAAGATTTGCTTTGATGAAAATTCGGCTACTAATCAATCACGACAATGTGCTGGTGGCACGCAAAAAAAATGACAGTTATGATAAAGGAATGGATGTTAACACTTACCAGTATCACCGTGAATAAACTGTACTTCCATAATCTGGCCTTTGTAACTCCCAAGATCTGATTATTAATTTTTCTCTCTAGCTGCTATACAACTCCATGTACATAAGTTCAGAAAATTTGGGGTTATATCAAGATATAATACCCCCTGGCTGATAACTTTGCTATATGATAATGATTTGTTTTCGTTCCATGGCAGGTTATTTGGCATTCCTGGTGTTTGCGCTGCATGCAACAAGCAAATAGCTGCTTTCGAATTCGTAATGAGAGCAGCAAAGAATGCCTACCACATTGAATGCTTCTCCTGCCAGATCTGCAGACAGAGGTTTAGAGTGGGAGAAAACTTTCATTTCTACAACAATAAAGTACTTTGTTGGGATCATTACAGAACCGAAAAAGAAGGAGACAAAACTAGAGACGAATCAATATAGGATGTACAATAGTAAAATAAATTGTATTGATGGGCGCTGTCACAGTGATGGTGAAGCAGCGTTTGGGCCTATACATGAGATGGACCTCTACTTATCAAGCATTAGAACACTATTCAGTGTGAAAGGACATTTTGAAAATGTAGCAGCCGTGGCATTGCGAAAGAATTTCATTGGACTTGAAACCGAGTTACAAGTCTGCAAGTGTGTGGTTATGGAAGTCATGACTTTAGTAATTCCGCGGTAAAACCACTTTTAAATCCTTTCTTGCTGTAATAGTTAAGCGGGTGAAACATCTCGCAACTAATTTTGTAAATATTTCCTTCTTTCAATATTCTTGAAGCCTATGTGAGCATTGATACGCGTCAATATTGAAACTGAAACTTCAATGCACTTTATTCTCTCGTGGTTTTGAAAATTTTCGCTTTTCTGCAAAAATTGATACTGAGGAAAATATTATGTCCTAAATAATGAACAAGTCTCCCATTATGGCATTAGGGACCAGGAGTTGACAACGAAACTACAGCCTTGCTTTAAAAATTCGGCTGCGCAAAGGCAGCACTTTTTAAGAGCTAGATTTTCATGCTAAGCTTAGAGAAGTGAAATCAGGCAATCAGACTGACACGTAGATTCTCAGGAATCTACTCTCGAGGTTTAGATATCAGGTGCAGTGTGGCGTACACCCCTTTGAACGTTCTTGCTCCTACTTGCTTAGTCGATTGTGCGGCGGATCCCCGTGGAAAAAATCAATCCCTCATCGAGTGAAAGTAACCTTAACTGAATCTTCTGTAGTTGCACGAAGTATTATGAATAACTTTAAGATAGGACTTCCACTTAACCAGAGCCGCATTTCGCCAAATTTCTCTGAAACACGCATTGACCTTCAGTTTCATTTTATATCAGTAATAGTACACGCGCGAAAGTTCGCGAATTCTCATATCAAACGTTGGGGGGAGGGAAAGGGGAATGGTATTACAAGTTTTATGTGTTGGAGTGTAGCATATACCGTATTAATAAATTTAATTAAACTAAATGCTGTGCGCTATACGAGGGGGGGTTAATGTTTTTCTATAAAAAAGATATTTAAGAGAGTAATACCAAAGAATTGTTAAGATAAGTTATCGTGAAAAAAAATTAAAGAAATTCAATAAAATTCACCCTATATACAGTGGAATCTTAACCACGTGACCTTGGAACTCTACTAAGCACGGATTAAAATGCCAAGTGAAAGTGTTTGTGTCATGAACGGAGACACAGAAACATAAATTGTAAATCCTACGTGCTTGTAAAGGAGCGCCTGTTTGTTTCTGAAAGCCCATGAGTCTCTTCGTGATGCAAACATTTGAGAGTAGTCCAAAGGATGCCCACTTACTAGAGGTCAGGTCTGTTTTTAAATAAGCTTTGAGATTAATGCTCGTTTGCATTGTTTCATTCTGTAATTAGTCAGCAAACCTCCCGTAAATTTCTCGACCGATGACAAGTAAAACCAAAGTCTTTCAGACTTACTCGCTTGTACTTTACAGCGTTTGGCGTCGTGTGCGGCATGATTGCTTAATTGTGCGGCCTGCATTCGTTACGATCTCAAAGTAATTACTTTGGTATTCTACGACACCTTATTTAAAATCTCCCTATACTTCCAATGAAGTGATTGCCGGTGCCATTCCAACTAAAATTAAACCACGAAGAAGCGCCGTTATCTATTTATCAAGCGCTGTCGGAATGTCGACAAGGCGTTCTATCTCGCGTAATAACTCGACATAAAAATACAATATTTTTCTGGACCTTTCGAAAATTTGCCGCAACCCTAAAACTAAAAATCTAAATTGAGGCAAGTCATTCATTCCCTCTTTGGCGGGTGCCTTCATTAATTTCATTTCATATCCAAACCAATTCCGGGGATGGATACACTAAGCTACTAAATTGTGCTTTCCGATGAGAAGGGATGAGGTGGAATGGGGAGGGGGGTACTACTAAAAGGAACCCAGGTGCCAGACCCAGAGAGTCGTCTGGTTGACTTCTGAATTAACCCCAAAACAATACCTGTTTATAATTTAAACACAAAGTGATTCTTCTCCTTCAAGCTGGTCACGAAACACTTACGTTTGCATTTGCCGTCAGCGCTGAGTTCCTGTCCTGTTGGGCACTGTGTTATGCTCGTGCACTTGAACGAGCCTTCAGTGTTCTCGCATTTTGTTCCCTGGGGACAGGAATGACGACCAGTGGAGCATTCATCCAAGTCTGGAAATCCGAAAAAAGATTGAAGTTAATAAGTTAGTGTGACAATGAATAGGCTTGTGTCTAAAATCCTGCCAAATTGCTACACCAGATTGAAAATTTAAAATATTGGCCATCTCTTGATTCTTTTTTTTTTTTTTTCCTG
>OX419341.1:16436041-16481774 GCA_948470475.1 Galaxea fascicularis | reverse complement strand
AAATTGCTACGCCAGATTGAAAATTTAAAATAGGGAGTTTAAGATTCTACGACGGCGACGGCAACGAAAACGTCATTTCAAAATACAACTTCTCGTTTGTGCAACTCTTTCGCGATTATTCCAATTTGTTTAACGTGAAAAATGCTGGCGAGCTGTCCAGGGTCTAAATTACTATGAACGATGTTAAAGCAAAGAAAGAGAAAGAAAAACTTGTCACCATACACTCACGTTCTCGAGAAAACCCCAAATTTGGTCATTTCACGTTGTTGTTTCGCACAGGACGGCAAAGAAATGTACCAAAATGTTTTTCTTTCTCTTTCTTTGCTTTAACATCGTTCATAGTAATTTAGGCCCTGGCCAGCTCGCCAGCATTTTTCACGTTAAACAAATTGGAATAATCGCGAAAGAGTTACACAAACGAGAAGTTGTATTTTGAAATGACGTTTTCGTTGCCGTCGCCGTCGTCAATCTTAAACTCCCTAATATTGGCCATCTCTCGATTCTTTTTTTTTTTTTCTGCTGAGTAAGATATAGTGAGACGGTAAAGAGGGGTGAGGGGATGCTATTAAAATGAACTAGTTACCAGGCCTAGAGACTTTAAATCCCAAGGATGGGACAAATTTTTATCTTTGGGTCTACCGTGAATTTTTAGCGATATACTGTTTTGGACTGTTGGGTGAACCCTGTCAGTTACCTGGCTCATATAAAGAGGCCTTTAGTTCTGTTTAATGAACTATAGAAGACATGAAGTCTCTAATATTTCTGTCTTCGTTGAAGGTTTTTAAGGCGTTTTTTTTTTTCAACCAAAAAACTCTCGTTCTTTATTTGTTTTTCGGCAATTCTTACCCTCGCATTTGTTATTTCTTAGTGTCCGTCCACTGTCACATTCACAACGATAAGATCCATCTGTGTTGATACAGCTAGAGTATTGAGGGCACTCGGCCTCTCGTGACCCGCATTCATCTTTGTCTGATGGTCAATAAAAACAAGAACAGAAAAAAATCACTTATAAATGACAATACTACTGGTGTACTGCTCCGTTTGAAGCTTGTTGTTGGTGCAAGGCTCAATTGTAATATTTCTGTGAACTGTGCGGGCTTACTTTATTGTCATTTGAACGTTTTGTTCATTTCCTATATCATTGCCCTTTTCAAGTGTGCTTTAACCACCGACTGTGATGTCAGTTATAGTTTCTACTTACGACTACAGTAGAACATGTCAAAGGACATTGCATAGACCTAAGGCTATCAAAATCCCTCGAGATTCTACGAATGTAAAACTTTTATCGCTTGACATTTTATTACTTTCATGGAGTAGGTTGCAAATTTGTTGTTTCAATTAAACACTTGTTGTACTGAGTGCACATTTGAGCTGGTCTTGACTTAGACTTTGCAGGGCAGATATGCTACTAACCAAAACAAGAACTCCCAGAGGCCTGGTAACCTTTTCCGCACACACAACTATAGGATCCATCAGTGTTGACGCATGTCTGTTGGCTACCACATCGGTGAACTCCACGGACACATTCATCGATATCTGTCAAACAAAGAGACAGATCCTGATCTTCTTTCTCAATTGGTCTTTCGTCAACTTGAGGATTTTTGCTTCTCACGAATAAACGTATCAGGTATGAAATGGGTGAGACGATAAAAGGTTTTCTTAAGAACAAATCAGCATAATCGAGAAACCCAAGGGATTTCTGGAACGCGTATCGACCATTTTTACATTCACGCTCTAAAAGCCAGACTACGGATATGTCTCTTGAGGAACAAACAAAATAATAGCCGACGATGCGCAACTGGCAGAGGTATTTAATACCTTTTTCATTCATATCGCTGATGCTGCTGGTTCGATTATGGAAGAAGACTGCGTTTAAGACTTAATTAAAGCCACAGATTACCCACCCAAGCATCTGCCTTCCAATTCCTCCTCCCCCAGTTTGCAGGCTGCCTCAGTTTGATTAACACAGCGGTAACTCCCAGGAGAGTTAACACAGAGTTGAAAAGGATCACAAATGCTACCGTTTCTAAGTTGACATTCATCTATGTCTGCAATAAAAAAGAAAATATGTGGAATTACCCGGCTTAGGTTGAATACATAACCACCCTGTTACTTGATTACAGCGTACCCCTTTTCACCATCTCAGTGTGTCATTGCGCATTTATCTCATTGACTTTCTACGCGTTAGTTTACTGGACAGGAGTGCGTCATCAAAAAAATAAAAATAAATAAAATCTTCGGTTGATGCAAATTGTACCTATGTTATATAATACAATGGAGGCTTCAAAATGTGGCCTCCAAAATCGATCAAGATTGAATCCCTATTTTAGATAATTCTAGACTTGGTAACTTGGAATGTAGCTGTAATGGCTATCCAGCGAGTTCATTTCATCTTCATGGATGGATAAATATGAGTCAGCAATGAATACTTCAAGGAAATACCTTTTAGATTAAAAGAAAGGAGAGCAGGGCAGGAATGCTTTAAGAGATGTTTAATTGGAGGTAAGTGAAGCGGATGAGAAAATCTTGATAACTTTGTAGCACACGGAAAGTACTGCTGTTACATTTACATACCTCGACAAGACACCATGTCCGCCTGGATTTGGTAGCCAATGCGACAGAAACACCTGGCTCCTTGGTTCGGTATATCTCGGCACTCTTGCTGGCAGAAGCTGTCAGAACATTTCGGTTTGCGCGAGGGATCGATTGTTGGAATTGTGATAGGAGGCTTTGCTACTGAGCCTGTGGAAAGGAACTTCAAATGCTTATTTGATACAACATTAAGCTTAGCTTTATTCAGCAACTACATCTAAATAACCATTATTTTCTGTTGCCAGCGTTAATCTTGAGATGTATGTTTCTCACTGTAGTCCTTAATTTCATATTCAGTTTTCTCCTCATCACTCTTTCTTCCTTCCATTCTTCCTCCCACTTTTATAAAATCATTTAAGAGTCAAGGATGCATATAAAATAGATCATATATAGACCACTTTCATAATGGCCGCCGATGATAGTATTCTTTTGTATCTATGTTAATTAGACTTACTGGCCTCATTTTAGCGCAAACATTCTTTTGTATTTTGCACATAGCAGCGAGGTTAGAAAGGCTTATCAGCATTAAAACAAAAGAATATTTTATTTGGCCGCCATTATGAAAGAGGTCTATGAACTGCGGAAGTGAAATGAAGAATGACTCTCGCAGTTGTGAGCGCAATTTATGCAATTGGGTAAAAGGAACCTGATAATCAACAATAACAAAAGAGTGATGTTAAGTTACCATTACAGCACTCCTTGAAAGCCTCAAAACACATGAAACTGAGGTTCATGGAGAGAAGGTTCCGAAACACAGCAACAGAACACTCGGCGTCCTTGTCTTGTCTTGCTTTAATACCGAGAGCACAGCAGTCACAACACTCACGAAAATCGTCTCCACCAACAAAAGGCCTGAATGCTTCACAGGACTGACCCTGGCTAAAAAGCAGAAGCACG
Organism: Galaxea fascicularis; assembly: GCA_948470475.1. Taxonomy (NCBI): domain Eukaryota; kingdom Metazoa; phylum Cnidaria; class Anthozoa; order Scleractinia; family Euphylliidae; genus Galaxea; species Galaxea fascicularis. The sequence continues at coordinate 16,478,285 of OX419341.1, read as the reverse complement.
ACATGAACTTTTCCTTCTTTAACAGCCAAATGAATGGCTTATCTTTAACTTTGGCGGTGTCACCTTTTTCAGGGGAAAGGCCTGATATAGGTGATTACTGAAAACAGCTAAGACCTGATGTTTATGAAATTTGTTTTGTTTTGTATATAAATTTGTATGGAAGCCATCTCTGGGTGATTAGGGAGTTAGATGAAAAAACATAGCTTTGCAAATGCGTTAGAATTGACATATTTCCTTACCAAATTGACCAAATTCAAGGTTTCGGAGAGAACGCGCACTCACGACGGGGCATATTTCATTATCTTTCTCAACCTCAGCACTGTTCCTAACAATTTACTTCCTGGGTGATTCGCGCACTTTTTACACGTTGAACGTTCGGGGATAATCACGAATTAATACAAAACCTTGAAGAAAATTCTGAACGGCATTGCGTAGTAAAGGCATTGCTGAGTCTCTCTATTTCTGCTGTTACGCATTTTTAAATTCTACCTGTTACTATGCACCCCAGGCACACCCCCGGAGGGTACTCCCTCATACAGGCTTTATAGCTATGTGCGGCACGAAAGGGTATGGCTTTTTAGCCGTTTTGGTCTGAAATTGGGTATCAATTTTGACCATTTTAGTCTGAAATGGGGTCTCGTTTGTACAGTCTAGTCTTGAATTGCGGCGCATTATGCAACCTGCTTTATAGTGCGGAATTTTAAGCTCGAAACTTTGTACAGTTTTGTATCCTACTTAATAAAAGCGTATAAACATTGCCTTTAACATTGGTCTGACCAAGGGAACTGATTATAAGACAGGTCTGAAATAGGGTAGTGAAAATCACAGATTTTGGTCTGAAATAGGGTAAGGATTTCGGAAAGCGTGCCGCACACTCCCACCCAATTTTTCTGGCAGTATCCACCCGGGGACATACCCCAGGGATTTGCAATTTTTTTTCTACCTTGGTGGTCTATCTCCCCGGGCACTCAGAGAGAGACAATTCCTCACGCCCGGGGTTCCTCACGTACCACAAATATGTTATTTTGTGTGCAAAAACAGACATAACAATACTGATTTCCGCACAATAGCAAATCCAGACGTTTTGCCAAGAATGTAAATGCTTTGCCGAGAGTTTTATGAGCAAAGGATACTGCCTGTATAACAAATATAGTCAAAACATATACACTGTATTAAGACTAAAAATGACGGAATTAACTGTAACCGTACCGCAGTGGACAGAACATTTGCCCTGCCTCTTACCCCCGGGAATAAGACCGATTCAAGCAATTCCGTACCACAGGCACGATGGACTGCACTTCTCCCTGGGATTCCCCGGGGTAAGGGGGGGGGGTATGGTAGCAGCTGAAATTGAACAATGCATTAGTTCGAATGTTTCTATCTATCATCAATAGAATATCAGGATGTGACCATTGTAATGGAAACCAGTCGGTAGTAGTCGGGTTTGTTGCATTTTAGTAAGTGGCTTCAGGTCAGTAGGTCTACCGTTTATCTCTGTGGGTTAAAACCGTGAGTGCGACCTGTATACTACTTATTTATCTTGCATACAGACACAATAATGAAACCGGCAGAAGAATCTTCTTGCGTCCGTGCTACATAGTTTTAGTAGAGTCAAACAGATCAACGCCAAAAGTAACTTGATTTACAATTTTACAAACATAACCAAACATCAGGTTTGACTTGATTTGATTTAAAGTCTCCCCAATTAGTAGAGCACCTGTGTTCAGCTAAAAATAGTTGGGAATTAAATAAACTTATTATTATTATTATTATTATTATTATTATTATTATTATTATTATTATTATTATTATAAGAGTTCATCAGGATTACTTATACGTACACGTTATTTGCATAAACTATTTATTTTATTTTTTTATAAGTATAACTTACGAAGCTTCGTATTTTCCGCTCTCACAACTCAGCTTCTGAATTTCTTTAACGCAGCACATTCTTTCGGCATGTCGACAGATGATGCGGTCCAACCGATTGTTAAAGCGTCTCCGGTCCAAATCGTCGGAATTACACGAAGAGGGATTATTTGCCTTATTGGCTTTTCGTCGGCCTTTCGTGCAACATCGGGTGACCCAGCTCCGATAGGAAGCTTAATAAAAGGAGAAGGATATTTGATCAATCATACATGTTGCTTCACTGATGTTGACTACGGAGTATCAGGTTCGGATTATATACTCCAGTTCTGATAACTAGCCATTAAAGGGTCGCTATTACGGCCTTTAGCGCTCCTGAAAAAATCAAAACAATTTCTATTTAGCGCCATCAAGCTAACCCTTTTATGCTAGCCCTAAGACTGTCTCGAAGAAATCGCCAAAACTAATCTAAAGTTTGCTCTACCTGACTCAAGTACTGGTTCTAAATAGTGGTTTTAGAACAACCTTGACCCAAAAATGCTGCAAAAGTTCCGTAACAGAGCCCATGAGGGTTTGTTCATTTATTGTTCTTGCAGCTTTCTGGAGATTTTGTGTGAAACAACATTTTGTTAAATTCTATTTTAGAACTGAAAAGCCCAAACTTGCTACATTATCAAACAAAGAGTTCGCAAATTGCAGTGGATGGTTGGGAGACGCCTCAGAGGTCTCAACTCTTGTAAACGACAGCAAAAAGAGATCGCTTGCGCGATATTCAAGACTTCCCTTCAATTCGAGCTCATTAGTCAAACCGGAAAAGGGGAAAGAACTCAAGTCTAGAGAGATTTAACGGTGCCAACTTTTGCCACAACGACTATTTCATTTTAGGCTGAAGTGAGGGGCATTCAGGTTGTTTTTGTTCTTATCATTATTATTATTTTCAGCATCTGGTAAGTCAGACTCATATTTAAAATATGTATAAAATATAACTACTCGTCTGCTCGGGCTTTGCAATTTTGGAGTGTAAACTCTGACATTTCCTCAAGGATCTTGCTTCTTTTATTTAATTTGGTTAAATCCGCGAAAATGGCATGGCCCGTAGAAGTCTTCCTTCTTAAAATATGGTGAACATTCTCTACATCGTGGCATTTTATGGAAGACCAGGAACGGAAGTCTAGCGGCCTGCGAGCAGAATTGCGTGAATTTTTGTTTCAGACGAAAACTGATGCTGCCACATGTCTTGAATCTCAAGTCAAATTGGGGCTTTGAAAACAGACTACCAAATGAACACAAATTTGAACTAGCGTTTAGCATTTAGTTAGTTGGGCAGAATAGCTAATACATACTTGGGTAAAACCACTTAAAAGCTTAACATCTCTTGACTGCCTCAGGTAAATGGTAAGTTTACACCCAGGAAATGTGGGTATTTATCACAAACAACGCATGGTAAAAGGTGACATCGTTCCGTTCGCGATGATCCTTTGAATTGCCCGTGTTGCTTGCGCTGTAGCAAAATTTCAATAGCCCTTTAAAGCAATGATTCGCATATGAAGGTACGGAGATCATTTCTTAGTCAAAGCCTAGCATTTTGCTGTTTATCAAAGGTCACGCTTTGAAGCTTTTGACCCTATTCCTCAAGTCTGCGTAGCAAGTAAATAACCTGTACGTATTAGAATCACAGGTTTTCTCGGTACATTGCAAATTACCTTATATTTTGTCGCTAATAGACATGTTGATGAAGTAACATAGGACTTCCAATTTACCTTTAAAGATAAACTGCAGTACTAGTGAAGCAGTAAAATGTCTTTGTTTACCTTCGTTGTCTCGTTAATGTGTAATGGTTATAAAGCACTTTAACTCACCTTGGGTAACGGAGATGTACACCAACGCGACTCCCAAAATCAGTAACATGTGCAACAGACGGGCCATTTTTGAAGAGAGTCGTTCTGGAAAACCCTGAAAGCGCCGCGCTCAGTGAAGTTGCGTGCGATATTATTTGTGGGGTTTGTAATCCAAAACGTTTGCAGATCGCTCCCGAGATACTGCGATCCGTATGACACACCTATCATTATCTGCATTGTCTTAGTGCCGTAAGCCATCACGCCCTGAAATCAAACACCGAAGGTCACATAAAGACTTTAATGGGGGAGGGGGGGGAAGGGTTTAAAACAAGAGGAGCCGATCACCGTTCATCTCATTAGATTTGCTTCGTTTTCTTATCACATCACATTTAAAAGAGTAGCTGTTATTTAAACTGTCTTCGGGGAGCAGGGATGGCGCAGTGGGGAGAGCACTCTCCTCCCACCAATGTGGTCCGGGTTCCATTTCCGGACTCGACGTCATGTGTGGGTTGAGTTTGTTGTTGGTTCTCTTCTCTGTTCCGAGAGGTTTTTCTCCGGGTACTCCGGTTTTCCCCTCTACTCCAACACTGCTAAATTCCAATTCGATCCGGAATGCTCGAACGTTTAATACATGATCGATAGCCCCTCCTCACGCTATCGATCTTAAATGACACACCTATCATTATTTGAATTATTCTGCACTACAATTACCTTTGAGGTAGATTTCCACTGTCGCGTAAAATAGAAACGTAAAAGTTGAACCTCGTTTAACTTTTACGTTTACGTGCGAGCTTTCAAATATCGTCTCTATTTTACTTACGCACGTAAAGCCAGTTGACGTTTACGTCCGTAGGCTCGTAAAAATTACGCGACAGTGGAAATCCACCGTTAAGGTGGATCTCACCTGTCGCGTAATTGACGTAAAACTGTCTCGTTACATGTTTAAATAAAATGGAGACGACGTGTGAAAAGAAGCGCGTAAATCTTTTTTAAACAGTTGAACGAGGTTCCACTGTTACGTTTACACAAGACCATTCATACATCATCTCTATTTTATTTATGCAGGTAAAGCCACAATCAGTTAAAGCTTGCGTCCGTACCTACAAAAAAATTACGCGACAGTGGAAATCTACCTCCAACGAAAACGTTCCGTACCGCGCAGGCCGACACCCGACCTTGTATAGGCTCCAGCTGATCGCCTTAACGAGTTAAGCTACAGACGAGCAAGTTGAATCAGTGGCCAGCACTGAGGCCAACTGTGGTTAGTGACAGTGATGACAATAACATTTTCACCCGAAAGAGATGGTTCTGTCCAGCACTGGTGTCCTGTACAAACTTGGTTCTCGCATGCCACAGCTTTGCTTCGTTTCCGTTTTCTTTAGCTCATTTGTTTATTTGTTTGCTTCAGTTTTTTTTTTTTCTGGTTTCGAATTGTTTCCCAGTTTACTTGACTTATTTACCGTTGTTGACACAAAATTGCAGTCACTTGTAGGTAGAAAAAACAAACGTACCTAGATAACGTCTTCTGTAGCTGAAACGAACTTAACCCACATCGTGTTTGTGTGGCACGAAAAGAAAAACAAACACAAAAAATATTCAACACAATCGTTGCTGCAGATATTTATCAGAGTGCAATTCAATAGAAATTCCTAAACGAGGTAATAAATAGCCATTCATCCACGAGTTTTTCAAAAAGTATCCCAGAAGGAGATTCAAAACGACAGTTTCATATTTTACAAACATGTTATGACGGACTTCCGTCATTTTCCAGAGATATAAAAAAATCTATATTTAAAAAATCCACGAATCAGTCCGGTTATTTTAGAAAACTACTGCAAACAGTGTTGAGAACTATCAAACATTTCTCGGTAGAAATAAGACCGTTTTCAGAAAAACTAAGAGGGTATTAAATTAAACAAAACCTTTATAACATTTACCCTTAAACTTTCCCAGGAGTGGTGCGCATTAAAAGTATAGAATGTATTAGTACAGCATGTGCTTTCTGTTTTGAATCGCTCTAGAACCGGAATGTTTAGAATGAGATCCATGAGGATGACAAAAATACGAAGGAATTCACGAAAAAGTAGCCTTAATGGATTTCCCTTCTCCAAAATAAATGCAAATTCAAAGGGATTTGTCGTAGCTGTTGCACCCGTAAATTGACACTTTAAAAGTGATTGTTTTCAAGACATTGTAAAATTGAAATTCGTGCCATTAAGTCTTTGTACGACGAGAGGTTAATGCGGGTCAAGGAAGTTAAGGACATTTCAGCCAGTCGGCCGAACCGAACAAGCAAGTTTGAGGATATTGACGCTTAATAATTTAGAGAAGGGTGTGATATACCCTAATATGTTCAATGGGAATGCCAAAAATATGATCAAACTTTAATGTCACCTCATTGCTTGTTTACCAGGTTTATACTCGGGCGGTATTGATGTAAAATGTCGGGCACCAACCAAGTTTTGATTTCAAGTCAACTGCATTCTCATTCCAGAGCGATTCCTCACAAAAACGCGCCATAAAACCAGTCTATTGTCTGGTGTGCAGGACTAATGATTTTATCTAAAAGTGTGATCCGATGAGTACTGAAGACCATTCAAGCTATTGTGTAAAATTTTCAGTAGTTAGTATTTCAAAAATTTTTACAATGATGGTCTTTCTGCATGGTGACGAGTGCATGGGGACCGCTTTATGAAAATTCCTCTCTGAAAAACTTCAGACAATCTTAGCATAACTATCGCAAAGAAAATTTTATAAAACATTTGGTTTCATATCTTTACAAAACATGCTCACCAGCTGAGCCGATGCAGTTACAAAAAGCCTCAAGGTTAATGTAGGTGACTCACAAGGCGATTCTTTACGCCGAACGCGGCAATTTGCCATTCCAATTTTGTTCCCAGGTTCTAAGGATCGTCTTCCGCCATTTTGAAATTCACTTGATAAAAATCACACAATCTGATTGGTTGACTTCACTGGCGATTCCCAGCGATGAGCGTATAAAATGGAGGGAACGAGTCCACTAGGTAAATGCCGGCGAATTTAATTGCCGAATCTGGTTCTGCTAGATACGGCGATTTTATACGAAGATCGTGGCGATAGACGAAAATCGTTATCGCTGGTCCGGGCACCACTAGGCGATTTTCGCCGATTGGCGTACAAAATCGCCTTAGGACGGGCCACGTTCAAAGTGATCAATTCATCTCTTCTCGTTACGTCTCAGGTAACGAGTTTAAAGAATTTTATCAACTAAGCCGAAAGTAATTCTGCCTTGATCTAGACTGATAGTAACTAAGAATTATTCTGAAAAAGAGCAAGTGGCTGTTTAGGCCTTACTGTGTTCTTTAAAAACTATAACAGCTATAAAAACATTAAAACTAGGAATTCTTTGAAGAATATAAAAACTATCATACTAACATTGGAAATATCTTAACTTAAGGCCGGTACACACGAGGGAGCTTGCTCCTGAAACAGACTCGTGGAGCAGATTTGCCCCTAGAGCTTGCTCCCTCATATCAAACCAGTTTGATATGAGGGAGCAAAACTCGGGAGCAAAAGTTTTGTTGCGTAACAAATTTTTTCGCCAGAAATCGTTGGTGCAGACGAGGGAGCTTTGCTCCGGGAGCGTGTTGCAGGAGCGTGCTGCGGGAGCAAGCTCCCTCGTGTGTACCGGCCTTTATACTGCCCGTTTGTTGAATGAACTGACGACTAGTGTATTGTAGGTCTGACATATGGTCACTCCGAAAAAAATTTGGTTAACGGTGAAGATAGCATTTGTTACCTTCTTGTGATAACCTTATAAAGTGACCGAATCAATCATGAACTCTTAACTTTATATTATTGACAATAAATAAATTAAATTTGTTGTAATCGTCACGGTAAAAAAGTCAAACACTGACGAAATTCGAAAATAACTCCAGTATTAACTTTTCTTCAGGGAACTTCTGTCTGCCCAAGTGGAACTTGTAGTGTGTTTAAGAAGACAAATCAAGCAATTCAGACACAGCTTCAAGGACACTTTTCTTTTTTCAAAGTTAAGTTCTTTGGTGTCGAAAATATCGTTCATTTCCATGAAAACGAGATTTCAGTGCCATCTCCCATATTCGGGAAGGACATAAAAGACAATTATGCTCTCACGGAGGACGGAGGAAAGCGCAGATTTAACTCGAAAGTAGAAAGATCTTGCACAACGCCTTTTCTTCCATGCAGGTCACCAACTGAGTGGAGTAGCCCGATTGCCTCTGGTTCACTTTCGTTGCATGGTCAATGGTAATCGCTTTGGAAACGGGATGTTTGCGGCGAGACAAGTGTCACTTCTGTAGAGACACGGCATTAGCGATATAGCTGGTACGGCACCATGTCATACTGATGTCACAGTACAATTAGAACGTTCTCTCGATTCATTTGAGTCTCTTTCTTGGTTGAGCGAAACGCTTGGAATTTCGTTCCTCCCAAGAAGAGCTATCAGAACTTCCATCTGGCTCTCAAGTCTTTGCATACCGAAAGACATTTCTTCAATGCGCGCCTCCAAGACGGTGCACTTGCATTGGTGGCGTTTTGTTTTACAGTCAGAGCAGGTAGACTTAGCAACGCTAAGCTTATGATGAGGGGCCTCTTCTGCGAAATCAGCCTCGCATGCATCATCCTCTGCAATACGTTCGCCACTGGGTCTTTTTACAGTTTCAACTTCATCAGCAGAAGCGTGGATATTACTCAGTTGTGTCACATTGATAAAACGTCCCATCACCTCGGTCGTTAAATTATCCATAGAAATGCTCCTGCATTTATTTAGTTCTCCGTTTCCAAGTCTTTCTTTCGAACTGTAAGATGGCTCTTTTTCTAAGAGTCTACTACTACGTACACCAAGCATCGGTTTCATTTCGTGTTCCTGGTCTACGACCAGTCGGTTTTTCTTGTGCGTGCAACATTTTCGCTCCGCTCCACTGTCATTCTTATTTGTGTCATAGAAGTTTCCGTTTGTAAAACCCTGTGATAAAGAAACAGGAATGTGTATGAGCAATAAATAACCAAACACGTAAAAGATTTGGAAAGATTTCCGCACAGCTCTCTACATTAGCTCTTCATGCTTACCTTGTTCCAAAAACGAATAAAGTTTCAGTCCCAAAATGAATGTATAATAAACGCAGGAGCTGTGCGGAAATCTTGCCAAAGATTTTGCGAAAAGTAAAGGACATCATCTAGAAACAAAGGATCTCTAACTGAGCAACACATACTTAAAGGTAACAGAGATTTGGAAACTGTCGGTGACACAAACAAAAATACCGAACGATCACCGAGCAAGGAATCGGCATTTATTTTTTCTTTCAGTAATTTAAGGTATTTCGGATGAATAAGAACACACCACAAGGTAAATTCAGTCAGCTTAAAGGTATGTGTTTGGTAAAAAATGAGATGAAATTGAGATCAAGTACCAAGAGGGTTTCAACGAACTTTCTCAGCAAAAGAACAAACCATAATTACCAGCTTTCACAAACCACGAGGAAAAGACGAAGACTTTCAGTTGATAATCAGTTGCCACCTCTATCGATTTTCTGGTCTGGTGCCGTTTATTAAAAAGATCCCGAGTCTCAGTTAGTATGCTTTAAGCCACTGAACACATATAATTTAAACTTACTTCAATAGCTAACGGTTTGAGAAAGAACATAAATGACATGCATGTACTGGTCGACTATCATGATTAAACAACATTATCTAGCTACTCATCTACATATCTTTTACTTCCCTTAACCAGAAGACATCTTCACACAGTTTTAGAATTTTTTCCATTGATACATCGTGTCTGTTAGTATTAGTTGTGAAAGACAATACAGAGCAAACTGCATTACCTCTTCACTTAGAAGACTGTAGTCAGCTTCGTCCATCATTTCTATCAACTGCGCTCGTTGCTGACGATATGAAGACATGACGTCTTCAAGATCCCTAAGTTTAATCACGTGACAATCCACACAGGTGGAAGCTTTTAAGGTAACTTTAGCCCTTGGTCGGGAATCAATCTGCCGTAAGTTAGCACCAAATGCATCTCCTTCCCCTAGAAAGTAAAGTCATTGACAATGGGACTAAGATCTATAGATGCGGAATAATGAAACAGTTCCGATTCATGAATTGAAGAACAGAAAAATAGGCAAATGATTTCCCCATCCAACCAAAATACAAACGTATTAAGAACGAAAGGCCACACAAGCTGTTGCTTGTCCTCACAAAGAAATGCTCTGAACTCAATCTGATTTTTACAACTCTGCTGACTTTCTTTCTTGGCAATTATGTCAGTGATGACATCGAAACGTCGAAACGCTTTTATAGCTTAATTTCTTGTGAAACGGTAAACGTCTTCACATACTTATTCTTCCCCGCTTCTCATTGTATACCATGATCTCAATCTTTCCCCGCCTGACCAGATGCACGGAATCAATATCGTCACCCTCGTGAAGAATCTGGTGTCCAGGGAGATGATGGTGTCGGTGCATTTTTTTTGCCAGCGCTCTTAGACAACTTTCCGTGAAGTCGTTAAATAGAAAGGAATCGGACAGAACAGTGAGGTGCATATGAAGATGAACCTCGTACTGTAGGCCATCCGGGAACTTTTTTAGGACCTAGAATAAAACAACATAATAATAATAACTTTATTTAAGTCTCAAATCGCTCTTGCTGAACACAAGTGCTCTACTAATTGGTGGAAGGCGAGCGCTCTCACCACTGCGCCAACCCTGCTCCCCGAAGAGTCATGCATTACAAAAAGAGACCAATTTATTTTCCTGAATTCAATGGTGTCTAGTCGTTGCGAAACGGAAAAAAGATTCCCGGATCTCCCAAGGTGCAACTGCAAAACCATTAGCACAGTTCCCGTTGTAAAATAAATTGATATTTTGACAAAGGCAGCTCCACTATACACATTTTGCATCTGCTAATGAATAAAAAGAAGCCTGTACGTCGAGTTTGCTCTAAAAAAGGAAGACTACTAGTAATTTCAGACAAATTTATCTTTACCTAATTACTTACAGTAACTGAACAGCTCAGCAAATGAACGTGCTTAAAATACGAGAAAAATTGTAGCGAAATCAGCTATAGACTTTACATTTTTTTTAAATCGTTCTTTCCCAGAGCAAACACACCCATTTGAAACTGAAGTAAAAATACTGTTTCTCAAATCCGATTTTGCAAACCACGAGGAAACAAGATGGCACTGTCATGTTTCCGCTAAGATACTTTCCTCGTCGGCATAAAAAGGCTAAAATGGGAGACGAGTTTAAGCTTTTAATGACCACCATCAGAGAACTAATCGGTCGCGTGATACCAACCTTGGCCATATCTGTACCCTTGGTTTGTGACCAAGTATGACGAGAATAATCCCTAAGCCTCCGAGCCAGCGGATTCTTAATCTTGAAATAACGAATAAACTCGTTAATCTGAAGAGACTCCTTCCTGTACCGGAAGTTGCTTGAGTACTGGCCATGAATGATAGCTGTCACGTTACCAAATATGGCTGCATGCATCACGGCTACAAAACAAGAAAAGTTTAATTAGAATATAGATTGCTATCCAACAACAACGGCTTTACTTATCCCTCATTTTTTTTAATTTCATAGTCACAAATAGCAAAACTATGATAATGAAATAAGGGTAAATGACACCTGAAAAAACCTGAAATAGTTAAAACTGCCAGGATGCCAGTTAATTATATATATATGGTTGAATGAAAAATGAAGTCAAAAGCAAACCACTCACAGGTCCATATTTAATGTAGGGAACAAACGTTTCGCCCTTCGGGCTTCTTCAGTGTTCACAGTGCAATCTAATATAACATATATTATATATTATATATATTACAATTTGTGGTCGGTAACCAACTAAACTAAACTAAACTAAACACAGTAAATGAAAATGACGCTATTGTATTGTTCTACGACTGACTGAAATACTATTGTCCAATGCGAGGAAATAAAGTGGCGATTTGGTGCTGACTACACCACAGTGTTGGTGATTAATGGCAGATATTTATTATGCTTCTTCGTATGGTGACAAATATCCACTACCATCCACCTGCACCTCTCTTAATATTTTTACTTATTTGAACTCCCAAGTAAAAAAGCAATTAATGACTTACCTCCCATGAGCATACAACAAATGGAGAATATTCTCTCGCCGTCAGTGTTCGCTGAAACATTGCCAAAGCCCACGGTTGTACACAAAGTCATGACGTAATAAAGTGACGTCAAATAACGCGTCCGTAGTTTGGGACCACTATTCGGTTGGCCTTCATCAAGCGGCATATCCATTTGATACGACAGAAGACTGAGCCATGATAAGCCGTCGTATTCTGTTGCCTCCTGTACACCAATTGCGTACCAAATACAGGCGAGCCAATGGGCCACCAGCATAAAAAACATAATCATTAAAAATAGCAGAGAAGTCATGTACTCGTAGTTTCGATCCAGTTTCCTCGCTGCTCGAAACAACCGAAGTAAACGCGCAGTTTTGAGGAGGCTAAATAACATCGTGTTCTAGGAAAAGAAAGACAAGAAAATTGTAGAACTTGAAAGAAACGGCGAGCAAAAGAAAATGCTCCTCAAAGTTCTATTTAGAAGCAAGAAAACAAAACGGGTTTTCCACTACCAAATCGCTTCAGATCAAATAACCAACGTGGCGTGAAAATCTTAATTTAGTCTGAAGACAGCGATAGTATTTCCCTTTTAACCCTTCAAGCCTTGAGATCAACATGCATATTCTCTTAACTGGTCTTCTCATATTTCTTATACACTTGTTCCAAGAATTTGGTTAAACATCAAGACATTTCATGTTTGATGATCATTTCCTTTATTCTCGTAACCGGTGTGTTAGCTAAAATGGTGATTACTGTAAGGAGAAAGAAAACTCTCGTCCCTGTTAGGCCTTAAAGGGTTAAGCCACGATGTTAGCGTACGTATTTCCACACCATTCTTCTACTAACAGCTATCAGTCGATAGGAACTCGACGAAAACACCCCGGGGAGACCCCCCTTTTAAAAATGACGGGGGTGTACCAGAATCACGATTAGTGGGTGTGGCTCCCCAAATTTTTCAACCCTAAAAGGTACCACCACTTCTACTGGGGAAACAAATTTTAAAACATACCAGGGATCGATCCATAATATTTACCTAGTTCTAGAGGAAATTCTGGATGTTCGTAACAATATTTCACAAAAATGAAAACTTCAAATAAAAATCAGCGGAGTCACACACAGTTCTTGGCGGTACCAACCATCCATTTTACCCCCCTAGAAGGTACGACGAGCACCCCAGTCATTGTTATATGGAAGTTTCCCTCCCGGGAAAAGCACTCATTGCTTGAACTGATCAGCAAATTCCTAACATATCGCTAGTAAAAGGGAACTAATGCACGATGCACAGAAAGAGTACAAGTGATTTTGCAAAGCCCCTGTCTATTTGTCAAACAGCGTAACAGCATTTTAGTTGAGGGGCGAACTTGATAGTTGTGCGATAGTTAAGATTGAAATCTATCTCGGCCAAAACAGTATGCTTTCTCAGGAAATAGAAGCTTCAAACAGCTACCAACCTCTTCCGTTCCTGAATTGAATGTGGCCAGCAGATCCCAGGGAATGGCGGCAACAAAATCCACCACAAAATAAGTCTTTAAATAATGTACGGCAATCTTCCACGGATTGGTGATAAGCACCTCGCCCTCTTTGACATAAGTGGTACGGAAATTCATCAGAATGTCAACCATAAAGAGAAAGTCTATAATGAGGTCGGTGTAGAGCAGAGGGTACGCTTCCGGATAACGGCTCTTTAAAGTCCCGAGAAAATCCAGAGTAGATTTACTATCTGTCGAAAGAATAAGAAAAACAGTGATTTAAATACTGTCGTATTCCCAGAACTGGCAAAGTGGTTGTTAGCGGTGAATCTGCATTTCTACCCTGCCAAACGACGCTACTTTTTGGATCTATTATTGGGTGAGACACTGAGGTAGCTCGCAGAAAAACCTATTAAAAAAATCCACCCTATCATGTACATTACTACCTATCTGTGATTAACCGCGTTATACCAGATTGTTGATTTTAAGCACAAACTGACAAGTGCGTTACCCAAAATGATAATTATAGACTTTTAAATTCATTTTTTAAAATCAGATTCGATTCATGCCTCGTAACTTGATGGGACTTCAGAGAAACGAGCCCAAGTGCGATACAAAAGCAAGTGCAAGCACACACACAGTGCAAACAACAGTACAGGAAAGCAAAACCATTTATTAAGATTTCCAAAAAGCTCCCATGCCTCCTTGCCTCCCATGCCTTTAGTCACACTGAGTTCGCTTACGTAAGCAAGCGAACTCAGTGTGACTTTAACAGGTAATAGAAGTGCTTCGACCCTCATCTGCTCATGCGTGCGATGTTAACTCAGTTGCGATTGGGTGTTATATTACATTAAAAGTGAAATACTCTTGTATTTGCGGTCACGTTGCATTCATAGCCATTATTAAGTACGTTACAAGACAATCCTTTAAAAACTTAACTCATCTCCACATCGGAACAACCGTTCGGTATCGTCGGCACCAAAACGGCACATTTTTGCTTGCAAAGCACTTGCCCTTACCTCCCCCTCCCCCTTTCCCTCCCCGCCAGCCGTTCCCCTTGTCCTAGTATTTGGAAACTGATGGTGATTCTTTACTACAGCACTGGCCACTAAGCACGTAAATAACAACTTGATCAAAAGTGGCCAGTTTTGCCAGTCTGCTGATACAGCCAACTGTATCCAACGCTCTACGTATTTGTCACAGTACCATGCTGCGCACGGCAAGGTTCAAATCAAACAAAGTCACACCTACTACGTCCCTTCTGGACTCTAATGAGTTAACGCTATATGTCATGCAACGCGAGATGGTCATTTTTTAGCTCTTGGCTATCTCTTTTTGTTAATTCATGACATGAGGTCATGAATATCAAGCAAGTTGATGAGCTGACTTTCTTCCAGTAGTGTAGCCTGTAGCCTGCAGAGCAGGCCTATTTTAGTGAGCGAGCGTTAGGAAAAATTTACGCTATGTGACGTCGCCATCTTGGATGATGAAACTGACAGAGGTTTGGGGCAAGCCAAAAAATGATTCCAAGGGAGAGGACGACGGGTTTAAAATCTCTCTTTGCCAGGCAACCAAGATGGTGGCCTTCAAACGAGCGTTGGTATAAACAAGCAACAAGCATTTGTACACCAAAAACGTCTGCTCTTCACGCTACCTGTAGTGCGGTTTGTTTTATGACTGAAAAATGGTTCTAACTGTGCTTACTTAAGATGAACTGATATCGAGCGACCGTGCAAAAGGTAGTGAAAATATCTTCTTTCGTTCCTGCTAGGAATAACATTGTTTTGGCATAAAGGGGGTTCTGGCTCAAATTAATAAGTGCGGCTGACAATTGAGGCGTGTTTCAGCACCTTGTTTTGGTTATTTGGAATGACAGAATGTTTCATGCTGTGCGGTGCTGTGCTGTGCAGTTGTTTGCATTTAAACTGGCTTCCCTCCAAGGACAGGTGGATGTGCCTTGAAATCTTAGACCATCCTTAACCAGATCATCCATAAATTAAAAAGTTTCCTTAACACAACATTGAATAATCGTCTGTTGATTAACAGAAAAAGCAACCCTTTTAGTTTGAAATCCTTCCGAAACGTCACCGAGTATCTCTCATTTTGCAATATCCAAGTCTCCCTTTTATTTAACAACTATTCACCGAAGTGGAGGTAAATATCCACCACTTTCACCGACACTGAGGAGAATAATTGAATTACGAGCGTTTATTCAAATAATTTCCCCTTCGGAAACCGAAACGCAAGACCGTTTTGTTTCTCTTCGCCTCCTCCTGAATAGCACTTTGCTAATCACCTCCGAGTTAACCAATCAGAACGCGCGAAAAGCACTATTCACCTGTGTGGTCTATACTAACAAAGCATATTCTCAATCGGTCGGCATGGTCCCCCAGTTTTTTCCAACGCGCAAAAAAAAATAGCTAAGCTAGACTTATCGACACATGATAAAGTCTTTTTTATGCTGTAAAACGTTCGAAAATTTGTTCATTGAGTGGTAGAAATTATTAAAACCGTTAAAAGAACTGACAATAAAATGACTTATGCCTCAACCTTGCTTATGAAAATTCTAAGAATCGATTGTTAAAAGACATCTAACCGACAGGGAAACAAGTTTCGGAAAAGATATTCTTCTTTCCATTTGAGTATGCGTTCTTGAAATTGACATAAGAATAAGCAAAAACTTCGCAGTTCCGACAAAATAGAAACAAATTAGAAATAACTACATGTAGCTCAGCAGTGTCAAGGGAAAAGGTAAGGGAATAGCGGCGAAATTCGTTACTTCTACCTACGTTATCACATTTATACCAATTTTAAGCGTAGACGGACAAATAGACTTTGAATAACTTTTGAATTAAATTGAGTAAGTGGTGCAATGTATCTCCCACAGTTTTAGGACAGCCCGGTCCCAGTCATGTTATTCCAGCAGCGAACTGAGTATCAGCCCGTACTGAGAGAGAGGGAGGAGACGCCCCCACCCCTCCCGCACACCCTAACCCCGCCAAAGAAAACTCTTATACTCAGGCTACTGCAACACTGAGCGAACAATTTTAGCATTAGTGCTGATGCGTGCTACAGAAATCAAACACACACCAAAGAAAACAAACGCTACGAGAGACAAGCCGCAAACCTGATGATCCGTTAGGTATCGATTTAGGGATAAAGCAAAAAGGTCAAAATTGCAATTGAAAAATGGATTATCACGTGAAAGCATTCAGGCTCACCAGCATTCATAACAATGGTAACACTTTGAGAATTTAAATTTCAAACTCACGGGCAACCACATCACAAAAAACCTCAAAACAAAACCGAAAGACTAAAGTACTATTGCCACAGATTTAAGGGAGAGATTAGTAAATTAGCCGACCAGCTGTGAACAACGCAATTCAAGATGTATAGCCCGACGGGCTAGTGCTCTACACGGTATAAAAGTAATCGCTTATTATCATTCTTTAAAAATTCAATTGATTTCAAACCAGTGTGTTTGTAAAGAATATAATTTTGAAGTTTTGACGGGAAAATGTGATGCACTGTCATGGTGAGAAAAGCTGCACAAAACATCCCCAACTGAATAAAACAACAGGTCTCTCAAAAAATTCAGCAGTTTTTGACAACGAAACTTTCAATGCCCATAGAAGGTTATAATAATAAACATACAAAAATTTCTGCATTCTGATTAGCAGAGAGCATGTCAATTAATCCTAAACAGTGCAAACAATTGAAAATTTTTTAGTGCAGAAAGACTAAAAACTGAATAAAACAACAGGTCTCTCAAAAAATTCAGCAGTTTTTGACAACGAAACTTTCAATGCCCATAGAAGGTTATAATAATAAACATACAAAAATTTCTGCATTCTGATTAGCAGAGAGCATGTCAATTAATCCTAAACAGTGCAAACAATTGAAAATTTTTTCGTGCAGAAGACGAAATTAGTGCAAAAACTGGGTTTTAGTGAAATGACGGGTACCTCGAAAAACCATACCAAAACAAACACAGAATCATCTGCAAGAGCAAGTCGAGGACGCCGGTGATCACTCAGAAAAGCTATTTGAAGAAAGTTGATTCTCCTTTGCAATCGATAACAGTGCAAAAAAGTTGAGCTCTTGAAACAAGCAAGCCTGGACTTTTCACTGTTTGCTCTATTTCGGGCTTTTAAAAAGGAAAGCATTTTGAAAGATAGGTCGATTTTAACACTTGTCCTTTTTCCCCAGAGGACATTTTTGATCTGTATTCCACAAACATGTCAACAAGCCCGCGTTGTCATTTTTTGTCTTGAAGGCGGAGCGGGTTAACCCCGCAAGGAAAAATAAAAAAGAACTACATACTCGTTGGTTTTCAGAACCAACGTCTTTAGGTGAAATCATAATACAACATTGACCGGTTATTCTACTTATCCTACAAAGTATATTTTATAATACTTTAAATACTCATTAGCTGCCATACGCATAATCACCCGAGCAAACAGTCTTTCATAAACAGGTGAACTTACTCGCACTCGTTGAATTATCCAGATGCGAGCTTTCCTCTTCGCGTGCCAGCACAAACGCAGAAACGAAAGGAACTTCAATGGCAGTGTACAGCACTAGTATTAAAATAACCCAATCCCACGTTATTTTGAAAAGTCCATAGTGCAGAATGATCCTATTCCTCATCTGGTCGGGTATTTGGCTTTTGTAACGCTTGTACTTCGAGCGCCATCTCTTGAAAGCTGCCATGATCTGAAAGGAATAAAATTCTGTATTAACATCAAGAGTATCCAGTTTGATCAAGATATGGGGACTGTTTTAAATGAGACGTAAGCCACGGTAGTCCTACAGTCTGCGAAAGTTAGCCACCGATTCCACCGCAAAAGCCAGACCGGAAGCGAAAGCCTCGCCTGGTATTCGACGAGTTAATTTCAATTTACACTGAATGCTAAAACAAACTTCGCTGAAAACTGAAGGCATTAAAAAGTCCTAAAATTCAATGCAAATAAGGTACAGTTGATGCAAAAATCGAGTCAATACGCTGTGACTCGGACGTCAAGATTGTTTTGTCTCTTACCCCGTATCGAACCATCACTTCTTATGCTGATTATACTCAGGAACACTAAATCATGCAAGAATCTTTAAAATGCGCGAAGTAAAGGGCTGTTCATTGATCACAAGTAGTATAGTACCCGTCTTCAAACAGCTCAGAAACACCACAGCGCTCCTTTCTGTGTGTGTTATGACGCGATATGAACTCGGCATAATTGAGCTCATTACGACTACGGTTGTCTCGAAGCATTCTTGTCATCACGGCATTGATCTAACACCACGTGCTGCATGGTTGATGAAAAACAAAAGTGTGAAATTTGACAATCGAATGATGTTTGTGTCACGGCCAGGGCCACCACATCTGTCACGCACGTTTTACTAATTGATGAATCGTTGTTATGCGATTGTAAAGTTTGTTTTACATTGCAAAAAGTTCTTGAATCAAATAAAACAAATAAAGATTCCCTGAGAATTTAGTTACTGAGAAATTCGAACCACAGAGCACAGTTTAAAATACTATTTTTTGTTTTAGCAGCACCGACTCAAGATCATAATTGTCGAGACACTATGACAAAACAGATGAATAATTAAAGCTGACGTGTGGTTTAAAGCTACTTTAAGCGATGCGTTTCAAGGCTGTCCAAAAAACTGAAAAGTGATATATCGACAAGATCACGTATCCGTTGCTGGATCTAATGGTGATATAGTTGTCATTTTTTATATCTCTATGATCATAAGGAAAGCTAAAATGTTGCGCAAATGGATTTTTCACCCTTAATTAAGCTTTTGGTCCTCGCTTAGGCCGGGAAAGATGTTTGCTTGAGGATGACTTCAAAACAAGTTTTAAATACACTAACAACTGAAGATACTTCAAACTGGGAGATCTCATAAAGATGATGATTTAATGACAAGAAAAAAAAAGGCGATTCCATCGTAAAATACGTTTGAAATTACTAGATTTTCCCCAAAATAATGCAATAATGCGTACGTTAGAATTTACGCGATTATTGAGCACGTTCAAATGAACTCATATTTCGAATATCTCGCTGTCATTTTACTCCCTTAAATGACGTTAAATGAATTTGAATTTCAAATGTATAAGCAGGTGTATGCAGCTCTGAGTATACAAAACAAATAAAGAAAACATCACATAAACACTACAACTTTTCAAATTTTTCAAGTACATGTCGCACTGACTGCCGCTGGCTCTTGAGGACGGCCTATCATCTCCGCATTTCCTGAGTGGGCACAGAAGTGGTTACAATTAATTTCCGAAAAGCTAAAACATGCTATATGTCTTGTCTGAAAAGAACAGGCGGGGATTGAAAACTGACGTTGCTAGTCAACTAATTTTTATTCGTTCACCTCGACGATTGTTTGATATTTACTGAAACAAATATAAAGAATCGTAAGTTCCAATGTCCGTACAGTTGCGACCCAAATCTAAAAATCCCATGGTTCAAGGCCCACTGTCACTTACGGAAATATTTTAGCTACTACTTCTGAACTTGCCAATAACGTATTCTCATTCCCTGAATCGACATATTCTCCACTTGCACCTTCTTTTCAATGTCAATTTGACCAAACCATTTATTTTATAGCTTATGCTAAAATAAAAACCTGAAATAACTAGAAGTATAAGGAAAATTGTTGTTAACTTAATTTCAACGTTATAACAAAAAGCGCCTTGTGCAATGAGAGACAGCTCCTAAAGCAATTGGTTAAGTCGACCGCCATGGTTTTAATATGGCATGTCCTGTGCAGTATAAAATTTTAACCACAGAGATAGAACTAGGCTGCGAAATTCAATAAAGCGTCCGTAAAACCGAGCAGGAACGGAAGACTGATGAATAAAATGGTATCCCTTTAAAATCCTTTCTTGCACCTTGTTTACGACATTTAAAGTTATACACCTGGCTAAGAACGAAGAAGACCCACGATGTAAGTCATATTAGCGTTTAACTGAGATAAAGCGACAAGGAAGAAAGGCAAATTGTGAGTTGCTTTTGGCAAAAGCTTTCGCTAACCCAA
This sequence comes from Galaxea fascicularis, assembly GCA_948470475.1. Taxonomy (NCBI): domain Eukaryota; kingdom Metazoa; phylum Cnidaria; class Anthozoa; order Scleractinia; family Euphylliidae; genus Galaxea; species Galaxea fascicularis. The sequence goes on along the minus strand of OX419341.1, from coordinate 16,457,949 downwards.
TTCGCAGCACTTGTTTCAAAACGAAGGGAGACACATAAACGTAGTTTTCCACCGCCTTGGTTCGGGGGCCGATTGAATCGTTTTGTAAACACAGCTTTGCTGTTTTGCCCATTGTAAAATGTTGTTTGACCTACCCAGCTTGATTGATAGAATGTAATGTCTATGGTAGTGGTAGACATGGCAATAACTCCGGATTGGCACACTCTGGCTTGGTTAAAAACAGACCAGTGAAAGCAAACTTCGGGCATTCGTGTTTCAACGTCGATCAGCGTTCGAACGGGTCTGTAATTACCATTTTAAATTAAATACAAGCGCCACACACCTTGAGAGAAAACGATCTAAAGCGACAATGTTATGGCAGCTAAATACGCTAATCTTGCTACTATATAGTCTTGATACTGTTCAAAACGGACATTAATTGCCCAAATAAAGCAAACTCGACCGAAAACAATCTTATCTCTAAACCTAATTGTAGCTATTTCAAAATAATACTTTAAAATAGAAAACACATCCGCCGACTCACTACAGTGTAGGATATCACTTTGGGAGAACTGACACATTTTTCCTGCTGAAAGTGAGTCACCAAGACTTCTCCAGGGAAGCGTGGTCCCCAGAGCAGAGATGTCCGTAAACGAGATTAGACCGAAATGCCGAAGTTGAACATCAGTTCATGGTGCCGGTGGGTATACGAGCCGCAATCTCTTGCTATCTTTTTTTAGGATTAAATCTAATCTGCCGCGAATTTTGCTACATAAGAAATCTTATCGTTGCAATTTTTAAAGTTCACCCTGATTATTGTTGCGGTTGTTGTTGTTAGCTTGTTTGTTTGGTTTTCTTTAAAGTTCTGGTAATTTTGGTGAAGGAAATTAGTTCCGGTCGAGCGACTGACAATTAACATGTAAAAAGAACGGATTGTCTCTTAACATCGAGTAAGACATAATTGAACATCTGGATCACGACTATTTTAACTATGTCAATATTCAGTTAGCTTTCGCTCCAACAATAGGAGCAAAAGTTTGCGTTCTTTGTAATTTATTTATTTCTGCGGAAACGATCTGGGTCAGTGCTTGATTGAACATTCCAAAGATAAGAACGACTTTCGTTCTTTGTATATGACAAGTTCAGGAAAACAAGTTATTTGTCTTTTTAACGAGATAAAAACTGGTTAATACTGTGAAACCGCGCTTCACAAGCGAACACGAACAACTTGTTAGAGCCGAACAAAATCTTTTTTTTTTTTATTTCAATTCTTTTTCAACTGAAAGATTTGTATTGTTGTCGTTTTTTTAGTTTGCACAAATATGCCACTGCCTCCATATACAACGCGCAAACTCGTCTTTTTTCCCCTCTCAACAAAGCTTCATGACACTTTTGTTAGTCATTGCCCGTCGGGGAAAGTACTGTAGGCATACTAAATTACAAGCCCAACTCAGGCGAAATAGGACCACCTTGTTGATCCACCGCTTTGTTACTGAGAATCCCATGCTGTTACTTCCTTCATATTTTTCCTGATAATACAAGATACCTACCAAGCAAAAATCAACAAAAACGTCAATACTATCTTGTTTCAACAGGATTTGGCATAATTTATGTTGCCTTCCTCTACTGTTTTTCTTTCAGTGCTATTTCCTTTCCGCACAAACTGACACTACTTCGTTAATATAAGCAAAAATTCAATGCAAACCGTAATCCGATATGAACTAGATTCCAAAGTGAAGAGTTGGACAATTTTTCTCTCCTCGGGACTTAACGTCCCTCACTAAAATTGTGACAATTCAACTGTACTGACGTGACTGCGAAAATGAAATTGTTGGTTCTGGTTTTTGCTTTTAAAATTGAAGTGTGGATATGACAGCTGTTGAAGCGTTTTACTGACGTACTGTCGTTCGAAATGGATTACAACTTAACTAAACGGCTCAGTCTTAAGCCTTTCAATGAAAGTCTCGTATGGAACCATTCCAAGACAATTTACTTTTTTTCATTTTCGATCAATAGTATTGTAAATTAAGATATTCTTTTAAGTGAAACTTTGGTATATTTGCATAATGCTTGATTGCACAAAAAACTAAGAAAGTAACTTTAACCACTCGATGAATACTTATTTTAATAAACAATCTGCCAAAATGAAAGTGTAAATTTAGCCAAAGTCGAAATATCCTTTCACCGAGTGATGAAACTGCTCTTCGTTATTTCTACATCACATATGTTTTTAACCAGTTTCAATCCTCTATGTGTTTTAATTTGCAGGGACTTCATTTATCCCTTGCACGTAATTTAAAACCGAGTATTCAGTTCTTGACTACCAGTCAGACATTGAAAAAAAGCGGCGAAGCATTACTGGTCATTATTATTATTAATATTATTATTATTATTGTTAAAAATTAACTTTTCAAGGAATAATTTATTATTATTATTATTATTGTTGTTGTTGTTGTTGTTGTTGTTGTTATTGTTATTTCAAAAATGAAAACGACAAATGTACAAAATCAACATAAATTCATCATATAGTACTACGTATTTTTTATCACAACATCACTGCAAACCACAACAATCGTCAGTATAAATTTCTAACTTCAGTATGAATGCTTCGCGCTACACAAAATTGTGAATTACGGAACGTTTGAGGTCTATGCCGACCCTTAAAAATAAGTGGTAATTGCAAAGATGACAATGGCTTCAATTGCGACGAAAGCAGAGGAAAATGTAATTTAAGTGCAAAAGGTCTAGTCTCGAAAGAGGCTTACGTACCATTAATAGTAGGCAATTTTACGTATGCATGGTTTAGTCGACATAACAATGCAGTCATATGCGAGTGAGAAGGTGATCTAGCAGGAAAGTACTTGCATTGAAACCGTGGTATAATGCGCTCGAGCGTCGTAAAATATCGGATGTTATGGGACTGACATTTCTTTGATACCCCTTTAAATTAACTCTCGACTGCAAGATATTGGTTTGGTTTAAATTTCCTTAAATTATTACCTTTCGGCGGAGGCTTCTTGACCAAATTGCCGCCACAAAATTCATGCGACAAACCGTCGGAAGTGTTTTCAAAAATATGAATATCGTGGCTAGCGATCTTTAGTTATGAAATCTTTAAAATATCTGATTTATCTTAAGGCCTCTTGTTAGTTCACAGTCTGGAGGAAACAAGCGGGCTTACATAGCGTTTGTCGACAACAGAAAATTGACTAAAAAGTATGTTTAAAGTAGCTATACTTGTGTGCGCAAAGGATAACCCATTAACAAATTCTTCGAGGCTTTATTGGTCACCGGACTACCTTTAACTACATCGTTTTACTATAGCAGGTGAAAACGAGACAAGTTAAACAGTATTGGCTTTCTTTGCTTAAATTTGCATATCCGAAAAAGCTTTAAAACGTTAATCATAACTGTGAAGCATATGTCTTTAAAGTAAAAATTTAGGCCTTGGAAACAAGAATGTTGCTTGCTTGATTGCAAAAGATTTTGTCCATTAAAGGAAGCAAGATTTGCGTCTGCTATCGCGGCTAAAATGAAAATATCTGCAACCACACCGATATTTGTTTGTTTAGCCAGACCGCAAATGTTTCCAGGTTTAGCCACGACAAATGAAAATATTTTTCTTGGGTCAGACTAAAATAGTTCTGGCACCCTAAATATAACTTCAGCTTCCGAAACATATGTACCTATATCTGTCTGGCCATAGAGCAAACAATTTTTCAAGTTCACGGCGGTGTTCCTGAAAGGTGTTTCCTAGCAACGGCTGTGATGTCTCAAAAATAGTGGATGATGAAGCCAAAACACTCAAAAGGATGTAGGAAAAAAATCGTGACAGATGCAAGGTGAAGAAATAGAGTAGCTGATAGGTTTAAGTGATCAGAGTCTGCTAGCGGGATTTTGCTCAAGGTGAATACATACATCGATAACGGTAGGACTACTAGCATCATGAATAGCGAGAGATTGCTAACTTCTTGTGAATACTACAACACAAGGGGATTACAGCAATAGCAGCCATTTCAAGTACAGCGTTTTAAGAGAGGCTTTCTATTGACAAGAGAAAACACTGTCGAGAGAACCGGAAAACGAAGCGTCCCATACCTATTCCAGTTAGTTCGAACAAATAATAGTTCACTTTAGAACCTGTTTACATAGAGGGCGTTTGACCCGCGTTCCTGTGTCACCCGCCTTGGGCGGATTGGTGTACAAAAAACTGCTTACAAAACGCATTAAAATGTTTAGATGTAGACCGCGCTATCTGGAGGGTGGTAAGGGGGGGGGGGGGGAATCCTTGATCACGTTTCACGGAATATAAAACGGTCCTTTCACAATTCACGAAAACCAAAGGCATAATGAAAATCACGGTTCACGGCGAATTAAACATTTATTTCTCGTTTCACGGAAAATAATTTTGCAAAATCACGTTTCACGGCTACTAGGGGAATCACGATTCGCTAGTAAACAATAAGCCATTTCACATTTCACGGAAAAATAGGGCCGATCACGAGTCACGGAAATACCCTTTACCACCCTCTATATGTTTAACAAACAGTAAACGATTTGTGCAACTGCTAGATTAACACTCTTCCATCAAGGTCACGGAAACGAAAGTGCTAACCTAACTACATAGAGCTAAGGTTGTATCGGCTGTTTTTACTTCCGATCGGCTACTGAATTTACGCAATCAGGTGTGTGGCAGAGGAGACAAAGTAGTAACAATAAAAAGCACAAATTATTGGTTAAAATCTTTTCCCGCTTTTGTTAACAGGTTTCCACACGAGCGTGACTATTTGTTGTCACATAAACACACAAAATAAATAAAAGCTACACCCCCGCAAAATTTAGAGAACCTCCTTAAAGTAAGACAGTCGCTTAGCGGCTAATTGTGGTTTGCTTTACCAGCGGCCTGTAGTTGCTGTTTGTCAGTGTTTCACACAAGCGCAAACATCGGAACAAAGGGAGTACAAAAACACTCTCCAGAACCCTCCTCTTTCGTTACTGCTTGCCAGCGGATACCGAGATCTCCCGGCAAGCAAGATTGATCTCACAAGTAGCTAAAGCAGGCGAACTAGATTTGAAACACGAGTCTTACTCGAACTGAATCTCATACTCGCATACAGTGTATCAACATCAAAGGCGCTTGTCACTTCTGTCATTCGCATACCATTGTGAAAAGAAACTGAAAAAACACTGGTGCTTTCATTTACAAAATGCCAATTCGAAATCTCAAGTAGAGGGCGAAATAAGGCCACCATCATTTTTGTTCAGCTACTAGCAGTTTGCAAATGACTACTTTTCTAAGGTTCTCTGTCACGTAAATATTCAGTTTTTGATCCAGACAATATATTGCGAGCTTAACAGAGAATACCTTCTAAAAGACCGGAAGATCATTATAAAACACGTTTTTCTTATTCTTGTGCTAAACGTTTCTCATAATTATTGTTCTAAAGACTTATGCTGAAGAACTTAAAAACTGACTATTTTAGCAACTATCGTTCAACTCTCGCCCGTCTGTTTAACAGTTTCTCTTTAATTTAAATGTGCATGTTTTCCAGCTATGAGCAAATGTCAACCACAAGCAGCGACAAAGAATTCGCCCTTCAGGAAGTTAAAAAGTCCTTGCACGACAGATTAATTTTGACTTAAAAGGGTTTCCAGATGTGACAAATCCAAAATGAGTAACTCCTGTGGCACTAAAACTGACTTGACCTGCGTACTGGCATACCAGTAATGTAAACACCAAACCGGCGGTTAGTTCGATGCAGCATGTGTAATGATAGGGGGTGCTTAAGGGTATTTCCGTGATTCGTGAAGCGTGATTTTGCCAAATTGTCTTCCGTGAAACGAGAAATAAATGTTTATTTCGCTGTGAACCGTGATTTTCAGTATGTCTTTGTTTTTCGTTAATCGTTAATCGTGAAAGGACCGTTTTATTCTCCGCGGCGGTGATCTGGACCCCCTTTACCACCCTCGTGATATACATAACATCAAGAGAATAAACTTTGGAAAGAAACACAAACTGCCCTTGAGGCATTCATTATGAACTCGTGATCAGTAGCAAACCAACAAATGATATCTGTGCATCATGCAACAATATTCATTAAAAACAAACATGTACGGTCTTTCGGCCTAAGGCGTCAAACATTCACTATGCAACCAATTATTCTATGCTCGTAAGAAAGGAAGTTGTATATTTCTAGAAATGCATCAAAATCGTTTTCACTGAATACTTCTAGTTTGAGGTTATGTGGGCAAACCAGTGTTTTGATATCCTAGCGAAATCGGATAAAGAAATGTCACCGTAAACTTAAGAAAAGTATTCGCGATGTTTCAAACTATAATATTTGCATTAAAAAAATTGTCATCGATTAGGTGAATTTAAATCATATACAAATTTATCCCTTTACTGCAAGTCAGTGTAACAGTAACTATTTTACCACGAGACACAATATAGTAGTGGTAAAAGCTGGTATGTTTACGATCAGAAATGTTTGAGTTAGTAAAGAGTGTCTTCCCTGGCAGACATCAATAGAATAGTCATTATCGCTCATCTAAGGGTTGTAACAATTGTTGACAAGCCGTTCGGTAAAAAAAAAAAACAATTGCCGAGTCCTAATATCGAACCATAACAAATCTTCTGCCTCTATGATAAGTTGAAGTAAACTTCACAAGAAATGATCATTTCATCCAAAATCAACAATGCGGGCAGTGTGTAACAACTCACCATCAAAGGGTACTGGAGAAGACCGTATTCCTCAGCATGGACTGACAATGACTCCGTCGACATTGCTGAACTTTGTTTCTTTTTCTTTCTTTTGTTTTCGTTGTCAGCTTCAGATCATTTCCCGACTGAACAAATACATTCAGTGTTGTTTTAAAATTTGGTCTATCCTCAAGTCCACGATAAAAGTCTGTCGAGCCACCAAATTGGCAATTCAAGAACAGGCGTACAAAGACAGGAAGATACTTGAAACAATGACATCCCTAATTTACATTTTAACTTCGAGTAAACAGCGGGAAACCGAAAGCGATATGCACAAAGCGTAAACCACAAGATCTATGCCAGTGAACCAGATGGATCAATAACAACTAGAAACCCCAGGAAAAACCGTGTCAGGATTGCGTAAACTACACCTTGACTCGTACTTCAATCAACGAATGACCAAGTATTCCTGCCTGCCTCCAGGACAATAAGGCTGGAGAGAAAGAATTCATTGGGAGGCACATCTTTGTACCCTGTTTCCGCAAATCACTGCCTTTCACAGGGACCGCGCAGAGGGAGGGGCTGGGGGGCTTAAGCCCAAGAATAAAAATAAATTAAACAAAAAATAATTTAACAAAATTAACGGAGTGAAAAGTAGCAAAAAATCGTTAATTCGAAAGTGACCAGAGTTACTGGCAAAGACAAGCGCAGATAAATAGACAGAATGGAGCACTAGTCGTGACAATTGTAAAGATATTATCGTTATAATAGCATTCTCCGTCACTTTAGAGAAATTGAATAGAAATCCACAAGCATACGTCCCCCCCCCCCCCGCCCCCAAAAAAATTTCCTTCACGCATTCTTCTTTAGCCCCCACCACTCGAAAACTTGCTGCGCGGTCCCTGTTTCAATCACAAGCTTCAAAAACCCGCGCGAATATTTAATTGTGCAACCTGTTCGGAGATGAGGATAGCAACTCCAAATGACCAATTTGTATCCTGAATTGTTTGCTCGTGCTTTGCGGGGAAAACTTTTCCATTTCTCGTCAGGTTTACGCAAGATTAACAGCAACTGTTGCATACATCTATATTCCCAAGAAACGTATAAGGAAATCTATAGCTACTCGCGCGCATATGCAAAGCAAAGGCTGTTGTTTACTTCACTGACGAAGGTAAATTGTCGGCGCTGGCAATAAGAGCTCATAGCGTCTTTGAAGAAAACGAATGAATTGCGAGCGTCACGCACCTTAAAATTGTCTCAGAATTGTAATAAAGAGATTATGATATAATCAGTCCATGATTTACAACTCCTCGGCTTCTCAATGTGCAATGTGAACTTAAGTACTTAGAGTGCTGATTTGAAACTTAAGTTATGCAAAAAAATTACTTTTTGGCTTGCCGAAATAATGCGTCTAACCACACAGATGATGACACACTGCGGCCAACAACATGTTGTTGAAAGCCATATGTAAAGATGGCACAAAATCAAACTTATCTGTACAGGTAACAGTTCTAAGTATGCATCAGGGGAGGAGGGGTTCTATTCACCACTTTCTGAATTTTAACTAAATAAAATAAACGCCACGGTACACTCGCACAAACGCCCAAATCCCATTTTCCGGTCCTAATATTTGCTTTATTATTTTTGTTTATGCAATAATACACTGAATTCTTCTGAAGAAAAAAAATTGCTTTGAAAATTTATGGTCTATTGTTTTCTATAGTTGTATTTCGGGGATGGAAATTGGCACACAGTGACAATTAAAAATTATTTACACTGTTACTTAATTGAAGTTTCCTGAGTAGTGTCATTCTTATACCGAGAGAGATTCAGACAAGTTTACATCATTTGATATATAAAATATACTAATGAGCCAAGTAACGCTTGGCAAGAATGCTCAAGTGCAAATTTTAAACCCATAAATCAATGTCACGGAAAAACGTTTAATTGCTGTTAAGTTTGACTTGAATAACTGTGCAAAGCAAACATTCGCTGCCTCGTACATCTTTGGGTTGATTTCACGTCATAGCCCTCGCGTCATTTCACATTTACTTCGCTTGACAAAAATGTTCTAAATAATACAGCATATTGCCAGACATCTTTACCTCTAAATACGTAAGTTGTGTTAAGAGGAAACACTATCAATATTCACATGTAAACGTATATGTATACTCAACTCATAAAATACAATTTTATGCGGCTAGGACAGGGCCAAGGTGACACATAGGCCAAACTAAAGACAAAATTTACGTACCGCTTTAGGAGAAGGGAAGAGAAATTCAGCACAGAGATCCATAGCTGGTTTACAAAGAAAGTACAGACAGACGAATCTTGAAAAAGATGGCCGTTCCTCCTCGTAAGTTATTTGATCCGCTCATGATTTACAAAGTAGTTCATGCTTGGTCGGTTCCGTAGAAACACGGCCGGCAGCACAGTCTTGATGGCATAACTTACATTTCCAGCTTACGTGAGGTCTAACAGCATATGTGGGCATATGTTGGCATCAAACTCATTTATTATTGAAAAGACAAGGCACTATTGAGGTTCCGCGACTCTGAAGTCTCTTAAAGTTCCATGTGCGCGCCGGTTGCTCGAGAAAAGATTGTCTTTACAACGCAAAAATATCATAAACTACATACATTAGGAAAGCTGAGTAACATCAATAACAAAAGCAATAATGATAAAAACGATTCAATGACGTTAAAAAGTGACTTTGCCCCTCCGTTGCGGGCAGTTTTAAGTTTGGGAACAGAACTAATCAGCGGTGACTGCTGCGAAAAATACTCGTGTACAAAAACCGTCTGAAAACAAGCTTCAGTTTTTCTTGTTTGCTATTTTATAAAAAAAAAAAAAAACAGGAGGCTATTCATGAGGTTTTAAACTAGACGTATACTGGTGCCAAATTGGGTATAAATGGTCAACGTGTTTTTATATTGCATGTTATGTATCCAAAGTATATGCCAGCTTGACAAACGACTGTTGTGAAAGGCATTCGTGTAATGATAATGATGATGACGATGACGGCGATGATGATGATGACGACGATGAAATGATAATAACAATGATAATAGTAACAGCAATACTCAACCCAGCTGGCCATCCGCAGCAAACTGTTCTATAAGTCTAGTTTTCCCAATCAAGAAAATAGTTTATTTCCTCTTCTGTCTATTCAAAGCGATACTAAAAACGGACAAAATAACGCTTTATAAAGCATAATTAAAAGGTTATGCAGCAAATTACCGCTCATTATCACCTTTCACTAAAATGTTCTTTTCGATATTTTTCGTTTATAGGTCCTAATAACAGAGCATTAATGACATTAATTCACGTAATCACACCTCTCAATTAGGACGCATGCGCGCTGTCAATTTTGTGTATTCCACTGTACGGCCCGCTAAATTTGAAAGCGGGCCCTTGTCTTCAACTATTTCCTTTCCCGCGCACCCGAACGAAAAAAACCAGGACCCCCGAATTACAGAACGGACCGAGAAGACGAGGTTAGTAAGAGAAATACACCAGCATTATGTTACGATATACAGAAATACGTGCCTCGCAGTGACGCCGAATTGCTCTCTCTAGCAGAAACCAATACACAGGATTTCAAGGGACAGTCCATAAAACTACACTGATAAGCACTTGAGATCAATGAATTGTCCACGACAAAAAAAGACTTGATAACTTACAGAACTAACGAATAAACTATTCGGCATAGTGCAGCTACCTTTCTCCACGTGTGCGTAATGACAGCCGGAGAATTCCACCTTGCCACTCAGCTGAATGACGACAATGACAATGACAATGACAACGATTATAGTGACGCTGGAAGCAATGATGGCGAATGAAGCGAGTGCCACCTTGAGTAAGGTACTTACTGAACTACGAAGGTGTTACTGTGCCACATCTAAATTTCATGCGAAATGATTTACATAAGTATTCATACGAGAACAATATTTCCGCACTGAGACGGTCCGTTTTCCGAACGAGTGAATGTCGTCATCAAAATTCTTAGCATCGATTAAACGTACATGCGAGTTAGACAAACTATCAAAAAAATAACTGAAATAAAATAAATACTTAATTGACCACTCCCCTAGAGTGAACACAACAGAGTTAAGAATCCCAACTGGCGGGAGGCAGACCAGTTGGCTATTTAAAGGATGACCGAGAAGTTGAACCAGGCACGAACCCAGAACAACACCAGCTAGTGGTCAGAGTAGCATTTGAACCCGGGCCACCGCAATGAAATCCAGCGCCCTTAGCACTCGGCCATCAACGACTTTTAAGCGCAACTAAAGGCCCAATTTAACTTTCTAGCAACCGTCAATGGTTTTTGCCCAGTCTTTGTCGTCATTCAAGGGAAGCATCAATAATGGTCCAATTCATAGACCGTTACTACGGTACGCAAACACTGGACAACATGGATGCCTTCCCCAAATATGTCTTTAGAGCGAAGCCTGTTTAAGAATCCAGCTGTGCAATTTCACTATGTTGTCTGAGTACAAAATAAAACAAAACAATGAAGGTGATTACTGAGTGAAACCAAAAATAAAGCTTCTTGGAACCCCTATGAACAAGGGCCAAAGTTGTTATGTTTTACTGTAGATGCTTAACTAAATGCTCGTGTGTTATTTTAAATATCGAGCACGAATCTTGGCAACTTTGCCAGACATGCGTTAATTTATTTAAAACTGACCAGTTTTGCAAAGTACTCACGAATTTTTCGATACATGAAATGACAATAGATTTGTAACAGACCTTTCAAGCACTTAGCTTACAGTGTATGGTGAGATTTTACAAGGATGCAGTCAGGCGGTTTGCGATACGAACACATATTCAAGACGATTTCTCTCTTTCTCAGAGTCATAACGTTCTCCTACTTTCACTTGTAGATTTAAGTACCAGTAATTCAAAAGAACTTTTCACTTTCAACAACTATGTTTTTTAAGGTAATCGAAGTCCATCACTCTGACGAATGCAGTTCAGATATAATTAGTTAGAATCTTAACATGAGAGGTAACAATTCCCTCAAACCAATATCTTAAGTGTTAAAGGGAGAAGTTTTCTTTTTTGCTAATTTCAATTTGATATAAAAGAAAGAAAATTATCCCACTGGTTAAATGTTGTCGCTGCCTTCCCGTGACTCTCGTGTTAATACATGGCTTCGACAACCGAGCTTCCGATAAAACTATTTACACCGGCGAATAAAACACACCTTCATACATTTGTTCAGGGTGGAAGAAGGCTCCGAAGTTATAAACTAAATAAAACTAATCACTAACCTCGAGAACATTTCTGGTGAACGAACGACGGTAAAACTCCAATGGCATCCTACCTTTCCGTAAGAAGACACAACGCCATAATTATCCAATCATTCTTTACACTCGGGCTTTCGTATTCGTGGTCAATATCGCAAAATCTATTCAGTACTAACGCCTTCTTCATCTAGTTGAAAAGCGAAATTAGATCATAAATTATTGACACAGAAGCTTAATGAGGTCGAGTTTTCCAATAGAAAAGAGAACAAAAGTTCATTAGCGCCATAATAGATTCAATGCGCTTGTTGAAATAGTAAATGAATTTCTGCACTAAGAATAAAAATCGCAGTGGTATAATGCAAGTATTACTTTAACCGATTCAATGATAACTGAATAAACTGCACGCGTTGTCCAAGCTGCTAACAAACCCATTAACACCTGTAAAACTGTTCCAGCGACTGAATAGCCAGAATAAAGGTCGAACAATGAATACGATTATCATATCGTATTTTCCCCAGGAATCGTTCCTCGTTTGCAATGAAAGTGACCTATTTGTCAAGCAAGAAAAAGCAGGTAAACCAACTTACCACTTAACACCTGAAGTCATTACGTTTCTAAAGCAACGAAAAAAACATGATTCTGCTAACAAACTTCAAAAATAGTAATTGTCGCGTACCATTAATTTTACATAGCCATGTAAGATGCGCTTTGATCCCTTTGAAATGTCCGAGCACGCCATTGACATTTTTTATTGAACGGTCCAAGAGCCTGAATAGTTTTCCAAACTCGAAAAATCGCGTGAGTAAGTTAGAGGCTGTTAAGCGTCCATTAGCTGAACTCTTAAAATCATCTTCTGCGAGCGGATGGAAAACCAGTATCAGGAAAAATTATACTGTATAATATGTGATAATTTATCTTTAATGTATCTTTGCGTCGTGTCGATCTACATACTCTTAACATCAAGTGCAGATTTTATAGCCTTCCAGTGCTCAAGACGACCCCCCACGATGAATTTCAGTTTTAACGAAACCGCTAGCTCTGCAGGAAGGCAGCAAACAATTTAGCTCCACTACTCGACCAACGTTTAACTGTCAAACGTGCAATACAATATTCTTTTTGTGTACGGTTCCGAGGGAAGGGTATGCATTCTACTGTGTTGTTGTCATTCAATATTAGTGGAGAGTTCGCAAAGGAAATTAAACAATCCGCTTTGTTTATAAGTGGCACCTAAAATGTGCCGACTATTTTCAGCATCTTTTTACATTGTGTAAAATGGCTGTTGTTGTGCGTGAGTTTGCCCACAGGTGCCTAAAGTTATAAATGGACGGAGGACCACGTTTTTCTTCGAGTTTAGCTTTTTTATGGCATGAATAAAATTGATAAAACCATATCTTCGGGGATGAAGAAGAATCATGGAATAAGAATAACGAAAATTTTTGCGCTCGAATAATAGAATAATGCGCTTAGTTTTTTTGGGAATAACGAAACAACGAAATTTTCTTCGAAATAATCGGCATTTTCTAATACGGCAGCATTTGTTACGGACACAAAAATGTTTCTGATTTTGTGTCCACAACAAATGTTTCCCAGTTTGCTATGCCTAAGAAACACCATGAGCAACAATGTGTCCGCCACAATATGTCCTCGTTTGCCACGGCCTTTAAAGGAGGCTGGAAAGGGTTTTAAGCTGCACGCACGCGCGCAATCAGCACACGCCATTACTAAAATGCACGCGTCAGCTGAATGAATCAAAATCAAGCACACCGGAAGTTAAATACTGCGTAAAATCGCGCGAACCGGAAATAAAATCTGCCGAAAACATTTGTGTTTAGCACGAAATTTTGCTCGGTGACCTATCTTGATTTTTTGCATGCACGCACCATTCATGATGACACTTCAAATATAAAAGTTTCGGGGAAAATTATCCAGTAGAATTTTCTGTAAGCCATAAAACACGTTTTTTTTTTAATATCTTAAATTCTACTGGATAAATATTTTTCATACTGCCTGAAAAGTTAAAGAATTTAAGGAGCTACCCAACAAAGAAATAAAAACGGTAGGTCACCGGATTAGTTTTTTAGATAATTTACAAAAACTGACATTTATAGGACCTTTTTGTGGACCTGGTGCGTTGCCATGGTAACTGATATGGCGTCATAAGCACCCTTAAAATATAGCCCAACAATAGAGTTCCAATGAGACATATAGTTTGCCTACAGCATTAAACATCCTTTTTTGTAATTTTTCATCGTTTCGGAAAGACATCAACGAAAACCCTTTCGAGCCTCCTTAAAGCACATAAAAACGTAACTGATTTTATTTTGTATGATTTTGTTGAATATAATTCAACAGATAAAACGCACCATCTCTTGCAACTTGCAATTTTGATGGAAGCACTACAAACAAAAATTGCATGTTTTTCTCGTTTTATTCCTGATAATTCTTAGTCTCAACATCAGTTACCTGGCGAGACTTTTTCTCTCAACAATTGCGGTATTTATAAGTGAATACAAAATATCTAGAGCTTCCAAAATTATGAATGACGAGGAACATTCAGAAAGTGAGTTTTGCTACCCTGAAGATAGCCTACGAGCAAGCTCTTCTGACCCCTCCGCCAGAATGCCCCAGAGAGCTTGCTCGCAGACTACCCTGAAGAGGACGAACAAACCAAAATATAACTTTCGGTGCAAATTAAGGGATATTTCAGACCTCGGCCTTTGTATTGACCTCGCTATCGATCGATCAATCCATCAAGACCTCAGTCCGAGATTTGTCATTTCCCTGAAATTACAGAACGGACGAGGTTAAAAAGTAGTATGTAACGGTTCTAGCGTCTAACTGACAGCTAATACACCATGAGAAACATTAAATGCAAATTGAAAATCACTCGTTATCGCAATTAATCGCGAAATGTACTCAAGGTCATGCGCTTCCCCATACTAACTATTGTAGCAACTTGGCTATTTCAGTGTGAGAAGTAAAAATATCTGTTAGACGATCGGTTGTTCTGTTTTGTTCCGTTGTTGTTTTGTTCTTATCCTATTTCATTTGACACTTTTAACACCAAAAAAACTTGCTTTGACATCACCAAATTGCTGTTTAGTCTTTTGTGCTAAACAACAGAAGAACGATGGTAAAAGTCAACCAGAAACGTGCACATGATCACGGATGGGTGCTTGAGGCTTCCTTTGTCCGTGATATCTGTAGTTTCCTTCGCAGCCGTTATTAGGGTCGTCACGCAACGCTCCTTCCCACTAACGGCTGCTCACTCGCGCTCTGCACTCCTTTCGCTTTGTTACTGAGAACCAATAACCTGCATGTATCTGTTAGCAGCTGCACCAATCATATTTCTCGTTACATTTGCCGCCAAAAACACAACAAGGTCCAGGTTTCTAGGAAATGGAAGCCTGCTCCTTATTGGTCAGTTTGAGGAAAGGAATGCAGAGCTCGAGTGAGCAGCCGTTAGTGGGGAGGAGCGTTGCGTGACGACCCTAATAACGGCTGCGAAGGAAACTACAGATATCACGGACAAAGGAAGCTTCAAGCACCCATCCGTGATCATGTGCACGTTTCTGGTTGACTTTTACCATCGTTCTTCTGTTGTTTAGCACAAAAGACTAAACAGCAAATATGGCGGTCAGAAGCTAACAAAAACTTATGTCATCCAGTTTTGCTATAAAAAAAACCTGTAGTCGTCTTTTGAGGGCTCATAAACATCTACATGAGTACTTATTCACATACAAGGACTGTCTCAACAGATAGTTCACTTTTTTTTAACCTAAGTGACAGCATTCTTGGCCGCCATTTAAATATCGTGTCACGCAAAAGCTTAGAAATTTAACCTTGCTTAATCACAAGACGAAAACCCCTATTAAACTGAAAATCAGTTGTAAAAAGGTAAGTCTTCAGCTGTTCTAATAAGTAACTAATCCAAAACCTCAAAAGGATTGATAATTCCTTCTTTTTTTTTTATTTTAATGCGGACGTCACGTGAAAACCAAGAATAGGAAATATAGGTTAAAATGTCAAGCAAATTCATCGTGTAATCCTGTCCATAATTCTCGTGACCACTCTGTTTTATAAAGAGTTGATATTACAAGGAGAAATTTGATGCTGATCACTCTTAGGGTCTCAAGGGTTAAGTAAAACAACTTCCTCAAAATTTAGCCTTAACAATTTCTCTAATTGCCATCTATTACACCATTAAACTTAGAAACGTTCTAACGCTAGTGCGCGATTGAAGGTTACCCATCCGTCTTGTAATGCTACTTCCTAATGTTACATCAGCTTCTGGTAAATATTACCTATGATCTTGATATTCAAAATAATCGTATTACAGCTCTTTGGAAAGCACTTGTTCGATTATTTTCAGTGTATTTTCATAATTTTACAGATCCACGTACAGTTTTCAGTACTTGCTCGAAAGAAGGAGAGGGTCACTTTCAAGAAAAAGAAAAGGAAATGTCGTCGGCCAGTTTCGACAGTAGTTCCCTCAGTAAAAGATCATAAAAACGAGCGGCAACATTCTGTTGCTGTGATATGGGACTATAATAAACGGATTTTGTTAAATATAACCTGAACTGGCATTCCAGCTCAAGAGAGGTTTGTTTTCTCTTAATAATAACTCTCGCGTGAAAAAAAAAGATCCCTCCATAATTATCCAGTGCTTTCAAAGAGTAAAAACACTCGAAATGATTACAATTAAAAAACAGGCAATCAATGAACAAATGTCTGTATAACAAACCAGAATAGTGACTCAGCATGCGACTGTACAAAATCCCTGACAAATCAGAAAATTGCTCTCAAGGCCCTGACAAACGAGGACACATTGTTACGGACACTGGCAAATGGGGAAACATTTGTGTCGGCAACAATGTGTCTTCACTGGTCGTATACTTCAATTTCCACACGTTCAGCAATGTATGGTGTGTTAGCAAAAGCAGGTGGCTGGAGGTGGATGCTGTTATCTCAAGTAGAAGGACAAAGCTATAATTCATCTATTTTATGAATATCTTAGAAAAACACCGAGACAT
The DNA here is from genome assembly GCA_948470475.1 of Galaxea fascicularis. Classification (NCBI taxonomy): domain Eukaryota; kingdom Metazoa; phylum Cnidaria; class Anthozoa; order Scleractinia; family Euphylliidae; genus Galaxea; species Galaxea fascicularis. Next base: position 16,440,982 of record OX419341.1, on the reverse strand, counting down.
GTTCCCACGCTGAAACTACAGTAACCGGATGCAACGTCCCTTTTTCTCCAGCATAAATACGTGCCGGCAGAACAAATGCTGCCTAACTTGCCAAAAACACAGCCATTCGAAAAATATATGTTTCGTTTGGTGTCTATGAAAATCTGCGACCTCTACCTATTCATGTTTCAAACATCATGTGCGATTGACGTGCCACCGTAATGTTAGGTTATTTAACGTGCTTAAAAGTAATCATTAAAAAAATAATCTCCTTAAATTTTCGGTAAATGTCGGAACTCTTTGAAAATCTCAGACCGCCACTCATAAATATTCGTGCGCAATTTACGTAAAGTAGTTTTTTTCCAAGAAAAAAAGTTTGCAAGTGGTGTAACTTCCTTAAAATATACCCGTAGCTATTACAAATTCGATCAGTCGATATTCAGCAAAATGTCTGCACCATCACTGAGATATATCGTACCTACTATCATAAAACTTTGAAAACCATATGACGTGGCACTGCTTTATTTTGGCAATTTCCAAAACAAAAGGGTTTACCCCATCTACAGTGTATTCCTTACAGGGACACTATCTTGTAACTAAGATAAACTCAAAGACTGATGTACTGCAACAACAGAACCGTTATAAAATATTTCAGTTTCCTTGCGTAGAACTTGATGTGTGCCTTGACCAGTATGACAAGAAGGAAATCCGTGGAGTGCAACTTGAACTTTAAGGTTAACTTTTTCAAGTCTGGTCTCTGTGTCTTGAAAAAACAGCCATAAAATAATATTTGCTTCCTTTCCTTCTGAGAAATCATTTGAAATCTACGTGTGGCACAGGCCGTTTGTGTAATGCAGAAAGTATTTCCTCGTAATTTGAACCACCCTGGATGCCAGAGGCTATTCTCCTCGTGCCAACACAGCCTGAGGTATGAAACACCGACAGAAACGAGGGAAGAACGTATTTCGCGACTCTCAATATTCGTATTAAACAAGCTGTGTAGCGAACGAAATAACCTCTGGCGTCTAGGGGAAATTTGAACAAACTTACAACAAGAATTGCCATGACGCATCCCTTGAAAACGAAGAAAGGTCTTCTTCCGTTAATATTCAACAAATATTTCAGTTTTGTTTGAGCATATCTGGCCGTTATAGAGAATCTATTAATTTAAATACTTAAGCACACTTTTTGGGAGCTCGCTTTTGAATTTTGTTAATTTTAGCATCTTCGTGTAGTTCACGCAGTCCGTTAAGTTCACAAGAAGACGAGGGTAGTTTCAGCCCAAATTTGTGTGACGTCATCAAGCAACACAGAAAGTACTCGACAGACTTGAAGGAATATGAAATGGTTTGGTAGCGGAATTTTTTTCCGTCAAACGTAAAAATTACAACAAAACATCTCTTGAGCTTCATGAAGAAGAAAAAAATAACGAAAAAGGTTTTGTTGCGAAAGCCGCGGTTGAATTCAAGTTGATCTGGCAGAAGGTTCACACTAATGATGAATAGCTACCTAGTTTCATTGTTCTGTTCGTAATCGGCAAATTCATGTACAGTGCACCGCAAGCTACAAGGGAGGTCATACTGACTACAGGCGTTGAATATCAACACTGAAGTAATCTACGTTGTACCGGCAAGAAAAGCAGAACGCGGGCTTAAAGCCATTGTGATCAATAAATATGCAAACAGCAAACAAATGCTTGTGTACTGAAACGTCTGCGTAGACTAATGACCTACATGTAACAGGGTATTAACAGGTACAAATCAGTTAACAAATTCAAGTAAAGCGGTTTGTACCATTAACGTTTAAGTAACTAGTCGTGAAAGGAACTTCTGTTTTGCGAGAAGCAGGCAAATTGTTTGTACGCAACCAACTTTCCAAGCATTGAAGAGTCGTCACGAAAGTACGCTGTTTGCTGTTCCCTTTGTTAGATTTCGAAACGCAGTCTAAAAACCGAACCAACATACCTTGTTATCCTGAATTTTACGGTAAACCATACTGATACCAGGCTTCGAAGGGTCTGTTCCAATTATTTTCTACTCTTTTCTCCGGGATCAAAAGTTCAACTGGGTTGGACTAGCTACGAACATCGCTTTTATAGAATGATTACCGGATGGCAAACCGATCAATACGCATGACTGATATCGTTTATACAGTGAATGATCATCACAGCTCAAGGTAGGACAGATATATAGACTAAAAGGCTTTCTGTTTGCAAGGGAATTCACTGGTAAACTTTACGAACAAGTTGTGGTCGCGCCGCCGTTGATTAAAATCAAAACAATTTAGTTCTGAAATAGAAAGGCATTCCTCGACACAAAAGAACTAACCAACCGTTAAATACCGTGGTATTTCAGTGGTATACAGACCTATACAGTCTTTGCTCGATGTGTATACAATACGTTAAGCTGCTAAGTAAAGGAAAGAAGGGAGCAAAAAAAATCGTTTTAGAGTCAGTTCGAGTAATCTTCTTGTTATGAAACTGATGAACTTATGAGAATGAGCGGCATTTTCAGAACGTGTAATTATGCTAATTATCCAGCAACGATATTGGTCAAAGTAATCGAAATAAATTAAATGCCCGTTTCGTCTTGTCAGACCAAAAATTATCAACTTTGAAACGAAAATTAAAAGAAAACGAATGCATGAATTGACGTCGTTACTAAAGTCACTTTTTGTGACCTCTCTAATCTGCTTACTCTTAGTAAATCTTTTCGTTTCATGACAGCAATTGTAACCTCCTACGTTTCGCCCGTTATCTCAACGATTGATTGCGTTTGTTTCAATATATAGTGAAAAAGTCATCATCATAATCATAAGCTGTATTTATACACGGTTTCAATCTCATACAAAAATATGCTCTTCCATCGAGCCGTGTGTAACTTAAATATACAAATAACTATCCATAAGTAATCTAAGAGCGCTATTTCTACTAATGCAACATGTACAACTTATGCTAATATTAATTCTAATACTAATACTTATAATAACGGAATCACAATATAAAGCTGTATTCTTAGACCGTTCTGATAAACACTTCTTTAAAATTATCACAACAAGGGCGGTACGACCAAGCAACACGCAAAGATACAAACCATATCACAAACTGAGAGAAAGAGAGAGAGAGAGAGATCGTCCATTGCAATAATTGTTCTCACTAAGTAAAACCTCGTCTCCTTGTTGTCACCAATATCTACATACTATAATCTAGTTTACCAAGCACTCAAACTATTTTTATGCAAACCACTCGCAAGTTATGGTCATGACAACAGCTGCTGGCAAAAGATACTATGGTAATGTCATCAGAATAACTTCTGTTTGTTGAAAAATAAAACTGTTTGCTGTGCGATGGTCGCATTATTATGTCTTTGTTTTTCGTGAACCGTGATCTACACCCCCCTTTATCACCTTCATAATTGCGGGATATCGCATTCCGGTCGTTTGTAATCTTGTGATTCTAGCAAATCTACCCCCTGAGTCACTACGTTTGGCAATCGTATTAGGTACATAAAGTCAAGAATTTTCTGTAGAAACCGATAAAACCGATGCATTTTGGTTTAGGTTTACTGACCTACGTTCTTACGGCTCCCTAGAAGCAAGAAGTTACACAACTGACATAAATGAAACCTTGAGTACTAAATGATACACTTGAACCAAGAAAACGTTTCTGCTAATAGACTTGCGTTATGCGGACCCCGGATCTATTTTAAGGCTTAGTCATATCACCCATCAAGGCTCTAGCACAGAACACTTTTCTGTCTCTTACATTTTGGGTTAGTCCCTCTTAGGACAAATCTATATAGTTTCTTCGTTTTGCTTAAAAAGAAAATTAACTGGTTGACGCATTTTTGGAGTCTTGACCAAAATAAGGCAAACTTCCTCTTAGCTGTGCCCTTTTGGTTTATAGGGAGACAAAAATGTGTGACGAACAACATGAGCTTCTTGGAATTGCAAATTCGAAATAGAAAGAGAACATGAAAAAAAGCGCTATTATTTTTTGGCTCCACTGACCGCATGTGGCCTTGGCCCACTGTTAAATTTGCTATTTTAAGTTAAATTTGCTTGAGATTCACAAAGATGGCCAGATAAGTAAAGAAGACAAAATGCGATAAGGTACTTCAGTTCTTTGCAACCGTTTAGCCGGTTCAATTAAATCTGCTATGCAGTGAATAGCATTGATTTGTTGGTTTATCACAAGATTCTTCTGCATTATTTGCTTTAGTATCGAAACGAAAGACAATCCGTTCCGTTAATACAATTGCAAATGATTAGCGAAGGAAGGCCTCAAGAGGCGGTAGTTTGAGTGCGGTGTACCATGAGAAATTCAAAAGCAAACATTTGGTGATGAAATCAACGTCATATGAAAGATACAACAAGCCACGACAACATACACGACATTGAAACTCAAGCTCTTGGAAGAAACATACCAAACACATATTCCCGCAAGGTTGTCAGTATAAAAACAACAGTTGGTAGCTAGTGTAAACTGCTGCGGCATATTCAAAACAAAATCTCTGGTGCGTAAAATGCTATCTGGCGTGATAATGTTGCTGTCAACTGAAGGCAGAAAAGTAAACCAACAGATAGAAACGTGAACCGACAGGAAGCAAATTACATTGGACGAGTAAACAAATAGTCGTGCGAGTAAATATTGTTCTCCACCATAGCGAAACTCTCACGCGATATGAAAGTAACATGAGTTGTTGCAAAAGCAGCGCGCGAACGCGAGCGAGCAGGAGCTTCGGGAAAACCACTGTATGAAGCTTGTCATTCACGTCTCTGACAAGGTCATGGTGAGCCATTGATAATCAGTCAACAATTAGGTGACATTAACACAACAGCTAACAAACACATTCCATCACATATAGAAAGTAAAACTCTGCACCTTCCTTAATCAAACCATAATTTGGCTCACCACAGTGACTGGGTGCCTAGTATTAACAATCAACGACCCAGAACGGTATA
>OX419341.1:16408541-16431041 GCA_948470475.1 Galaxea fascicularis | reverse complement strand
ACGTATACTTTGGGAACATAATATTGGGTAATAACTGCCATACCTATTTACTTAAACGTTTCCTCCTCGAAAGAAAATAAAAGGACTATTACTACCTTAGTATATCAAAGTCACACACAACCATTATTCAGACATGAAAATCTGCCTACTGTCTACGAAACTGACATTCTGGAGGTTACCATATTTATGTATAAAATCAAAACAAAAACCGATTAGCAACAGTATTCAATGATATGTTAAAAAAAACAACAACAAGTCCATAATCACTTTACAAGGCAGTCCGAAACAAATATCATACGATTTTTAAAAAGTCTTAGTTTGGTCAATTGGCCATTTCCTATACAGGACCAAAGATCCGGAACAATTTGCTTAAATTTAGCAAATAGTTGTTTTACTATACATAGCTTTAAAAAGGCAGTTTTAAATAGTATATTTAGAGAAAAAGGCAGCATAAATTAAATGTACGTTTGATCTAAAAATTGTGGTCTGACATTAAATTATCATCACAGTAAACCACTTGCCATAATTTTTACCACAAATACATGTATATAAATATTATAAACTTTAAGTAACAATGTCAGTGCAACGATTATTCTAGCGTAGGAGTACACAATGTTCAAACTGCTTATGCTTTTAGTAGATTTATCATCAACATGACTTATGTAATAATCTGTATGAGAATGTAAGTATACAAATTACAAGTATGTGATGATAAATTAAATTGACGGATGGATGGATGAATTGATTGACTGATCAGTTTTTCTCCGGCGTAAAAATTTGGGCTTAAGCTATGACGTATAAGATCGATAATAACTGCCATTACCGAGATCAGAACTATAGAGCGCCAATTTGTTTTTGTGTTGTATAATGTCATGAGTTAATGAAAACTCGATAAACTTAATACTGTGTGGCACACGGTCAACAGAATACGCGGCTGTCGTTTTCTTCATAATTGTCATTATTTGAAACAGTGTTTTGGGTTTTACCAGTAAAACGTCAGCATGTGGTATTGGTTTATGTATCCAAAAAGTCTTCCTTTTTCGCCTTAAAATTTTTTTAACCCCATAAATGTGAAACGATTGAATAATCAAGTGTGCCATGAGACATACCTATCAAGACCGTCTCCTTAACACCTCGCTTTTCCTGTTAATCTTGTACGTCGTTTGTGCGTGATTTCCTTATCTTATGTATTATCTAGAATAGGAGAACGGCAGCGGAAAACATTTATGAACTGATCCTGTGCAGTGGAATGAGCCACTTAGGAAAACGTGGGCGTTAATGCCAGACAGGCGTAGATAAAAAAAAAAAAGATTGCCCTTTGGTGTAGACCACATATGTACTGCACATGCAGACAATATTCAGGAAATGTGATGTCCCGATTGTTCTAACTTCTTTTGCCGAATTCGCAAGAGTCGCTTGATAGTACTTGGCTCTGCCTTTACCATATATATAGTTTTCCTCTCTCCCCCCCCCCCCCCCCCCCATACACACATACGCAAACACAAGCAGGAACGTAGAACTTTCCGCGATAATTAGATGAAGAAAGGTCATAGATAATCCGTTTAGATAATAATTTTTAAAAAAATGAGGAGAAACATCTGCACGGCCACAGACAAAATGGCCATTTTTTTTTTATTTCAAGCTCAGTTGTTTGTGTCCGGAGTGGTTATTGAAATTGGCAGTTAGGTTGCTTTTGTGACAAATCTCAATGACAAAGAGGGAACATTATCGTCTCGCCACTGTTCATCAAAGCTTAGAATCTGTTCAAACATTGGTTCATTTTTAGCACATGGTTCGTGTACTTTTATCGCACAAGATGTTTGAGGCCTTTCGAAACGTTAGAAACACCTTCTATCTCATGATGGTTTGCCTACAAACCTGAATAAATATGAAACAGAGCCTTCACAGCGACAAACTGTCACATTATTGGCACAAAATTCATTGCATCTTTCCGATATGATCCCCCAACGGATCTGTTGTGAAATCAATAACTAACCACACTGGACAGCATTTGGCATAAGATTTATTCGGATTTTCACGTTTCCTAGGCTTAATTACAAACATTCTGTACATTCTTTAAGACCCTCAAACAAATTGCCCAAAGCGGACGACAAGTGTTCAACGCGCGAAGATCGCGGAAACGGCCATTTTTGTTTAAGCGGCCGTTGGCGCGTGAAAGGTGAGAGAACGCAAGAACAACGTGTTAAAACTACAAGAGACTACAAAAGAAATAGGTAAATTTTACCACTTCGAGAAAAAAGCAGCACTATAATTAGTCAACTACCAAACAGCCAAAGGTCAGCCTCTTTATCGTCGTAAATTCTTCTCGAGACACTGAAGTGGTCCCACGCATGAGATTCGTCGCTGTAGATGTTGGTAGGTTGTTTTACAGTCTGTTCAATGGCCGCAAACAAAAATGCCATGTTTTTTGTGGCAAACTTATCAGACTTTTAGAAAGACAGCATCTATCCGGTGATAGGTCGAAAAAACAATTATCACAACAATTCCTAACCAGACTTCTTTCCACAACATTTTTAAAAGACTGAGGTCAACGAACAGGAGAGATTTATTCGTTATGTTGCCAATGAGAAGTTAATCATATCAAAAGTACTATTTAAAAGCTATGTAATAAAACAGGGTAAAGGTTGTTGTGGAAAATCTGGGGGGAAATCTTTACTGATACATGTAAAACGCAAAACGTTTTGGAACTGAACTTATCTACAAAAATATTTGCTTTCCTATCAAGCAAAAAATGGCTTTTTTACTCACCAATACAGGATCTCTTCAAAGTCCGCTATTGATATTCAGTCTGAACAAACTGACTGGATTAAGGTGCAGTTTAAATCATCCTTTCGGTGGTGTACAGATAACAGGGATGAAATAACGTCACTACAGAAGCACATATGCTGGTAGTGTGACGTCTTGGTTCTTAGAATTTACCTTATCAGTTTCCATAATTAGTTGTAATGAATAGAAGCTGAAGCCTTACATAGCTCTGGCTACATAATGTTTTCCACGCTATGTGTGGAGGCTCTCTTTAAAATATTTGCGTTACCACAAGAGTTCGGTCTCACCACAGCGTACAAGTTGGGGTTTAAAATAGTAAACAGGCGCACGTGTACTTTCAATTTGAAATGACAAATGAAATAATTATGATAAGATATTCACTATAAAGCAGTTACCTTGCCAGAAGTATTGTGCCATTTTTAAGAATTCAGTTTAATTTCGTTGCTTTCAGAAAACGTTACATGCAAAACCTATAAATGTATCGGGTCAAAGTTTATACTTATTGTTGTGTAAAGCGGGTAGGTGCTATGGTAGTGGTAGTTCTTTTTGCGAGCCTTTGCAAGCTTGGCCTTCAAATGTTTAAAATAAACTTTTACCGGACGAGTTCAAGGACAAAGGCAATGCCGGGTTACATTTTTTTTTTATTTTCAGCTGGCCCGGAGATATGTGCAATTTCGCCGGCAACGATTAACATCACATTTCTTACACAGAAAAGACCCTATGGTGTAATTAATCAAGCCCATGTCATCCCTTTAAATAGTGTGCCACAACAACAAGAAAACCGTTTTCTTTCAATGCCGAAACAATCAGTAGTGATTGTTTTTGAGCATTAAATTTTAACCTCTACTACCCAAACTTACGCCTAGCTTTGTTCAAGAGCGACTGAGGGGGTTCTACCGTGTGCTAGATTATTTTAAGACATTGCGATAGTGTTATATATTTTACGATCGTTCTTGAGAATAAAGGCAGTTAAAATTTCTTTGATTTAGAGTACTTCGCCCTCTGCTATTGATTTGTAGTTTTTTCAGCCAGGGTATTTACAAATGCTTCATTGTTTAATAAAAGCGAACAGGTGTTCCTACTATTCTGTTGTGGGCGGAGAACAAAAAACACTTGTGGAACTGGTGTTTTCAACAGTTTGCCCAGATAAAGCATTTGACACAAATAATTTTAAATTGTTTGCAGATCCGCGAGGTCCCGCATGCACTGGATCCACATCCTTGCTTCATCATATTGGGCAAGAACAAAATAGAGTCCACTGTGCACGCATTTGATTAATCGCCGTAAACAGCGTCAAAGTGCAGAATATGTGGAGAGTGGTCCTATCCATCGTATTTATACGTTCGAGTGGGTGGTGTATCAGAAGTCAAACAAGTCAAATTCGTGTTAAAAACGACAAGGAATGCTTTGCACAGTATTTTAAAACTAATTTCATGATGTTATTCGATTCTGTCTTGGCGCAAGCGGTTATTCATTGCCCTAGCTTGACCGTTCATTCAAACTCTCGAGATAGCTTCATACAAAATCTACACTGAACTCACTGACCGAACTTCTTTTTGTAAATCTTAAACGAGTCACCCGACCACTCCTCCTCACAGTCGAAGAACTAAGACATGCGCCATTTGATTAGCTGACACCGGCGTCCAAATAAATATTTCATTTTTCGTGAAAGACCTTACAAATTCATTATTTCTGCACTGCAGCTATTGACAACTGGTGCCTTCGCCAAAAATGTCACTTGCAGGGCAGCGTGCTCTCTTCATGCAAATAAGTCTTCAGAATTCTCAATTTGACCACCTGTTTTGTGGCTTTGGATAGACAGCATATTTGGGAAAACTGTTTTGCAAGTATAAAACATGACTTCCTCAAACGAAAAGGAAATTATTCTCAGATCAAAAGCGCCGAGATGATACATTTCATAGCTTTTACCCTGGTTTTCTTCTTAAGCAACCAAGGTAACCAGTTGACGTTCTAGTGGCTTATAACTATTTGTACGAAGGTCATCTAAGATAAATTTTTAAGAGATAAAGCAATTGCCACGCTGGTCATTTAAGGCAACTGCAAGTTTGGTGGGAGGAGGTCCCGGCGGGATTTTCCTAAGGCACTTTCCATCGTCTACCTTAAATCAGCGCGGCTGTTATCTTTCCACCCTGTCAATGAAAACTAGGTGAAAGCGTAAATTGGTTCTTGTGGTCATGCTGTTTGCAATACGCTTTCCAATGTATCAATAATTTTTAAATTTTAGTTGAATCGTCGAGTTCTTTAATACTAAGTATTTACGTTTTATACAATTATAGAAAACTAATAGAAAACTCAACTGGATTCAAATTATCCCGCCAAATTATCCTCACTGACTTCTATCAATTTTCCAGATATAAACCGCCCGTATATTTAAATTTTTTGTTAGTCAAGTAAGAGCAGGACATTCGCTAAAGGGAAGTACAACGGCGATCTCATCAAAGACACTACATTTAACAACACCCGTTGAACGAGTCTGTACTTGATTTGGTGTCTAAACAGTTATTTGGCGGACCAAGAAGATAGTAGGTATAGTAGCTATATATAAGATAATGGCCTCGTGAGTTAAATGTATTCAGTCGGATGTCATGTTATTTTAAACCACACTGGTTAGAGAAGCAAAACAAATCCACCTTTTATAACCTACTTAAGGGTTTCTACATCGATAATCATTTTTCTCATAGCATGCTGGGCAAGTCGCGTGGAAGAGAGGCTAATGAACACCATTTTGAAAGACTACAACAAGAAAGCGCGACCAGTGCAAAAGGAAACTGATGTGGTTGATATTGTCCTTGATATTGCATTACCACAGTTGATGAAAGTGGTGGGTGTATAATGTTAATTCATGGGAAGGATATCTTTAAAATTACAAGGAAACAATGACATGCTGCAGGTCAACAGAGTCGGATTCATGAAGTACCCTTTAGTTAACATTACAACTAGTAAGCCTTTTATCTAAATTTGCGGGCTTTTGTGTGCAAGTAACACATACTTCGCTTTGTCAATGATTTTAGACAAAGCGAACAACCGGAATAGAAAGACGTTGGAGTCATGGCAAACGGCAAAAACTGTTGGGGCGGACAATAATTCGTGCCCACTCCCAAGACAATATCACACTCTCCTAAAAAAAACACTAATTTTTCTTGGCATCTTTTCACATTCTTTTTAGCACATGTTTTTATCCTTTAATTTATGCGAATTTCCCGATACATTTAAATTTCTTTCGCTTTTATTCTTCACACGTTTTTATCCGTTGAAGACAGCAGTTCAGTCTGTCGAAAGCTCATAGTCTTTTTAAAACTTTTTACCAGAGAACGCTTATACTTATTTCTTATTATATCTATACATAATGATAGTTTTCAAAATACTACAAACAAGATTCTAAACATAAAGAAAATCATTCAAATTCGTATTTAGATTCACGCAACTTCCTTTCATGAAGTGAATTATCTGATCTAAATTACATTATGGCAAATTGGTGTGAACTGAGATTGAAAAAAAGAAAGGTAGAAAAGGGTATACGCATAAATCAATTAGTCCGATAACGGGGTTGGGGGCACCTTGTGTGTGGCCTTCGTATTTCGTCTATTCACTTGATATTTTCATTTTTAACCACCTTCAAATCCAATATTTTCCAATTTTCATGTGATATTTTTCAACATTCTCCCAAATGACTCTCCTTCCTCGCAAACATTGAAAAAATTCTCAAACATTTACTCCACCAAGGTCTCCAACCTGATGAAGACATTTTTAAGTAGGGAGCAGATCAGCTAGAACGTAGGTGCTGTCTCGGTTACAGGACACACGTTGTAGTGTAATGCACCTGAAATACTACATGAGGGATAAGAAATTAAATGGTAGAGGTCGGCAGATGAGCCGGATTGAGACCGGCTTGTGATGATGATATTGATGATGGTGATGATGGTGATGATGATGATGATGATGATGATCACGATCATGATGAAGACGACGATGTACTCATAAACTCACTGAGCCAGCCCTGCTGAATTCGATCGCCGCGGGCCTTGTATTTATACGTGGAATTCTGAAAACCAGGTCGATGAAAATTCGAGGCTCTTTAGAACCTGCTTTGCCAATACCTTCGTTAGTCAGTAAGGACAGTCAATTTTTTGCTCACTACGACAACACGATGTCGGGGAAAGGAAAGAAAAATAAATACATGTTATTCGCTATGACCTCTAACCTGAGCAAGCGTGTGGGCAGCATTAGTCTCAGTATTGTCCAAATTTCACTTAAACGTCGGCCTTTCCTAGAACAAAGTTATCGTTGCAAAGCGGCATCGATTTACACGAAATCATGCAGCGTTTCAAACCGAATGCCCGGATGGCCAACTCATATTACGGCAAACTCATCTGCGTGAACATGTAGCAAATGCTATGACTAGATTTGCAGCCGGAAATTGCACATTATGACACTTCAAAGTATCAGATCCCTAGCATAATATGCCTAAAGTCGCAAGGGCAGGAGGAAGTCAAAACGGTGTAAAAACATGGTTTTCGCGCAGAAATACCGAGGCAAGTCCTGTCGACTCCGGACAATCATTTGAAGTCCCGGATGTTGAAAACGATTTGAAGCGGGCTTCTGTTAAGCCCTTCCTGTCTGGAAATTTTTACTAAGCCTTCAGCCTGCTCAAAATCCAAGACCAATTTCACTCTCGGCGCCTAGAAATCATCCCTAACACCTACGTTTTGAGGCTGAAGACTCCTTACCTCCGAAAACAAAGCTCTACAATAACCCTCACTGCGCCTAACAATCCACCTGACAGCCCGGGCGAGATAATCGCTCGTATAGCTGATAACTACGCAAGAAGGTTATTAGACGAAACAAGCACTGCATCTCGCTAGCATTTTTCCCTCACTGAGCTTCATGATGCTCTAAGGAAAACTCTGCTCTAGGAGGAAAACTAAATATAATATACTAACTCCGTTTGAAACTACGCCTAGGCTAAGATTTCAAATTCATGCAAATTTCTTTAAGAGAGAGAGAAAGAGAGAGAGGCGGCAGAAAAGGGAAGGGGGAGCTTATTGTAACTCCCCCCCCCCAATACCCCAAGGAAAAACAAAGAAAATTAGATGGGGGAGACACACCTCAGTACTAAAATAAACAAGGGTTAGTGTGGCTTTCTGCGATCCTGTTTTCAAAAATCCAGGCAAATTTATTGTTAAAAAAAAATTTTTTTCGCCTTCTCATTATAATCTGGTCTGCGTGGTCAAATGACGAGTCTGTCGGTTACCAAGTAAGGCACTCTTTTCCTCTTTCTCTTTTTTTATTTACTAGTTTCCTTTTTAAGATTTCCGTATAATAATTGTTTAAAATCTCAATTTTCTACTTCCAAAACAGGGGCAGACTGTTCCAGAGCATCGCTCCACTGTAATAAAAACTATTACGAAAATAGTTTGTGCGTGGTAAAGGAACAGCAAGTTTTTTGACAGGATCACGTATTGAATATGGTGTGATATCATTACGGTTCACAAATTTGGAACGTAAATACTCCGGGGCAAGACCATGAATGGGTTTATAGAACAACGAAGCGTTTTGTAAATTACGCTAAGTACTAAGATTTTTCCATCTCAGAAACTCTAAAAGAAGAGAAGCATTAGTATCAAAGCTGGAGTAGGTCAACACCCTGGCTGCACGATTTTGGAGCTTTTGTAGTTTATCGGAAAGCTTTATGGAACAATTTCCCCAGACGACACTACAACAATAGAAGTGTGGTTAAATTAAAACATTGTAAATGCAGAGAAGGGTCGAATTGGGGACAAACTGTCTCATCCGTTTAAGGGCTGCAATACTGGATGCGATCTTTTTGGCCAATTTATCGATATGATCGTTCCAGGTAAGATTTTCATCGATGAGAAATCCCAGAGATTTATTTGTGGAGACTTGAACTGAATAAATGTTTGAAAGAAAATTCGCCCTGAGTGGGATTTGAACCCACGTCCCCCCGCATACTAGTCGGGTGTGATAACCACTACACCATCAGGGCAACCATGCTGGCAACACAAACATTTATTCGGGGTGCACAAGGTCAGGGGCCCTTTCATATACAGTATATATTAATTAAAAATAGCCTGTATCCCTTGTGGATCCTCCATTGTCATCCGCTAAGTTGACTTCGGTCGTGCATCATGAATTTGATCCTTAGTTGGATTTCAAAACGGAGTTATAGACTTCCCCTACCTTGTCACCTCGAAAGAAAAATTCCCCGGGATCCCACGTTCCTTACCACGTAAATCACATCTTCGATTGCCGTGTTGCCAGCATGGTTGTCCTGATGGTGTAGTGGTTATCACACCCGACTACCAAAACAATGTACTCACAGCAGAAGGATCCAACGGATACAATGCCACACGTAAATTTAAGCTTCTGCAGGCAAACACAAGGAAAAGCTGAAACTCCCTGACACTTGGCAATGTTTTTACAGCTTGACAAGAGACGCTCTCTTTTTCGCTGTTGCTCGCTATAATTTCGTCTCTTTTCTCCAGCTTTTTGTTGTTCTTTCTCCCGCTGCTCGACAGTACAATTCAGCCGGTTTGCTCGTGCTTTTCTCCCGCTGTTTATCACTGATTCTCTGCTTGTTTACTCATGCCCTTTCTCAGCTGTTCTTTCTCCCGCTGTTTGTTACTGATACTCCGCTAACGAATAGACAACTGGCTTTGTTTTAAAACTGTCTTCAAAACTTGGCCATGCAATTTCCCGCCACAAAAACGCGGGTTGAGAACTGCGTGTATGGGCAAATGATCTGTCCAAAAACAGTCCATATGGAAGCGCGCTTATATGCGAGCTTGCACACGAAAGGGTTAACTGGAGTGTCACATTTGACTTTGGTTTATATCGAGGGGGTGAACGGTTGTACGTACGTCCGTACGGTAACGACATGACCAAATTTTCTCGGATCGATGGGTTACCATATTTCCTTATCAATGGTGCTCCGCGCGCGCGGAGCTCCGCTATAACAATTGGGAGTCATCAACTGAATAACAGAGTGCAGGATGTCCAATTTGAAATGGTGTTTAGCAACAAACTCGTTGAATTTCTTTAAATTAAGAATTAATCTATAGTTCCCATTTTTCTTGGGAACTAGAAAAATATTTGAGCAAAATTTACCAGTGCTGAAGGAAGTCTTTTCAATCACACCCTTGCTTAATACGTTCTGTATTTCAGCAGAGACAATTTGCCTCTCTGTAATGGAAAGGGTATATGGTTTGGGAGCAAAAAGTTGTTGTGGTTGTTCTTGCATCTCAATAGCACAACCCTGGACCATAGAACGTATTACTGCGTCAGAGGTTATAGTGTTCCTATTTTTCAAACAACATTTTATTCTTCCTGTTTGAAATTTTTTTATGAAGCATTAGAAAGAGTCGAGACTGTCACCCACCTGTAAAGCAGGATTTAGTGGATCTGATTCAGCTGTGATGGGTGTCTCCCATGTTCTGGCTCTAGTTGGTTTGAGTCGAAGGGTGGCGGCGCCACTTGCTCCTGTGCCCCTGACCATTTTTTTTAATACTGGCTGGAGCTCGAATTAGGAGAGGCATAATTGGAGGAGCGACTACAGTTTCCTCTGGATGAGGCATCACTGAGCTTTTGCCCAACTCTGTTGATGGTATTAACGTCCTCTATTTTTTTAATCAAGTCATCTCCAAACAAATAAGTGGAGCTTTCAGTAACCTCAGCTGAGCAAATTTGTTGATACTGTTTGTTAAGATCTGGTCTTATCAGATCACGTCGGCGCTGAGACTATTCAGCATTACAATGGAGTATTAAGGCAACAGCATCTGTAAGAGTTTTAACATTGCCTTGGCTGTCATCAGCCGATGTTCCTTTGGAATTTTCTTGACGTGTCAACAGTTTGTCAGTGAGAATAACCAAAGGAGTAACTGCCTTAATCAAAGTCGATTGAATTTGTTGGAATTTAGATCTCTACCTCGAGTTGCAGATCGCAGTTTTGACCAAATTTCCCTGTTGACCTTTTTAGCTCCAACTAGAGCTTTAATATTGGACGGCTTCGGGTACTTCTTTTTCTCCTCGTTCAACTTCTCGTCAGAGAGTTTGTTTCGCGCCATTTTATTAACAATGGCCGAGAGCTCTTGTTCTTGCTCGATTTCATCGAGAAAAATTCCCTTCTTCTCATGCTTTTCACTATCATCATTATCACTCAATTTGTCAATGGAATCGTCTGTACCGTCCTCATTTTGTCAAACGAGCAGATTTTGGAGCTTTTTCACCACCAATGTCCGACTCCGAAGAGCTGTGTTCATTTGATCAGGCCAAATACCGCATGTTTGCGCTTCCAAATGCCCCTTTTTTCCTTGTTATTAACAAAAGACCTAAGTAAGTCGGTCATTTCTTTAAAACCAGCAGACATGCCTTTAGATAGCTGGTTAAACGAGCTCTGTTGAGCTTCGAGGAGGCTTGAAGTTGAGAATTGGCGGGTGTTGTTTTTACCGCCATTTCTGGAGTTCGCCTGAATCTGGTTTGGGCGCGTTTGATTAGAAACCTGTGGTTGTATAGGCTCATCTTCTGGGTTAGGTCTTCTTGATTTAGAAAACTGTAGCTTGGTAGCCTCAGGAACCTTATCAGGGCTCAAAGTGAAGTCGATGCTCGAGCCAGAAGGCGTCGAGTTTGACTTTGGGGCGGCCACGCCGCCATTAGTCGATTTCCCTTTAGCGTCTTGCTTTCGGAGTCTCTCCTGCATGTTGTGGCTCAACGACAAAAGTCGTATTAATTGGAGTCCTTATAAAGAGGCCGGTAACTGCGAGGAGTTCTATATAGAATAATGTCTGGAGTAAATCCTATTGTAAAGAACGAGCGTTTTCTGTACGTTCCTCCTGCTTGCAAGGCAAACAGCGCATTGACTTGCTTGGCACTCGCGTGCGATCTCACATGATTCTCTAATGTAATGGTGATGTAGAATATTAATTATTGGTCGTCGTCGTCGTCGATCGCACCCACGAGCAATACCACAAGCCAGGATTACCATGAGAAAAGCAGTTGACGGGTTTCTATAAGTATGGGGCTTGGTTTGGTGGCCCTGCGAGCCGCCGGAGCTCCGCTATTAGTGTGAACAGAGCAGGTGGGTCATTTCATCTTGTATTAACCGCTCCCCTCTTTTCTATAGGATGAAAAGGAAGAGGTCATAACCACAAATGTATGGGTAAGACAGGTGAGAAAATTACACTTTATTCATTTCTACTCTTCGTGTGTTGCAGGCCCGTGTTTACCCAAAATGCATTACGCGTCTCGCTTATTTTCGTAAAGATGAAAAAAATCTGGAACCACTTGGTGAGTGCTACCAAATCCGTGCTAAGCTTATCAAAGCGCCATCAGTTTGATCTCCCAACGATACGATTAGAGGATACATCCAATTCAATTCAATTCAGTTCAGTTCAGTTCAGTTCAGTTATGTTTGTTTTTTAAGTGTGAATTATTATTACAGAAAGATGCGCTGTTCGCAGTTAGCAAAGGCTAATCGGGACGAGCAGTGGTAACACGTTAGCAAAGACAACCTTTAGCCTACAGGATTCCGAATTGAAACGTTTTTCCTAAAAATGCTTGCAATGCATCCAATTTATAGAATCTCTTGTGTTAAAATCTCAGGGACGCTTGTTAGTCAATGGCGTGACGTCCATATGATCAAGACGAACACTTTCGAGAAAAAACTTACTTTCGTTGGCTAATAAAATCTCAGAATACCTACCTGACATTTACAGACACTTTTTTAGCTTCATGTGACAGATTCCCAAGATAAAAGTTGAGTTAATTATTTGGTAAGCGTAATAGATGGTAATTTACCTGCACTTTGTTTATGAATCTTGCGTTATTTGAGCCGAAAATGCCACGTAGTCTTCCGAATTTTTCACAGGGAAGCTTTGTTTTTCCGACACTGATATTTGGCACAGAAAATGTGAAATATTCTTACAATACGACTGTTGAGTGAAATAATCGAAAAGTTAGGTACCAGGGACCTTTTTCTGCTGTTGAAAATTACTCATAATTTGCCGTTTTGTTAAGGGCTCTTCAAAAGTATTGTGTTGATTGTCTGTTAAAGTCGCAAAATTTACAGGTTTCAAATGACTAAGAGTGCAATATTTAGACAAATAGTTGTTCTAGGATTGTGTAAAGTTTGATTTCAATTGAAGATATTTTGAGTCCTCAGAGACACTTCGTCTCCGCATGTTATTTCGGACGCTTGACTGAGAGAAAAACCGCACTTTGACAGCACTTTGAGATTATCGTGAATTTCTCAAAATCAAAAAATCGATGGAACTTTCAAACATGATTTTTGAAAATAGTCCACCAAAGGTTGTCTTTGAGCAAAACATCAGCGATGTGCCAAATTGATCGTTGGCAAATGATTCTCGATCCTTACAGGCAGCTGCTCTTAAGGCCCGTTTAAACGGTTTCCACATTTGCTTCAACATGGATTTAACACTTTGTTGAACCAAATGTTGGGTGCGTTTGAACTAGTGGTCTAACATTGTTGAAAGCGTAAAAAAAGTTGAAAGCTTGTTGAAAGCGTGTTGAATCAAGTTTGAATCGGTTTAAACTTTCATTCAACATCGTTTCAACTTTTCCTTTGTTCTTGAAAATGTTGAATGGTGTTCAAGCCGTTTGAAGACTTCTGTTCAACAATTGTAGAACACAGGCATGCTGACATCAGGCCGAAAAAGTCAATATGGCATCTATCGTAAACAGTGAAGACGTCGGCACAATGTTGGAACCGTTTGAACGGGCCTCTGCACAACTTTGTTTTTGCATCCAACATTTGACCAACATCCGTTCAACTTTTGTTGAATGAATGTTGGTCAAATGGTGCCGTTTAAACGGGTCTTTAGTCAGCATGGGAGATTAAAAATGGCCGGTGCAGCTTTCTCAAATATCTTCCGCATCATGGGTCAGATTTATACTTGCGATCGAACCTGCAAAAATGGATGTTGATTTTCATAGTTTATCGACCCTCCAAGGAAGACATTCTCATTAATTCACTCACGTGTTATTTTCTCAGTTCTGGATTGACCCTCGCCTGTCTTGGAATAAAAGCGAGTATGACGGGATCTCTCAGGTGATCCTTCATCCAGAAAAGGCCTGGTTACCTGACGTGATGCTGGTCAATAGGTATGAACTGACCATTGTGCAAAAGCGAAAATTTTATGAGGTTGCATTTTGTGGACAGTTTGACTTTCAAGACAACAAAGTAACATTAAATGAACGACAGCTAGGTGCAGGAGAAAATCGACAGCGAGCAAAACAATAGCTCTAAATCGCGACATTTTTATCCTTGTAAGCACTCAAGGTATCACAACCAAGTAAAATGACCCTATTTTTCTATCTTTAATCCAATAAATAAAACATAAAAGTTTGCACAGAAAACACCAACAACAAAACCAACAATTCAAGCTCTGACCAACCTAATATCGTTACTTTTCAAAATGGCTCTTTTGCTACTTAGCAAAACAAAACCACTTAAAACCAAGCTTTTTGTTTCGTCTCCAAAGAACATTTTCAAAAAATCTTCATTGCTTTGTTTCTAGTGCAGAGGTGTCGAAAGATGGACGTGGCACGGCAGCCCGCCTTATCGTTAAGCATGACGGCAACGTATCGTGGTTGAACCCTATGGTTTTCAAAAGTTCGTGCGAGATTGATATCACTTACTTCCCACTTGACGATCAAACCTGTGAACTGAAGTTTGCGTCGTGGTCCTATAGCAGTGACTTCCTGAATGTTCACCCTCAAAGAGATAGTGCAGACTTAAACCCGTAGGTTTACTAGCAATTTGCCAAGGCAGGGCACTCTTTTATTACAAATTCATACATACATACATACACTTTATTTATCCTCAAAATTTACAGAGTAGGTATAGAGCAGTAAGGTGGATTTTCACTGTCGCGTAGTTTTTATGTGTGTAAATTAAATACAGACGGTATATGAAAGCTCGCGCATAAACGTGAAAGTGACTTAACTTTTACGTTAACCCGCGCGCTTTTGTATATCGTCTCTATTTTATTTAAGCATGAAAAGCTAGTTAAAGTATACGTCGGTACCCACGTAAAAATCACGCGACAGTCGAAATCTACCTATAAATATTGAATGTATGATAGGACACGAAGGTTTTGGAAACAGGGGTGTAAGTACGAAGACGAGTAACTGAGAGCCGTATAAGGGATCACGTCTGTAAATGTAATCCAGCACGAATTACAAAAAAACGCTGCATTATGCATGCATTTTGATTGGTTCTTAAGCCTGGTTCACACATGCGACGCAAATGCAAGCGCAGTCGAATTCTTTATTCAAGATGGCGAACGAGGCTGACGTATGTACCTTGCGTTTGCATTTGCGTTTGGGTTGCTCCGGTTCACACGTGTGAAGTGCAAACGCAAGAAAATGAAGAATTGTCCATTTCTTGCGTTGGCGCTTGCATTTGTGTTACGGTAGTTCACACGTACATTTCCTTGCGTCTGCATTTGCGTCGCACATGTGAACCGGGCTTTACTTATCATCTATCAGATGACTTTTTCCTTGTTTTTTTTTTTTCGATGGCGGAAAGGTTTGAGGGCAGAGGGCATTTTAACAGATGGGGCGAACGAAGACGCAGAAAAAAGTGTTGCTGAGGCTGCGGACAAATTCCAAAAGCAACAAGAAGAAAATGTAATGAAATGACTCAAACAAAATACTTGAGCAGTCTCAGTCGAGTACCACTAAACGAAAAAAAAAAAAGATACCATGTTGCTGTGCGTCTCACAGATGACGTCAAAATGTGGTAAGAACAACAGTGTCACACTCGGCTATCGCCTCGTGTAACACTTTTTGTTCTTACACGTTTGACGTCATCTGTGATCTACTACTTAACAGACGCACTGCAACAGGGAATCTATTTATTAAGCTTATACTTGACTCTCGACGCATTTATGTAGAATCAAGGGGAGATATATAGAAAGGGTGTATCATACCTTCATGAAATTGTAGATCGCTCAGAGAAACAGCTTGGTCCTAAACATAATCTCAATCTATTACCAAAGTGAACCCTAGCACATCAGAAAACTGTTTGGAAGATGGGTCTTTTATTAATTTCCATTTCAACCCTTTTACTCCATAAGGACATTTTATAAATATCTTATGTCACTTTATGTTGAAAGGTATGTCGAGAACGGAGAGTGGATCCTTCTTGGTGTTCAATCGAAACGTAGTCTTCTTACTTACGAGTGCTGCGAAGGCAAGTTCCCGGATGTGACGTACCACCTAGAGCTGCGCAGACGCACTTTATTTTATATGATGAACTTCATTCTCCCTTGCGTGCTGATTGCCGTCCTAACCCTCCTCGTCTTTCTACTGCCACCCGAATCTGGAGAGAGAATGTCATTTGGAGTCACAGTCCTACTCTCCTTCACCATTTTGTTGTTAATGCTAATGGTAAGTGTGCATACCCGAGCTTAGTGCTTTGTTCCTCTTGTCCTTGATTTTAGACTTCACCCAGGTCCAAAAAGTACTCGAGCTTATTCCACTTCACTTTTAAGCAGTCAACAAAAATTATTGTAGTTGGTGCATGATCATCAATTGCTGGTTTCAGAAAAAAGACGTTCCATATGCACCTTGCTCAGAAAAATATCCTTATGCTCAGGCAATGGTTTTTATGTGGGGTGATTACTGCCAAAATTAGAAATTCTCTTATGCAGTTCAAACATGGTGTTTTAGACTTCTAAAGTGCTGTTATACTCTTCTCATTTGGCATTACAAAGTCCAATGCTGAATTCCATTGTGTTCTTCTGTATTGGATTATGTTCTTCTGTATCGTATTATGCTCTTCTGGATTAGATTATGTTCTTCTGTATCGTATTATGCTTTTTTGTATTGGATTATGTTCTTCTATATTGTATTATGCTTTTCTGTATTAGATTATATTCTTATGTATTGTATTATGCTTTTCTGTGTTGAATTATGCTAAAGTGAATTATGCTTACGTCATATCCTTCATGGCACTCACTGAACAACATTTGGACGACTGAGTAGGGAATGGGTCTAGTGTGTCAAAATGGCGGACCACGAGGAGGGGAATAGGCCATTTCCGAGTTCATGTCTACCTCCTCTTCAAAGCGAGTCTAAGTGCGAAGTTTTTGTGATGGTAATAACAAAAACTTCGCACTTAGACTCGCTTTGAAGACGAGGCAGACATGAACTCGGAAATGGCCTATTGTGTGGCAGCCAGAGACCACATTCGCAATGTTCTTTTTGATATCTTGAGACAGCTACAGTCGGGAAATGGTTCCTCTGACACCTTGGATCATGTGCAATACCGAATAGACTGCCTGTATGAAAGTATACTCAGGTGTTTTGATATTGGATTCGTTGACGAAAGAGTTGTCATTGTTGTGAGAGAGGCCCTTGACTGTTTCAAGTTGAATGACAATGATGTGATGTATCAAGCAGGAAAAGTGTTTACTGGTAGTTCTGGCTGACCCAGATATAATATTTCTATAGAACAACTATAATTCTTGGTTCAAAAGAGGTTCAGCACAGCTGAAATAGCTGTTCTTCTCGGCGTAGGTAAACGAACAGTTGAGGAGCGATTGGAAGAATTTCATTTGTCCATTAGGGCAACATACTCTGATTAAATATTTGTCCAATGAAGAATTGGATGCAGAAATTACCAGTATATTAAGAAACTTTCCAAACACGGGATATAAGCGCATGACAGGATTTTTGCTTTTCCGCGATGTACGAATTCAGCAACAACGAATTCGCGAAGCAATGAGAAGGGTTAATCCAGAAGGAACACTTTTGCGAGCTTTAGAATTGAACATTGTGCAAAGGAGAAAATATCAAGCCAGAAGCCCCTTGGCATTATGGCATATTGTTGAGAATATGAAAGACACAGAAATTCATGTGTCCAGGTTTTACGAGGCTTAAAGAACATGGGTGCGTACTTCCCTTTCTTTCTTGGAGGGGCAGAAAACTGATTTCTGCACTATGGCGATGGGCGGCGGCTACTACCAAGACCATCATCGTAGCTAGCGAAAAGTGTTAGTAGATGTGAGGTAATTCTTTCTGCCCTGTTTGCATTAAAAGTAGAAGTAGTTGTAGCAGGCCGGTTATTACCGCTTGCAGCAATGCAAAGTAATTCTGTCGCCTCCCGCAACAGCTTAAATCCCTTGATCGATAGGCGAAGGACTCGTATCATCGTCCTCATGGTCCGCCATTTTGACACACTAGACCCATTCCCTACTCAGTCGTCCAAATTTTGTTCAGTGAGTGCCATGAAGGATATGACGTAAGCATAATTCACTTTACCATAATAGGCTATTTCCGAGTTCATGTCTGCCTCCTCTTCAAAGCGAGTCTAAGTGCGAAGGTTTTGTGATGGTAATTAGTTCTACTTTACATATGAATGAAAACTAATTTTCATAACAAAAACTTCGCACTTAGACTCGCTTTGAAGAGGAGGCAGACATGAACTCGGAAATGGCCTATTCAACACAGAAAAGCATAATACAATACATAAGAACATAATCTAATACAGAAAATCATAATACAATATAGAAGAACATAATCCAATACAAAAAAGCATAATACGATACAGAAGAATATAATCTAATACAGAAGAGCATAATACGATACAGAAGAACATAATCTAATACAGAAGAGCATAATACGATACAGAAGAACATACTCCAATACAGAAGAGCATAATACGATATAGAAGAACATAATCCAATACAGAAGAACACAATGGAATTCAGCATTGGACTTTGTAATGCAAATGAGAAGAGTATAACAGCACTTTAGAGGTCTAAAACACCATGTTAGAACTGCATAAGAGAATTTCTAATTTTGGCGGTGATCACCCCTCACAGGTTTTGAGAGCTAATTCATGTTCATTCCTCGATTTATTTCTACAGGCCAAGTTACCTGCTACTTCCAAAGTTATTCCACTGATTGCCGTTTACTACGCTTGCACTATAATCGAGGTGTCGGCTGCCATGGGGATGGCTTGCCTCATGCTGCGTTTCTATCATCCAGACAACTCGTCTGCACCAATCCCTGCGTGGATCCGGGTAACTTAGAAATCTTCCTAAACAGCTTCCGATAAAAGGCTTAGATTGGGCGTTTTATACCTACACAAACCTCCTGGTTTGGAAGTGTTGGTCGTTAAGTTTCAATAATTAAGTTAGCTAAAGACGGGTAACGTGTAAAATATATCAACATCAATTGTAACCAAACAGAGAAGTGGAAGATAAGAGATTAGAGAACCAACAAACTCAGTACACTGATGACGCCGAGTGCAGGAATCGAACCCGGGACACATTGGTGGAAGTTCCTCCCCAAGAACATGGCTAAATACTTGATTTCAGAAACCAACGCGTATGTTGAAAACTCAAAATAAAAAAGCAAAAAGAAACTCAAGTTTTGGCACAGTACTAAATTGCTCTTTCGACATCCATTCTAGGTTTGCATACTTAACTACTGCGCAAGATTGGTACGTTTGAGTACATCCACTGGACGAGTGCGACAGGCACAAATAGTTCAAGAGTTTCGACAAGGTAAACTAGGCATAAAACACATGGAATTGCCACCTTTGTGTTTAAAAAAAGGAATTTCATATGTAATTACAATTCTCGTTAAGCTTTAAATCGAAGCTGAAATTTCACGTAGAGTTAAGCAACAAAATTGAGGCTCTGACGTTTCAAGTCTCATATTTTTCTTAATCCTTAGTTCACGTCGTCTTTCCTTTTCCCCACTGCGATCAAAATAAGAATTCTTGCAGCCTAATTAGCTTAATTGTGGGCCTTGCCCTATATCCTACAAATACTCACTCGTTCTCTTTTTGCATGTTTATGGACCTCGACTTCGTCTCGATCCATAAAAACGCGAAAAGAGAACTTGGCCAATCTCCAGCCTTCTTGACCAAACTAGCTTGGGCAATAACGCATACATAATGCCCTAGCACTTTACCAATCAGAGCACGCGTTATATCGGCTACAAGCACTATCCATATAATAAATTCTCTTTTTATTTTCTTCAGCTAAACTGAGGGAAAACAGAGGCAAGGAACAAACCAACATGACGATCCTAACAGACAACATCTTCAAACAAGAAGAAGCAGACACAATGAGAGAGGAATGGCGGATGGTAGCCATGATTATCAACCGGCTTTTTGCCTGGATTTACTTCCTAACGATCATCATAACACTAATGGCTGTTTTGTTAAAAGCACCGCGGTTTAGGAATGGTGAATTTTAAAATAGAACAGGCTTCTTTCAATATCAAAATGATACTGGAATCGATTGTTTTTCGGCTTTGCGCTAAGCCTACTGTAGAACTAGTTAATGAAGGAAATCAAACCAAATACACCTTACTCCAAAATGGTTCCCATGCTAATGTTCTCTTGTATTTTATTCAAAATTAATTATCCCTTGTTGCCTCATTCAAAGGTAAAAATATTCTTTTGCTTTTAACGAGGCAACAAGGGCTACTTTGAATAAAAATGAAAGAATCTTAGAATGGGAGCAATTTTAATTAATCATTGTATAAAAGTCTTTCGCATTCCAAACTAAAATGTGACGCTACGATTTTCACAAATTTGGGGTATAATTACCAAATCGTACTGACGATTTTTGTCATTCCGTTAGACAACAGGTGGTTGCAAGGTGGAAAACTACAATTCAGCTGAGTTTGAGGAAAACAGGACACAATTTTTCTATTCTGTCAAATACTTGTATTTTATTCACTTCCCCTCTGTTCTCCAAATAGAAATGGAAATTGTTTAATGTCCTCTAAAAATTCACTTTGAAACTAAACTAACTAACTAAACTGCGGTCCCCGATTTCTGTCGAATTTGACCGTTTACTTTGTAGCAAAATTTTCGACGTCCAAGAACAACACCGAGTACACCATTTTTTGTCCTCAAATTGTAAATACAAAAACCTTTTTAATACTAAACGTCCACAATCCCAGGAATCCCATCTTTCGTGGACCAAACTACAGCCACTTGATTAAAGCTAGTTTCGCAAATCCATAGTTTCGTTGTTCCCGCTCGGTAAAGCATTGTTTCCATAGGATTGCAGACGATTGCGGATCGCAGATCGCAAAACGTCCTACGATCGTCTATGATCATATGGAAACACCCTCCTGCGATTGCTTGCGATCCTGCGATCATGATCGCAGACGATCCCAGAAGATGGAACCATGTTCTATCTTCTGCGATCGTGCGATCATATGGAAACCACAGTTTTGTGATCTGTGATCGAAATATATCCCATAATATGTCATATTCTGAGTTATGTTTCCTAGAAACAAGGCTCGGGCGTCTGTTTAGCGCAACAATCGCCATGATGCGGCCAAATGCACGAAGACAAGGACATTTATGGAGGTAGTTGCACTGTACGGCTGTCTCTGCTACCAAAACAGAAACGATACACAAAACGAGCAACAGAATGGGCTTGACCTGGGAAGATACTTTTTATAATTTATATTAATGATTTGCCTGGTGTGGTTTCTGTTGGCAATAAGGTAGTTCTCCTGCTGATGATGGTAAACTTTAAAAGGTTAGTCACTCTGTTCATGATCAAGAGTGTTTCTAGCGGGACCTAAATAAGATCAATGAGTGGTGTATAAATAATAAGATGAGGATCAATGCCAGTAAATGCGAGGTTATGAGAATTACCAAAACGATCTCCCCCTTTACCTACCACTATCATATTGATGGGACTAAACTCGGTTCAGTTTCTCTGCACAGGGATCTGGGTTTGTTAACTAGTGATGTTCTCTTTTGGAATTACCACATTGCCAATATTACACTGGAAAAATTGAAAAATTTACAGCACATGTAAATCGCGATTTACATTATGTAAACCTTAGTTTACATGTTTTGTAAATTTCAATTTAGAAGATGCGTACTTGTAAAACAAAATATACATGATTTTTAAGAAGATAACGACATTTTTAATTTTAAAAGACATGTTTCGATGTTGCCAACATCATCGTCAGTTACATAATATTTGAAAAACCGTTGGACTTTATGACAACTAGGTAAAACATACATAATTAATTAAGATTAAGGGTAATGGTAACGAATCTGATCCAACCAACGCGTTGGTCAACATGTCGGCCAACGTGTCGGCCGACGCATTCGCCGATATCTTCTGCAAAGGTAAATATCACGCGTTGGTTATGTGTCGGTTACGTGTCGGTGCCGTGTCGGTGCTGTGCTTGCTTTAAATCATACACTTCTCAACCAATTTAAAACTTACCTTTTACCTTGTTGAACATGCCAGGAATTCTTTTAGGTTTTACAAAGCATAAGCTTAAACTAAACAACTTTAATTTGTATTTGACGCGACCATTTTGTGCTCTTCTCTCGATCCAATCTCCACGAGGTGTTGTGATCTCGACCCAGTCCCCTGTACAAAACCATCTCTCTTTTATAGTGACATTCATTCTGAGTAAGTGGGGGAAGCATATGCAAATCGCTTAGAATTAAATAAAATAACTTTTGTTTAACTTTAATCGTAAACACGTAATAAGTCAGTATGAACTTATTGGTTATTGACTTTTAATATATGTGGTGGCTCCTAAAGGAGCCGTTTTGTCAATGTGATTCTTTCACTGCAATGGAAACTGCTCGGCGATGTCGTCTAACAGCTGATCGAACGCTCTGTCTCCAGCAAAATTTCTGAACCAGGT
>OX419341.1:16386041-16398541 GCA_948470475.1 Galaxea fascicularis | reverse complement strand
CTCGTGACAGTGAAAAACCAGTGGAATGGCCCTTGATCTTTTTCTGGGACCATAAGTTAAAAGCTGTGGAAGTCCTTTCAATAAGATCCTGCAACCACCGGACATCCAGTGGGTATTCTGTTGGCTATTCCCTGGCTATATTTTGCCCAGTTATGGTCTAATTAAAACAAATCTGGGCCTCACAATACAGGATTTTTTTTTATGTTAGAATAGAGGACAATCATTAGAATGCTACATTTGTTCTGACCTGGGCCACTAAGATTTCCATGATACTGGCCTGAGTGGTAGCCAAGCACTGGAGTTACTTTTAACCCTCTTGCTTATCATCAATGATCATCAATAGTAACTATTTGGTGTTCATGCATGTAGGAAATTTCAGAGTATGAACAGAAACTGTGAGAGCAGAACTTTTACGATAGAAACTTTGAGCTCTCGTTTCTCACAGGACAATAACCATGTGAATCCCTGATCCTCCCGTTAGACAGATAATTCTCAACGCACTTCTGGTTACCATAAAACGTTTATTAGCAATTTGTAGCGATACGAATCGTGAGACCACGACGTTACAAAACGGTTGTAAAACGGTGTACTGAGTAACGAGGCGATGAAGCGAAACAAAGTGAAACGTATCGTAACGAAGTGAAGTGAAGCGAAGCGGTTTCGAAAACTAAGAAGCAATAAAGTAAAAACTACAAATTAGACTAGCTAAAGACTAAAGCGACATTAATAACAAGATTCATGGACTAATACATGAACTAACCAAAAGTATAAAAAGGTTGCAAACTTACTTCTGTGTCCGCTTCGGGAATTCACAAAGTAGAGAAGAAACGTTGATTCTTAGAGCTTGATCTGTACACGGTGACACGCTAACTAGAACTGAAAAGTTTCCTAAGCACGTTCGTAGTAATACTAGCGAAAACAAAGGATAATGGATTTCTTTGTTGAATAAGCGTACGTGGGTAAAACCTATCTGTCGGTTTCGACCACAAAAGATACGATTTCGGTTACAAAGGATGCCTTAAAGAATAGGAGGAAACTGCGGAAAACCATAAAACATTTGGCACTAACAGAAACGGTTGCAGAACATAAAGGAGAATGAGTTGGAGCTATTAAAGACAGATTTTGGAAGTACACAGAAAGTTGATCGCAAGGACATTCCATCAACCACCACATGGGTTTGATGGTTTTGGTAGTCTCTTATGGGGGTTGAATTGCATTTTTTTATGTCTTGGGTACTAAGTTGTTATCCAGAAGCAAAATGATGTCTGCACAGCTGTAGATCAAAAGTATGGAACCTTTCAGGGCCTTTTTTGAATAAGGCTGTCATAAGAATACATAAAATCTCTCCCATTAGTGCTTTTATTATCAAAATGAATAATTTTGAAAAACTTTTCTCATCAAAAGGGAAAAATCAAATTACAACATGTATATTTTGCAGGCATAATTCTATATAACAGAAGTTATGTCACAAGCCCTAATACAATATATTTGCTCTTCTTGTAGATTTCCAAAGATAAAGCCATTATGGTTGTACTTCATTACCTAAAGGCCAAGAAAATATCAAGAGTACCATCTAAAGTCCTAAAAAACAAATGCAAACACTTTTGCGTTCTGTACAAAAGCACTTCAACTACAAGTGATTTGTTAAGGTCTTTGGGACAAAGAGTTTACAGTGTTTTTACAGAGCGAGATCAATTCCCTTTTTCTATTTACAGGGTTTTTACAGAGTGAAATCAGTCCCCCGTTTTCGATTTACAGAGTGTTTACAAGGTCAAATAAGCCCACCTTTTGCGATTTACAGGGTTTTACACACAGTCCCTTTGGGAGATTGACAGAGTTTTACAGGGTCGTGGCATTATTTACAACCTATTAACAAGGTCAAAGCCAGTCTCTTCCAAGATTTACAGGTTATTTTTACATGATCTTCGCTGTCGTCTCTTAAAAATTTACAAGATGTCTCTTACTTTTTACAAGCTCTATTCCTAATATTTACAGTTTCTTTACAGCATCTTCAGAGATCCTGTAAAAAGGCATTTTAGCTGTAAAATAATAATTACAGTATTTTCCAGGTGATTTACATGTCATTTACATATAAAAAGAAAAATTTACAGTCCATGTAAATTTATCATTTTTTCCAGTGTTATGGCTAAGGCAAATGGTATCTTAGGCCTTATCAAAAGAACATGTTGGGATGTCAATGATGTCACAACTCTTAAGACTCTGTATTGTATTCTTGTAAGGCCTTGGGTTGAAAATGCCTCTCAGGTGTGGAACACTCATACGAAATGTAACATTAGTCGTATAGAGTCAATTCAAAGAAGGACAAGCAAATTTATTCTTAAAAGTGATGACGATTATTTGGTTAGTCTACGTGAACTCCTTTTGTTATCTTTGGAGGATAGGAGATTTATTGCAGATGTTGTTTTCTTTTATAAGGTGGTTAATAATCAAGTTCGCCTGACCTTTGATTCTAGCTAGCAGAGGTCTCTCACGGCGAGAAGAAATGTACTCGAAGAGAGACCTCTGCCGGCTTCCGACGAGTTCTCTGTCGCGCAGGCGCTGGCGTTTCCTTAACAGCCAGTGACGTCTTTCTCACGTGCGACACAACCCACAGAACCGGTTTGCGCACGAAACTTCAGCTGAAGGCGCGGGTGTGTTGTGGAGAATTCTTCACAAGGGATAGATAGATGGATAGATAGTTTATTTAAAAATTGCATTGCAGCCACAAAAGCTGAATTAAGTAATTTTTTACAATTCTTAAAAACCAAAACAAATTAGGAAAGTTAAAACCTATTTACATGAATTTTGTATAATATAATAGTGTAACCTAAATCTAAAATATCTAATTTTCTATATTAGAGACTAGATGAATCTTAAATATATAAAGAAGTAAGATAGATATTAATATTTATAAAAGCTGAATTCATTGATGGCAGCACTCATAAAAATATCGTTTGAAATCAAAACTAATTATTACATTTGCGAGCCATGGCAAAGATGAACGTGTTTTTGGTTCGATTTGTTTTCAAATGTGGGATGGCAAAAGGGCGATGGTTTCTCAGATTATATTTGGGTTTGTTCCTAGGAGGCAGCAAGCTGTTCAATTTGTGACCAGTATCAGAACATATCTGGTCGAATAATTTACTGCACAGAAGACTGCGGTGCTCAGTAATAGGCCTTATGCCCAACAAGCCGCAAGCACTTGTGTAACCCGTGCGAGGCAAAATTGTCGATAGCGCCCTTTTCTCGATACGCACGAGCTCATTTTTCAAGTACTGCGGCAGGGCGTTATAGAAAACAGGCACAGCATAGTCTACCCCGCAACGAACACAAGCTTTATAAAAAAAAACTAAATCTGAGGGGGGCATTCGCGCTCTTTTAAGTTGAACCAGGAAATACAATTTCTTACTAGCCTTCTTAATGTTCTCATTTACATGCGCGTTCCATGTGAGATTGTCACTGATAATTTGGCGTTTTTAACAACCTCGAGCTCTTTGCCGTCAATAGTTATGGCGTCAAAGCACTCGGGATCGCCATCAAAAGAAATACGCATCTCTTTGCACTTGTCAGGATTAAGGACAACTCTCTTTGCTCGAGACCACTCGATAATCTGATCGGTCATGCCCTGAGCGTTCCTAAAATTTTCCTTTTCAATTTGCTCCGAGGCCGTGGTGTCGTCAACAAATTTCCATAAATACGGAGAAGTTGTGTCCAAATCATTGATGAAAAGAATAACCAACCACGGGCCCAATTTGGTACCCTGCGGTACCCCTGAGGGGACTGGACCCCACTCAGAGTAGCAGCCTTTTGCTAACTTGATACGCTGAGATCAATCTGAGAGGAAATCGATAATCCAGTTAAGAACACTACGGGGCATGACTAACCCTTCTAATTTATCAATCAAAATACGGTGGTCAATAAAATCAAAAGCTTTGCGATAGTCAAATAACATAGTTCTTACTGTTGCCCCATTCCCATCTGTCCCTAGAGCCGAAGCGTGTATCATGCTAATAAGAGCCATAGAGTTGGAGGACTTTGGAATCGCCCCATACTGACTTCCACCTATGACCTCGTGAACAGCAGGTTTGACAAAGTCCTCCACCACGAACTCCTCAGCCACCTTAGAAACACAAGGTGTCAGTGACACCAGTCTCAAGTCCTCAAGCACGGGTTTCTTCTTTGGGAGGGGAGGAATATCGGCCATTTTCCAAATGGTTGGCAGACGCTGCTCGAAATATGACGCATTGAGAATTTGCGCAATGGGAGAGGCCAGGATATCCACGTACTCCTTAAGTAGCCAGTTCGGCACATTGTCAGGGCCAGACGCCTTCTGCGCGTGGAGTTGAGATAGCACCTTCAGCACGCGTTCCTCAGTAACACTTAGGAACTTGGGCTCATCTTCTAGGGGGAAGCGCGTGAGCGGCTCTTGCAACCTGTACTGATCCAAGGGTTCAAGAAAGGCGGCGTTGATGGCGTTAGTCTGCTCTGGCTTGGAGAGATCAGAGAACTGGTCGACATTGATTTGACTTATCAAATCCCCATCCTTCATCTTTGCGCCGCTCAGCCGTTTCACCTCGTCCCACCACCACCACCTCCTAGGGTTCTCTCCCTTCAGCTGTTGTACCTTCGATTCATAATACCGGCCTCGGCACGCTTTCCTCTCCCTGTTTACGACATTTCTGAAGTGTCTAAAAAGGACTGAGTCAGGGCCATGAGTGTTAAAGGCCTTTTGTCTCTAGAGGATGAGTGACTTCAATCTCCGAGTCATCCAGGGGAGATCAGCTGTACAGATGCGGTACTCCTTCTCTGGCATTAGGATGTCTAGACCAGTACAGACTACCTCGGAAAATGTATTCTACATCTCCTCGCAACTTGTCAGGGGGGGCGAAAAGTAACTGCCAGTCAAAGAGATTTAGATACCTCCCCATTGCGGCCTTGGAGCTGGCCCGAAGGTCCCGCTTTATGATGGTTTTCTTGGAGTTGTTACGCTTTCCATGTAACGAGGTTACCATCACTGTATTGTGGTCCGACAGGCCGAATGAAGGAAAGGCCTGGGGCGCAGAGTAATGCTCATGCATGTTCGTCAAAATCAAATCGAAGGTGGCGTCTTCACGAGTTGGTACTTTCACGATTTGTTTGAGGCGAAAATGCCCCAAAAGACCACTAATGTCCATTCGGTTAAAGTCCCCAGTGACAAGGAGGCCACAGTTTGGATACTCAGACTCAACCAGAGTCAGAGACTGGAAAAGGTGCTCCTGAAAAGCTTGTTGTAAAATACGCAACGCAACGCAATGTACGCAAGATACGCAATATACGCAATATTAGCCGAAGTCAATTTGTAAAATACGCAATACAAGCAATATTCCAAAATGACGATCTGTAAAATATGCAATATCAATTTGTAAAATACGCAACATATGCCATATGTGCTAAACGGTTCATTCGAACAGCGGTCGACTTGCAAAAATGTCATACTGCGCATGCTCGCAGTTCCCCGAGGCGCTGAGTCATGCAAAATGGATGAGTATTGTGGTATGTGTTTGATCTTTTTACATCTTTGATGATTGATCCTGGCATCAAATTATAAAAGACACGGTTTTAATTTTCCTAACTGTTTTACCAGCAGAACTGGATAGTTCGACAGAGCGCTCAAGACCGTAAGTAAATGTTTTACTTCAATAGCTGTTCGTATAAATGGTTGACAAAATTTGACACTGATTTTGTGCGTGTTTTTTCCGTACTTTTCTGACTTTTGACTCAATTGGACTTGCAGCTGTTGTAGTATTCCTGTTATTGCAGAAGAAGACAGCAACGGCGGGTAATGTACAATTTACGCGATTTCCTTTAAATTCTGATTATTAAGTTTGCCTGTATTTTATTTGTTGAAATCAATGACCCTTTCAGTTCATTCTCGAGCAAGACTTATTCAATAAATCGGAACACTAAAACTAGCTGGGGACTTGTACGTTCCAACCCTTTTGTCAGAAGGACACCTCAACGAGACCACTGACTATTCACAGAGTCTGTATAATATTTCAGCAAGCTTTAATTCCTTTTGTGTGATTCGTTTCCTCAGTGGAACTGTTCCAGCAGATGTATTCCACGTAAGTATCAAATTTGGGCTTCTCGGCTGTAGTACCACGGTTAAACATCATGTTTGTCTATATTTATGTTGCTCTTCTTATTGTTGATTGTGCCTTGTATTCTTAATTTGAAACATACCAGTGTTAAAAAAAAGATTGTCACAAAAAGTGGATAGCTTTCCTGCTACTCCATGTGAAATGTTTTCCTTATGTGCAATTGCAAGCCAGCAGATATGTGTTTTTTATTTTAACTTTTGGCAAGTTTGAAAAGTGTGCAAAAAGTATTTAAACTGCACTTTTACTTCGTTGAAGCTGAATTAGAGTTGAAATATTCATGAACTGTGACGTAATGTAGATAAGTGATAAGCATACACTCTGGGCAGTTAGTTTCTTGTTTGTTTAGGATGATGATGAAATGTATGATGAAATGCCTTATAGCGGAGCTCCAGCGGCCCAAAGGGCCGCAAAGCGGAGCCCCATACCTATAGCAACCCGTCAACTGCGTTTCTCATGATAATCTTGGCTAGCGGTATTGCTCATGGGCGCGACCGACGACGACGATGACCTCGCACAATAATTAATAATACCCTGATAATAATAATCCAAAATGGCGGCCATACTCCAGCTGACCATCTAGTTTACTGCGGACATCTTTGATATTAGACATCCATGTCAACGTCAATTGACACCTGTCAAAACAACGTATCCGCTGACCAGTATCACGTGACCATATTGCGGGCTCAAGTTATGAGATGTCGAGGTCAGCTTTTTTTTTAAGTTGACCGCTGACCAGATACTCGTTTTCAATTCGATCGCAGGCTCAAGCCAAGCCAAAACGAGGCGTGAGTTTTCGCCAGGATCATCAGATCTCCGTCCTGTAAACAATTTGCCGCCTACCTTGACTACTTCTCAGTTCGTTTTTTGTTTAAACCAATGAGAATCAGCCTTTGGATGTTAAGAGCAACAAATTGGATTGCCTGGCTTTGCTATTTTATAGTTTACGGATCTGCGAGAGAAAAGATCGTGTGGTTTGGCAGGGTTTTAATCATGCAGGCGCTGTCTTTGATTGCTCACTTTTGCTGTGGATTAAACTGGATGGTTTTGCCGCTAAAAATCCTTAATTGAAGAAGCTTCCTTGGTAGACATGGGAAGTGAAACAAAGTGACGGTGAAAAACTTCAAGGCCCGATAAGGATTTGTATCTGCTTAGCAAATGAATACGTATACTTTTGTGTGAACTGACGGCTTCTGCTTTAGCTCTGCATTTGGAGTGATTGTTGACTGACTTAAACTGTCCGCAGGTTAGTATTCCTGTTGTGTCTTTTATATCACATATGGTGATTTGTCTCTTTGACTACGAGTTATGTTTGTTACTTGTCTTAGTTTTCCAATTTCTACAAGGAACGCCGAAGAAACATTCGCTGGCATTGTTCTTTGTTTTCTTACCTTTTGTTGTTTTCATGTTGTTTGGATGGACTAAAAACGCTCGTCTTTTTTCCAAATGCATATTTTCGCTCCAATATTTCATTTTGGAGCCTAAAACTCTTCGTTCATTTTTTTGGGCAAAGAATTGGTTGAAGAAAATCCAAGCGAAGTCCGGACGGTTTATATCCTCGGCTTCGCTTTGTTGACATTATTGGAAACTCGCAAAAGAGTAATCAACAACTCATTGCCAAATATAA
This sequence comes from Galaxea fascicularis, assembly GCA_948470475.1. Classification (NCBI taxonomy): domain Eukaryota; kingdom Metazoa; phylum Cnidaria; class Anthozoa; order Scleractinia; family Euphylliidae; genus Galaxea; species Galaxea fascicularis. The sequence continues at coordinate 16,390,777 of OX419341.1, read as the reverse complement.
ACACGATTTTTAACAGCTGCAGAATTGGAAATGCCAGCAATATGTTGTCCATCAAAAGCAATTCTTGTTGTTAGTTAAAAAATCCCAGATTTTTAAGGCTATTGCAGTAAAAACTTCGTCCTTTGTTCAATGTTTATGGCTGAAAAATGTTTTTCAGAAATCCTGAGTCAGATGTTATCATTAACAGTGATGTCAAAAATAATACCACCCACGACTTGTAGTCAAGGTTTGTTGTTTGCAATATTTGTAAGTGATCGAAGTCAAGAAAAAAACGATTCTTAACATCACTCGATAATTGCAGTTGATCACCTGAGTTGATTCATGGCTAAAATAGTATGCTCGATCAGTCTGTCGCAGTCACTTTTCTCAATGAAAAGTAAAGTCGATTTCGCTCAACGTTTTTCGATGTTATTGTAAAAAGGACATTGACGGCACTTTCTATCGTCTTTACTGTAATAGATCACAATGTTCAAAACAAGGCGAGCAAAGTACTTTTGTTGTTTTATGGGCAGTGTCGAAGAGAGCTCACTTTGAGATTTTATCGCTCTTTCGCGATCAAATATTTTTTTGATAGATGAAAATGTCACCAATACATGTCGGTTGTGAAGTTGGTTTAATAGTGGGACACTAGAACTGTTAACCTAGTTAAGTGATTTTTACCACTTGTATCGAAATGCGATCAGATGTAATTAAACTGTGATGAAGAAAAGTTTGTTAATCGTTGTTGCTCATCATAATCATATTATAGTTCCTGTGCCACAAAGTAGTGGTGGGAATCGGTTGAGATTTCACAACCGATCAATCGATTATAATCGAAAAAATCTGCCAATAAGCATTTCATGTATTTTTCACCTACATAGAAGTCAAAGTGACAGCGTGTACACACAGGTAAATACATTCTTAGACTATATCTGCTGTTATGACTTTGAAGTTTAATAGGAGTCCATGAAAAACCGCACCAAACTCACACCAAGATATTAAACGGTCATTTTTCTTGATTTTAATACTTTTGTGTCCCCAATAAATTTTTAATTTTTCCGCAACAATCGATTATGAAAAAAGAAAATCGATTGTTGCATCGTTTGAACTTTTCGATCAAGTTTCGATTACAACCGATCATCGGCCCACCACTACCACAAAGACCGATGATAATTCGAAAATCTACGTTTGCACTTGATTGAATGATGGCTCTGGCTCTGCAGCAAAAGGGTAAAAAATGTGTATATGTAATCACAATATAGTCCTTACTGGAGTCATGGTTCAAGTCCTGTGGCATTGCCATATTAGTTTATCTGTAAATGCTAATATTAAGGAAATAACTGTGGAGCTCCGCTTTTAGGCTTGCCTAAATCTATTATTGTACCATTACCGTGGAGCAGTGACAAGTAAGGAATTCAGAAATTTCTACAGACCTTTATTAATTTGCTTTCTTGCAATACTGAAAATTATTTCGATTTGTGCTACCATTGGTATAAAATCTGTATTTATATTTTGGTTGAAGTGATCAAAATCTTGCCAACCTTTATATCGATTATGCACATTTGTGTCAGTGTAATTGAGGTATTTAGAATTTATATTAGAAGGACAATAGTTTTTTAGGCAATGAAGCCTAATTTTGGTGAAGTTGTTTTTCTCTGTATTAGTTTTTTTTTGTAGGGATGTTATTGCAGTTCAAGATGCCATCACTGAGTCATTTGTGTGTTCATGGACATGGAGTGATGTTATGTTTGAAAAAATGTTTATAAATGACGGACAACTTTTTCTAAATGTACAGTTGTGTTATTGCGTTCAACGAGGTGGAACGCAAGCCTAATTTCGGCCTGCGGCTTTCAGGAGTTGGTATGCCTGTGTACGGTTATATTCTGGAAAATCCACATTCCTGTAAGGACACCAAAATGGCCGCCCCGCTTGATTTTTGCAGGGGTATGTCACGGCCAGTAAACTGGTAACGCAATTAAGATATCTGAGACATGTGATGTGAGATGTGAACATGTGAGCAGGCTATGTGAACTTCGGACTTTCTTTCCATGTGCTCTCGATACCTCAGAAGCGTTGGATTTAGTCGAGGACTTACTGTATGCTTTGCCGTGGAACTTTGAGGCTGGGCAAGTATTATATTATTTAAACGTTAGTTCGAATTTTCTTTGATTCCTGCAGACGTTGTAGCTGAGCACGTTTAACATCCGGCGCTGGACTGACAACACAGAACACGCTGGAGTGGTAAACAATTCCGTCAGATTTCGATAAATGTTAACCTTGAAGTAGCCTGCGAACAAGCTCCTGGTGAGCCCAAACGAACGTTTAAATAACATCATACTCGAAAGGACTATTCAATATAATACTTATCCAGCTTCAAAGTTCCACGGCAAAGCATACAGTAAGTCCCTCTAACATTGAACGCACTCTATAATCTGTGATTACTGCTAGTAAGTAAAATGTTTTTTATCTCGTTCCATTGTACTCTGCTTTAGGGTTGGGAACTGCTCTCGAGCTCGGCGCGCTCGTTTGCTGAAGCGTGATGAAGAAGTTCGACAAACAATTCACATTCACTGAACTGGCGTAAACATGGCCACTTGCGTGACGTTTATTTGTCTCACATAAGCTTATGAAAAATTACAAGGATTTGATGGTATCTTCAGCAAAGGTGGGGCACGAAAAAACCGCCACAAGCCACACACTGTGGCCGCGCCACCAAGACGAGAGCACATCCCAGCCCAAGAGGAAAGAAAGGATAAATACTGATGAATACCTATATATGTACTTGGGTACATATACAGATAAATTATACAGGAGGGAAAGGCGAGGTCTTAATTCGGATCCCCGAAGCTAAAATGGAATATATATAGATTACTAAACCAACATAAAGTGTCAAGTATCGGAGCGGCCCATGACTGATCTCTGATGACCTGACAAGCGAGCTAAGTTCTTTAAGTTACTTCTGAACAGAACCAAAGCCCGTGACTCACTGGCGTGTTCAGAACTATATTAATACAAAAGGAAACGACTAAAACAATTAATAGTAATAGTAGTTAGGGTTGACAATAAGAAATAACAGAGCCACAGCCCATGACTGACTGGTAAGTTAAAAGGTATTACGTCATAATAAAAGTGTTCGGTAGGCATAGACAGTGCCACAGCTCATGACTGACTGGCGTGTTTATGCCACTACATGACACCTAACGAAAGACAGGAACGATAAGCAGGGAGGTTAATAATTACCGAAGGAAAAAAAAAGATAAAAATTAATTAGCAGCAAGCGATTAATTTCGGATATACAGCTTGAATGCATCAAACTTCCAGCGACCAAGAGCCCTGATCTGGGAATCGGTGTATCCTAGGCCAGTAGCATGATAGGTAGCCCCGATACGAAAGCTGTGGCTTTTGTATCGGCTAGCGATTTAAAGAACAAAACGATAAACACGCGCGAAGTTGTTCATTGAACTGGGTGACAGTAACAGGCCTGTTGCGAAAGCAGAAAAGCGGTCCTGGTGCAAATAACCTTACTTTGCAGTAATCAAGCATTGCTTGCACTGGGCAAATAGGCAACGCAGGATCGCGAGTGATAGTGACATCCACAGGCCGTTTGTTGGTGTTATGTTTAAACTGACAGATCATTACAGTGTATCTTAAGAGATTGAATGCAACTGTCCGTAGATAGAAAGGAGAGATTGTTGAATGAATGAGTTGCCAGTAATCGGATCCCGCCTTATGCGCATAGGATTCTGGGATCGCCAGGGGGCAAACATTGCCAGTCGCTAGAAGAAAATGTATGGCGCCCAGTGATTTCGACCTTCAAATCAACGATTTTTCGCCACTGTTTTAACATAAATGGATTAGGGCAATGTTGATACGAAGAAAGTGTAAGTTTTTGTATGATAAAATCTACCGATAAACTTCCTTGCTTACGAAAGGTTAATTATTGTGAAATTGACCTCGCGTAATGGTCTCAAAATATTGCAAAATTAGGTATAAATCGGGAGGAAATGACTAAATAAAGCCTTTTCAGTTGTATTTGCGTGTGTACAGGCTACGTTTAGCTTATTTCTAAGCTCCTTAATACAAATAATATTGGAAATATGTCCTGTGGTGATCATTGTGCTGTCTGGGGTTGTGACAATGATCGTAGGTACCCAGAAAGGCAAAAGATTCTTCATCACGTTGAAATATTAAGATTCTACTCGCCCAAAAATAATAAAGATGTTTTTTTTGTGGGCTACTGCTATTAATCGTGATCAATTCAATTTTTAACGAGTGCGAAGGTCTGTTCAAATCATTTTGTACAATGTTATAGAACCGTTTGAATGCCCTACACCAACTTTGTGCATGACAGGGTACGATTGTGGAGGTAAACCTTGCTCAGAAGATCAGATCCACAGGGAGCAATAGGAAATAGTTAAGGAAGAGAAAGCATAGTGGTAGTGCAGATGAAAATATGTTCACAGTTTGTGCCCAAGTTCCTGTGATCTTGCTGTTCCCTCGCAGATTTCCAAGAGAAGAGTAGCGGCTTTTTCTCAATCAAACTAGAGCTTAACCTACGAATTTCCTCATGTTTCTTATCGCATATTTCATTCCTCCAAAGAGCAACAGCTCGGTAAAAACAATTTCCATCACCTCTGACAACGACTTCTCTCCTTTGACGAGGTAAATTTCCAGACGCCATAATTTGTTTATGGAAGACATAACTAATACGAAAACAGCCCGTACACATGTAAATACAACTGAAAAGGCTTTATTTA
>OX419341.1:16376041-16378541 GCA_948470475.1 Galaxea fascicularis | reverse complement strand
ACGTCATAAACCAATTGTAAGATCAATAAGACGACAACGAAAAGCTCTGCCCGGCAGAATAACTGAGCAAGTAAAATTCAAAAGGCCAATGAGCGATTGAAGCTCCTTAAGAGTCACCTTCCGACGAGAGTAAAAGGAAGTTAAAAGCGTGTGACATTTATTAAGCTTTTCCTCTGGCAGCCTAGCCTCTTCCAGTACCGAGTCAAGCGTAATGCCTGCGAGTTGTAGCGAGGTGTCAGGGCCGACAGTCTTTTCTTCGGCGATAGGGACACCCAGAAATTGGCACATACTTAAAAAGTTATTAAGATCCGAGTGACACTTTTGCTTAGTTTTGGCAATAAATAAAAAATCGTCTAGTATATGTAGTACACTAGAGGCTCCAAGACGATGGATAGCTATCCACTCTAGGGCAGTGCTAAAAGCTTCAAAAATGGCACACGACGAAGAACAGCCCATTGGTAGGCAACGATCATAATAATAAAGGTTTTCCCATTTCATACCTAGCAAAGGGTGATCGTCTGGGTGTATCGGGATAATTCGAAAAGCTGACTTTGTATCGGTTTTAGCCATAAAAGCAAGCCTCTCCCTGCGTGCTTTAGGGCAGAAATAGCATCACTAATTGTGGCATAAGATACAGATGAAAAATCGCTAGGAATGAAGTCATTTATAGAGGAACCTTGAGGAAATGATAAATGTTGAATTAATCTGAATTCCGAGGGATTTTTCTTGGGAACTATGCCTAAGGCTGAACAGAACATGTTTGGGAAAGGAGGCTTACAGAAAGGACCTGCTATTCCTCCAGCGTTAATTTCCTTAATGAGTTTATCGCGTACAGTGTCGGGCCGTGCAACAGCACTCTTTAAATTAGGAGGCTCAAAAACTCGCCTCTCACCTTGGAAATGGACATGAAAACCAAAATTAAAACCACATATTAAGAAGGTTTTTAAAGGCAAAGGGTAGCCAAGCAAGAGTTTCTCAAGTCGATCGGCTCTGACAGGCGTTGTTGGTTGTGGAAGACTGTGGGGAAATCTGGAAGGGTGAGGGTGAACCAGCGCGTTTTTGACCGTCGGCAGTGCAGCGTGTTGCGGGATGCTTCACACCACATTTGTAGCATTTGTGGTCGAATTTACCTCCACCCCTGCAGAAGCGACCGGCCTGAAAGGCCCAGCATGTTCCTTTTGGAAATGGCAACTGGTGGGAATGGGTTCGATTACTTTGGGGCCTGTCGCCGATGGAGAATGTTTATCGGCCTTGAAATGTCACCCTCAGCCATAGCTCCCAATGCACCACATCCCAAGGATACTTAGTAGGGGCGTTTTGCCGTAAGAGGCGGAATTGCTCATCGTAAAATAACCAGTCCCCTAGTTTAGCAGCGATATCTCTTACGATTTCTCAGTACTTCATAAGTTTGGGCGCTTCGTGAGGAAACTTAACTACGTAAATTGCAACGAACGTATTGAAGGCAGAGATCCATTGATTGATATGCGTGATCTTTTTCAGAGGCTTCCAAGGCTCAAGGGTAAGCTGTGCCCCCAAGCTAGGAGTCGAAGTATTGATGGATATAGAATAGGGATCACGACCTGGTGTTACTGACAGCAGAAGACCGAAATCCACATACTCATTAGCCCAAACTTTGCTCTAGATCTTATCCATAACGCTACCTCCTAGCTCGAGGGCAAGGCTAGAAAAAACTAATTTATCTGAATTAACTACAGTAGAAGCAGCCCCTGAAGGGCTAGGCTCCGTGGTACCTGCTCTAGGGGATGTTAAAATCTCCAAATGGCCAGACAGCGCCTCTTCTACTGATACGGGAGACGCTGTAGCAGCGCTTTCATCAGCAGCTGGCGTGTCAGTGGGCAGAGTGGGCGATTTCATGGCAGCTTGTACGGCACTTGTTACAGCCGCTGTGATTGTAGCGGTTAAGGCCTCCATATCGATGTTGGAACTGGGCTGAGTAGCGGTTTCAGGTGGGACAACCATTGCTGTTGAGGTGAAGAGTAGCGAACGTGCCTTCTTGGATCGACCGCGTGAGGTGCTGCCAGATAAGCGCTTAAGGGAACACATAGCTTTCCAGAAAGTGTAATTATTATTAGACTAAAATGCATAAGCAACAAAGAAAATTTAAAAGTCCCCTTAGAAAAACGAGAGGGCAGTGCTTAAATGCAAATGCGAGACATAACTTAAGACCACAGAGCTCCAGAAAGAAATATATAACTAAGAATTTTCTATAAAACAAGTCAAAGCCATGTTCCGGATCAAACATGAAACAGAGCAAGGACAGTAACCAAGTGCAATTGGGCACGCAAAGCGGCTGGATATGGGCTGTACACTTTAATGGAAACGTCCTGCTGTCATAATTAACATACTAAATGAGTCAAAAGGGGGCAAAAAACAACATTGGCAGGAATGCAAAAATAATAACCCTGCCATTAACAAGTGAGATAAGCATCTTGCACCCCATTAGGATAAATACATAAAAAGACCGCAACAATACACAGGC
>OX419341.1:16363541-16371041 GCA_948470475.1 Galaxea fascicularis | reverse complement strand
TTTAAGAAATGCCAGAGTCAGGTATTAAAAAACGACTGCCTTGCCTCTGTTCAAACAGCTGCGGGTTTAGGAAATCCACCCAAGAGATTTTGGAACAATAATAATGAAGCCTGGAACTCGGTGTTAAAACGAGATATTGACTGGGAAGAACAAAACCTGGGACTCATTAGCAGAAACGTTCCAGGGGACTGTGGATGGTACATATGCCCAGCTTCAGCCAGCAGTGTATGGAAGCGATTTCCGATCAGCTGAAGAATACTCGCACCTTCACACTCCATCAGAACAATGGATGGGGATGGACAAGGAGCAAAGGTCTCGCCATCTTGAACGTGTGTTCTGTGCCAAGGAGCCGAGGCAACCTTCTCCATCGGATATCTAGAAAGTGGTTTGACAGGTTTCATGGCTTATGACTTGCAGCAAGTTTGGAGCAAGGCAGAACTGGCTGTCAGTGTCCCAGGCTCAGTCGTCAGTTTTCCAAACCATGAAGATCGTGTTGTTGTGCTTGAGTCGGGGAATAGCTATACTGTCACTTCAGGAGAGCCAAGTTCCCCTCACATGTATACATCTGAAAAGAAATGTTTAAACTTTAAAAGATGCCTTCATTTCTACGAACACACGCTTGCTGCAGCAGAGACAGCAGGTCACTTGGAAGGGTGTCTTGCCGCCATACAACTTGAGAAAAGTCGTGAAACGTTGCAATCAGTGATTGAGAGAAGTCGAAATCGAAAAAGAAGAGGAAAGGTCGTCACAATACGCAGTCTCGTCCGATCATTCAGCAGATCATTCAACAGTTCTAATTTCGTTGTGTTTTGTTCACGTCCAAACTGCCTTTACTGTTTCAGTTGTATTGTTTGTTGCATTAAAAAGCATTGGCGAGAAGTTGTCAGCATAATTGTTTTTGTCCACTGTAGACGCAATCAACATTGCGTATGTTGCGTATTTTACAAATTGACTTCGGGTAATATTGTGTATCTTGCATATGTTGCATTGCGTATTTTACAAGAAGCCCTCCCGAGAAGATCGATCTTCCGCCTTGGGAGGGTGGTATATTACAGTGGCAATGTGAAACGATGCTGAGAACTCCACAATCTCGCAAATTTGGGGAAAGCACGTCACCTCGGACGCCCATTAAACCAGCAGGGTCTGGAAAAGACGGTAAATGCCTTTGTGTGGTTTAGATTTTAAAATAAGCGGGCAAAACACTTGGAGGTCCCTCAAAAACAAAGAGCTTAGAGACAGAGTTGCTGGCTGTTGGAGAAGATGCCTGACTTTGACCGAGAATTGACTCGCCTGTGTTAAAAGTGCGTTCGACGCATTGAAGCCATATATAAACGAAGCAAGGATATTGAAGACAGTAAACGGGAAATAGTTGAACACTATGAGAAAACAAAGGAAAGTAACGGCTTGTTTAGGTGTAAATGGCAATTGCTTTAAGCGGCTTGCCAATCAAAGCCCCGGAACAAGCATGAAAAGAGGAAAGAGGCGTTGTTTTGACACTCCAGTTAATCAGTAATGGAGAAATGGCTTTGGCTTTGCACCGTTGCAATTTGATGAAGAAGATTTCCAGGATCAATTTCCGGAACATGGCGGCGCAAGCGAAGTTACTCAGCATGTAAACATTCCGATTTTGCATGGCATTAGTGTTGTTGAATCTGTCCCAGTTGAATCGAACCGTAGAGCTGAAAATGTTAAAGTGAAGGTAAGCTTTCTCAATTTCTGAAACGTGACATTTTGCTTTAGCTAGCTCACAATCTCCTCCTCATTCTGGTGTACATTGTTTACCAACAGAGCACTTACTGAAGGTGACCGTGCGTTCCATATCGAATTGGAATTGCCAGGATAGGCACAAACAACTTCTATTCATTTTATAACAAGACTTATCAAGACGTTCTGATCTTTTATCCCCTTTTTTATGATTCACTTTATTTAATATATGGCGGGAAGAGCTCTTTTTTTTAGGCTCACCTAATGACTCTGTCGAAGTTTTATGACATAAACATAAAAAAAATAACTCGGTGATTTATAAGAGACAACTTTATAAATTTGCTTGCTCGACAAAGATATTGTAGGACTAATTTTTTCGCAATTGTACATATTACAACTGACAGAGAGCCATTTAAGTGGGAAATATTTATTGTTTTATTTCGTTTTTAGGTAGCCATCAGTTATCCCAGTGGAAACAAAGAACGACTGATCAATAACCCCCACATAGCAACGTTAGTAAAATACTTTGCGCTTGAGCTAAATGAACAGGCCTACAAATCACTTGTTAACATCCCTGAAGCAAATCAAGTAATCAAGCAGGCCTTTATTGCTAACTTGAACAAAGAGATGAAAAATCTTAACAGCTTTTAGACTCGAAACATTTCAACAAGAGCTAGCAGAGAAAGCACCTGAAACCTTTCACTTCCTAGAAGTTATGTGCTCTTCAGAGAGAAAGAAACTGAGAGATAGATCCGAGGAGAATGCAGCCAATGACAGAAAGCATAAGCTTATCCCTCAAGTTATTCCCACTATTGCTGATATGATCCTTAATTCAAGGTGTTCTGCTTTGTCAGCAATGGCATACCGTATAGGCCTCCTCGTTAGGTATTCTGGAGCTGGAAGAGTAGTAAGTAATAATTATGTGATTCTACATATGGAAATTTTCCAGAATGACAAAAGACATTTGGTCGTATTTCATTGACTAAATAATTGTGATTTATATGATAAAGAACATTCCTTGTTTAACTCACAATTTACTTTCCTGTATTTCAAACTACTGTTCAATGATTGTCAGATTTTACATGTGCCAAATCAAGTCAAAGAACACCATCAATTACCTAGTGATTCAATACCATCACCTACTGTTCACACAATTCCATTTTTTGCCCTTTCAGTGTGAGATAATTCGTGTAGTTATTTTCCATGGCTAAAAATAAAGTCATATATATTTTAACTTCTATGGTCTTGAGCTGCTGTCCAAGCATGAAATTACTCTACATCCAGATACTATCGCCTCAAAAAGCAAGGAATTGGGGAAAAATCATGATTCTCAACTCTTGGAGTGGACCAAATCGATTTCTCAAGCAGCTGAAGTGAGGCTCTGTGCAGAAAACCTTACAGAAGAATTGCAAGGTCTGAATTATCTTCCTTCACAGGCATCTCTTCAAAACGTTGTGGAGCATGTTCTTGGTACATCTAGTAATGAGGCCAAAGAATCTGAATATAAAGGTCATATGAATGATGCAACAGTTCAGGATATCACCACAGTAGATACATCTGCACTCAACCAGGAGACGCTGTGACAAGTGTTTGCAACAACATTAAAACTGGAGGTATAAGTGACAATACACTTCAAGAGACCATTAAAGCTGTTTCTGAAGCTACAGCTAGCCAGGACAAGAATGACTTGAAATCTACAATTGATTCGGTTCTTCATCAAGAACAGCCAAAGGGATATCATAATTGGAGACAATGTGGATTTGCATATTAATGTGAGACACATGAGTGAACAAAACAAAAACAAATCCCTGCATACTTTCAACCTAGTGGCAATGCGAGATATTGTCTCGGGAAGCAACCTTCCCAACAAGCATATTAGAACACTTAATGATGTTGAAATCTTAGAGTTTTTGCCATGCCATTATGATGTGGAGCAACTTAAGAAGGATTTCATTGTGCTGTGGGCTAGAGTATTCAGTTTCTTAAAGGGTGTGGTGATACAGCACATCCAACATCAGTACAGCAAGGAAATGCAGGCTGTTACTGAGGAGGTAACCTTAAAGGAAATAATAATTCTATTCCGTCACCGCACTGAGGGCTCACGTGAGATAGCATTGCGCCTGCGCAAACTCACTGCATTGCCGCCTTTCAGAGCGAACAGATGTAGTATTTGTTCTGGCGCACAATATCAGCAATAATTTGCCCTTAAGCGAGTTCGTCAGAATGCCCGACAAAAACAGTGACAACGGTTCTACAAAAGACATCTGGACAAAAAAAGAAAGCCCAGGATAACCCCAGATGCACGCCAGACCATATCGAAGTCAATGTTGTGGAAAATGGCGCCAAAGTTGTTGGTTCACCTTCTGACGGTGGTACACCGTCATCAACCCTCGTAACTGCCATGCAGGAGGGATTTACTCTACTGTCCGGAAATCTGGCTAATGCCATTTCAGAGGCTTTCAAATCGTTCAAAGCCGATTTCAAGATTTCTGTCGACGAGGAACAGCGGGAGGAAAGTATAGAAAGTATAGATGTTGACGCGTCCGTTGGACAGTTGCTCAGTAGATCCAATACTACCTCTAATGAGGGGAAAAGTAAAGTGCTTAGCAGCTTAAAACAGGATATGCAGAAAGACGAAACGGGTCCGAATGTGGACAGTGAGCTTGCAAGCATTATTAATACACTAATAAAGGATGGATTACCTGATGAAAAACTCCAGGACAAAATGAACAAATATCATCGACCTGCAAATTGCAAAAATTGGACCAAAGTACGTGTCAATCAGGCAGTGTGGGATAACTTAAGCCCATCCGTGCGCTCACAGGACGTTCGAATGCAAAAACTGCAAGCGTCTTTATTCAAAGGTATGTGTGCTTTGACAAGCATGATCAATAAACTGGTAGATCAAATACCTTTGTTTCCGGTTGGAAACGATATGCTTGAAGAGGCTACTCATGCCTTTGGTATGTTTGCTAATGCAAACACGGAGCTTAACCACAAGCGCAGAGAATTGATAAAGCCTGACTTACATAATGATTATAAACATTTATGTTCCTCATCCATTCCCATTACCGATCAGTTGTTTGGAGATGACTTGCCAAAAAAAGTTAAAGATTTGACAGAAGTTAATCCAGTTGGTAAAAAGGTAACCACCAGTACTGGGTCATTCTCCAGGTCTCATTTTGATTCTAGAAATTCTAGAACCTACACATCACACTCCTCGAGCCGTGGTCGAGGATACCACTATGGCCGTAAGCCTTTTTTAGGCGGGCGATACAACGACCGACCAGCCAAACCGTCACACCAAAGGAAGATGAAGCAAGGACAGACGAAGTAGACATGAGTTCAGATCATGTCTCGAATAATACTGTTGAGGTGAGCATGTCTAATGACGTTACTGCTGGACGTCTGAAACAGTTTTCCCAGTGGACACTCATTACCTCTGACCAGTTTATACTTGATAGTGTTAGCCACTACAAAATAGAATTTGTTGCTTATTTTCCCCAGCAGGAGGTTGTTCCAAGGGAAATATGTTTTTCTATCCAGGAACAACATATAATTTAAAATGAAATTGACAAATTGTTAACTAAAGGAGTGATCAAAGAAACAACCCATTGCACAGGGGAATAAATTTCTTCTATATTCATCCGTCCTAAGAAGGATGGCACTTACAGACTCATATTGAACCTAAAAAACCTGAATGATCATGTGGAGTATCATCATTTCAAGATGGATACTCTTCAATCTGCAATCAGGCTTATGAACCAGAATTGTTACATGGCATCTGTAGATTTACGCGATGCTTACTATTCCGTGCCATTGATAAGGAATATCAAAAGTTTATTAGGTTCAGCTGGCGAGGAAAACTGTTCACATGTTTACCAAATGGCCTTTCCTGTGCCCCACGTCTGTTTACAAAAATTCTAAAACCAGTTTATGCTACCCTCAGGAAGCAGGGGCATCTGAATGTGGGGTATATTGATGATTCATATCTACAAGGAGATACAATACAGGAATGTGAAACCAACACCACAGATACTTGCGGTCTATTTACAAGATTGGGGTTCATGGTACACCCTAAGAAATCAATTCTTAAACCAGTTCAGTCGCTTACTTTTCTTGGTTTTGTCCTCAATTCTGTAAAAATGACTGTGTGCCTTCCCATTGATAAGGTGTTCCGCATCAAAGAGCGGTGTGATAAGCTTATAAAACATGTAACTATATTCATTCAAGAACTTGCAGAAGTTATTGGACTGTTGGTGTCCAGTTTTCCAGGTGTGCTTCACGGACCACTTTTCTATAGAAATTTAGAAAATGACAAAACTATGGCACAATAAAGGAAATTATCAAGCCCATGTAAAATTATCACAAGGAAGCCTTGAAGAATTACAATGGTGGTATGATAATATTGAGCAGGCAGATTATCCTCTTTGTACTCCAAATGCCAAAATTGAAATCACCCTGTATACTGATGCCTCAAACAAAGGCTGGGGTGCTGTCATGGGTGCTGAAAAAATAGGAGGCAGATGGTCCGAAGCAGAATCGCAAAACCACATTAACTGCCTTGAGCTGATGGCTGCCTTCTTTGGTTTGAAATCTTTCTGTAGCAACATGAAATCCATCCATGTTCCCATTTATTCTGACAATATCACTACTGTGAACTACATTAACTCTGTGGGAGGCACACACTCTATGGAGTGCAACTCTGTGGCCAAGGACATATGGTTGTTCTGTATAACGAGACAGATCTGGATTTCTGCAGCTTATATCTCAGGAAAGGAAAACATTCAGGCTGACAAGGAGTCCAGAGTTTATGACAATAAAGAATGGATGCTTAGGCCAGATTTATTTCAAGTACTTACAAAAATTTGGGGGGAACCTTCTATAGACCTTTTTGCTTCAAGGGTAAATGCTCAGGTCCCTTGTTATGCATCCTGGAGGCCTGATCCTGATGCAACTTATGTAGATGCTTTATCTATCAGTTGGAAGAAACAATTTTTCTATGCTCTTCCCCCATTTAGTTTGATTGCTCGTTGCCTTCAGAAGATTGTCATGGAGGAAGCAGAGGGCCTTATGATTGTTCTCTTCTGGCCAACTCAGCCATGGTACTAACAGCTGCTACACTTGATAACAGATATACCGAGGACACTTCCAAAACATCCAAACACACTCAGCATGCCAGGGAGAGAACACGAAGCACATCCACTATGCAAAAAGATGGTCTTGTTGGCGTGCAGATTATCAGGGAATCCCTTGAATCGCAAGGGATTTCTACAAAGGCTGGAGACATCATCTTACAATCTTGGCGACAAGGAACTCATAAGCAGTACGCATCTTACATTAAGAGGTGGATTTCATTCTGTGGTAGACAACAAATTGATTGTGTTTCCCCCACTATACCCCAAGCATTAGATTTTTTAGTTGAACTGTTTGAAGGTGGAATAGGGTATAGTGGTATAAACACTGCCAGATCAGCCTTGTCATGCATTGTAAAACCTGAAAATGGGATGACACTTGGCTCTCATCCAACAGTTACAAGGTTTCTCAAAGGCATATTTGAATCAAGACCAACAGCACCACGCTATACAGAGACCTGGGATGTTGGCAAGGTCCTCAGCTTCCTTCAGACTATACCTACCTCAGAGGATGGTGAAACAGAGAATTAACTCTGCAGTGTAAATTAAAGTGCTAGAGAAACCCATGAAAAACCCACTGGGCGTTAGCCCTAGTAAAGGGTATCAGGGAACCACACGAGGCAAAGAAAAAATTCTTATGACCTCGGTGGGAATCGAACCC
>OX419341.1:16353541-16356041 GCA_948470475.1 Galaxea fascicularis | reverse complement strand
AGCCCACCCTGTAAGCACAGACAAGGAGAGATTTTGATTTGTATGACACACTAATTGAGTAAATAATCACCACGAAGGCTCCCAGAGGAGTGTAGACCTAATGCAAACGTCAATGAAAGTATTTTTTTGGCTCAGGGTGAGGCTTGCCATAATTTTATCGCCATCAGCAAATACAGTTGTTTGAATTTAATGGAGATATACTGTCTCTTTCACCATCAGTTTGTTAATGTTAATGTTCTGGATTTTCTTGGTGCTTAAATATGTTAACCAGGAAAGTTCCTCAATTGTTGTGCAAAAATATGGCCTGATCAAAAGTCAAAATGCAATTAAAGGGAATTGTTTTGCTGTTAAAGGAAATAGTATGCAAGGTAAATGGTTACCTAACGAGATACATTTTGAAGAGGGCAAATTTCTCGTGTCATCTGTAAGCCAGCATCAGCTTCATCTCACGATTGCTAATCGACCGCTATTGGTATTTTACGAAACAAGGGATCTGCCGAGGACGGTTTTCGTAGCGAGGGTAAATTTCTCGTGTCATCTGGAAGCCAGTATCAGCTTTATCTAACCATATAACTTACGAAGGCAGAGCGCTTGTAAAAATAATTTGCAAGCCTTGTTTCGTCGATTAACAATCGACCGCTATTGGTATTTTGCGAAACGAGGGATCTGCCAAGGATAGTTTTCATAGCGAGGGAATAATTCTTAGTGCCATTAACTGACGTTAACTCTTGCATGTGTAATAAATTCCTTTTTGTCTTGTTTTGTTTCGTTTCGTTTCGTTGAATACCGTAAGCCGAAAGTAACAAGGAAGCCTACATTAATAGCGCGCTTTCACTTGTCACGGTCACGGTTTTTTTGTTGTTTTGCAATGGTTGCTATAGAGATTGTCTTCGTAACGTGACGGTGGCGTACAACTAAGCTAGTTACATGTGGAAGAAGACTTTTCCTCTCATGTTGGAACGACACCTGGGTTTCTGGAGGACCATCTACGACTCTTTCATTTCTTTGCAGCATTTCACTCTTCGAATCGATGAAACGCATGCAACCAAAATCAAACCTGTTTGCTATACGATTGCAACATTCACACCGTCAAAACGAAACGATCGCATAGAAAGAATTATACTCTATATCTTCCAACATCATGATTGTGAATTGCGATCATATAAAAACAAGATTTCTGTAATGATTGTGCCACCATTGCTGCGGCCGTTGCAATCACCATAATGTTTCCAAAATACAACCACAGCATGTATAAATTTACAGAGCGAAAGCCATCTACTCCGTAATGAGATGCAATTCACGGACTGTAAACACCTTCATACAGTCCATATGCCAGTCACGGACTGTACGAACTGTACGGGCTGTAGAGCCATCTACCCCTCTGAAAAACCATGGGTATTTTGACGGACCGTAAACACCTTCATTCAGACCTTATGTCACATTCACGGAGCGTATGAAGTGTACGGACCATAAAGCCATCTATCCCTCAGGAGAGACCGTGAGTAAAATATTCTAAGTCCCCTTAATGATATGCAATACATGGACCGCTAATACTTCCAGACGGTCCGTATGTCACATTCACAGACCGTACGAACTGTAGGGACCGTGAAGCCATCTACCCTCTGAGAAACCGTGAGTAAAATATTCTAAGTGCCTTAATGAGATGCAATTCACGGCCCACAAACACCTTCATACGGTCCGTATGCCACATTCACGGACCGTACAAACTGTACGGACCGTAAAGCAATCTACCCCTCTGAGAAACTGTGGGTAAAATATTATAAGTTCCCTTAATGAAATGCAATTTACGAACCGTAAACACCTTCATACGGTCCGCAAGCCACATTCACGGACCGTACGAACTGTATGGACCGTGTACACCATTTACCGCTTGGAGAAATTGACGGACGGAAACCTTACTTTTGCAGACCGTTACAGTGCCGGTGTATTGGACAACCCTCTGCTGTGCAGGAAGCATTTGCAAGTTCACTCGTTTATACACTATTCCTTTCCACTAATCAGTATTTATTTATCATTTCTTAATTTCTAGTCGAACCATCACAAGATCGTAATCAACAAGTCTGTTAGTAATTCAATGCATTCGAAAATCCTGTTAGAGTGATTGAGGATCCTCAAGTTTGTCAGCTACAGTTGTTCAAAAATGCTTCCTCGTCTTTCTCAAAGTCGAGAGCTTGTTTGTGCGTTTTAATCTTCAATTCATTCGATTGCTGTAAAATGGACGAAGAAGTCAACTCAACAGAAGTTTGTGCCACTTGTCACCAAGTTCAACCGAACGTTACACTCAATCAGGGAAGTGTTCGTGATGAGAGTTTACTCCGTCTTCGTAGGAGCAGACAATCCGCTAAGGGTAACATTACCAAGAAAATTGATCAGATAACTTTACGCATGTCAGTTTCGCTATCTGTTGAAGAGATGTCCTCTATCGCCCACGAATTTAAAAATACGGTTGATGCCTTCAGATCAGCTGAGCAACGAAGAA
>OX419341.1:16336041-16348541 GCA_948470475.1 Galaxea fascicularis | reverse complement strand
CTCATCCAAGGCTGGGTTAATCCATTTTCTGAGAGCCAAGACCTGATTAGCATTTGAACTGCAAAGAAAGCCCCTAGAGAGATTGCTACAGACCTGAAGACAGCATATGCAGTTGGTGAAAGATGTTACGCAAAGTTTAAGAGAGGATGGAGAAGACTCCTCAAATCAGGAAATTCCATGACCCTCTGAAGACCAACAAACTCAAGACATTCAGTGACATGAACAAGAAGAAACAGGTGCAAACCAATGACTGATCGATTATTTTGAAAGCAGATAGGTCCTTGTTTGGAAGAATCATAATTATTGCAGAAGAACGAAGCTTGCAGATGGATGCCATCCTTTCACACCCTCTTGGACCACTTCCCTGGGCCTTGTCAACTCCAGATGGCCTTCTGAGAAAGAAAAACAAGGCCTCCCTGGCATCACTGTTACAGAAAAATGTACAGTTCTCTGAGGAAGTCCCTGTAAATTCTGCTGCAGTTATTGATGGCATGGCTCTGGTGCAAAGGCTAAAGGGAGATCCACTGACCTTTGGTGATGTCACTATGACTGTCCTTTCTATGGCAATGAAAGAAGGGGTGTGGTGTAATAGAATAGAAGTTGTATTTGATACCTACAAAGAACTATCCATTAAGAACAGTGAGTGGTAACTGCGAAGTGAAGAGTCAGGACATCAGCTTGTTGACATCACTAGCACACAGATAGTTAGGCAGTGGAGGAATTTCCTGACAAGAGTGGGCACTGTCAACGAGTGGAGAAAGAAAGCTTGCAGACAGAAGTTGGAGGACAAACTGTTGAATGCCAATGCTGCCGACACATGCTACAGAATCACCGCGGAAGGTAGTGAGGAGGTTCCAACACTGAAGTCTCAACAGGAAGAGGCAGATGGACGCCTACTGCTCCACGCTTCTCATGCAGCTAATGAGGGCTTCAACTCTGTTCTTGTCTGTTCAGAGGACACTGATGTATTTATCATGTCCTTGGCATTTAGCAGTGAGATAGGAGCTTCTCTGTTCATGAAATCTGGAACTCGTACACGGACAAAGGTTGTTGATATTATAAAAGTTGCTGCCTCACTTGGTCCAGAAGTATGCAAAGGTGTTCTCGGGTTGCGCGCATTTGCAGGAAAAGGAAAGGCACAAGCATTGAAGATATTAAAGAAGAACAAAAGGAGCCGAGAAGCGTTAACAGAGCTTGGAAGAGAGTGGGAACTACCTCCTGAATTGACAGATAAATTAGAGGAACTTACATGTCTTCTTTACTCTAATAACACGGTCACCACAAACGTTAATGAGCTGAGGTACCAGCTGTTTTGTTCAAGAAGAGGGGAGATAGAAAGCCACCAGCTTCCTCCTTGCAGAGATTGTCTTGTGAAGCACGCAAAAAGAGCAAATTATCAGGTTGCCATATGGAAACGGTGTTCAGAGAAGGACCCACAAGTTCCGACTCCTGTTGGACGGGGATGGAAGATCGAACATGAAGATGGTGCTGTCAAGTTAGTTGTTGACTGGATGGATGTAAAAGCAGAACCGGATGCCATACTTGAGCTGTTAGCGTGTAACTGCACTAAAAAGTGCGTCGCCCCGAAATGTATCTGTGTCACAAATGGCCTAAGATGCACTAATATATGCAGGCTTGCTGAATGTCAGAACCAAGGTTCTGTTAAAGAGATCGAGAGTGCCGATGATGACGATGGAGTAGACAGTGACAAAGAATATTAAAATAAACGCTTAAGAAATTTCTGTCAAGTCTCACAAATGCTTTTATGTATGCTTTCTGTGTACCAATTGGTAAGTATAGAAGTTAGGTCAAGTAACTCATTTACTTTAATGATATTCTTAGCTATACCCACGTTAAAGAACCTCAGGAAGAACATCACAAACATTAGAAAGAGTAGGTTGAATTAAAATGGATTGCAGTGACTCATAGTACAGCCTTACAATTGTCTGTCATGTAATAGTGTCATTTTAAAGGCCCTGGTCACATGTCCAATGATGTAAACGACCAAATAAACGACACAAAAATATAAAAATGATATTTCTAAAGAAACGATACTGTTGAGAAAGTGTTTTGCAGACTTTGGTGGCCATTTAATGCTAATGAATAATCACATTCATATCAAATCAACTTCAGCCTCGTTTCCATGCCTGAGTCGTGGTCTGGTCACGTGACTGATGAAATGAACCATTTGTAATTTAAAAAATGTTTGTGTGAAACAATGGAACTGTTGTGCATGTATTTTGTTCATTTTGGTGGACAACGGGAGCTACTAAACACAAAACAAGCTTCAGTCTCATTCCCATACCTGAACCGTACTTTAAAGTGCACTGTTATCCACTAGCTACCATCGAATCGTGCTTTTCCCTACTATTTATGGTCTAATCTACTAGAAAACCACCATAAACCTTATTCATCCCGGATGATACCAACCAGCCCTACTGGCTCACGGACTATATGTTATCCTGGACCATGAAAATTTCCTTATAAACAGGAGCCAGAGTTAAAGGCAGATGTTTTTCAAGTTGTTCATCTTGAGGGTCCGCAAATGTTAACCTGAAGCAACTTTTTGGCACACTCGTATTTGCTAAAGAGTCAAATTCTCCTTATAGCAAGAAAATTTCAAGCTTTGAAAGCATTATTTTACGGCCCTCCATTACTCACGATACTGACGTCATTTGCTCGCGAGACGCCAGATCATGAGTAAACCGGTGTAAAGAAAGAATTTTCAAAAACAGTTGATTTTCACCTAGCTGAAGCAGTGATCAATTAACCAAAAGCCTTGATGCGACTCGGTTCATGCAATGCATCCATTCAGAGTTTGAAGTCTGTTCAGAAGCTCATTTGAAGAACAACTTAATGCTTACAAAGGAGTAATTGACTGCCAAGGAAATTCAGCTGTAATGAAGTGGACATTCGTCTAGCCTGCATTTTAATATTAGCTATCAGTCTTAGCGCAATAACATTTTATCATGGATTACCATTGTTAAGCGAATCATGATAGATTCCGTACGCACTAGGTTAAAAAGAAAATCATTTTGTCTCCACCAAATTTTGAGTTTGCTAATCGTGCACGCACTTGCCATTTTACAGCCTGCAATTTGTAAGAAACTGACAGTTTTGACGCCTGACAAAAATTTGTCCTGCTCTGATGACGCTTCAGAGGTTTGGTACGGCTTGCCAAAATTTTGAGGGGACAAAAAACACCGTTCAGACATGCAGAACGCAACTGATTCGAAACTGATGACACATATATTTTTCCAAAATAGACAATACTTCGCCTACTCGTACGTGTCCTAACATTTTAAAGGCAATTGTAATTAATGTTGTATATCAACACCTTCAGGAATGTGAAAAACGGGAAACGCCCGGGAAAGCACTATTGCGGACAAAGGGCTTCTCAAATTGGGATGTCCACAATCCACCCCTTCCCTCCCCTCCCCCAACCCCCGACTTATAAAAAGATTTTATCTTCAGCGTGTAATTCGTATCTTTGTTGGATGGAGTAAAATCTATAAAGTAACTTTTAGGCAGGTGTTAGTTTTGCACGCCAATAATCGTTAGCTTTCGTTACACTTATTTCTAAATTTATATTTTTTGGTTTCAAATTTCTACATGTCTTATGTACACAAATCACTTGTTGTTTCTCACTTATGAATAACTCAATTGTATCAAGCCACGTGCCTTATCACAAAAGAGTATTCAGTACTATCGACACGCTATAAAGATCACTCCAGTAACTTCGCTATCACCAGAGCTTAAGTAGGAACCCTTCCCATCCCGGAGACTAAAGTAAGTCTGTTTTATTTTGTTTATATCCTCGTAGTTTTCTTTTCACAGTCTAGTTTAGTTCCAATTTCTTCATTTTTTTTTATTGCGTGATTTAGTCTTAGATCTTAGAGTTTAAATTGTTAAGTAGTTTTCTGTCTTTCTTATGTTCTAGTTCGAACCATACTCTGAATTACTGTCAACCATTTATCATCTATTCTATCGACATTTCGACTGTGTTTGCTGTTACGAAGACATATTAGCACTGCAGCAAGTCACCGAATAAAG
The DNA here is from genome assembly GCA_948470475.1 of Galaxea fascicularis. Classification (NCBI taxonomy): domain Eukaryota; kingdom Metazoa; phylum Cnidaria; class Anthozoa; order Scleractinia; family Euphylliidae; genus Galaxea; species Galaxea fascicularis. The sequence goes on along the minus strand of OX419341.1, from coordinate 16,344,488 downwards.
AATTTGTATGAGTTCAATTAGTCTCCTACACGTGACTCTGTAGGTCGATTGGGCTCAAGAATTTATTGTACTACCCGTCGCCTACAGCAGGGAAGGGTTAAACTACTCGGATTTCTAAAAACAAATTGGACTGTTCACATGCTTAAAAATTTACTACTTCAACCCTACCCCTCCCGTCCCCACCTGAGCACGCTCAGAGGGTGGCAGGAAATAAAAATTTGACACTGGCCATTGCAAAGTTGCTATTCAGTTGTGCAGCAGAGCTCACTTCGAAAGTAATTTAACAAAACTGGTTTCACGAGATGAATTTACTTCAACTTTAAGCACTGGCAGACGGGGATGTGAGGGAATTAATAACTTGGTTGCAGATGCATCGTTTGCTGGCAAATCCGCTTCGTTGTGGAAATTGCAACCAAGATATGGTTATTGCTGCTCGAAATGCAGACCACATTGACGGCTATCAGTGGTAAGTATTCTACTGTATTGCACTGCATACTCTATTCTTTTAAAAGCCAGTTAATTTCTGATTAAGGTAATACAGGTATTAGGGAAAAAACTAACTAGAACAGAAAAATACCGTGAAAAGACACCCGTTAAAACGAAGGAATGAATGAAGAATCTAGAATGTTGATCCAACCGTGAATTACTAAATGAGTCCAGTATGGGCCATTCAATTGAACAAGGAGATCAAAGATAACAAGTAAAGTAAATGACGCTAAAATTAAAGCCGTTTTTCCCCGTCCGAATTGGAAAAGCAGCAATGCAGAGACCACAATCTGTGGACAACAGAGACTTCTTTGTTTCTACTAGACTTGAAACGCACACCTACTGTGACAGCGGGAGAACGTTTGTCGCTTGTTGTATCATATTTTGCTCTTCGAACTATAAGAACACTATATCATCATCATTATTATGTTAATTTCATAAAAACTTTCTTTTTTTCTTTCTTTCTTTTGTTCTTATAATTAAATAGCATTTGGTACACACTATATATTCAACTCTGTACTTTTTAATCTAACTGCAGATGACACTTGAGATTCTGCCGAAACATGTTTTTAAAAAACGCTGTGTTATTTTTAAAAAAAGCAACGTGTTTGCTACTATCTAGACCTCTCGGCAATATTATCCATGACGTAGTACAAAAGTATGAATTATAACGGTACAAAGAATGAACAAAGAAAATTAAATTGAACTACAAAATGCCATTCTAAGATCCGTCTTTCGGACACCATGTCTTTGCAGGCGTTGTACAGGATACAGGAAGAAGCGAAGTGTGAGGTGCAATTCCCTTTTCACAGAATCACCAAGGTTACCGATGGGGAAAGTCTTGGTGTGCTTGTACCTGTGGTCAAATGACGACAGGCAAGCCATGGCAGCACGCACGCTGGACATCAATCCCAGTGAGGTATCCAAGATATTTCAATTGCTGAGAGACATGGTTTCCTGGGATCTTAAGCATCGTCCTATCATTCCATTTGGCGCTCCTTTTGTGGCAAAGTGGACGAAAGTAAATTCAACCACAAAGCCAAGGTGCTAACAATAAATAACAAGTACTTCTGTCAATAAGGTTGAAAACATGGAGAACCACCGTGGCACGTGACACTGAATGACATATTTTATCCACTAATTTCGAGGACTGAACACTGTCAAAAACATAATTCAGCTTGGTCCAGTTTCTTGTCAACTTTTGGATTAATTAAAAAAAATTGACAGTATTTTCTGCTTTGACGAATCCGTAGCAATGTGAACACTATTATGCATGACACCAGCGGGTATCCACACACTCCACATTAAGGTTGCTAGCCCCAAGTCCAGGAAAAAATAATTTTTTGGCATAATGCATAGCCTATCTTTTCGCCTATGAAGACAATTTCATGGGTGATCATGAACCTTATGATTGTCTACTCCTTGTCGATTTTCTTTATGCTCTATAGGGTGTGACACCAAAATAGCCAAAAATTCAAATGCACGTCAGAAGAGAATTCTTCAAATGTTAATCCTTGAAAGATAAATTATTCATGTTTTATGCATTTACAGGGAAACCGAGGAAGAAGGGCGAGAAGAGACAACTGAGTGTTTGGTGTGGTCTCTACCGCCTATTCTCTAGTGAGAGGATACTTTGAGGTTGTGGATCATAGAGAGAGAGCCACCCTGATGCCCATCTTGCAGAGGGTGTTCCTGCCTGGCACAGAAGTCCACAGCGATGACTGGGGAGCCAATTCGAATCTACCAGCCCATGCAGCCACTGTACAGACTCATGGAGTGGTAGTGCATGCTTCCAATTTTGTGGACCCTGTTACTGGCGTGCATACACAGGAAGTAGAATCAACTTGGGCGAGGTTAAAGTATAAAGTAAAAATGAGGAAGGGCGTCAGGAACTATGATTTACAATCTTTCCTCAATGAGCACATATGGAGAGACTGGAGAGGGGAAGCCGATGTTTTTGATAACATTCCTGTCATTTCAAGATATTTTGCAAATAATCCAGTTTAGGGGGAACTGACAGACGGAGAAAAAGCAAAATTCTTTCGGTAATCAGGAGCCTCGGGAATTTTTCTGGGAAGTGTGACATAGTTCAGCGACATGGAACAAAATTGGTTATTCGATCGGTCAGAACATCAGGAAGATCTTCCAAATTTCCAGGGTTTGCTTCAGTTCGTTGGAGTTGTCACCCCCCGTTTAACAAGATAAAACGAGAAAACTAGAAATCTACGCCTAATTCTACAAAACGAAAATTCATATTTTAATATAAAATGCCACGATAAATTCAACCTTAAAGAGACTCTAAACTCTGTTTGCAACATAAATCTTAACATGGTTTTTATAATAATTTGGACGCGGTAATGGAACTGTAATTTTAGTCGAAAAATACCTCAAAAATAATTGCTGTTAGAGAGTATTGCCGCTTGGAAATTTTGAACTCAGATACTTAGGTCCTTATCCATGGTAGCTCTGTGAAACTGCAACACTCCTTGGTATATAGCTTGGTTCATCAAACTACATCATTCGTTTTATTTTCCAAATCATATTTACTCAGAAACTTCATCATCAAAAACTGCAGGCTGCAGTCTTCCTTTTCAACTCCTCATTCGCATTTGTTGACAAGTAAAAAAGAATTGCCTTTAGTTGGATGCGCTGTTAACGCAAATAGAAATGAAACTCTTGCTTCTTTTCTTCCTAGTAAAAGAATGTTTGATTGATCTGAAAGGTTCCCACCGAACAAAAAAAAAAAGTCAATACATGATGTTCACGTTCTGTCGATACGAGGCTATGACTCGGCATCGTACACATGATCTTGGTGATGAGGTGGATCGTGATCGTTTAGTTCGTAAGACGGTCTTAATAATGACGTAGTTCATAAACGTTAAGATCGTAATCGTCAACGAAACTGTATACTACGTTTACACGAGGTTACTACGATTTGGAGATCATCAACGTTTGCATCTGAACGTGAACAATCTGACGAGCATTGTTGAAAAACTTGAAATCGAGCGCGTCGTTAACAACGAGCGTGATGTTTCGATTAATCCCGACATGGAGCTCATTGTACAATTGAATGCAGAGAAAGAGGACTTTCATTTGAATGTGCTCTATGTACTCAATCAAAAGTACAACGCGCTTCTTCTTTTGACGTGCTCGATGCACTCGATTAAACGTAAAATGTGCTCGTCCTTTTTAACGTGCTCTTTGTACTCGATTTTGTGTGCTGTTCCCAGTTCTACAATCGAGTATATTTCTTAGCTGTACCTGTACGACTGTGACGTCAAATTTCACGTTTTATGTATGCTGTAAAGGTTTTTCTTTACGATTGAAGTAGTTGTGAAATGGAAGAAGTAGACTATTGCTTCACTTCAACCTGTTCTATCTGCTTGGCCGCATTTCTCGGCTTATATATTTTCTACTCCACGGCCACTGTGTATGCAGGTGGCAGTGACAGCGAAATAATCCAACACAACGAAAATCAAGGTGAAGACGAAAATGAACCTCCCAGGAAAATAGGGACAAGGTCAAACCAGGTATGTTACTTTTGCAGTAAACACTGCCACAACATTAGCTGCTACAAATTACCTCGTTTGGCTATTACGCCCACCTTACGCCCCTTCTGACCTGAATATTTATTTGACAATTACAGCAAACTAGACACAAAGTGGATATGTGCGGTACCAGAATGATTGACCTACAAGTTCTCAGAAATGACCTAAATCTTGTTTAAGTTGTCAGGCAGGTGAGTCTCTGGGCCAAGGAGGTGGTTTACATGTATACCTTCAAACAGTTATTTTATTGAAGCATTTTTCAAAGGTATACAACAATTTTACATGGTTTACAAAGACACAATCATTTACTAGTGCACAGATAAATAATGTAAGTACCTGTAACATCTCTTGCACACTATCACAGCATAACATCTATTAATACTTTGATGTGGCATTTATTACAATACATTATTTGCAATGTTAAAATAACTTTTCTTGTCTAACACATGGACCAAGAAACAAGTTGTTCTGTAAAGCAAGTCACGCTATTTCCGTTCTATCATTTAATTAATTACTAACCTACTAACAAAAAGATTTTACGCGTAATCGGAGCCTTCACTTGGCCACGCCACAGAGACTTGCCTTTAGGAGTATGATTATCGTCCATTCTCAGTGAAGTAATGATCCAGATCTTTCTTACCCAATCGAGCTAGGAGGTGGACAGTGTAACTAATTATTTTCGTTTCGTTTTCCTTAGTCTTTTCTCTGTCGCTGATTGCATATTCGATTATTGTGATTGTAGTTTTCCCACGTGTCATGAGAGTAAATATTGTCAGCGAGATTGTTCAATAAACCGCAGTAAATGTAAGAATTGTGGCACTTGGTTAAAGCGGCGTATCCTGACCCTAACCACTAACAGAGTTGGGAGCACGAGATGTTCACTCTACACTGTGAACGACTGGTTTTGTTATTGGTCCCACAGGTCCATTGTCCCTTGTAAACATCACTGAAGAAAAACAGAATGGTCTTAGCAGTATCTTCAGCATTAAGTGTATGTTCTGTGGACACCCAAACAAAGTAAAATCCTCTGCAGAACACAGGACTGGAAGCCGTGGTCCTCTTGTAAGTGATATCAACACTAGGGCAGCTTTAGGATCCCTACATGCTGGTATTGGAAATACACATCTGAATAACTTACTTTCAACACTGAACATACCAACCATGAATCATCGTCTGAAAAAAAAAATGGAATCACTGAAGGCTAGTGGAAGGTGCATGAAAATCTCATTGACGCGAAACCATTCAGATGCAGCCATGGGCAGGTTGCTGCTTGCTACAGTGTAGCTTCCCTTCTTTGTTAGGCATCAGTCTCAAAAGGTGAGCTTCAACATAGGTTTTACTTTAAGCCCAGGTTAAAAGATCAAACATTTTAGTCCAGCATCGTGTTTGCTAAACGCAACATTTAACCAAACACTAGGTAAAGTGAGTCTGAAATTATTTGGGTTAATTCAGTTTATTTTTACCGGCTGTTACCGCTTTGTTGGTTGGGGTGGCGAAAACCATGTCAATGTAAAGTTGACAGAGGTGGCTAAACGGTCCCAGACGTTCTTCCAATGCGATGTCAGATGAAAATGTTTGATCGTTTAGCCTGGGCTTCACTTTCAAAATCGTTTGGCTTGTCAAGGTACTACTCAAATGAAATACAATGATCAATCTCTTCAAGTCCATTAATTATTTTCCGGAGTGGGCGTAATTATTTTCTTACCAAAATACTTGTGCGCGGTCTGAGAAGAACGTGGGAAAAGTCACGTGATGACAGGAAATGACCTTACTTAAGTTAAATAAGCGAGACCTGGGGATAAGTCGGCGAATCTGGGAAGCATAAACCTGCAATCCTGCAAACATGTCTAAATGTTGAGGATTCTTTTGAAATTTGCTTGAATTTGATCAGTAGTACCACTGATGACAGGCCGGAAAACTATCCTTTTTATTTCTCTTTCTAACCAAGTGTAATAACATGAAGAACAGTTATAGCTTCAAAAATATGCAGGGCTATTAGTTCACACCCATGCTCTCTTCTGATTGCAACAATCAGTTTGTTTACTGATTCTTCAGCAATGCCCAGGAAAAATACCCATGCATATGTTGTGGTTCAATTTTTATTTTCCTTTGTTTTGTAATCATCATCATACTTAAGCATACACAAGAAAAAAGGAAACAAAAATTGAACACCAACAATATACAATAATAAACAATCAAAATTGAACTACAACACATGTGTATAAGAGAGGATATGAACCCTGTTCTTTTAATTTTTCATAGCTTTAAGTTCTAAATACATACAACAACATAAGGATTGAATTAATAAATCCTTTTTTTTTTTTATTTTTCAGCTTGACTTTCATCAAGTCTTACCACAGAGGCCACAGTATGGCCACTGTTACAAAAGGATTGATGAGTCGTGAGGAGATCATGAAACATTATTCTTCAGCCAATTAAAAAAAATTATTTCCATTCACAGCAACCAGGTATGGATACCTTTTTTTGTTGTGGTTTGTACAAGAGTGATCCCCAAGAGTTTCATTAAGGTTTTGAGCAGCAACGCAATTACTTTTCACAGGTGGGCAAATAAAAACTTATGTCTGCATTTGAAGTATTCATCACAAAAACAAAAATGATAATAACGCTGATGCGTTCAGCCAACTTGCCCAGTGCCCGCCCCTAACGAAACCCCTGGGTCCTTTTGTTGTGTTTGATTGTCTCCATAGCAAGAAAGAGCAATAATTGTTATTTATGATAATATATGGCCTTGATTTCCCTCTGAATTGTTTATAATTTAAATGAGTTTACTCTGATAATCAGCTGAGGAACAAATTCACTATCGTACATTACCATATGCCAATTTAACAAAGGCAAAATATAATTTGATCAATTGCCACTTCCCTCAAATTAATAATGTTAAAGGTAATGACACTTCCTTATGGGTAGTTTGAGGTATTTCAGGTATCAACCAGTTCATAAAAACCTTTTTTCCCTTACATCAGCTACCTCAACATCCACCCAAGCCACTGCAATGGTGGATTTAACTCATGATCAAACACCACCTCAAAATGGAGGTAAGCCATTTCAAAATAATACTGAATTTATGTATCACTGGGCTGTAACCAGACAGAAATTGTTACCGAGGCCATGCTGATAAAAAGAAAAGAAAAAACACCACTTTAATATTCATTTATTAATTTTCAATGCATACCCTCTTACAGGAACCTCAAAAAACTGCATATTTTTTTCAAGACACACACAGGAGAAAAATACCGTATTTTGAGTCAACCTTTTTACTGAGGCAAGTGCCTCAGATTGCCTCATACTAGCTATGACCTAGCATCAAAATGTGCAAGAGAAGGGGCAGAGAAGATAAGTCCAGATAACTCCATTAATGTCGCAGATTGTCTTGATTCTTTGACCTGAGTCAGGGATTATGTTGTAGTTCAAAATGGTTTTACCATCGATTTTCAATTCCTTTGTCTTCATGATTAGGTTTAGGAAACAAAACAAAAGAAATTGAGAATTAAACTACCAGGTAGGTTGAAACCACTTTAACCTGAATTTAACTTTAACTAAAACGCTGCATTTATGACACTAGAGACCAGAAATATTCCATGCCTTTATTTGGTTTTAACCAAAATATTGTTTGTTGTAACTGCTACACACAGGCTGTTGACAGCCATGGCCCAGAGGGCAGGTGTAAGCCATGAAGATCATGGTAATATTTTACTTACTACTTCATCACTTTTATGGTTTGTTGATAATCTGCCGTGTTCCAGGTTCAATCAGAGATAAGATTTTATTGCTTTCAGGTCTACCTTCATTGACTACACCTTAATATCATTATTTTTGTATTTTAAATCACTGTAAACAGTGAATCTGGTTCTCAAGACTGATTTTATTGTAAAGACAGTTTCCATATTTCAAATGTCTTGTTCTTTCAGATATCGATTTGAATGCACCTAACAGTCCCAACGAGGAACAAACCTCTGATGTTGGTAGGTCATAATTTATACCTGCCATTACTGTATTGAATATATAAACGTATATTTTGGGTATATCCAACATGGAGTACTCTGATATTGATTTTGTCAATCACATTATTACACTCTAGCATTGGACTGTATCATACACCATGCAACCTCTGTCCCAAGCTCCTCAGCCGGCAACAGCCATGCTAAAGGTAATGCCTAGATTTATTTATATGATCACAATTACAACATCCATTTGATGCCCCACATTCTTTTATTATCAGCGATGTGGTTTCAACAAAACTCTGTTCCCAGTTTCCTGATCCCCTCACTGACCCCATCTAAAATTCACTTGAAAAAGTAAAACAAAATAAAACATTGCTTGAGGTCGAATCAAGTTCATGGATAAAGTCTGGCTTCTCTCAAATTTCAAAGATCCAAAGTCAATTCAATGACC
>OX419341.1:16318541-16328541 GCA_948470475.1 Galaxea fascicularis | reverse complement strand
GCTTTCTAGATAACTCGAAGGCATCACATGAACTTGCAGGCCGACTGTAAAGACTTGCAAGGACCGTCGTACACAAGCATCAAGCAAATCCCTCACAGAAAGGACAAGGTGAGCTCGTGTAATTATGATGTATTCACATGTGTAAAGGCCATTACATTTAATAGGTTTATCTCCTCTCTCATCGATGTGATTTTCTGTGGAATAATGTCACCTCTACAGATAATATCGCTCCTAAATTGCTTGTCCTTCTCCCATACCGAGCTATGGAAGCGAGCCGCCATTTTGAAAATGAGGAAACCACTGACCTTAGGTGTTGCGGGCTATGATAACAATGGGCTACTTTACGACATTTCATTAAAAAAAAAGGCGTGGTATTCAATCCAGCTCAGCGTTATCATAGTAAATTTACGTTTTTTTAAAATCTGCATTTGCACTGACAGGAATTTTTTATCTTAAAAAAAACCATGAGTATATATATATATATATATATTATTTATTTTTATTTACTTTTAATTTGCGTTTGCATTTTTTTACTTCTGCTAATTTTATTTGATTTTTTTCTTTTTCTCTTTGCTTCAATTTTATTTATTTATTTTATTTTTTTTATTCTCTTTTTTCTCTCTGTTCTTAAACTTTCTGTGCATTTTTTCTTTATTTTTCATCTGCATGTTTTTTTACAATTTCAAACAACCATTTCCAACTGGTTTTGCTATGATAACAATGGGCCCCCATAGTTGTCTTTCTTTTATGCATACCTTTCTTCTATAAATACAGTAACATGGAAAGGCAACATATGAAAAAGAACAAGAGGCTGTATTGGGCTTTTCGAGTGGCAAATGAATGTTGTGGATGGTATATATAAAATTATACATGAATTTTGTGACTCAAAACTCGATTCGTTAAAGCATTGGGTTGCCTGTGTGAGTGTGTGCCAGCGGAAATAAACACGACAGGACTGTGGGAACACAAACAATCTTAGTTTTCTGCTTTTCTGTGACAGACTTATTAGCGTTTTCACTGGTATCCTACTGGGCTTGTGATGACGTCTTGATGGCACATGGCATTCACGGTTGTCGTTAAAATACACAAACTTCGCATAACGAGATCTGAATTCCTTTCTATATTTTATTTTCACTCATGCATCACGTTGATCATGTACAGATAACTGCATTGCCATCTCAAATAACTCGCATTTTTCAAGTACATACGACATTTGTGTTGATAAAACTGATAACACATTCATGTAGAACACGCGAAGGTACAAGATTACACATAAAACTAACACCCTACACAGACTTGATACGGCTGATAATCCACAATCTAAAGTATGCAAAAGAAATGAAATACTGGTGACAATAGCCATAAAAGTAAAAACGTTACTTGCATCTTCGCTTCGATGCGTGGGTTCTTTATCATCTAACATGGCCGCTTTCCTGTTGCTGTCTTTGTACCTCTAATCTCATCGTCAACGGGTATCTTGTATTCGCCAGCACCTAAACTGTTCGTGTCAAAGTTCCACTCAAGTTCGTCAAGGAACATTTGTCATTGGTCGGCAAAGTTTGTGCACTCTTTGTTCTCATTGATAGCTCATTCAGCTCATTTGATCTCATAATATTTCTCACATTTGCTTCGAGTTCGCGGAATGAGCCGTTTCGAAATGTACGCTCACCAGAATCATTTAGTGTGGTTCTACCACGAACGGCGTGTGCGTTTGTAACTGGTTCGAGTGTATTGGATACGACACCATTCGTCATAGCTGTAGAAATGTCAACTTTTTCCTTTGAAAATCCGTCGAGGAATCCACAGTTGCTTTGTGCCTTGCTTTTCAACAGACAGGGCAAGCGTAAACAAAACGTAAACAGGTTTTTACCGGGTCATCGTTAGCGCCTGCGCAAATACGCCGGAAATGAGGTTTGTGGAAAAGAACAACGAAAAAAAAAAAGAAAAACGGACGACAGATTTAGACTCGGGCGTTCCTCAGGAAGCCCGAGTAATAATGGATGTTGAATATTATGGTAAATTTAAAAATTCTTTGGGATTTTCTAACTACTTTATGTGAACATTATACAGTTTGCCAAAGGTTAGATACTGACTTGTCCATACATGGGAACATGAAAAATTTTCATTAGAAGAGAGTAATAAAAACATTTTGGGATATGTTGTGGTTCAATTGTATCCTTGGTTTAAACTGGAGTAAGAAATTGAAAATTTCATATGATATTCATATTATTGTATTCATGGAAATGTCCATACCTATTCTCACTGAATAATTAATTTGCGCATCATGGAACAAATGCTACACCGTGGCCCTAGGGAATGTATTGGTGCATCACGGGCTCTCTGTATGGATAAGCTAGACAACGCTGCTTTGATTTCATTGTTACAGCACCGTCCGCCGAAACAAAGGGCTGAGATTCGTTTTTCCAGTCAGTCAACCAACACGAGCACGTTCCTTTTCTTTGCTTAAATATATATCGTTTTCATGTGATATCACAGTTATTTCCGCCACCATATTGGTGTTAAGCATTCAATTGCGTAATTAAGGCAAATACAACCCAGATATACAATTCTGGCCTTCTCTCAGACATGAATGTCTCTAATATGAACAAAAGTCAGAAAAAAAGCGAGATTTACGTTGCCTTCCTATCGCTGACTACACTAAGAAGCTAGAACCTCTTGTTAAGCAGCGTTCTTTGGAGAAAATTTCTGCAATTGGAATCGATCCCATGCTTCTCGAGGGGAAGCATTTTGAAGCGGACTCCTTGCCTCCTGTTGAATCAACAGATCTTTTATTCTACCTTGTCTTACAGACAAGCTTCTAAACACAGCAGCAGTTTAAGGCTTTCCGAACCCTTGAAGCTTATTCAGATTTTGTCTGGGGTCATTGCTAGCGTTCAAGGCCACATCATTGCAAACAAGTTCGTTGTCTTAGCGAAGGTGTGACATTCACAGCGTATGAATGACTCTTTGATCCCTACTTGGATTATTACGGACAGAGAGGGGACAATTTTGTCCGCTCATTACCTTGGTTGTAAGGCTGCGTTGGCTTTAGAAACAAATGAAATTGTTCCTTGTGGGGTGATACCAATGAGAACTTTGATAGTGTTGTGATGTTTGTACGATGAAAATGTTTGTGTCCGCGCAAGAAAGTTCAAAGGCCTATCAATGAACACTTCAAAACAATCAATGATATTGGAATGCCGAGGATTGGGCTACAGTGGTCTTCCTCAGGGATAACAAGGAGCAGATCTCTTTCCCATAACTTAGTTTCATGATGTGGTAAGTAATAGACAGTGAGGATATAGTACTATTTGAAGAATGTGGCGGTAGATAAAGTCTCTTCCCAGCTTTCTAAAAAATCCTTTCATTTTGACTGCCATACAGTGTAAAATTCTACAACTAATGACTCTCGCAAGCCTTATCATCAGTGTGCAAACACCATGGAAGAAATGCAATCTTAGTTGAGGCCTTCCAAATTCATGAGATAGTAATGATACTGCCTGCATCGGTTCTTGTTATGTACATCACTGACCATAATTAATTCGCCCCACTTCTTACTGAATACTTGCCAGGCAATCAAAACATGTTTATAAAAATTATTATCACATGGCTATAAAAATTTAATTACTTTTAAAAGGCAGTGTTAGGTTATAAAACCCCTGAAAATAGATTGTTTTCACTCGTGTGGTCAGCAGCTATGCCAATTTTTTTTAAACAAATGAAATTAGAGCTCAATCCAAATGGATTTATTTTACTTACACATCAGTATGGATGCTGCTTTATAGTTTTATGCACTAATAAAGCCAGTGTGATGCCGTATGAAAACAATCTATTACAAGGCTACAGTGTGCTGTACAAAACCGGGGTAACAGAACAGACTCACAAATTATTCTGCCATGTCTCTTGCAACATAGCCAACATTTTCGCACAGTTTCGAGGGCAATATCCAATTGGACCCCCTGTATCATTTCCGTGTCTATAGGAGTCAACAATCATACATGATCCATTGCAATTTGCAATAAATAAAAAAGTACTCCTTCTGGTTACAATAACACTGCAGCTGGATTGTAGGGTAGAAGATACACTCAATGCTTTAAATACTTCAGCCAACTGATCCACACAGTCCATTCCCAACAAATCCAAACCTTGTCCTACTGACTGTACAAAGCACTCTGTCCCAGCCATATCAACAGCATCTACCACAGCCACATCCACTCCCTCTCCCTCAAACAATTCATCATGGATTTCGTTGCCCTTTATCATAGCTTTGTGCAATGCACACTACCACTCCATTAAAAGGCTCCTGTATGAAACAAGCAGATCTGCAACAAATCTGTTTCAGGGATAACAGACAAACAGCACACTAATTTATGGTCTGGAGCGTCTGTTTTCAGTCTGTGCAGATGTAGTCTTTTGATCGTCTGCAAAAAATTTGAGCTGCAGCTAAGAAACAGATCAAAAACAGATCTGCAGATGATCTGTTAAGTCTGCAAGCAATCTGCCAAGTAATCTGCTTGTCAAGTCATCTTGATGTCTTCAAATGCGGTTCGTCTACAACACGAATACCGCATGTAACTGAGAAACAGGTAAGACCAGGTCAAAAACAGATTGGCAGACGATCTGTTAAGTCTGCAAGCAATCTGCCGAGTAATCTGGTTGTCAAGTTATCTTGATGTCTGCAAATTTGGTTCGTCTACAACACGAATATCGAATGTAACTCAGATGTAACTGCAGCTGCACGACTGTCCATCAAATAAAAGAATTGTAATATACAAACTTGTATGTTCAATCAGAGAGGCAAAGCTACTGAACACTGTAGTAAGATTGAAATGCTGTTACGCTAAAGTTTGCTTTTTATCTTACCTTTAAAAAGTTTTTTTCTAAAATAGAAGCCAGGGTTGCCGCTAAAACAGTACATAAAGGAGCAACATGCTGCGGCGAGCAGCGTTCTGTTTGATCAAAAACTGAGCGTGATGTAACTGAAATAATGTAACTCAATCTGCCTATTGTTCGCAATCATCCAGAGTAACAACAATTTCCACAGTTTTCATTGTCACGGAGGCATGAATAGGATCTTCAGAAGCTCTGAACTCCTTGGACTCGACAAAAACCTCTCTTTTTTTTTCGTTTGTTTTTTCCAGAGGAGAGGGACCGGCATGAGGACGTGTAAACCCACCCTCTCCCCTCCCCCAGCCCCTATTATTTTTTTAGTGTACGTGTAATCTCGAGGCAGTTACCTCATTTTATAAGCGAAAGAATAACTGCAAACAGGTCTAGTTTCTTCTCAGTTACAGGTGCAGGTTATAGACCTGTCCAAAAGTCATGACAATGCAAGGTTCTGGTGCTCTTCGTACTATAAAAAGACTGCCACAATGACATAGTTTCATCATAACGTTTATTACTCTACTCTTTCTCTAATTTATTAGGGAATATTGCCACAAACTCGAATGGATCACATTCTGGCTCTCTATAGCTTATGAAAACACATTTTGTCACTACATTGGAAAGTGGGACTACTCTCTTTGATCCCCTTGTGACTGGAATTACATGAGACAGATGCATATTACACGGGTTATCAGTCACTAAGTTGAGATCATATCTTGGAGAGAGCTCTTGACTCATTGCCTAATTAAAGGCTAGGCATGTGCAGTTAAACGTATAGCTTCCTGTCCCAGGACAACTTGCCTTATTCTGAAAGAAATAAAGTATTTGTCCAAAATTTGTGTTTTCACCAAATCGATACAACACAGTATAGCTGTTTCTTACACTTTCTTTCCTGTATGCACTTGAGTGAAAAACATCTTTTCCTTTTTTCATTCTCGTATAGGAAAGAACTTTCTTGGAGTCCAGGATAAATCTTAGCTCGTCTGCAAGGGCACTAAATTCATTTTTGGTAAGCTCCCGTTGCAGCACACGCCCCAAGTGGAAACGTGTCGTACATAACTTGAGTCTGCTGACTGCTCTACAGTGACCCAACAAGACTTTGATAGAACTTAAAGGCTGCAGAATTACTTTCATTCACAGAATCTATCATTTGACGTAAATTTTGAATGAATGAAACAGCTAACTATTTGAGAAGAAACGTTTCATTTTTAGAATATAACCATTTTTGTCTTCAAAATGAAAACACGAATGAGTCCAAAGGGCTCCCAGCTCCCTCACTGCTTACGGTAAATACAAAAGATTGTGAACATTAATAGTTTGATAGCGGAGATAATACAGAAAAGGAAACAGAAAACAAAAATATTTTAGAAGTCTTTTGCAATTTTGTAATTGCACTTCAGATGTTGAGTCTTGTAAAAGAATAGCAAAGTGCTGGAAGTAGTTGGTATCTAATATGCCTTCCAGTACTTTCTGTGATGCTCAATTGACCTAGGAGGTCTTCCTATTTCTAGAGGGGGGTGATTTTCAAGCAGCCTTTTGTCTGCTTTTGAGACCTGTTCGCAGATGTTGAATGGCTTAGCTGAGTTCTCTGAAGCAAACCAGAGATTCAGTAGAGTTTTCATTACGCCAAGACAAAGCCCATGCATGTAGTCAATAGCAGTTCCCTTAATGACATCATAACTTGAAAGTCCAGCAAACCACGATGGCCCTTTTATACCGTCTACAGCTTCACCACTTTTAACTGCTCTATCCGCGTTTTGCAGTGTTTCTAAATGAGTTCTTTTTCGGACTGTATGGATCAGGTTGTATAAAAGGAAATGCATGCACGTGTCCTCCCTCGTGCAGAAACTTTAACAGTTTGACCCCTCTGCCTTACATTTAAAACAATCTTAGCTTCCATTGTATTGAACAGAACTACAAACAACACATTTTGCTGGCATGTCACATGCTCCAGCAGGTAAGATAACTTTGCTTACCATCTCATCAGTGGTGTCATCCCCTGCTTTCACCTCGATGGGTGTTCCTTCGGTTTCCAATTTCCGCAGAGAGGAATGAAATGGTTGCAAAAATGTTAGCATGAATGGTTTTGTGTCTCCAAACCATAGTCCAGCGAATAGCATGTTTTGTGCGTTCGCTAAAAGGAAGTTCGTTTATAACAAAGTACAACGGCCATATAGAAAAATAGGCAGTCAACGACTGCGTGTAGCTACTGCTTATGTTTTTTCTTATACATGCGAGAGGGATGCGAAACTAGGAAACCCCATGGTCAGTCATGAGTCTCTCATGTGCCTAAGAGTCACGTGAGTCACGCAAGCAGTCGCAACTCGCGTTATGCTTTACCATGAAAATAATGTTAACGGCGAATTCACACTTGTGGTCGAGTGGGTTCTTCTAAAGGTAAAAAGCCCTTTCGAAATTGTGCTTAAGACTAAAAATTACCAGTTTACGAAACAAAAAATGAAGGGGGAAAAGGCTTGACAGTACTAAAAATAGATCGACCCCCTACGTGACTCAGACGGTCAACAATTTGTATGAGCGGGATGTGTTTTGGAAGTGAAAAATAAGCGAAAGCGGTACAACAACGAGGTGAAATCGTTGAACGAGCTTTAATTATAATAAATAAAAGGCCATACTTTCGTTGTGGGGTGCAATCTTAGATCTGGATATCCAGAAATTGTCCTTAAGTAAATTATTCGAAGCGCCTATCGAAATCCGATCGTCTCCGTCTCACCTGGTGTACGACGAAATAGAATCCGACCAGTCCGACTTGTTCCTCAAAACATGATGTACTTTAATTTTGGACTAAAAGGCATTAATTGTATGTGTCTCATGTGACTAAGATGTGCTGCTCTCTGTATTGGAGAAGATGTAAAAATCTGTCCAATTCACATTGAATTTCCAAATATTTATCAAGCTTAAGCTAAAAACATGCTAGTATCAACAGACACCGAGCAAATTTGTTTTGGCCTTCCGTAAAACCTTGACATATATTTATTTGCGTAGTTCGTAAGAACACAAACTATTGTGCAGAGTAGATAGTCTTTAGCTGATTTGATTCCTGTAGCTTTCCGGGATTTTAATCACGGCGTAAACAACTAAACGTCGTTTGTTTCTTTCGTCCGAAAGAAACCATAAACGACGCGCGTTGTAGGTGTGCTTCTCTTTTAGCCATTCACAGCTCCAATGAAATATTCCGCACTAAAATATTTCGAGACTTACCCTGCTAGCAAATGATTGGATAAAAACACTAGCGAAAGCAGGGTAACCGCAAGCAAGGTGTTAACGTTTGAGAGTCGGCCGCGAGTGTAATCTTTAGAGACAGCAAAATCGCCGCTATTTTCCAATTCTTTGCATTTTAACCCACGCATCAGCCGATTGAATACATAATTCCCAGGTTTCTCTTCGACATCAAGCTGGATATTCCATGTTTCCGCGAAAAAGTAGTTAAAGGCACATTTGCGAGCTTACCGACGCGACGCAACCCTGCCATACAAAATTCTCGAGCAGACCATGCTGCGAGTCGTTTGTTTGTCTTCACTGGGGGTGAAACTCTGTGACGTCATTAGTGCAAAATCGACTCTTACTTTCTATCCATCAAACCGATAGCATTGTAGCTACTCGCTCATGCGCAGTAGCTACAAAAATTTGATGACTTGAACAACGGGACACCATCTGTGTTCCACAATAACGAGATATTTTGCTGGAAATCTAAAACCCCGGGATTGCAGTGTTTTTTGTATTCACAGCCATCATGAATGTCTTCAAAGTGGTTAACATTTGTTTTAGTCTAGCCTGAGTATCAGGCCCTATCGGGGAAGCGGGGACGAGAGGAAGGAAGAGGAGAAGGGCCTGACACAAAGCCATTGATTCGCTTGTGTCTAACATCCAGATTCTGGACGTTACGCTAATTGGTCAAAAGACAACAAGAAACGTCACGTGAGTCAACCAGAAGTCAAGCTTCCAGTGCAGGGGTTACAGATACCATATTGAAGTTTACTCTCATGACAGATAACAGTTACCGGAAGTGATTTTGATTGGCTAATTATAACATGCACTGTCTGGGGGTGGAAGGCTTCTGAGAAGCTGTTTGTGTCAGGCGTTTCTTCCTTCGCTTTCTCGCTCTTTTTGCCTTCCCCACCCTAGAAACGCCTGATACTCATGCTAGTTTCGGTCCTTCTCAAACGATGTCTCAAATTTTCATAGAAGGCACTTTTAGCAAACAAATTGCGAATCTGTGAAGCAATCGGTATTTCAATGAAGAAAGAACAAGAGTTAGTCTTGGTTAGATCCTTTGAGAACAGAGGGTTCGGACAAGTCTCAGTAGCTCTGTCATCAACAAGTAAAAAGCAATACGAGCAATACCGATGGTATACAAGGGGATTCTTGATTGATCAGAAAAAGTGCTGGAACTGATGCAGAGATGTGCAGCATAAATTAGGGCTGATGCAATGAAGACTAATGAAACTTGGAGGTAGGTGTATGTTGTACTTGCCAACTGTCTCAGTGTGAAAACTTTGTTGAGCTGTTATAAATACCATGCACAGAACAACTCATGTTAGGGACAAACTATACGAAGTTTATAACAATGAAATGTTGAAGTTTCACAAAGATGAAACATTTTTCAGTTGTGCTTAATGGAGAGAGCAATTGTCGCATTAGTGTTAACGCAAATTATTACTTTTAGTCACTTTATGAAATAAAATAATTGAGGACACAAAATATATATTTTGAATATCGACTCACTAGCCAATGTGTATCAGGTGGGATATGCAGAAAATAGTAAACAGGCAACCGTAGTTCTTACCCCATATTTATTTTTAACAAGTAAATTATTTTAGGCGCGCAAATTACGAATATTAAGAGCCGCTGCCTGTAAATATCAAACATCGCCCGACAGTTCAAAAAAATCGACCTCCATTTTATTTCATAAAAAGAATCCCTATATAGAACTATTTTCGAAAATGGAGTTTAAAAGGTTCAGCGAATTTCATTTTTCGAGAAATCGAGAAATGTCCGCTTTCCCCCAGATTGGGCTTGGCGCTAACCCCAAAATGGGCAAATTTTGTGAATGTTGAGCAGCCTTGTAAAGCAAGATAACAAAAGAAATTGAGACTCT
>OX419341.1:16308541-16311041 GCA_948470475.1 Galaxea fascicularis | reverse complement strand
GTTGATCTACCTTCTGTAACGTCTTGGTTAAATACTCAAAAAAGTAAAGATGAACCGAGCTGGCAGATATCATCAAGAGTTATAGATATTTCGAGTTTTAGTAGTGATCAATTGTTGGCATACTGTATCATTTTAAAGCACTTCAACAGCAGCAATGCACTGCCTTTGCATCTGCTAATTAAAGGAATTGCAGGTTCAGGAAAAAGTTATGTTATTGATGCTGTAAGAAATGTTCTTAAGGAAAAATGTCAAGTGCTAGCATATACAGGAAAGGCCTCTTTTAATGTCAATGGTGTAACACTGCATTCTTTTCTCAAACTACCAATTGGTTCAAAAAGACTCTGTGAATTGAAAGGAATAGCTTTGCAACAACTTCAGAGTAATTTACAAAACATTCAATATTTGATTATAGACGAATATTCATTTGTTGGCCAGAGCTTATTTGGGTGGATAGATTGTAGATGCAGGCAAGCTAAAGGTCTAACTGATCAAGCTTTTGGTGGTATTTCTGTTATTCTGGTGGGTGATATAGCACAGTTATCCCCAGTTAGTGATAAAGCACTTTTCCATTCTTTGCCGAAATCAGAAAAGCAAATCCAGGGTCACCTCATCTATAAAGAGTTCAAACAAGTTGTCACATTATCAGTGAATCATAGAGTTGATGGCAAAAGTGATGACCAAGCCTGCTTTAGAGATCTTCTAAATAGAGCACGTAATGGAGAATCCACTATAGCAGATTGGCAGACATTATTATCTAGAACTCCTGAAAATGTTACAAATATTGAAGAATTCCTTACATCATCTGTAAGGCTATCCTATCTGAAGTCAAAAGTTGCAGAAATGAACTTAATTGAATTAAAAAACCTGAACCAGCCAATAGCCACAATTAAAGCCCACCACTCAGGTGGTGCTCAAAAGCTAAGCTCTGATGAAATGGGAGGATTAGAACCTGTCATATATTTAGCTAAAGGTGCTAGAGTTATGCTCACTATGAACATTTGGACAAAAGTTGGTCTTTGCAATGGTGCACTAGGAACTGTATTAGATTTTGTTTATGCTGATGGCCAAACTCCTCCAGTCCTACCTATTTGTGTTCTTGTTCAGTTTGATGAAGACTATAGTGGACCTTCTCTGACTGCAAGTTTTCCAAGATGCGTTCCAATATGTCCAATAACGCAGGTTTCTCAAAATGTAGGTCAGAATTGTGAAAGACAACAACTTCCTTTAAAGCTAGCATGGGCAATGACTATTCACAAGAGCCAAGGTCTAACTCTTAAAAAAGCATGGGTAGATCTCAGCCCTTCAGAGAGTTCACCTGGTATGACATACGTTGCTTTAAGTAGAGTGAAAAAACTGCAAGACCTCATAATCGAGCCAATGACATTTGAAAGGCTGCAAGCTTACAAAAAATCAACATTTTTGCAATATAGATTGTTAGAAGAAAATAGACTTGATTCTTTATCTAAAATTACTTCTAAAATGGACACCTGAATAACTTTGACTGTATGCAGTAAAACAAAAATCCAAATACAAATGATTGCGTTCCCATTTTTTGTCTTCGTTTCACTTTATGCATTTTAATAAAACATTATTCTTTGTTGCAGACAATGGCAAGCAAAAGGAATTATTGTAAGTATTGCAATTTTGTCTAAGAAGTATTCATGCCCCTAAGTTGTCTAGGCCTTCACAGGGACAACTGGTGTCCCTGTTATTTTGTAGCAACCCAGCCCCTTGGCCCATGACTTCTATATCTGTCAAAGGTAAAGGCCATTTTATTGTTGTTGCTTTTTTTTCTACGTAATAATGAGTGCTTATGCTAACTACCTAAAAATTCAAGCCTTTTTTGCAATGTGATTTCCTTGAAATATCCAGAGCCCCAAAATTATGTCATCATCATGATCATCATAGCAATTGAACATAATTCTCTCACTGACATTCTACCCATCTTTATTGTTTATTTGCAGCGAATGAGCACGGGTTTCTTCACAACCTCAATCCAATTAAGAAGTCCCTTAAATCAAAGCATCAGTGGTACGAGTTTCAGCTTCAGACTTCACCCACTAAAGTGAAACGTTTGGTAGGCTTTAATCTTCACGTCCATGATTCCTTGAAACATTTCGAGGAAACAAAGAGCCCAGTACAGCTCAAGAACGTTGTTGTAAAAGAAAATAACGAATGCATTTTCAACCAGCAATCAGCCGTACACAAAGCAGGCTTATCAGATGTGTCATTTAGTTATGTTGACCAACCAAAGCTTGAAAGTGCAGTGGAATCAAATGCTGCCACGCCAGTTACTGTGTCTGAAGTAAAACATTTACATCCAAACCAGAAAGTAAATATCAGTGGTTCTCTCACTATGGGAAAAGAAGATCTAAAGGCTGTTGTTCTCAGATCCACAGGGGTGACAACCCATGTCAAGGAAGATTGTGTGTTGGAGGACAAAACTGGCTCATCCATGATTCATATATGGGAGCCACTTGTCCATACCTTAACAACTGGT
>OX419341.1:16258541-16303541 GCA_948470475.1 Galaxea fascicularis | reverse complement strand
TCTGGTTAAAAGACAGCATAAAAAATCCAGAATGGCAAGAGAAAGCGATGAAATGGATTTTATCGTGTCAAGAGTGGTGCCATCAGAACCTAAGAAAACTAGTGACAGCAACAAAGTTCAACAGCCTTCTCAGCAGCAGCTACAACAGCAGGGTGAGGACCAACTGCATAATCAGAAAAAACAACCACAGTCAGAACAAAAGGAGCAGCAGGCAAAAAACGAAGTAAATCAAAAACGAAAAAGACACAAGATAACAAGACAGAGTCAACACCAGGACGGAAAGAACAACACCCGAAGTCAAGTAAGAAGGAATAGCAAAAAAAAAGAGAAAAAAAATGCGGAAATCGAGGCAGGAAAATCACAAGCTACAGCCTTCTTCAAGGAAAGGCTTTCTGCAGCAGATATTCAGAACAAGGAACAACCTGCTCGACTTGTAAACCATTCACCATCGCTGCCTTCACATCCACACAGTCCGCTTTTGCAAAATACATCATTGCCCACAGTGACTTTACCTGCACCTTCACACACAGTGAGCCAACCTTTGAACGGTCTCTCTTCGCTCTCAGTTAATCTTCCTTCGCAAAGTCCAGATCAGTCAAGAATGAATCTGCCGAGGGAAACTGATCCCCCTTCGCTCAGTGTTAGTCCACTAACCTTGCAACGCAAACTGCTATCACACACAAGTTTTACTACACAGAGTTCCACTTTGTAAGTCCACAATGCAAGTCTTCCACAGCCTTCGCAAAGTTCGCCTGAACACACGACTCTGCATATGGGTCAACGTCTACCTTCAGACCTAAATCCACAACAGCAAAGTCTGTTTTCACCGATTTCCGTCCATAGTGATCCAGTCGATCTCACCAATCTGCCCCCAGCTGCAGCACCTACCCTAGGGGAAACAGGGACTTTGAAACAATCGTCCTTGCATAATGTAAAATGCAACACTTCCCCATCTGATGCAATGACACTAGATAGTAGTTTTAGCAGTTTGAGTGACAACTACAGCAGCGCCAGGGATGACGAGGACATGGATGAAGGAGTAATGCCATGTGAATGCTGCTCACATCTGGTTAACGAGCTCCGGGCAGAAATTGTTGCCTTGAGGAAGCAACAGTTACCAGGTTAGTGGGTTTATGCAACGTTATTATTGTTATTCAATTATCATTATTTACTATTAAGTATCTGACAAAAAATATGGCTATTTTTTTTGTTTAGGTCTTTCCAATAGTGACAACATTGGTTTCCTGGAAGACATTTTGAAGGCTTACAAAGAAAATTCTGCTGAAGAATTTAAACAGAAGGTAAACAAAATTAAGACATGTTATATTTTCTTTGCAGACTCTGATATTGGCGCTCAACTGTTTAACCTACTCCACGTATTGTGAGTGGCTGGGTATCTTTTCTGCTAAAAACCAAATATATTTCGAAGGTTTCAAACGTACACAAAGCCACCAAGAACAAGTTGAAATATGTTATGAAAACTTCTTCTCTACTCGACACAAATTTTATGTCATATCTGCTTTTTTTTGTTTTAGAATGGTGTTTTGTATGAAGTGAGCGAGACAACAGAAACTAATTCCACCTCGGTAAGTTTAGCAATGCTTTAATGAGCAGTTATAATTAAAACTGGCATAACAAATATCCACATTATATTCACTAAACGTCACGCTTATACTGGCATTTTTTCTCACACCTGTACATTTTTTTTTCCGTAGGTCGAGAAACAGTCTGTTCACCAGGTTGAGAAATTCCATGTTAAGGGCCAAGGAAGACAAGAACTTGTTCCCGGATCAGGAGTGTACATCTCGTCTGTAAGTTTGCACTCCATCCACAGTCAATGTGGAACACACCCACAAAAATTGTTCCTGCTTCTCGTCGAGGCTTTCTTTTCAGAGGAAAGACTGGCCACAAGTCTTGCACATGGATCTCATGCGAAGACGGGGACGGCATCCTTAGGCAAGGCTTTAAGTCAGGATGTAGTGAACACCATTAAAGGTAACTGTCCTCAAACATCATGATCAAAAAAAAGCACAAACACATTAATCAAACGGCAGTGCGCCATTTGCTTCTTGTCAAGGCTTTCTTTTCCGAGGAAACACTGGCGACAAGTCTTGCACGGCATCCTTTCGGGTAAGTTCCAATTTTGTTTAATGCTTTCTGTAGAAAAA
The DNA here is from genome assembly GCA_948470475.1 of Galaxea fascicularis. Lineage (NCBI taxonomy): Eukaryota > Metazoa > Cnidaria > Anthozoa > Scleractinia > Euphylliidae > Galaxea > Galaxea fascicularis. The sequence goes on along the minus strand of OX419341.1, from coordinate 16,301,373 downwards.
TGTTATAAAACAAGCTTTGGTTTTGGGGTATTGCTATTCTATCATTATTTTCTGTTTCGGCACTCTGGCATTGCAGCGAAGAGTAGAGCGCATAAATTTTGTTTGTACATGTCTTGAAGGACAAACAACAGACGATCCAAATGACCCAGATTATGTTCCAAACCTTCTGGTGGGTTACATGGAGGAAGGATGCTTTGAACGCTGCCAGAAGAAAAAGGCAAGGTACCTGCGTTGCCTTAGGCGGTCTGAAATAAAAGAGAAAGCCAAGGAGGATAGAAAAGAACTCCTCGACCTTTCACTAAGCAGTAGAAACACTTCAATCCAAACAGAGACATCATCCATGGATGACCTAGATTTATCATGTACGTAAATTTCGCTCAAATGTTTTGTTTAGTCCTCATTATTTACCGGTTTGTTATCCTTGTGGGGGTTGTAGGGTAGTTTTACGGGAAATTTCAAATCTTCAAATTAAAAACAAATGGTCAGGATGTGTAGCCTCTCCTCCACAATCCCTTACGTTTCCACACCAAAACAAAAACAAGTATTCATCCCTGAGTTGTTCATCATTTTTGGTATTAGATGGTGAACCAAGTGGTGACAGTCAGGAGGACAAGGAAAAGCTTAAAAAGGAGATCCTTGAACATGTTCCTTGAACAAATACCATGAAAAAAACAAAAATTTTTACAGGCTTTCCCAACTATGCAACCTTCATTTGGGCATTAAATTTGTGTCTATCAGTATTGCCATGTTCAACTGTGTTGTCCAAGGGTAGCATCTTTCTTTTAATTTTCATAAAACTGAGGCTTGCCCTCCTTAATCAAGATTTAGCATACAGATTTAACATCTCAGAGGGTTTAGTTTCAAGATTGGTGAATGAAGGTTTGCCAGCATTAGCCTTCAGGTTATCTTTTCTAGTTAGATGGCCCTCAAAAGAAGGAGTTTCTCGTACTTTGCCATCATTATTCAAACAACGATATTCAAAGTGCAGGGTCATAATTGATTGCAAAGAAATATTTTGTGAAAGAGCACGTAATCTGACACTGTGAGCTCTTACATGGTCCAATTGCAAGTATCATAACACTATAAAAATATTAGTTGGTATTACCCCAAGTGGTGCCATTTCTTTTGTCGGTAGAGCTTCAGATAAACTAATAACTCAACAATCAGGATTCTTCGATCTGTTAGAATATGGAGACCCAGTTCTTGCAGATAGAGGATTTCTAATAGAGGAGGAGTTGGTTTCACGGGGTGCTAGGCTTGCAATCCCAAGCTTCATGAAAGGCAAGAATCAGCTAAGAATGAGACAAGTGGAAATGTCTCGTAGACTTCCCATGTGGAGAGAATGATGGAGAGGATAAAGAACTTTAAACTACTAGCAGGAATCTTACCTCTCTCTCTGGTACCTCATGCAGATAATATTGTTATGATAACAGCGACAATACGCAATTTACAGCCAAAATTAGTGCATTCAATGACTTTGTCAAAAAGATGGTCTCCGTGAAGGAGAATGAAATTTTTTTAATGTAATCTTGTGAAAGTTCCAAAACTACCCACCACCATACAGGAATGATAAAAAATTACCACATTTGAAATTAACTCTAGGTTCTAAAGCTTTTCTATAGTAATCTGAACAGTTATAATAAGGTGGCCCTCTACATTAAACCCTCCCTGATTAACTCTCAGAGGAGGTACCTCTGTTTTCATCGACATCTGAACCAATCTGTCTCCTAACTTTTCTGGGTTTGTTTTGCATCACTTTTTTGCTTTTCAGTAATATTATTGTGTTCAAGAAAACATAACTTAATAACAGAGGGCATTACTTGTTGCTAAATTATCAGTCACCAGATTCCATGACAGCCTCTGTGGTTGAATTGTGGTGGTTATCCTTCAATATTATTTGTTGTTGACATTTGTTATGTGTTGTATTTGCATGGAGAAAATGTGAACAGATTATAGCGGAGCTCCAGCGGCCCGAAGGGCCGCAAAGCAGAGCCCCATACCTATAGAAACCCGTCAACTGCTTTTCTCATGGTAATCTTGGCTAGCGGTATTGCTCGTGGGCGCGACCGACGACGACGACAACGACGACAACGACGACAACGACGACGACGACAACCTCGCACAATAATTAATAATACCCTAATAATAATAATAATAATCCAACATGGCGGCCATACTCCAGCTGACCATCTAGTTTACAGCGGACATCTTTGATATTAGACATCCATGTCAATGTCAATTGACACCTGTCAAAACAACGTATCCACTGACCAGTATTATGTGACCATATTGTGGGCTCAAGTTATAAGCTGTCGAGGTCAGCTGTTTTTTTGAAGTTGACCGCTGACCAGGTACTGGTTTTCAATTCGATCGCAGGCTCAAGCGAGGCCATAACGAGGCTGAATCTTTTCGCCAGGATCGATCGACAGATCTTTGTCCTGTACGTAAGCAATTTTCGCCGCCAATCTTGACTACTTCTCAGTTCTTTTTTTGTTTAAACCGATGAGGATCAGCCTTTGGATGTTAAGAGCAGCAAATTGGATTGCCTGGCTTTGCTATTTTACAGTTTACGGATCTTCGAGAGAAAAGATCGTGTGGTTTGGCAGGCTTTTAATCATGCAGGTGCTGTCTTCGATTGCTGACTTTTGCTGTGTATTAAACTGGACGGTTTTGCCGCTAAAAATCCATAATTGAAGAAGCTTCCTTGGTAGACTTGGGAAGTAACACAAAGTGACGGTGAAAAACTCCAAAGCCCGCTAAGGATTTGTATCTGCTTAGCAAATGAATACTTTTGTGTGAAATGACGGCTTCTGCTTTAGCTTTGCGTTTGGAGTGATTGTTGACTGACTTAAGCTTAAACTGTCCGCAGGTTAGTATTCCTGTTGTGTCTTTTATATCACATATATGGTGATTGTCTCTGTGACTACGAGTTTAATTTTGTTTGTTACTTGTCCTAGTTTTCCAATTTCTACGAGGAACACCGAAGAAACAATCGCCAGCATCGTTCTTTGTTTTCTTACCTTTTGTTGTTTTCATGCTGTTTCGACTAAAAAATGCTCGTCTTTTTTCCAAATGCATATTTTCGATCCAATATTTCCTTTTCGATCCTAAAACTCTTCGCTTTCCCTGCTGTCGCTCATTTTTTGGGCAAAGAATTCGTTGAAGAAAAGCCAAGCGAAGCGGTCAGTATAAAATATGGACTGCGGACTACGGACTACGGACTACGGACTTGGTATAAAACACGGACTGAGGTATAAAATACGGACTAAGACTGTGGACTGGGTATAAAACATGGACTGAGGTATGAAACACGGGCTAGGGATTTTTTTTTGTATAAACGAAATGTAGAAATGATGAAGTTGGAGTTGATAAGCTTAACCTTGGCAAGGAAACTGTTTGGGTCAAGAATGATTACTGATTACTAATGATTAATGATTACTGATGTTTTGGTCGTAGCTTGGACTGTTATCTTTGTTAACCAGACGGGAACACTCTACAACAACGTTTCTAACACAAATGTGTGTAATGTATTTTTTTTTTTCAAAATAAAATTGGAACGCGTCACTAGCTGTAAACGCACTTTTATATTACTTGTATTTAAATGATTTTTATATTAAAAAAGATTAAATGTCTATAACAACATTAATTTCGTTTGTAGTCCAGCTGTGCTTCCTATTTGCGCCTGCAAACTTGTAAGTCAGAGGTTTTTGCACAGGGTAAAACAAAATGGCGGAGGAAATCATATAATGAGCCGTGGGACTTACCTTCGATGCCAGCCATCTTGGAGCGATCAAAGAGAGTGCATTTATTACCACGTGGCATTTATGGCGCGAAAACAAGTTTCCATGTGACATTTACGGCGCGAAAACCATTGTCTATGAACTGTGGTTACGTGACAGCCTGTATTTTCACCATTTGAAGAACATTTTACCCACTCTAAGGTATTTCACTGAGTTTTAATCCCTAGTCCGCATTTTATACCTCAGTCCGTGTTTTATACCCAGTCCGCAGTCTTAGTCCGTATTTTATACCTCAGTCCGTGTTTTATACCCAGTCCGTAGTCCGTAGTCCGTAGTCCGCAGTCTGTGTTTTATACTGACCGCAAGCGAAGTCCGGACGGTTTATATACTCGGCTTTGTTTGTTATTGGAAACTCGCAAAGAGTAATCGACAACTCATTGCCAAACGTAGTAAACGCGATTTTTAACAGCTGCAGCATTAGAAATGCCAGCGATACGTTGTCCCTCAAAAGCAATTCTCGTTGTTAGTTAAAAAATCGCAGATTTTCAAGGCTATTGCAGTAAAAACTCCTTTGTTCAATGTTTACGGCTGAAAAATGTTTCTCAGAAATCCTGAGTCAGATGTTATCATTAACAGTGATGTCGAAAATAATACCACCCACGACTTGTAGTCAAGGTTTGTTGTTTGCAATATTTGTAATTGATCGAAGTCAAGAATAAAACCATTCTCAACATCACTAGAATCGTTAAAATACTATGCTCGATCAGTCTGTCGCAGTCACTTTTCTCAAGGAAAAGTAAAGTCGATTTCGCTCAACGTTTCCATGTTATTGTAAAAAGGATGGCACTTTCTATCGTCTTTACTGTAATAGATGACAAGAATGACACCATAACATGTTCAAAACAAGGCGAGCAAAGTACTTTTGTTCTTTTATGGGCGGTGTTGAAGAGAGCTCACTTTGAGGTTTTTTTGCACTTTTGCTGTAAAATATTTTGTTTTGATAGATTAAAATGTCACCGAATTCGGTTGTCAAGTTGGTTTAATAGTGGGACACTAGAACTGTTAACCTAGTGAAGTGATTTTTACTATTTGTATCGAAATGTAATCAGATGTAATTAAACTGTGATGAAGAAAAGTTTTTTGCTCATCATAATCATATAGTTCCTGTGAAACAAAGCCCGATGATATTTCGAAAATCTACGTTTGCACTTGATTGAATGGTGGCTTTGGTTCTGCAGCAAAACAGTAAAAAAAAAAAAATTATATATATATATATATGTAATCACAATATAGAGAAGTCCTTAGTGGAGTCATGGCTCAAGTCCTGTGGCATTGCCGTATTAGTTTATCTGTAAATGCTATTATTGAGGAAATAATAATGGAGCTCCGCTTTTAGGCTTGCCTAAATATATATATTAAACTATAAATGCTTCGAAGATATGATGCTATGTTAATTAAGCCCTCTCCTGAATTTAAAATTTCTTGAAGGCTCTGATGTATGTAATAAATGCATTACCCCTATAAGCCTCGCAGTCAATATGCAAGTCGTTGTCACTGGTCTCACACAATACATATCCCTTAAGTACATCTGCTGAATACTTCTTTCATTTTGGATTAACATTCTCACAAGCAATTTAATGCTTATCTCTCCAGTCAGGTTTTAAAGTTCTATACTAGGCATAATGACCCTATAGGCATCAAATGTTCTAAAATTTGCAGTGAACGTATCCACCACTTTTGCACTCTGGACAATACCATTCACCTCTGGGTTTTCTACGAACACCAACACATGAGACATTGTCACATTCAATCATTTTCCGAAATTCTGGCTTATTGCAAATACAAAATAGAGGTTGAGCACTGCCTTCCTCATCTATTTCAGATTCACTATCAATTCTGACCAAGCTCCTCGTTAATATCTCTGGCAAGAGATAGCTATGGAAAAAAGATTCACATTTTCCTAGGAGTTGTTCTACATAGTCCTTATCATACTTAATGTCTTCCACAATATGGACGCACTTGTTTGTGTACACAAACAAGTCACCAACTTCAACACCTAACAGGTGGTTAACATGTATTTCCAGCTGCAACTGGGTGTAGTATTGATGGGTAGTCTTGAGATTTCCATCCTTGTCTAAGCAGAACTTAGCGTCAATCCTTGCTGCCTCAATGGGATCAACATCCTTATATTTGTAAGGACACTTAATTTCTAGAACTCTTGGCTTGCAGTAATTACATGTTGCTATGCCATCAGCAGATGCTCCAATATATGGCCTTTTCACATCAATTAGAAAACCCGAGTGTCTGAATGCAAAACCCTCATGTTCCCCTGATTTAATCCTGACATAGAGATTCCTTGCTTTGTCTTCATTATCAGTTCCCCAGTTTACTGGCTTTACTTTGCTTACATCCTTTGAGTCATATCCCATAATTTTTCTCAACAGATTTTCTGGAGGGGTGGTTGCTTTCCTTCTGATCAATTCATGAGCTATGCTGCCAGTCCAGTTATCCTGCCTCTTTGATGTTCAAACCAGAGAGGGCAAACGGCCTGGTCCCTGGTCAACTTTTCTAGCTCTAACATTTGATCTTGTGTTAGTTTGAAGAGTGTTAACAGTATTCCCTTGCTCTTGGCTTAAAGATCTTCCTTTGAAAGAGATGAATACTCCTCTTGATGCAGTGAGGTAATTGGCTCTGGAATATAATTTACCTCATTCTCATCCACTGATGCACTATCTGTATCTTCTGGGTCCAGTTTTGGAATCAGTGTAAAAAATGCAGCTCTGGGGCAAGCTGTCTGAAGACTTTTCAACGCTCATATGAGACTGACTGCACTTCCTTGTGACAATTTCGTTTCAACAACTCCTTGAACTCAGCAACAGATTTGGGATTTAGCTGATAAGAAAAAAAACAGGAAAGATGAAACTATTTCTCCACCATTTCATAAAATTTAATGTTTAGTTTACTGTTTATCCCAGTCTTGAAATAAAATATACTCTTCTTTGACTGGTAGTGCTGCACATCATAGTTCATGTGAATTTGCATCTGCAAAATTTAATTTATTATTTTAAAAATTATCTTCAGGACATCTGTAAAATATCATTACTGGAAAACTGCATATGGGGTGGGAGTCGCTGGCATTGGAAATCTGGGTGCAAGGGCAATGAGCTCTAATTACCTTGCCATCTATTGGGGTTCGTGGTTTTTCTTCAACAATCACTAATTTAACAATTGGTTCATGTAATCTTCCTTTTTTTTGTTTTTTCAAAGCACAACTTTTCACTCCAAAACCTTTTTAGTACAATTGCAACAATAATAATCATGATAAATGATCATAGTATTTAATGGAGATGATAAACTATTGGATACCTTCTCTCTGAATGTGCGATTCCATTGACAAGCCACACTAGTGCAGGATGATTTTGTTAGACCCAGTTTCACTACTGCCTCCACTTTAAAAAGCACAGCAGCCACGTGGTTCCACACTTCCCCTAATCTGTAGAGTGAGAAAGACCATTTTTGGATCTCCGGAGTAGTGGTAAAAGCTCATCTGTCAATATGAAATAACTTACCCAGCCATGCAGGTACAATGTGCACAATGAACAGTGGCTTCCTTCTTTCGAAGACAAACCCATGCTTCGTGTGCTTTATCGTTTAGATGCTGAGATGGAATAACTTTTCCTTTAATGAAACAGAACGGTACATCTTCATCAACAGTGTGAAACCAGAGAGGCTTCACATGGCTGCTTAGAAAAAATTCATATGCTTCTAGCTACTTGTACGCCTTCAAAGACTCCCTCGTGTAGATGCACAGTGTGTCTATTAAATATGTGTAGGTATTACCGAACGTCAGATCAGGCCAGGAAAGGGGATCATTGTGCTATTCTTTCAATGCGTAAGGATCTGGAAGCATTATTTCTTCATTGCTGCGTTCTATGTAGGTTAGTTTAGATTCGTAGCGTGACTTTGCAACAGGGTCAAGAGCTGTAAAATATTCAGAGACCCTTTGACCTCAGACGATGCCATTATCTTTTGCCAACCGTGCATTGCGCATGTCCTGAATATGACATAGTGTTTATCAACAGTGAGTATCGCTATATACTTGTATCCAGGGCTGTCATTAATTTTGAAAGTGGAAGTCCCAAAAGTAACAGTAGGCGGCATAGCATTCAAGAGCTGACGGCCCGAGTTTTGGTTTGCAGGCATCCCTCCCCCCCCCCCCCCCACCAGAAAATTTTGAAATCTCTTTGCCCAGAAAGGAAGTCACACTGTGCCATCTGTCAAAAGGAGGTCCAAGGTGCTTTCCATTATTCAAAACTGAACGGTCAGAGAACTCGGGACCAACCGCTGAAAAATGGAATGACACATTCCGATCGACGAAACCTATTGCCCATTCTCACGCGCGGTACTTTGCAAAACCAAGATGGAGGACTTGAGTGTTGTGCTCTTTGGTGAAGATTCCGAAGAATCCGAAATCTCTAATGAGCTTGTTGAGTCCAATGAGTTATTACTCTTAGGTGCTGTATTTAGCTTTATGCGAGGCAATCTGAATCGTGTACTCGGCTATTTTCAGGCTACAGTTCCGCTGTATAGTTTATGCGAATTTCAAAGCCATTGTTCACTAACTTGAGCCACATTTGAAGAGTTCTGTTGGGAAGTAGTTAACGCAGGACGAATTCCGCTTAGTAATAGAGGTAGAAAGTGTATACCTCCTGACCTTCCCAAAGGATCAACCCTGACTTTTGAGTTTAGTCGTTTGACCAAGTTTGATTCTTTTAGGTTGAACAGAGACCAAGTTATAGACCTTGAAACTTAGCTCAAAATCCACACAAACGTCTCTAATTTTGTGCTTTCATGTAATATAGATAACAGAAGACAGAGTGGCGTTGTAAGAGTCAGTCCAGGAAGCTACGACAGGCCATAGAAGAAGGCACAACAAAATATGAAAGATGGATCCATGTATGTCTTCCATCAGTCGATGAACATATGGTTCACCCAAATGGAGACGAAAGCGTCTTAAACTTTTATCTGTTCATGGGTTTTGGTTATAATTTGCATGTGGGCAGTGTTTTTACTTGTAGCACATCAATATGTTTTTTCATCCAAAAATATTTTGCAAATATTGTTTCTTTTTATTCATAATTCTTTTGTAGGGCGGCGGTCTCCATCAGCGAATCAACGGAAGGCTGGTCACTAAAATGCAAGAGCTAGTTTCTGCAGGTGCAAGATCTGAGAAAGAGATTGGCACTTTAAGGAAAGCGGGAACCTCTGAAAACCAACCGACAGTTTTATGCCTCCAAAGCGACTATCTGCAGCCATATTTACAAGTCAGTTGTCAAGGAAAGGTTTTCAAAAATTGACCAGGAAGATTTCTTAAGGAAAGTAGAGCTTTGGAAAGAGACCTCACCCAATGACCCATACGCAACCTACACCAGTGAAGAAGAAAGCACGCGACCTAATGAGGACAGTGACGGAGAGTCTGACAATGAGGATGATGGAATAATTAAGACATCAACAAAGGGGCTCTTGTTTGTCTATCAGTCAAAAGATCAGAGACGACTTTCAGAGCGATACGGAAACGAAATTTGTATGCTGGATGCAACTTACAAGACCACAAGATACAGCTTCCCTCTTTACTTTGTTGTTGTCAAAAGTAACGTCGACTATCAGATCGTATGTTCTTTTGTTGTTCAAAGTGAGACGACTGACGCTATCTTTGAGGCGTTGTCCAGTCTGAAGTGGTGGAACCGAAAATGGAACCCCTCCCGTTTCATGGTTGACTATTCAGAGAAAGAAATGTCAGCAATTGGAAAGTTATTCCCAGGTAGTTCAATACGTAATTGGTTGAAAGAGTGCGATATAAATATATGGTACTTAATAACAGTGATGTTGATGTTGCAGGCAGCTGAAACAATAGTGACGAAAAGTAGCCTATAATCCCTGTGATTTCCTACTGAATAACTGGTCCGGGAGGAAGGGGTCTCAAAGGATGCTGTTAGCTTGAAGAAGTCAACACATACTGCGCCGTACAACAGGTTAATTTAGAGAGTTCTTTTGGCGAAGTTTTCTGACAATAATCTCTATATGACTTGTTTTTACAGAGTTTCAGATTTTCATCTGTGATTTCCACCGTGAACAGGCATGGGAAAGATGGCCTGATAAATCAAGCAATGGCATGGCTACAAAAAAACAAAATGTGCTTGTCAAGCTACGAAAAATAGCCAGAGCTAGAACAGAAGAGGAATATGGTGAGAAATCTCAAAGACCTGGCTCCCACAACACAAGGTAACGAGGATCAGACCTCAAATATGCACAGTGCGTTTTTTTCCCCAAACATATCTCATTGAAATAGGTTTCTCGACATTTCTCATTATTCTTACAGAAATGGGTATGGGCTTTCTGAAAACACCGCTTCCTCGCAACAATAAACACAAACAACAGTGTGGAGAGACAAAACAAGGCCTTCAAGTACGACTACTTGGAGGGACACAAGCATTTGACCTTGAGTTGTATGTTATCTGTACTCCTCGAAGAATTCCCTCCTGACAAATATCAGGTATGGTGCAGTAAAAGAGAGACATACGACATCTATGGGGGGCGTGTGGGGGAGGGAAGGTCGTGAGTTGGGGGAGGAGGTCAAGGAAGAGGAGTTGCAGTGAAAGAGTAACCCAACTGCTCCTCCACATAACTGACCAAATAACCAAATATATATCTATACTTTTTGCCGAGAGATATGCAACATAAATGACGCAGAAAAACCTCTTATGGGGTCGACCGCATAAAATGTAACGTCCAATGAGACTGCTCACCTCTAGCGTTAAATTAATGGGTGAGGCTTGGCGGAAGGTCAGATGTTAACATTGGCGCTCGATGCAACTGGCTCCGGCAACAACAAACCAATGTGGCTCCTCATTTTTTTTCGTTAATAATAATGATAATAATGATAAAATAATAATAATAATAATAATGAAAAGATTCCCCCGCAAGAACCTCCACTCCATGCTAGATCCAGGTGAATACCGAGAATACGAATATGGCCTAATGAGTTAGGCAAAAACGAAAATCTTGTCAAATATTTACATCATAAAAAAACCCCAGTGGTTTTATTATACGTGTCGTGCACTATTCCTAAGTTATGAAATACCTTAAAGAAAAAAATTAAAGAAATACTGCTCAACATACATTTAGGCATAGTACTAGTGGGGACTACTTTCAATTCTAACACAACCATATTCCTGTGCCATTTCCTTACTGTCATTTCCTTACCATGATGGTTTCTGTTTTTGATGGGGAATGGGTAACAAAGGTACCGTTACCATTATCCCACTTGTTTGCAGTAGTTTCGGAACGGATTTAATCTTGATAATTGATTTCTTTTGAATTTATCACTCTAAGTTTAGTTAACTGCAGAAACTTTTCGCAGTAGATACACGAAGTCCTCTCTCAGTTTGTGGGCGACTTGGTGAGTACGCATTTTTTGGCTCGATCAGCGAGTTACATTTTTCCCCTTCTAATGCTATGTTCAAGGAATTGAAGTGTCTTTTAAGGTGGATAAGATGTTGGGTCACTCTAGGAAAAAGTTTATTTTAGAAGAAATACTGGCACGTTTAAAGAAAGTAGGTGAATCAAGCTGCAGATTGCACGTGTTTACATCTTCATGACAGGCCGTAAATGCGTTTTTGATGCACCTTAAGGATACATATTTAATGTAGGAACAAGAAATGATAAAAGAAAGCATTCCAGCCGAACATTTTAGCAAAGTACAACAGCACCTCACTGTTATGATGCCATCTTGTACAAAATTTAGGCTTTTCATTTCAACACAAGGCAGAGTATAAGAGACTTGATTTTCACGCATACTCCTCCAAGTTTTCAAAATTTGACAGAGTCGCCGAAAACCACTGAAAATTAATCCTTGCTGTTCTAAGGACTCATTGTACTTACTTGTTTATAACTGACAGGTGCAAATTTCTTAAACCGTTTGAACCATCTCGATACAACGACAGCCTGGCCCCGAAAGAGAAATACTCGCTCAGCGAAACAAAACAGACAAACCGCCCAACTGTTTACTGTTTAATTGCAAGCGGACAAAAAGAGAAATCAAATGGCTCCTATAAGCCAGCATGGGAATGCAGTAAAAAGCGGCCAGCCTACTTACAATTACAAACAATGTAATTTTCACTGTTTGGAACGTCCAAAGCATTCATTTGCTTTGGCAGATTTTTTCGCTTCGAGCGCTGTTTGAAAAAGAGCGTGTGGAACGTTTAAAACTCCACAACGTTTCAGTAATTCAGTGAGTGTGGTTCGTTCGTTTCGGATATTTTTGGAATGTAATATAAGCCTCATATTTGATTTCTTTGTCAGGAAACGTCACTGGCTCCGAAAGAGAAGCATGACGCTTGCATTACAGCCCCATTTAAAATTTGCTTTCTGGGCCCGGTTGTTCAAAACCGCAATTAGCGCTAATCGAGGATTAAATTGCTAAATCTAAGATTAAAATTTATTCTGCGATTAGATGGCATTGCTCAAAGCCCGATCAGCACCTATCTGACTCTAATCGGTGGGTTAAATTTAATCCAACTCCGGAGTACGATTATCTCACTAATCGGCCGACTTGTTGTTTCACCTCCCCCGCGTGCAACAAAGACAGCCATGAAGTTATCGACGTCACGCAAGTATACTCGCTTATAGCGAGCAAGAGCTTCGGGCTCGCTATAGATTTGGCAGAGCCTCGATTAATTACATTACAAATCTCTTAGAGGTGGATTTACGAAGGAAAACGAAATGTGGTCACACTTTGAAACCAATCGATCAAGTGTTGATAGCACTACGATTTTACGCGAGCGGGAACTTTCTGCAAGTCATCGGTGATACTGTTGGTGTGGACAAGTCCACCATTTCACGGGCAGTCCACGACGTGTCTCAATTGTTATCCTCAAAGCAAAACGAGTTTATAAAGTGGCCAACAACTGCAGCCACTATCAACGAAAACAAGAACGGGAATTACCGAAGAAAACGGTTCCCGGGGATAATCAGTTGCATCGACGGGATGCAGATCCGCATAATCGCACCAAGCAAGGATGAAAGCGACTTTGTTTACCGGAAGGGCTTTCATTCCATCAATGTGCAAGGAGTTTGCGATCATAAAGGTGAGTTTGCGGTGGCGTGACTCATGTAATCAACATTTTGTGTTGACTGAATGGAAACGCGAGGAAAAATTTCTTGCGAGTCAATTTCGCAGATTGCCAATTTTTAGCATTTTGCATGGAAACGTTTTTGGCAATTTACACGAATTTCAGACAAGTTCCTGTTCAGTATGCCACGTACAGTAAGTTTACTTGTATATAACATCGCAACACGGTGATGTAGACGTGTAAATGTTTTGTTTATTATCTCCGGGACAAAAAATGCAGCCAAATTAACTCTTACCTCGGCGGTCCGCATTTGTAATATAGTTTGTTTGTTCTTTTCGTTGTGATGTGTAGTATAGTGACCGATAGTCTGGGTGAGTGTTTTGTCTTGTTTGCACTGGGCATTATCACACAAAAATTTTATGCCATACAGTATTCTGTACGAAAGTAAAAGGATGGACACAATATTACTGTGTCACAGATTTAATTGTAGAGGAAAGGAGGAGGGGGTTTGGAAATTTTTTATGTGCAGTATTTTGTCTGTCTTTTGGTTGCACAAATGACAAAAGGGAAAACAACACTATTGGAATTGGAATACTTATTATTGTTATTTTTTTTCAGGTATGTTTACAAATATTGTTGCCTGCTGGCCTGGAAGCACACATGATAGCCATGTCTTCCGCACTCAAAATCAAATATATAACTTTACAGTGTTCATTAAAATACTGCTATGTTCAGTTTGAGATGTTTTCCTTATCTGAATCATCCAATTTTTTGCTGAGGAAACAAATTTCCATTCGAAGCTTCAATTTCTTTAATTCAAGCATTTCCTGTTGCAGCTTAAGTGCCTTGTGCTGCTCTTCGAGCACATCAGCTTGACAAATTCTTCGCTTTTTCGGTGGTGGCAGTGGGAAACAATCTTCCTCAACTTGCAGAATCACTGCATTATCAGCAAGACCGAGTTTCATCACATCTTCGGATGAAACTGTTGGAAAAGCGTGTCAGTCTAGATCTTCTGCTGTATCTGGCTCAGCTGGTTCTGCTGTAGTCAACAAAATGAAAAATTGTGTATACAGGTATTCAACATCAGAAATTTGAACTCTGTTTATAAACAAACCCTATAACTCTAACATGATGTTCAATAACAACATATTATTACCCGTATTAGTACTGATATAAATGTAAACTTGATTTTGAAAGAGCCAGCGACTTGGGAGAAACACTGACCACAAGAAATAAATTATAGAGCAAATTGGGCCACGAAAACTTTGAACCAATATTTTCAGTTGGACTTGTTGTAAAAAATAAAAAAGAGCAAATCCACAACAAGCCTAAATTGTCATTGTTATTGTTTCTAAGAACAGTGGGAAGGTAACGAACTAAATTATCTTGGAATAAATGAGCACTCGCAAATTTCTGGAGCTCTCAGTGGTACAACAAAAATTTTACCTGGGTTTGTCTCGAAGCCTGAAAGGCCGGTGAATGATGCAGTTTCAATAATCTTGGCTGTCGCAGCTGATGGCTTTTTGGGGGCCGGACTTCGCCCGGTCTTCCTTTGTTCTTCGCTAAAGTCAGAAAATTCATTCTTTGCTGTGGACGTCATGTTTTTCCACTTGTCTCTAACTTCTTGTACAGTCCGGTAGGCCACCCCGACAGCGTTTACTGCCTCTGTTATCTCCAGGCACGCAGCATTTTTCTTTGCGTTTGTAACACTATTGTAAAATTTGGACCTTATCAGGTCCAACTTTTCCTCCACTTTTTCTGTCAACACAATAATTTCGGAGTTGGACCAATTCGTTTTGCGTGGCCGCCTTTGTTTTTCTTGTTGCACGGTTGCAACATTGGATGTCATGTTTGGAAACCATCACAGTGCTAACTCAAGGAAAATTGCATTATGGGATACTTGTCGCCGATTAGCGAAGTTAATCGGTGATTAACTAATCGGCTCTCTAATAGGGCTTTGAACAACGCTCTTCGATCCGCGGATTAGCTAACCCAGTGTTAGTGATTTTAATCTGGAAATAGCCTTAATCGGAGATTACTTTAATCGCGGTTTTGAACAACCGGGCCCTGGAATGATCCACGACAAAATTACCAAAAGCACGTTTCTCCTTCTCTGTGTATCTCAGTCTTTTGTAGTATATTGATGAAATAATAGTAAACGTTGCCTGTTTTTAGCTCGCGCAGGCGACCGCGAACAAAACACACAAAAACAACTTCAAGTCGTTGTGAACAGACTGAGTGAAAACAATAATATCCAAACGCAAGTCCAACTATAGAACTCCAAGTACAAGGGTCTGCTTCCCATGGCCCGTGAGAAAGGGTTAACATTAAACAGTGGTTCTGTGCAGCTTATCAAAGCTCCAATTAACCTGCTATCAGGTGCCGTTATTGATCCATTTTTACGGCACCGAGATAGTTAGCTTTTAAATTCCCATAACAGGTAAAGTTCTTTATTGATCATTTGTATACTATGTTGCTGTGAGATACACATTTACATTGAAAGTTTTGTTGCAAACAGATTCCACACCCGAAGAATGCTGAAGATCGAAATATTTTATTAAACCCGAAACTGTAGAGAATACGTACTAGATTGAGGGAAAATGAATGCTGGTCAATAATAAGACCCATATTAAAAGTTTTTACCAGGAAAACAAGGTCAACTATGTTGAAAGTCAAAGGAAAGAAAATCACTTACAACAAACTTGTGCTGCTCATCCAGCAATTTTATTATATCTTCTAATCTGGGATTTATTAGTAGGAACCACAAAAAATAGCCCCATTTTTTTCAAAGTCACCAAACAAACAAGCAAACAAGTGGCAATTATTACTGACATTTCATGCAAAAATTCACTCCACCAAACGAAATGTTCCACGAAATTTCGTTCTCCCAAACGAAATGGTGCGCGAAATTTCGCTCTCTTAAACGAAATTTTGTGCAAAATTTCGCTCTCTTAAACGAAATTTTGTGCAAAATTTCACTGTCTGTGGAACAAAATGCCATGCGAAACTTCGCACGTCTGCACGAAATTTCGATTATATGGGAACAATAAGTGCAGTACTTTTGCAGAGTACTGTACAAGGATATTTTTACCAATGTCATCTTTGTTACAGCGTAGTACAGGGAAAGAGTGAACATCTCAAAAATGAACACGGAAAAAGCCCAGCTGATTAGAGAGTCGTCTATTTTGCAGTGTAGACATTGCTTCCGGAACTGTCATCGAAAACGCACAAAAAAAGGTGTCAGAGTCAAAAGGCAGTGAAGTCACCAAGCCATCAAGGTCAACCGTAACAAACACCAGAAAGAGGAAGAAGCCTATGGAGTTCAATCCCCGCCAAATATCAACGTTGGCACACAACATCGAACTTTAAGATTCAACGTTGAACTTTAGAACTCAACATCCAACTTAAGCACTCAACATCCCACCTTGTACCTGTAATTTCAACTTTTTCTAGTCCTTATTGAAATCAATGTTTATGAAATGAACTTTCAATTATAAAGCACGATGTCAAATATTGACGTTCATTCTTTTTCATGTTTGAATTAAGTATGAACATTTCAACGCGACGTCAAAACGCGACAACGAATATTCAAGTTTATTTCGATTTTTAAAAATCAACACAGTAATAAAATGGTTGAAATCTTTTCACTTGACGCTGTGGTGAAATGTTGACTCCGTTTTGTGAACGGCGTGCTATCCCCACCAGAAAGTATCAAATGTGTCAAGGTTGCATAACATCCTAAAGGACTGGATCGAGTCTACCCTTGTGGCTATTGCTTTCCCACCACGACACATCAAATGTCAGAGGTGGTCGAAAGTTTGCGGCATTTCTCAAACGATATCGGCATGAATGGTGAACTAAATGCTGTAAAGGATGCTCTGCGTCGAGTCACTGACCGACTGGACGAGATGAGTCCCACATCTTGAGCGGGTCAAGGTAAATGTTGCAGTTTAGTGTTCCCATTAAAAAAGAGCCGCTGATTTTTTTTTCTCCCCTTACCAATTAAGCTTACATGTGGGAAAAGAAAACCACGCTTAATGTTTTCAAAAACGATTGACCTAAACTGAGATCGCATGAGTAATAAATGTAAAAAAACCTCATAAGAAAATTTAATATGTATATTGTTTTGTAGACTGTAAACAATCCCTCTATTTTTGACATTTAAATGGTCGCGCCATCACTTTCGATCGTGGAGCCGCCATCTTGGCTTATTGGGCGAGCGAAATCTGGGGAGAGCACGAAACTCCCAGGGTCTTGAGAAAGAAACCTACTTATCTTTTTGTTTTGTAAAAAATGGCAAAAATTTTCTTAGGTTCAGCTTAGGTGATCACCATATCCAGTGATTGCCAAGGAAACCACCAGGTATGCTGGTGGCTGAGACTTTTAAGCATACGTCAATATTGTATTTAAAGTGTGCACACTTCCAAGATAATTTTTTTTCTTTTACAAAAATAATAATTCAACTCACAGTAATAATACTGGAAGTTAAATTTAGTATTAATAAATAATATCAATAATTTTACAATTATTGCTAGATTTATTTACTAAGTTTAGGTATCATTTTGCTTCAGTTTTCGATTCCCACTTGATTAAACACAGTACCAGGATCCTTTTCATCATTGGCTGTAACAGTGGGACCTGTACCGTCCACAAGCCAGGCTAGCCGACAAATGCCAGGGGTCTCTGGTCTTAATCCAGCCTCAACAGCCGTTTCCTCATCTTCAGCAACCCAGGAACATAGGAAGTCGTTCGCTCCTTGAAAGAAGTCCTTTGTAAGGGAAAGCAACCCAGGACGTGGAAAGGGTAAGTGGATTCCCAGTTGCACGCTTAAGTTTTTTTGCCTTTCTCGAGTTGCCAGTACAAAACCACCTACTGGCATCAGAGAGAGAACTATATTGTTACATGCTGGCCTGGGTGATGCCACCAGGTTGGAATACCATCAGGAAATTGTGTCCAAGTTTCCAAAACTACTTGAAACAGGGTATGAATTGTTGCTCTACCAGCGAGGCGAGGATGCGGGGTTTCACAACATCCCTTCCCCTCACACTCCACAACACATAAGGGATGCTGCTGGAAATTCCAAGATATATATGCCGCCTCTACAAAAAGATCTTGATGAAAGTGTTGTCGGAGAGGCTGCTGTTTTATCTGAGGTAGTTACCTGAATATCAGTCATGACCAAAAATTGGAATGTAAAACTGCAATAATTTTTCTTTTTTCTCATATAATATTACTAATGAAATATTCGGTTTGACTTAAGCTTCATATTATCGTCAGAGTTAAATTTGAATAAATGAAATTAATATTTAACTTCTCACCCTCCTAGGTTGAAGATGCTCCTATGGTAAATTGCTTACAATGTGGGATTGGTGTTCTGATGGCAAGTTTAAGCCACCATATAGCAGATGTCCACGAGTGTGATGTTCCTCAGGCAAAGGTAAAGAGATTCTCTGTTCCAGTGATGTCAAACAAATGTCTTCTACAATGTTTTGAGATTCATGCAAGATCTATAGGAAATTCCACTGATTTATGTGCTGATAGAGACAAAGAACAATAGACGATCTAGTCTCTGTGCTTGAGGAGACTGCCATTCCTTTGCCTTTGTCAAGGTAAAATTAAACATTTAAAAGATTTTAAAATACAGCCATGTAAATAGGGGCACAGGCAGCAGACGCCCTACTTGGTAAACATATACAAGGAAAAAAAATTTATCATAATCAGTTAATCAGCATGTGGCATGGAATCTTTTTGATGTCACAGCTTTTTTCAATAACGAGAATTATAACAAATGCATGCTAGAAATTTGTGTATTAGGATTTTCATAAAAAAAATGGCTCTTTATCTTTTTCCTTTGAGGTCTTGTGACCTTTCATTCATTCTAAGGGACTAGCACTAGTTGCACATGTGAATGTCAATTTAGTGAAGCCTTGTATTCACTTTCATACATGTAGTTCCCTAAGAAAGACTGTAGTGAAGGTCAACCTCCCCCACCGTCCCGTAAGTATTTGCCACAGTAAATCTGATCTGACTTGCCATTAAACATTTCAGGTACACAGGAGGATAATGAGGATGACAGTAATCTCGTATCAGTGCTTGAACCCAGAGATGAAGAAGTGCAGCCAGTAGATGCCATGGATGCCCTAAAGCGCTTCCGGGATGCAAATAAGGAGACGAACAAACCACAGCAGCTCTTCTCCGTCAGTAGGATGGAAGGCATTGAGGAACTTAAACGAGATGTTTTGGTGGCTTACAAATCAAAAGCAAATCTGAAAGCTCGACCAAGGGTGAGATTTGAGGAAGAGGAAGGTGCCAGAAGTGGACCTGTGCGAGAATTCCTCCTCACCGCAATGAAAATTGCAGAAGAAGGAATTAGCAACACCTGCAAGCCCGTCATTTTTTTCGAAGGCGAGAGAGACCACAGATTGACTTTACACAACCAATCGCTGAGACTTACAGGGGCATTCAAATCAGTTGGTCGCATCATAGGGCATCGTGCTCTCCACGAGGGCCCAGCGTTGCATGGTATTTTGCCAGCTGTGAAATATTATTTATCACACCCCTCTGTTGATTTATTCGAAGAACCACTGCCTGTATCAGTGGAAGATATTCCAGACATTGATCTCAGGCAGTTGAGAAGTCAGGTAAGTATGACAGTAACATCACAGTAAAAAGTCGAGACAGCAGAAAGCAAATCGTGATTTTTAAGAAGTTGGCAACATCGAAACATGTCTTTAACATTAAAAGATGTCGTAATCTTCTTAAACATCAGAGTAACATTTTCTACCCACACCTCCCTCCCTCCCTCCTCCTAAAGGTCTAAATTGTGATAACTGTACACAGATGCTCTAAGTAGGGGACTGACAAGAGAGAACTGCAAGGCTTGAGGGGGGGGGGGGGTCCTTCCAATAGATACCCTTTGTCATTTTTGGCCAACGCACAAACCACTCCATCCCACCTCTTATAAAGTGCTTGAGCCATTTGTGGGTGTATAAACCACCTCTTTTTTTCCTTTCAGATTGATGCGCTGGGGAAAGATGGCCATCCAACTATTGAGCTAAGGCAAAACATTGAGCCATATTTAAGTGAAGCTGGCCTTGATATCGATAAGCTGATTGAGGAACCGGGACAACTAACCCAAGGACTCATGCTCTTCAATGTCATCCTTAAACGTAAGCTTGAGCTGGATGACATTGCCAAAGGTAGGGCAATAACATAACCTCAAAAAATGATTACTACTAACAATGGGCAACTAGACTTCTCAACAGAGCTTTTTGTTTTTCCTCATTAGGAATGGAGGAGGTTGGTCTACACACTGCCCTGGCTAAGTGGCCCTGTCTTCTGGATAACATCTTTCCAGAAGAAAAAGAACGTACTATACTAGGGGACGAATTCAAAGGAAAGCTTACTTTTGAGGAAAAAGAGGCTAACCATAACAATTCAAAGGCTGCAGACTTCTTTACAGAATACATCACCCTAATTGAATTAAGAAAAGAGAGTACGTTGAGGTCGATGGTGAAGGTTTAAAAAAAATCACACATTCCATTTTGACAAGCACTATCTCCCCAGTTTGAGAACTCGCTGTTTGTGTAACAACAATGACAATTTTTAATTTTAAAACTTAGTAACGACCAAGAAACGACCCTTCTCATACCAGTGGCTTGGAGAATTGAAAATAAAGTACTACATTGATTTTTTTTTTGTCGACGGTGAAGGTGTAAAAAAAAATCACACAATCCATTTTGACAACCACTATCTCCCCAGTTTGAGAACTTGCTGTTTGTGTAACAACAATGACAATTTTTAATTTTAAAACTTAATAACGACAAAGAAACGACCCTTCTCATACCAGTGTCTTGGAGCGGGGGAATTGAAAATTAAGTACTACATTGATTTTTTTTTCAGAGGGAGCAGAACTCATCGACCTGTGTAGTTTCTGGACAGGGACTAACATCCTGCCTGCAAGAGATGTTCTGTTAGTCAAATTTGACACCAACATCGACTTTCCAATAGCAGAAACTTGCTTCCGCAGTCTGACTATTACAACGAACTATCAGTGTTTTGAAGAATTTATGAAATACTGTGACATTGGTCTCAAGTATGGTTCCCAAGGGTTTAGCTTCACATAATGTGGAGCTTTTCCATATTTGACATTCTATCACAGCTTCATGAATAACGTTGACCTCTAACTTATTGCACAAATGAGTATAGCATTTACAAAGGGACAAAAGAATATTATTGACAGACAATTCTTTGTCACGATGGCAATGCTAAGAGAAGTGAAACATAGTTAACGTTTTTTATGATAAGTATGGCTTGTCATTCCCGGGCCAATCATATTTACGCTTTTCCATTATGTCAATCAAAAAGACCATGCGGTGTTATCTTCACATCTGTAGTTCACTACAAGTTGTCTGACCTCTCGGAGTGTTGTGAAAAATTCCCGCCCACCCAACCCTATTTAGCTCTCTGAGCATAGTGTTAACATTTATGTGTAGTTTTATCAACTGTTTTGCCACACATAATCACACTGCTATGCAGTAGTTCTAGTTATCCAGCTTAGTAATGTTGGACTTGAGCAGCATATTTGCTCATTGAGACATAATTGTTACTGTTGATGTCACGCAAAGTGCTGTTTGGGACACATGGACCATGCTTTCTCATTGAGCTTTATTGACAAATTTATAACATTAACTTATATAGCTGGTATCCACTACCTCAAGTATTGTATCTTTCCTTCTGGTCACAACAGATTATGACCACTGATTTGTTAGCTTACTAGGCTTAGACCTTTCTGACTGTTTGATTTCTTAGAATAAATAAACTATGGGAGGGGATGAATTGCTCCATATAGGTCGCCCCTTTGCTCCATAGACTCACATGGCCAGCTATTTTGGCAGAAAGCCCCCCCCCCCCAGATAGCCTTGTTACCAAGGAACCAAACCTCTGTTGTTTGCTGTTCTGATTCTTCCCAGGGGGGCCTGGGAATTAGCACCCCAGAGAGAGGATTAGGACCTCTTGGTAGCCTGGGGGCTAGGACCCCAGAGAGAGGATTAGGACCTCTCTGCAGCCTGGTTGTTGTTGCTTCATAATGTTCTCATTGTTCTCTCTCGTTGCCAACCACCTGACCTGTGTCATCCTGTAAGATCCCTACTGGCAACTCGAGCACTTCATCCCCTACCCCTTTTCTCCCATTTAAAGTTGTTGTGTCTTCTTTGATCTCATGGGTTGGGAGCATTAACGGGAAATTTCATGCCAATTTTATAAGAACAAACCACACTGAATGTAAAATGGAGCTTTTGTTATTAACTAAAGGCAATTAGTCATGTTAACTGTGGCATTTTTGTAGGATTGGAATAAATAAACTGAGTTAAATATCTATTTTCAGCTGAACATGGATTGGGGGGAAATGCATAATCTGCCAGAAAACGAAACACGAGAGTCTTCAATGTCCTGGGAATTCAACCTGAAAAGACCCAGGCATAGGGTACAGTACTTTCATCAAGGCTGTGAAGGAATTCAAGGAAATTGAGATAACTGTAGTTCAATTTCTTGATGAAACTAGACATCACATCGAAAATGTTCTTCTTGAAAACAAAGCTTCTTGGCACAAGTCCTGCAGAGAAAATTATAATAGTACTAAATTAGAGTGTGCAAAGAAAACAAGCTGACGTAGAAGAAGAAGAAGAAAAAGAATATGACACAGATGGTAGTGAAACGGCCCAGTCTAGTCCTATAAAATCCAGGCGTAGTCTTACTCCTTTTGATCCCAAAATCTTGCAGTGCTTCTTTTGCGAGAAAAATGATTTCGAGAGCAAACCTATGTCTTGCTTCTACCCTGGAATTGGGGAAGAAAGTCAGAGAATGTGCCATTCTTTTGAATGACAGTAAACTCATTGCTAAACTTTCAACTGGTGACCTCATAGCAATCGAGGCAAAGTATCATGCAGCTTGTTTAGTTAAACTGTATAATAGGATGAGGCCATTACAGAAACAATGCTCCGATGCTACTGCCAGCTCATCAGTTGACCTTGAATATTAGCATTTGCAGAACTTATGGGTTACATTGAGGAATGCCTGGAACAGGAAGCGCCAGGAGTGCTGACACTCTCTGAGTTAGTGAAATTTTATCAATGTAAACTCAAGGAGGTAGGAGCTGAGAGTGGAAAAACCAATTCTATGCATCTAAAGAAAAGAGTATTAGAGGTAGTCCCAGACCTTATGGCTCACCCAGAATGTAGAGAAGTCATACTATCTTCAAGACATGACATAGGAGGGATATTGACAGAAGTGAAAAGAAGAGATTCCAATGCATGGTGTCTCGCAAGAGCAGCTCATATAGTGAGGAAGGACATCCTAAAAGTAGATAACTCTTTCAATGGAAAATTTTCCCAGAATGCCAGAAGAATTCAATTCCTGCCTCACTGCTCTCGTTAGTTGGTATGCTTATCAAGGGTCCCACCACCAACATTGATCCCTCAAATAATCAGGCGTGTATGTCAGTCTCACAACTTATTGTGTTTAACAGTGTAGCAAGACCTCGTCATCACCCAGAAGCAACTGGTAGTACCCATCATATACGGTCAAGAGAGTGTGCAAATGCCAGTTATCGCCCTAGACCAACCTTTATATGCCTTGGCAAAGCAGATCCAGTGGACGCTTCCTCAATTTGATGAAGACAAGTTCTTGGCCATGATGGGAGGACTCCATATTGAGATGGCTTCATTGAAAATGCTAGGAAAGTGGCTTACTGGTTGCGGATGGTCAGAGATCATGTATAGTGCGGGGGTCGCAACTCAAGGGATTGCAGAATCGTTTCTAACCACAATTCATGTGACACGCACACGATGCACACATCAAGCGACAGCGGCAAGTCTTCGCATTCTGAAGAAGAAAGCGGACAGTGCATACAAGGACAAACTTGAGGAGACTGAGCGGAGCCTAACATTTGAAGACTGGCAAAACACAATGGAAAAGAAGTCACCACATTTTCTGTTCTGGGGACTGGTCTTACATTTAGAGCTCACCTGTCTACGCTTTGTGAGGGCCTTCAGAGAAGCCAACTTTGCACTCTATGTTGATGCGCTCCGACAGATACTACCTAGGCTGTTTGTGATGGACCACACAAACTATGCTAGGTGGCTGGCTGTGCATTATCGGGATATGCAGGTTCTCTCCTCTAAGCACCCAGATGAGTACAAGCATTTCAGCAATGGTACATTTGTCATACACAAGACCAACAGAGCCTTCTCCTCCATAGCGTTAGATCATGCCCACGAGCAGGTGAATGCCTTAGTAAAAGGCCAAGGTGGAGGAGTTGGTCTCACTGAAAATCCTGCAGCCCTAAGAAGATGGATGGTAGCAGGCCCCTAGCTGTTGCGAATAGTAGAAGAATTTGAGGGAAGCTTTACGGTATCCGAGGAACAAGGTCACCATGAACAGAAATCAGGTGTGCAATCTACGTTTTTAAAAGATGTGGTCAACACTGTGTCTTGCTTTGAGGAACTTGGTAACCCCTTTACTGAAGAGAGCGAGAACCTAATGGCGATTCACACCAAAGATATACTGGACGATAGTGTTGTCGCAACAGTAAATAATGAACACAGGATTGGTGAGGAACAATTCTGTTTATTTGTCAAAGAAAGATACATTGACCGTAATAAACCAGTTACAAATCCACTTGAGAAGAACAATCTCCCTACATTTAGTACTCCAACTAAGAAGGCTGTATCAAAAGACCAGGCAAAAGTCAAACTGTTGAAAGAGGACTGTTCCTTATTTGGATGGCAGTACATTGCTTGTCAAACCTGTGACGGAAACCTGGATGAGTTTTTTCCGTATGAAAATCAACCTTGGCCACCATCCCTTTCAGACCAAGGACAGCTGCGAGAAGGACAAAAAGCCGACTTGCTTAAGTGCCTGCCACAAGCAACCTCGCCAGTATCGACACCTCCAGTACAGGCCATAATTCTTGATGGAGCGGTTATTGTTCAAATGCTGGAGCCAAAAACATCGAACACCTTCTACAAATACTTCAGTATAGTATTTGCTCTATATGTCCTCAACCAACTGGAGAATGCCAAGCGTGTCGACCTTGTGTGGGATGTCTATCTAGATGATCCATTAAAGAAATCACTGTAAGAGAAGCGAGGTGCCGGACAACGTCACAAAGTAATGGGATCTACAAGAATTTCAAACGACTTGAAAGGTTTCCTGAGAGTCGATGGCAACAAGGAAGAGCTATTCAAGCTGCTTGCAGACAAGGTATGTATAGATTTAGGATGTTTGCCTGCTTTGTCAATACTTATCATAGAAATAGATCAACAGGATGTGTTCACTATAATACATTAGTGAATCCATTAATGAAATTATCTATGACATAACCTATTTCAGGTCATTTCATTGGCACCTCCTGAAGGCAAAGAGGTTTACTCGACTCACAGTAGCAGCGTGGTAACTTCCAGCAACAGATCTGAAATGAGCAACCTTGCGCCGTGCACCCACGAAGAAGCTGACACTCGTCTGAATGATTAACGCTCTTGATACGTCATTAAGAGGTCATTGGCGCATCAAGATCAGAACCAACGACACAGATGTGATTGTTCTCGCCCTTTCCGTTGTCGGCACAATCCCCATTGATGAATTTTGGATAACATATGGTTCAGGGAAGAATGTGCAACACATGCCTGCACATGTCGTCGCTTCATCCTTACAGTACCGACCAGAATCTCTCACACGAAGCGGTCATGCATATAGATATAATCGCTACCAATGTGCCTGCATTTGAATTACAATCAGGAATTTTGGAGCCAGGTCTTAGCGATCACAAATTAGTCTACATGATTCTAAATAGAAAGGCGATGAAGCCGACAATCATTTTCACAAAGGCAAAGTGTTTTAAAAGCTACAATGAAGAGGTTTTTAACAAAGATCTGGAGTGCGTTCCTGTCAATGTTGCCTACATTTTTGACGATGTCAATGACATTTGCTGGGCATGGGAAAAAATGTATACTAATGTCCTGAATCGAAATTTCTAACTCCTGAGATAAAGAAAGCTATGTGGAAAAGGAATGCTCTTAAATGCAAATTTAATAAGACAGGATTGGCGACCAATTGGGAGGCTTACAGGTCTCAAAGGAATCGTGTTGTTGCTTTGCAACGTAAATCCATCATACGTCATTTTGATCAGTTATGCAGTTTAAACGCGGGAAACCCAAGGGAGTTCTGGAAGTCTTTGTGGCTGCTAATGCATACTAGAAAGCGTGTGCTGGACGAATTTATTGTTCTCAATGAAAAGGAAAAGTCATCAAGGGGCAAAGCCAAGTGGCAGAAAGTTTTAATGAGTATTTTACAAATATCACAAAAGATTTGATTGTCCACAAGCACACTGCTTCCCGAGACCAGGCACATATAAACAGAATTCCTACAATGAGTCAGCAACCAACGAACTCTTTTGGTTTGCGGTTGACTAACCATCATATTTTGAAAGCGGTATCTGACAATATGAAACCTAATAAAGCACAGGGATATGATCTTATTCCTCCATGGGCTGTTAAAGCTTCATCCGGTTCCATAGCAAACCTTTCAGCGCACTGCATCACAAAAAGGAAAGTGTCCTAGACAAAAAGAATTTTAGACCAGTCACTGTACTACCTGCTTTTGCCAGGGTGTTTCAAAAAATCATTCACATGCAGATGATTTGAATCGATTTTTCATGATTACATGTTTGCATATAGAAAATTTCATGGTTGCCCGGCAGCACTTTTAACTTTAACAGAAGACTGGAGAGCAGAGCTTGACAAGCATAAGGTCATCGGAGTGGTAGCAATCGATCTTAGCAAGGCTTTTGACTGCCTTCCACACGAGCTGCTTCTTAAGAAGTTAAAGTTTTATGGTGTGAGTGGCAATTCAGTTGTACTCTTACGAAGTTACTTGTCATGCCGATATCAATGAGTTAAGTTGGACTATACACTGTACCTTCTCCACCTGGATGGGTTTATCAGCAGGAGTGCCACAGGGGTCCTTACTTGGACCACTATTGTTTAATATTTTCATGAATGATCTTACATTTGCTATTAGAGATTGTAGGCTGATAAGCTACGCAGATGACACTAGACTCTATCTGTTGCATCAGGATCCCCAAGCCATGGAAGACAGTATAAATCTAGACCTGACAAACACCATACAGTGGTTTCAACAAAATGGCATGATAGCAAATCCAGCTAACGATTTTGATATAAAATGCGAAGAAACACCCATACCTGTTTCCAGCGAGATACAGCTACTAAGCGTAACATTAGATAATAAGTTGAAATTCGATTCTCATATTGCATCTATCTGCCGAAAGGTAGGAGGACAAGTTAATGCCTTAAATAGGATTAAGAATGTTCTGCCTTGCAAAACCAAGGAAGCACTATATCGTGCTTTTATTTCACCGCATTTTGATTATTGTAGGCAGATATGGCACCACTGTGGAGCCAGGAACACCAAGAATTTGGAGAGAGTAAACAAATGTGCACTTAGATTTGTATATAAGGACAAAAAAAGCTCTTATGATAGATTGCTAAATTGGATTGGTTTGCACAGCACACTAGAGGGACATCGTATCCAGGATGTGTTAATCACAATAAATAGAGAAGGTACCGACCCTCATTGTAAACCTACTCAAGGTAAGGGACACAAAATGTAACTTAAGGAGCACGAATATGCTCTCATTACCCAAAGTAAGAAGCCCCAAGCATGGTCTTAGGTCTTTTCGGTACTTTGCTGTAAAGACATGGAATGCGCTGCCGGATTCAATTCGCGCCAAATATCCATATGTATGTGTTCGTCATGTAGTTTCTAAAATTATTATTGTAGTTACGTAATTTTTGTAATTTGTAATTATACATGAATAATTAGATTCTTAAATTTTTAGATTGTTAGCTTAATTTTATCTTTTCATTCACAGTTGATGGGAGACAGATTCAAGCAACGACTTCCAGCAAGCTTCTCGGCCTTATCATTAACAACACACTAACATGGAACGATCAAGTTGATAGTTTAATTAAGAAGGCAGCTTGGAAAATTTATTTCCTTGTGCAACTTAAACGGGCACGTGTTCCAGCCGAAGATCTTGTGTCGCTTACTACTGCGCATGTATTAGATCTTCCCTTGTCCAGTTTTTCATTATTCTCTACCTCAGTATTTACAGTCGGAATTAGAAAGTGTTCAGAAAAGAGATCTGGTGTGTATTTTTCCTAGAATGCCGTACAGGAAAGCCTTAGAGCGCACTTGTTTGACCTCTATCAGGGAACACCACTAAGACATTACAAAGTCGTTTATTTAGATCAATCAGCAAGAATCAGAACAGTAAATTATATCACCTAATTCCAGAAGCCTACAGCCCTCATTATAATTTACGCGCCAAAGAACGTATAATGTACCGGCAGCCAAGACAAGCGTTTCGCTAATTCGTTTTTCATGAAGTGTGCGGCTGAAGCCAACTCAAGTTTGAGATGAATGAGAACTTTTTAATAGAACTTTAAGCCATTATATTTATATTTGTATGGTTTGTAGCGTGTAAATAATTACGCAATTCAGTATTTTACTGCAATGTGATTTAATAATAAACCAGTCTTTCTTTCTTCTTCTTTTCTTCTTCTGTAATTTATCTGTGTATTTGTACGCTTCCTGTAAAGTAGCTTTTAGCTAAGTGAAGTGCCACGTAAAATAAAGTTCTGTCTGTCTGTCTATAAATAAATGTAAACAGACTTTTAGTTCTCAAATCAATTGATGCAAGAAAGAAAAATCCAAGTAATAAACTGAAAATGGTCAGCGGTCGGCGGCCAAGATGGCGGTGTTTTCGGTGATGCTGGGAAAACGTTGAATTTTTGGCCTTTATAGCTTGAATTTTGTGTCTAAATATTGTTTTTGTGTATATTTTCCGTATTTGGGATGACTTCCATCACGAAGGAGCAATTAGAGTCCATTCTGGAGAAGAAATTGGAGCAAAAACTCGCCCCTATCAAGAAGTCCTTTGAAGAACTTCATAAGCTCGTAGTCTTCACTAGTGGCCAGTATGACGCCTTGTTATCTAAGGTAACATCTTGTGAAAAGGAAAATTCCGCGCTTAAAGATGAAAATAAGATTCTCAAGAGTGCTCTTGGTAGTTTGGAAACTTCGCTCAAATCTCTACTCAAGGCAAATAATGAGCAAGAACAATATTCACGAAGAGAATGTGTCGAAATTCGAGGGGTCCCTGAGCGCGCTGGGGAATCAACCAACCACCTTGTCAAAGAGGTTGGAAGAGCTTTGGGTGTTGAAGTTACTGACAACGATATCTCTGTAAGTCACCGTCTCCCCCCGTCAAAAGCTCACAAGACCAAGAAACCTGTGGGTCCGCCTCCTATCATTGCTAAATTTGTGAGACGCGACATGAAAGAGGCCTTCTATCGAGCCAGGATGAAGCTTAAAGGCAAAACTACAAATGATCTTGGGCTGTCGGAAGCGAATAACATATACATCTCTGAAAGCCTTACTGCTTCTAATCGTCAGCTTTTTAATGAAGCTCTCAAAGTCAAGAAAGACCTCCATTACAAGTTTATCTGGTCATCAAATGGCCGAGTATTTATGAGGGCAACTGAAGATTCTCCACCTATTCTAATTAGCTGTTCTGATGATCTTGTGAAAAAAGTAAAGAGCCAGCATGGTAGCCATGGTTAACAATGACTAAAATTCACAAGATTTCCAGACGAATTTCTCTTGGAAAGGGCAGGGTGCAGCGTTTATAGAGGTCAGAGTGTAACTGATACAGTATACAAAGACACTATTGCCTATTGGAAGGAATACCTGTATGTGTAAATGAGGCAACAGAATGGGAGATCACAATGTAACTGTGAGTACTTGTAACTGCCCTAAATGCCCTGATGGCATTTTAAGTTCCTCTGACAAAGACAGACTTTGTGAGTACACAGCCCTACCATCTCTAAATGTTAGCTATGTAGACAATGTATGCCATTTAACTAATTTAGATGCTGACCTGAATATGCCAGTCGATAGCAATTTCAGTTATTATTCTTTTCATGACTTTCACAGCAATGTTGATATCTCTGAGTGCCTTTCATCTAAACAAGCATTTTCGTTACTTCACTCCAATATCAGAAGTTTATCAGGCAATTTTGAGGCCTTCACAACCATGCTTACTGAGTTGTATTTTCCCTTTTCAGTCATTGGTCTGAGTGAAACCAAAATTAAATTTGGGGAACAGCCCTTAATCAATATTGACCTGCCCGGATACACTTTTGTCTCTCAAAACACACTCTCAAATGCTGGAGGTGTGGGGTTCTATGTTAGAAATGATTTAACTTTCACTGTCCTAGCTGAGCTTTCATGTACAACTGCTGATTATGAAGCTCTTTGGATTGAAATACAAAATAGTCATAGCCACAATGTTATTTGTGGTGTCATTTATAGACACCCTAATGATAATTTAGGTAGCTTTTTGGACTATTTAAATTCTACTGCAGAGTGCATCAACCGAGGGAGTAAATATTGTACAGTTCTAGGTGATTTTAATGTTGATCTTTTGAAAATTGAAAAGCATCAGCCAACTGATGATTTTTTAAACACAATGAGTTCTTTTTGCTTCCAACCTCAGATCTTACAACCAACTAGAATTACAGATCATTCAGCTACACTTATTGATAATATATTCTTCAATTCACTGGAGCATTTCACAATCAGCGGTAATGTAATCTATGACATTTCTGATCATTTACCGAATTTTCTTATTTTTGATAAATTTTCATCTTTATCAAATAATGTTAAGTTATATAAAAGAGATTATTCGCATTTCAATCAACAACATTTATTAAGCGAACTTCAAGTGATTGATTGGCATAGTGTATTTCTGGATCAAGATGCTTCGAATATGTTTAGCACTTTCTATGATATGATTTCTGCCATAATTGATAAGCATATTCCTCTTAAGCTACTTTCCAAAAAAGAACGCAGGTTCCTTTCTAAACCTTGGATTTCTACGGGGCTGAGAAAATCCATATATATCAAGAACAAATTGTATAAAAAATTCCTCAAATCAAAATCTATTTACACTCATGCCAAATTTAAGCTATATAGAAATAAGTTAAATCATTTATTGAAAATATCCAAAAGGAAGTATTATAATAATTATTTTTTTGAAAACATTAGCAATGGTAAAAAAGTATGGAAAGGAGTTAAACAAATTGTTAATTTTAAACCACAGACTAGCACAAAACAAATTAAATTAAGATTAGATGATTGTGAAATTACTGATTCAGTTGAGGTTGCAAATGCCTTTAACTCATATTTTTCAAATATAGGTAATGACTTAGCCAAAACAATTCCCTCAGTAGAAAAAGACCCTAAAGATTACTTACACAATTGTATCCAACCTAGTTTCTTTATCTTTGCCACAACTTCTAGTGAAATTGAAGAGGAAATTTCTAAACTAAAATCAGGTAAATCAACAGGTCCTTTCAGTATATCAGTAGACATCCTCAAACTTTTGAAGACAGTCCTATCAAAACCACTTGAGATAATTTTTAATACTTCTTTTTCATCTGGTATTGTGCCTACTGATATAAAACTAGCTAATATTATCCCAGTTTTTAAGAAAGGCTCCCAAACTTGTTTGTCTAATTACCGTCCGATCTCATTACTTTCTGTTTTTCACAAATTGCTAGAAAAGCTTATGTATAATAGATTGATTAATTTTTTGGAAAACCATCACATTTTATTCGATAAGCAATTTGGATTTAGATCTAAACATAACACTGATCATGCTATATTATCTATAGTGGATAAAATCCAAAATTCAATTGAGGGCCGAGAATATTCATGTGGAGTTTTCCTTGATTTTAGTAAGGCCTTTGATACAGTGAATCATAAAATATTGTTAATGAAACTTGAACACTATGGCATTAGGGGAATTGCAAATGAATGGTTCAGATCATATCTAGATAACAGACAGCAGATTGTCGCTGTAAATGGTGTATCATCGGCAAAGTGTGGCACATTATGTGGAATCCCACAGGGATCTGTTCTTGGCCCTTTATTGTTTCTGTTATACATCAATGATTTTCATAATTCTTCAAAACTGTTTGAATTCCACCTATTTGCAGATGATGCGAACCTCTTTTATGAACATAAAAGTCTTCAGCAACTTCAAGAGAACATTAATTATGAGCTAATAAATATTCATACTTGGCTTTGTGCCAACAAACTTTCTTTAAATATTGAAAAATCAAACTTCATACTTTTTCATCCACCTCAAAAGAAGTTGCAGGACTCTTCTTTTAATCTTAAACTATGCAATAAGCAACTGAAGAGAGAATATTGCATTAAATATCTTGGTATTTTGATTGACTCTCATCTAAACTGGAAAAAACAAGTTGAATTTATAGGTAAAAAAATTAGGAGAAGTATTGGCATCTTATGCAAACTAAGACATTATGTCGATTTGAATATTTTGGTGAAACTCTATTATGCTTTAATTTATCCTTTTTTGACCTATGGAATTCTAATTTGGGGAAATACTTATGACACTACTCTCAAACCTATATTTATATTACAAAAGAAAGCGGTACGCATCATCACATTCTCTAAACTAGATAGTTATTCTAGTCCATTATTTAAATCTCTTGGACTAATTAAGTTTTTTGATATTGCTTTATTTCAAATTGCGTTTTTTATGTACAGATTTCATAATAATCTGCTGCCTGCTGCATTTCATTATTTTTTTACTAAGGTAACAAGTGTTCATAGCTATAATACTAGATTTGCAGCAAAACACTCTTACTATCTTCCCTACGCTAGAACCAATTATGGCAAATTTAATATCCGTTTTCAAGGTCCATCTGTCTGGAATGCTATTGATGATAATATAAAAGTATCATCCTCTATATCAATCTTCAAAAAACGATTAAAGGAACAATATCTCGAAAGATACTAGGGGTTAGTTGCTGTACTTCTTGACTTCTTCTTGACTGTTTTTTTTTTTCTTTTTTTCTCTCTTGTAGTTTGCTCCCGATTTCACATATTTATAATTAATATATTATATCCCTTATACGTTCTGTGTTCTGTGTTGTCTTGTGTTTCTTTATTGTGTGTGCCGACCTAAACTAGTAGTTAACATATATATAAACTGGCTCCCTATCATTATTAACCTTTCAGTTATTCTAGGCAGCCAGTGCTCTCCTATTTTATTTTTGTAATTGACAAATGTATTTATACGTAACTTTTCAAAGTGAGAGAATAAAGTTGTTGTTGTTGTTGTTGTAAACCAGGTAATTTCACTGCATAATTCATTCCAGAATTAATTTTAGATAGCCACAAACAGCAATATCTACAATCGGCGACATAATTAGTTGACACATTGTGTTTCTATAGTAGTTCTAGTGCACCAAATGACACCACTCTTTCTATCGCGCAATCAACTGTGAAAAACACCCCGCTCCCCCATCCAATGTTGCCTGTTTGTACCTCGAGATCATAGCAATTGCCGCACAACATTGTTTGGGGGGAAGGGGGGCTGAAAGGACAAGCGAGGGGGGCGAAGAGTGGTCACAGTGACGAAATAGGGGGTTAAAAAGGTAAATGTGTCAACAATTTTGGCGCCGATTGTCTGAAGTACAATAGTTTAAATGGCTTTAAAAAAAAAGCTTCATCAGGAGTCTTTTATCTTACCATTAAATCTACAGTATGGGTACTTTCGATTTATTCCGGTGCATGGTAGGCAGTAATTAGGACACGCTGATGACAGGTGATTATGTAATTTTGTGGTGACGTGATAAAGGCTTTGAGAAAGTGGAAAAAATTGTGCAATATGGTTTTCCAAGGGAAAATCCTAGAAGAAACTCGAGTATTTGTCCACATTGCACAAACGTATAGAGGGATGAGGCAAAGTGACATTATGGAGAGGTGTGGTGTTTCTCGATCCACTGTTTATAGGATTTTGCTAGGACTAAAGACAAAGCAAAGTAGTTGCGCGCCAAATAGAAAGAAATTAGCAGGACGACGACAAAAGTTGAGCGCTCGTCAAGAACATCTCCTTTTAAGGCACATCACCACTTTACGTGAGGAAGACGGGAATTTCACTGTAAAAAGGTTAATGGAAAGAGCGGGTTTGAAGATGAGAGAAGTTTCCTGTCGCACTGTGCAACGCTTCCTTCATTCGAATGACTATCGTTACTTTAATAGTAGAAAGAAGGGTGTGTTACTAAAAATAGACTTCAAAAGACGTGTACAATTTGGTATTTCTTCTTCATATTTATATTAGAACATGAATTTCAAATGCACAGCATGTTAACGTGATGTCTTTGCAATAAACAAGGCATTAAAAGAATCGAAAACAAGTGTATACTATGAGATTGAACGATTAACCACAGGAATAAACAATACACACTCCTTGGCTTTTTTACGCTTATGGTTAATCGTGGTTAATCGTGGTTAATCGTCGTAAATCTTTCCCATTTAAAGATAATTGTCTCCCTTTAGTCCCGAAATGAAAGTGGCAAAGCATTTGCCACAAGGACGTAGTTACTTTTGCTTTTCTCGCGGGATTTGTGCGTGGAAACGAAATATTTTCCTCTGGACATT
This sequence comes from Galaxea fascicularis, assembly GCA_948470475.1. Classification (NCBI taxonomy): domain Eukaryota; kingdom Metazoa; phylum Cnidaria; class Anthozoa; order Scleractinia; family Euphylliidae; genus Galaxea; species Galaxea fascicularis. The sequence continues at coordinate 16,266,887 of OX419341.1, read as the reverse complement.
CATCATCTCCGTTTGTTTTTCGTCCCGCCAGCATCCCGTTCTTAACAAATACAATAGGATTCTTTGCTGTGGCAAAAATCGGGGTATCTCTAGTAAAAGCGATGTATTTAGAGTAATGGGATTTAGGGGCTGGTAGGTGCACAAGCTGGCCCTCGAAAAGAAGTAAAAAATCATGCCATTGTATAACAGACGCTGTCCATCTGAAGTTATTCTTTCTAGGCAACAACACCGCTGAACAACTTTTGCTGGTGTGTTATAGAGTGAAAACAACACCGCCTGTACAAAAGACTCTAGCTTCATCCGCCTGCATTACAGTGCGCGAGTGCATGTCCTCGTCTTGGCTTTGTAATGTTTCATCGTTCCTTTCTTCTGAGGAAAATTCATCTGAATCAGAAGCTTCAGTGAGCATTTTCATGTTTTAAGTTCTTTGCTTGCACGAGAACACCGACAAATTATGCAAACAGGCAGCTAAAAGATAACGCATTCCTTCATGGCGGCAGAAGACATGTGGCTGGCTCATGTTCTTATGCATATTGTTTATCCCTCCATTTTCAAATAGTACTAAAATAATTCCTCTCCAAATATATTTAGAAATATATTTGAGCCAATTATATCATATAAATTTTCGATATACTCCGAAGGATAAAGTCCGAAAGGTTTGTTGTTTTTTTCCAAGCAAGAATAGCAAAAGCGCATCAAATCAGTCTCAGACAATCGGCGACATAATTAGTTGACACATTGTGTTTCTATAGTAGTTCTAGTGCACCAAATGACACCACTCTTTCTATCGCGCAATCAACTGTGAAAAACACCCCGCTCCCCCATCCAATGTTGCCTGTTTGTACCTCGAGATCATAGCAATTGCCGCACAACATTGTTTGGGGGAAGGGGGGCGAAGAGGGGTCACAGTGATGAAATAGGGGGTTAAAAAGGTAAATGTGTCAACAATTTTGGCGCCGATTGTAGCATTAGATCATCTCAGCATGACTGCAAGTTGGCATAATATATGATCAGTATATGATAATAACAAATTAAAGATTTCAAAAAACAAAGGGGCATCATGGGAAACAATTACCCTTCCATCTGGTATTTATGACTATGATGACATAAATCAGTATATTCACAATAAAATTGGAAAATTGTCTGGTGGAGATACTTACAGAATCAATATATTGTTTGACCTGAGAACCTACAAGGTTTTTTGTAATGCTGGATCAAAATTACAGAATTGATTTAAGAAATAGTGGAACCTTAGGAGATTTACTGGGTTTCAATAAAACAAAGATATTAACATCCAGTGCTAATGGCAAAAATTTTCCAAATATAAGTAACAGTGAGACTGATATAGATGAAATGAATCATATGAAGATTGATCCTTGCAGTTGTGAATGCAATTATATGCAATTGCGTGAGGAAGCCTGAAAAAATTCAGGACTTCAACTGCTACAAAGTCTCCTGACTGGAACTGTGAGCCACTGTCGGACTCTTCTCGGCTGCTGTTGGTCCTCCATGGCTGACTCAACCATTTTACAAGTCAAAGCAATGGCTGCTGCCTTCTTCTGGTTGGCAGTTCTGCGGTCGTAAGTCATCTGATCCCGCTCTCCGGAGTGCCGGGACGCCTGAGGGCAACCTCAAGCAAATCTGTTAATGAGTCATCACACTTGCTGGAAACACAACAAACAGAGAACCGAGCTAGCTTTGTGCAGTCAGGTATGCTAGCTTGCCTTTTCTAATATTAACCATTTAAACCTGGAGATCAATTTTGCACATTTCCTATAGAAGTAGCAGGGATGAATTGATAAATTGTCAAGGAAATTCGTCCGGTGTGATCCTGTCCTTAATTCTCGCAACCACTCTGTTTTACAAAGCTTTGATATTACAAGGAGAAATTGGATGCTGATCACTTTTTTTAAGCTTATGATTCACAACAAGGGACGTTTGTGTCAAAATACACACCACACGGTTTCATTTAGGATGAACTAAAGAGAGATTGTTTGTTCTGCTAGTTATACTGTCAATTTGCAGTTACCTATCTATGTGAATAAGCCCAAGACACAAAGGCAGCCCTCAGGACATTCACGGTCACACCACAACCAGCCAGCTTCACAAATATGGCCCTTACATGTTTCGAGAAGGAACTAATTGTAAACGGCTGCCCCTTAGCATTCTGCAAGAACAGAAGAAGGTAAGTGGCCATGACAAAACAAAGCATGCCTAAATATTAATGTACAGTTTCAGCAAATATAAAATTCTTGCATTCAAACTGGTGTGGAACGAGAATGACAATTTTTAACATTTGGTCTTCCACTGAGTTGTACACACTTCTACACACTTCTGCTCAAAAAACTGAACTTAACGAATCAAAGATGCCTCCAATAAGAAAAAATAACAAAAAATAATAATGTATTGTTTTCACATTTGTTTTCTTACTTAAAGCCTGCAATGATAATCATAATAATAATAACAACAACAACATTAAAATAAATAATGAAACAAGAAAATTTCTTGAACTCACCAAAGAGAAAATCCATTTGATAGTCAGGATTGCAGAGCTGCTGCCTCAATTGTTTGATGTACAGTACAGCCCAAAAATAATGCACGCGCAAGAACTTCTTTTTGCGTCCGCAAGCCGGCTACTTCTTGCGGCTTCTTGCGGGCGGATCCTGCAAGCCGCAAGAACTTCTTTGCGGTTAGAAGTTAAAACCGCAAGAACTTCTTTGTGGTAGAATTTTCGAAACGCAAGAACTTCTTGCGGTGGGATTTTCAAACCCCAAGAACTTCTTTGTATTATTTAACATCGTAGCACGGGATTGGAGAAGTAAGCATAACAAGATGCTATTAAAATAATTATACATGCGACAGCGCACGGCACGGTTGAATTAAAATTTTTCCCGCACTTACCTTGTTGACTTACGACTGTCTTGATTGAACTACCTGTACGTTCATTTAAAATTGTGAGATTTCTGCTTGTAATTTCGGAAGTTTTCAAACAGATTCGAGGAGAATCACTTGGTAACTTGCTAAATCTAAATTATTTCTAAAGAAGAGGCTCGAAGAACACACAAAAATCTCTGATTACAAAGTCACGCCGAACCCACCCGTTACCCAAAATCTCTTCAAAAACCCTGACTTCGAAGCGATATATCACTTTCACGTTGATAGCTACCACACATCGGCGAACGACAGATTCATTCCTTAACAAACCAAGCTTCATCATGTATACCGGTATGTTTTGCATTTCAAACAGCTGCTTGAGTTTACGAAAGGTTCTGAGGTTCGTATGCGCAAGTACGCGTAATACGCAAGCGTGTTCGATAATATTTTTACATTATCAGCAAGCATAAGTCTAGTTCTGGTCTCGGCTCTTCAAAAGTAAAGATGATATTACATCTCTTGCCCCTGCAGTTTCTTATCTAATGGATAAATTTACAAGCAAACGCTGAGCATTTCGACCACCAACCCGGCATTACAAACAGATCTTGACGGTTTGACCTGCAGTAACTTCTTGCCCGTTCTTGCGGCTTGTGGTAAGATTCATAGGTTCTTGCGGCTTCTTGTGGTTAGAGTTTCAACTTCTTGCGTTTCGGAAGTTCTTGCGGGCAAACCGCAAAAACACGACATTTTTACTTCTTGCGGCGGATTGCGTGTTCTTATGGCACAAGAAGTTCTTGCGGCACTTCTTGCGCGTGCATTATTTTTGGGCTGTACTGTACGTGTTAAACAGGCTGAACAATGATGTTTTCACCTGCAGAGAGAAGGCACATGAGTATCAGTTTGGTACAAGTAAAAAGGCCTTTGCTATGTCATTAGAGTCCAAAATTTTTTCCCACTTTTTTGCAGTTGTCCTCTGTCTGGATGCCTTTAAAACAGAGTGACCCAGCTTGGTACAACTAAAAGGGCCTTTGTTGTGTTATCAAAAGGAAATATTTCATAATTGCTATCTTAGAGTGTTTTTTCTTCTGATTTTTATTTTTTTTCAGAACGAAGCATCATTATTGAATGGGGAGGAGTAAATGACTGTTGACGCCTCTTACCTTGAGTTGCACCTGCTTGTGCCCACTGAACAAGCAAGTCTTGTACAACTGAATATGAATGGTGACAGAGTCATCTGGCTCTACCAAGGCGATGTTTCTGTCCTGATATTGGCTGGCACAAAGTGGACTTGGAGGTTGATTGGCTTACTTGTCCTCTAGCGTCTGCATTTCCAGTCTTTGACTGGGCAGGATGTAGGTGAAGAGGGAGCGCAACAACAGATCTGTCACCTTGCAAGTTTTCTCCCTGTCCCCCCTGGCCACCACGAAGCGATCCCTTTGGAGCCTGCAGGCATCCAAAACCTTGTCCCTGGAAGTCAGTCAGTCAGTCAGTCAGTAAATATAAGCTAAACTTGAAAGGGATAACCTGTTTTATGTCCTTTTCTCTTGTTAATTGAATCATGAACAGTTATTATTATTATGAGTTGGTGAAAAGCCCCTTGTGAGCAGAAATGGTTGAGAAGAGTTGTTTCTTTGAGAGACGAGGGTTGTCCAATATACACTAACTGAGTCGGGTCGACTTTTTGGTGTAGGCAGGTCGTGGTTGGAGTGGCAGTAAAGTAGCAGGAAGTTCCTACATGAAAGAAGGTTGGAGGACCCATTTGTAAAACAGTGATGGGCCCTGGCGACCCATCTAGTTTGTGGTGAGCTGTCATTAGAAAAGTCAACCCGTCTTTTGGAAATATCTGGTGTTGAGAGACTTAGAAAAAATCTTGTATGTGGTTTGGTTTGACCCGTCTTTTGGAAATGTCTAGTGGTGAGAGACTTAGAAGAAATTGCATATGTACAAGTTAACTGGAGGCTGCGCAACCACATAAAATGTTGATGGGTCATGATGACCCGTCTAGTTTGTGACAAGCTGTCATTTGAAAAGTTGACCTGACTTTTGGAAATGTCTGGTGCTGAGGGACTTAGAAAAAATAGCATATGTGGAGTTCACCAGAGGCTGCGAACACATAAAATGTTGACGGGTCATGACAACCCATCATTTGAAAAGTAAACCCGACTTTTGGAGTCTGAAAATTTTCGGTATGCGGAGCCAACAGAGGTTTTTGGAAATGTAATTTCCAATACTGGACTCTATACAGAGGTATGAATTGAAGGGAAGGTGCAAGTAACTTTTTTACTCCTCGGAGTATTGTGATTATTATTTCACATATTTTGAAACTGCTGTTTGTTGATTTTCATCAACATCGGTATTTCTTCATAGTGTTCAGTTTATGTGTTCAATCTATGGTGGTCTCATGTTGTGGTGCACACGAACGGGACCTTCAAAACGACGAGTTAAAAATGATGACCCATCAAAAATTGAATGTATTTTGGCACGATTTGGATTGTTTTGTGCTCAGTAGCGCGCTTTGTTTTGAAATTATAGTATGCTGTTTAAATTGTATTCTGACTTGTAAGGAAAGTCATTGTTACAATATAACACTACGAATTTGTATTTACGTAAAATGTTGTTGTAGGTATTTTAGTCTTTTATGTTTTCAAGTTAAAGTTATAAACCAGTTACCAGGAGATCGTGTTGTAGCATTTGGCTTATTTAGGAGGAAGGAATTTAAAGGTTGCTAATGTGGTATCCGACCAGTGTTACGGAGGTTGGACATGCCCGATGGCAGCCTGAAGTAGGTTCTGTAATATCGATGTTACGGGTGAAGTCAAGAGGCTTAGACAAGAAAATCTAAGGCTGAAGGATCAAATCCAAGTTTTATCCAAAGAGGTTGAGCAAATGAAACTTTTGCTTCAACAGAGTTCCATACAATTAGCGGGTGAACCATCATCAACCGCAAACGTTACTCAGAGTTATGGCGTTCCGTTACGGTCAAAATTATCATAAACGGTGTAAACAATTTAAACGCGCACAAATGCTACAAACCCCTTCGCACTTAATGTCAAAACAGCAAAAAAACAGGTCGAACCGCACACATTTAAATCCAACTCACACAAATATAGGTCGAACCGCACACATTTAAATCCAACTCACACAAATATCAATCGAACCGTACACATTTAAATGCAACTCACACAAATATCAATCGAACCACATACATATAAATGCAACTTACAAATATGAATCGAACCGCGCAAATATCAATCGAACCGTACGGTAGTGGACAAATTTTTAATTTGAAAGCAAGTCAACGGCGATGAGATTGCTGGGCCTGGCATCCCAAGCATCTGGGACAGCATCCGGGAGTTCAATATACTTTACGCGGGAACCTCTGCTTGCTGGCGTGCTTGCGAGTACCCTGTACAATGGCGGAGAGTCAGTCTTCAGATATCGCCAACATAGTAAGGCGACTAGTTGGAGCGATGGAAAATCTGCCACCAAATTCTAGATCTGATGAAGGTGGTTCAAGCACTGGTAGTTTTCGAGCTGGAGCTGGGTGGTCTATCCCTCATACAAACGTCCACCTCGAACTCAGCGATCGATTTCAGCTCCCACGTGCTTCCAGGTCATCTTCTGGGCGAGTTATTCCAAGGGCTCAATCAGGTCGTTTCGTCCCTTATGCAAGGGGAAACACTGGAGGGAAGGCGAAGAGTAAATCGGAGCGCGAGATCGTCATTAAAGACGTTTGCCTGTTACCTAATCCTGGATGGAACAGTGTTCCGAGGCGCAAAGTGAAAGAAACATTGGTTCGTCAAAAACTTTACACTGATGCTTGGAGTATGGACAAATCGTGGTCCGAAGAACAGCTGAAGAGAGAAATTCGAGACTTGTTCGAAGATCTACTTGAAGGGGGAAATGAGTAAGTAGTGATAGAGGCTTGTGCAATTTTTATTTTATTTTATGATTTTTTTTCAATGGTTTGAACTACCCGGGGGGAACTCTTCTATAAAAATGACGGGGGTGCTCGTCGTACCTTTTAGGGGGTAAATGTGATCCCTTAGGGCACTTAAACCAAAAAATTACCACTGCTAGAGTTGTCGCAGTACCTTTTAGGGTATTGAGCCACGAAATGACAGGAACTGTGCCGCTGAATTTTATTTTAAATTTTCATTTATATGAAATATAGTTACAAACATCCAGAAATTTTCAATGTTTTTTTTTTTTTTTTAATTGGATTCCCCATTAAAAGTGGTGGTACCTTTTAGGGAAAGATTTCTGCACAGCCCCGTACATTAATTATGCATACATCACCATCATACTGACCCTGCTCCAAAAACAAAAAAGTTTGAGTCGCAAAATGCACGTATAATTAATGTCTGGGGCTGTGTGGAAATCTTGCCCCTTTTAGGGTTGAAAATTTTGGGTGGCCACGCCCACTATTCATGTGTCATGTTGCTGGTAATCCATGGGGAAGGTGGGGGGCACTCCTTTATACAGGCTCTGTACATGCTGGTCTATTATACTTGAACACTTTGAAATGAATTTGAAAATGACCTCTCTTCCTGGGCCTCTCTAAAGTGTAAGCTGGGCTACATAGTAAAAAATCTGATGAAAATAGAAAGTCAAGGATAGCTGGCATGATATTTATTTTTACAATAGAATTGGAATTGATTCATCAGAAACTGGTCTTGTGAAGGGTAAGGGCTTCAGAGGTCCATTACATACATACCCAATAATTCCTAAAGTTCCTCTCAAGAGTCATTTGAATAACAAATCAAACTTAAGGATGGCTGAAATGCCATTGAACTCAAGCAAACTTGATCATAGTATTCTTAAATACAGTAAAGCCTTCTGAAATAGTAGTGTACCAATGTTGCAGATGCCATTATGAAGAGCTCTAACATGCGTTTGTTTTTGTTCACTTTTATTTATCAGCTTTGAGTTTGTGAAAGCTGTGGGGAATTCAATCACCAAAGTTGCACTTCCTATTGGCCAAGAGGCAACTGCCAGGGTGATGAAACATGTCGCTGGCCATGGGCCCGTTTATGTGCGAGCACTCCAAAAGATTCATTTGTCTGAATTGGAGGTAGCTAGTGGAGTCATTCGATTTTTTTATGGGGTTAGGGGGCTGGGGATGTGAATAATTAACAGATGGTTTAGATGTGACAAAAAATTATTACTGACTTGTAACATACTAATTTTGACCATTATTTTGTGTTCTCCATTTGGAGGGATAAATTCTTCCTGTCTTAACTGCATTGTTTTTCCTTATATTATCTTTCTTTTGTTTACAAAGTTTGGACATTTTGTCTGTTTTAGACTGACTGTGACTCAGAGGAAGAATCTGAGTACCTGGACACCATAACACAAGAAAGGCATGTGAGCCCTGCCTCTGCTGAGAATGTGCAGTCTACCCCGCTACTGGCAAGTAATAGTGCCAATACAAGTGAAGGTAACAACTTTTTCCTGCCCCTACTTAGATTA
>OX419341.1:16236041-16251041 GCA_948470475.1 Galaxea fascicularis | reverse complement strand
AGCATTCAAATTTAAAAGGGTCTTTTGTAGATTATTTATATCTCTTATTTCAGATAAGAACTTTAGACTAGCGTCATTCCTTAGATTGTTAATGTTAGGTTACTCTAGTGATTGAGCCAACATGTCAGCTAATGTTTTATTTTGGTATCATTGCTGCATGAACATGTGTTCAGGGGATAGATGAAATAAATTCGTTCTTTTTTCAAAGGCAAAACCTGTGAGCGAAATGGAAGTTGCCGTTTTAAACATGGATCCCAATTCCACAGATTACACCCGTGCACTACCCTAAAAATAATTCGCAATATTTTTGACGCAAACGTTTCACTTACCTTAATGCATTTCTCTTGTAAATAGCTTGCTGGTGAACGACCTGTCGTGTTTATTTTCCGTTCGCTCCTTGAAAATGTTTGTTGCAGTCGCTAACCATAAAAGCGTCTCCTGCAATGTGCCATTCAGAAATGTATTTGCACTTTGTACCGGCACGGTTGCGAGGAAAACACAATTACCCATTTGGCGCGTGAACAGGTCTGAAAAGGCACATGTATACTATTTCATCTCTCTATGTACACCTGTCAAAACTAAAACCGAGGCAAAAAAGTTTAAACTAAAGGGCACCAAAAATAAGAAACAAAACGGAAAACTATCCTGGCTATAGGGTTGAAGCCAAAAACAATTAGGCGCGCAGTGTTGTATTGGAGACGCCTCGAGATAACTCCCCCACGCGAGAACTCCTTGAAACGGATAACGATATACCCTAATACTTGTTTTGTTTGAACAGTTTTATAGATGGTCAACAATAGAACCTTTAAAGGTAAGTGAATGTACTTTAGCCTTTGATCAGTCCTATTGCGAAGTTCATTGCGAGTAGATCGCGTCCGTTCAGTACGAAGTTTCTCATACGAGTAGTTACGGGCTGTCACGCAACGTGAGGTCGCTACACATTAAATTTGTCAACGGAGTAAGTGGGTGCTTACCATTTGCCAGGAAAATCCGGAAATTTCGGTTTGAAGTCAAGTGGAAAGGTAATTTTCCGGAAAATCTTTTCGAAAATCGTGGACAATCTCCAGAGGTAGTCTTCTTTTTCCGTTCGCGGAATTCCTGAAATTGCCATAATCATTCCCTTTCCAGGTCCTTTTGCGCCAAAACGAGTGAGTGTGCGGGAGGGGTGCCTGGCAGTAAATGGTAATAATTCGAAAAATCGCTGACATTATTCAACGGTCATTCCACCCGGATTTATCAGACATACTGTAAGCACCCACTTTCGTTGATTTGTATTTGTAATACTCATCCCAATTGCTTTCAAAAGGTGACATAAAATGCCGTGATATGGGCACGCAACAACATAATCCTGAATATTATGAAACGAATCATGAATCAATAGGATCAGGTAAGCTCATAACTTGTTGCTTTTTCTGTTTATTGATTTAAGATAATCAGCAGTGATTTAGATTTGAGTAAAAAGTAATAATTTTAAATAACCCCCAAAAATGGAAACTTCTTTAATTTGTAATACAGGGAATTTAATAGTTTTAGTCTTTTTTGAGCTTTTTTTTTATAATGCAAATTCCTTTGACAACAGGGTCGAAATTCGAATTTGGAGACCTGGGTAGCACGTATGCACCCACAACCTACCTGGGGTCCTGATTGACTTTATATTTTAGTTTGTTGTTTTCTTTAAAAATACTCACTTGGTGATACTATCTCACTAATGAAGGAAAAGGTAAGGCTAGCAAGAGGAGTAAGCCCTACTTGGAAATTTAACACTTGTTGTTAGCATATATCATACATGAAGAAAACAATATTGTTGCAGATTTATTAAAATCAATGCAAATACTTTATAGTCGAGCTACTTAAAAATATGCCAGCACATTGATATCGCTTCTAATTTGAGTTACTGGATGCACTATTACAAGAAACCTGTTTCCTATTAGTGATAACTAAATTCATAGTATATTTCCCGCAAAGTGTGGAGAACTGTCAAAAATCCAACTAAGCCATCTCTGTCTCCTGCCTGTCTTGCAGCATCAACCACTTCTTCAAGCTGCTGAAGTTGTTCCTCAGATAGGTGAATGGGTGAAGCTGGAACTGAAACACTGTAATCAGTCTGTACTTCAGGTACTGGACCACTCTCATCGACACCATAATCATCCCAGTTCACCTCAGTGGCATTCTGCACACTTGCTACAGCTGCATAACTTGAATTATTAGGATCAGTCATGCCTTGAATCCACAGTTGTCTCGGAGTGAGATTACCTTCCGTGCTGAGAGAGTGGCAGTTCCATGAGTTACAACGTTCATTAAGTGCTTCATTTATCAGGGGAAGATACACAAAGTACAAGGCAAAGAGATGTACCTCATTTGCCGTGTCAAGGATGAGTGACTCAAGATATGAAAAATGTTTACAAAACGGCAGCAGACAATGCCATTCACTTCACGCCAAAGTCTTTCAATTCTTTGGTTGTGTACAGATGTTCCAGTAATTATGCTGCCACGGTTAAGACCCCTTGTTTGTAACATGTACCGTGCTACCTGTATGTTTTCCATACCCAAGTCAGTACGTACACGGGAAGGGAGGTTATAAAGATTCACAGCCTCTTGAAAGTAGTTCAATACTGTGGATGCCCTATTGTTGGTTGATGCTCTTAGGAACACCACTAGCCTGGAGAAGCCATCTATTCCCCCATGGATAACTATGCGATATGGCTGAATCAACTTATGGTTACCATCGAGATGCCTGGAATGAAAAACAATATACTAAATTAGTAAAGTGTTTAAGAAAAACCTGCTCATTATATTGACTTATTTTCTGAAGTGCAATAGAGATTGCTTGTTACCCAGTACAATCTGTGGTTTAAAATTGAAAACTATAATTCAAAACTTTAATGTAACACACAGATGCTGTAATCTGCATGGAATTTTCTTTATACCAAAAAGAACACACAGACTTTCATTAAACTTTTTTTTAAAAGACCTGGGAGTTACATTTCATTTGTATCAAAGAAGAAAGAAATCAAAATAAGTACTTCTACTCCTTTCAAGAGTAGCCCTTTAAATTAATTTTGAAATGGATGTACAGAGAGAACCCAAAAATGCTGGAAATAATAAGGTAGATTTCAAATTATGTATGAAATGGGGGGTCAAGGATATTTCTGATTGATCCTCCCCCTCCTCATGAATATTGAATGGTCCCTAATGACTGTTTTCAATCATAGTTCTATAATGGAAATGTACACGTATTACATGTATTAAAAGAAAACAATCGTACCATAAGGCGTTTGGACATGGCACTGAGTACCGTCGCCTAATAATACTTCTTGATCCCCTCAGGGTAATCATCACTGGGTCCACTCTTCGCATTGCCCCCAGTATGCTGCGTCGCTGAACTGTAATTCCTCGTTGACCTAGAGCTCCTTGCACCAATCTAAATCCAATTCTTGGGGTCAGGCGCAAAATTTCTCTAACAATTTCGTCAAAGGAGCTATTATCTATGTCAGTAAATGATTCTGCTAAGCTAGTGAGCCCAAATTCGTGCCTCCGCCTCCGCAAAGTTCTTTCAGAGACGCGAAGGTTTCTTGCTATGGTAGCCCAACGAAATCCAGCCCGATTATGAAGTACTTCCAACACATCTTCTGAAATATCAAGCCTCGGGCGGCCTGGAGCACCTGATCTCACAACGCCCACTCTGTCGGTGGAAACTTGTTCTTCCTCTTCTGCGTGCAAAGCGAAATAAGATAATTCCTCGCAACGCTGCCTTTGTTGACTGACAAGATATAAGAGAGTATTGAGGTCAGAAAGCAGTTGTCCCTCAGACGGATAGGAATCGCGTAGTCTTGAAGACAAAACGCTCAGAGTTCTTTCGAAACCATCGAGGCGTCGAGAAAGAAATTCAGCAGAGTCAAACGATAAGTTCGCGTCAAGTGAAAGGACTAATAAGTCTCGCAAAGAACGAAAGAATTCCCCCAATTCGTAGTCGCTGAGTTGGTTTCTCACCGACATCTTCTACCTCCTAACAACCACGTCACCGGCTACAGTGGCGAGAAAGTCCGCTACAGAAAACGATCTCGACGTCCTTTTCCAATGAAGCAATGAAGCACTGGCTCCTTCATGCCAAAACTTCCCGCGCCAAGTCAACCCGGTTCCCAGGGTCTCTCTTCCTCCCGACCCTGGCAACGAGGGCAACGAGGTACGCGCAGAATATATAGAGCTCCCGGATGCTCGACCAATTTCAACCACTGACTTGTTTTCAAAATTTCGATTTATATTTGGCCACGGTTCAATTGATATTTGCGTGGTTAGATTCATTTTTGTGCGATTCCATTCATATTTGTAAGCTGCATTTCTATGTATGCGGTTCGATTGATATTTGTGCAAGTGCATTTAAATGTGTACGGTTCGATTGATATTTGTGTCAGTTGGATTTACATGTGTGCGGTTCGATTGATATTTGTACGGTTTGGATTTAAATGTGTGCGGTTCGATTTATATTTGTACGGTTCGATTGATATTTGTGTGAGTTGGATTTAAATGTGTGCGGTTCGACCTGTTTTTTTGCTGTTTTGACATTAAGTGCAAAGGGGTTTGTAGCATTTGTGCGCGTTCAAATTGTTTACACCGTTTATGATAATTTTGACCGTAACGGAACGCCATACAGAGTCGTGAAGGTGAGAAGAGCTTAAGCTTCCTTAGCAAAAAGCACGATGAATTGATTTTGTTCAAAACAAATGCAATGGTTGAATTAGAACGACTCGGTAAGAAGATTGAAGCTGTTAATGAAAAAGTCAAAAACATCAGTGAAGCAATAGAAAGCACAAAAAATTACAGCTATCAATATAATATAAAACTTGTTGAATTCCCTGAAATCTGTGAACATGAGTCGGCAAATGACACCGCGAAACTATGCCTCGAAATTTTTAAAGCCATCGGTGCAAGTGAATTGACTGGTCAAGATATTGATATCGCTCACCGTGTTTAATCAAGAAGGGATATTGGGCCCAAACCAATTATCTGTAAATTCGTTCGAAGATTGGCGAAGGAAAATGTTATGAACCACCGACGAGAAGTGGAAAGTATTTCTCCCTCTACTCTGGGGTACAGCTCAGAAACTTCTTTGGAGCAAGCCAAGATCTATGATCATTTAACACCGAGATTACAGCACCTCTTATCAGAAGCAAATAAATTCAAGACAGCGCATCAATTTCAGTATTGTTGGGCAAAAAATGGCCAAATTCTTCTTTGCAAGATGCACGAATCTAGAGGTAAACAATGAACTCTCCAAAGTATGCTCGTGGCTAGTTGTCAATAAATTAACCTTGAATATCGAAAAAACTAACTATATCATTTTTCGTCCACGCCAAAAGACTATTCCTCTTCAATCTAATATCAAAATAATTAATAATAATTCAAATATCAGTCAACCGTTAGAAATGAAAGAATATATTAGATATCTTGGTATACTCATTGATTCGAACCTTTAATGGAAATTTCACATAGATTACGTTTGTCAAAAAGTCAGTAAAACAATCGGAATTATCGCCAACCTCAGACATTTAGTTCCCCGTCATGTACTTCTCACTTTAATTTTACCTTATATCAGTTATGGTATCTGTGCATGGAGTCATGCTGCTGAAATGCATCTTCATAAACTACTGGTTCTCCAGAAGAGAGTCCTTAGGCTAATGTTCTTCGCTGAACCAAGAACTCATGCAGTGCCATTGTTTCTAGAAACAAAACAGTTGCCGATATTGTTCTTACTATTTGAGCAAATGAGCCTTTTAATGTACGACGTCCATAATAACCTCACCCCTGATAACATTAAGAATATGTTTACGACATTGTCTTCTGTCCAGTTACCGGACTAGATCTGTTACTAATGAAAATTACTATGTTGAACAAGTTAGAACTGAAAATATGAAGCGAGCCTTCTCTATTTCTGGTGCTTTAATTTGGAACGGCATTCCACTTTCTATCAAAACACTTAAAAAAAATCAATTCAAAAGCGAACTAAAGAGAAAACTCTTTGAAATTCTGGAAAAAGAGGACGACTATACAGGTGTATCAGAGTTTTTGATATTACAGGGAAATTCTCAAAACCGTAACATGGTGTGCTTCTGCATGAAGTACAGTCTGCCTTCCTGTCTCACTCTGGCTATAAACCACACGACAAACTAGACTGCTTCTAGGATTGTTTGTTTAAGATATATATGTATAATTATATAATTTCCTTTTTTTCTCTTGTACCCACCTCGAATAGCCTTCGCTAATTGTGGGCACAAGCTTTGTAAGCTATATTTAAATTGAAATAAACTTGTTGTTGTTGTAATGGTCATTTTGTCGTCAGATACTATCTGATGATTTTGTAATTATAGTTATCTTTGCGGTGTTGGGTAAAGAATTTGTACACCATTTTCGTTATTCTGTAAGCAGCCACATGGTAAATGCAATATTATAGGGCACACTGCGGTTTCACAGTGAGTGTTTTTTAAGATAACACTTTGCTGTGGAATTTAAAGAACTTGAAACAGTCAGTGTTGGTGGACATGTGTTCATTTAAAAAGTTGTAATTGTTTTAGTAAGAAGCAATTTTGAAGTTTAAGGCAGACCTACAGATTGTAAGGCCCCGTTCAGACTAAGTGCCCGTTCCGCGGCACCGTTCCCGGGCACTAAAAAAGGACGCTGTCCAGACACCTCAGTGCCCTGGACAGAGGATGTTCACACTAGTGCAGAAGGCTTAGTGCCCAGTTTATCTTTTTTAGTACTCCGCAATATTGCTGCCATTTTTGTGACTGCATCATAACGAAACACGGGAAAAAACGTGGGAACACATGAAAACGTGTTCAGACAAGTTCCCGTGCCCGGGAACGGTGCCCGAGTATTACCCTTGGAGGGAGTGCCCGTGCCCGGGCACGGTGCTCAGATTTGTGCGCGGGCACCAACAAAAAGCTATGTTCAGACCAGTGCCCGTTCCCGAGAACCGGGCACGGGCACCTAGTCTGAACGGGGCCTAAGTCACAATAATTGGCATTATGGTATTGTGATGAAAACAGTAAATATGATAGAAAAGTGTTGGTCAGCATTACCAAATGTTTTCTCATAATGATTTGGGATTACAAAGCTTGTTTTGAGTTGCATTTATCCTTTAAATAAATGGGTTTGATGAACAGAAATTGAATCTTTAGGGTACGGTCGAACTAGTTGACCTTTTTGTTTGTTAGTTTGGTTCTTGCTTGGGGCTTTGCTAAAATCCTGTATAATACCAGTCATAGTCTAATTTAGTCATATTACAATTAATTTTGACCACAGGCATCAGTTTGACACATCGCAATGGTATGAAAATTGTCCATCCTGTAACCGTTTGAAGTGGTGGATTCGTCCTCAGCAGGGGAATGCTTTCTTTTCTTTGTTGGTGTCGCAGGATTCTGTTTTCTGCTGGTATAATCCTCCATGTGCCTGGGGCTATATGTGTGTAAAGAGTAGAAAGAAACTCCATACATGGTTCTATATAGGTTATTGAAGGGTGTATTAAAGATACGAATTTTCTTGGAAGGGGTAGAATAAGGCATCCATGGACATTAGGAATGGGGGTGCCAAAAAGGTAAGGAGTGTCAAAAGTGTACTGTCCAGAGTTGAGATCCAGAGTGGAAACACGCCTACATAATTGCTATTCACAAGAAAGGAACGAAATCGGATCCTTCAGGCCTGTGTCACTTAACTGGGTTGCATCAAAGGTTCTTGAGCATATTGTACACAGCCACGTTATGAAGCATCTTTCACAATATGGAAAGCTCACTGATTACCAAAATGCCTTTAGGGCAAAACCATAAACAGAAACACAGCTCATATGTATGTTTGGCCATTCGCTTCAAAATTATGACAAGGTGTACACTGTTTTTTCTGCCGTGTATACTTGTCTACATACAGTACGTATGGGCTTTAAGAGTCATTGTCAGTAAAAATCAAAGAAATCGTGGCCATGGTCAAAAAATCGATTTCACTCATACTTTGTCAGTTTGAAGACCTAGGTGAGTAACTGAAGGATTTAAGTGTTGTTTTCTGCTGGCTGAGGCACAAAAGAAGTGGAAAACATTTTTCTCACACACATCTGAAAGTCTGGGTGCTAGTGTGTGGGGGGTATAGGTCACATGGCTGATGAGATTGCTCACTTTTCTTGTTTCGGCATTAAGTGCCTTGTTTTCTTCGCGATTTGTTCGTCATTTAGTCCATTCTGTCATGGGAAAGGATAAGCCAAGGTAGTCTAGAGCTCTTCCACGTTTAGAACCTTATAATAACAATCCGCATGGGTGACAAAAGGATCGTATTTCTGGATCCTCTGGAGATGTGCGTACCGTGCATGACAGTTGTGTGGGTTCTTCTGGTCGAAGGAGCAAGTCCCATGGTTCCCGTTTACTCTCATCGTCGCCTGCACACCCCCCAGAGTGGGCTAAGCAGTTGTTGGAGCAGCACCAAGTGAACACGGCGGAGCTTGCAAGTTCATCTTCAAAAGTGGCCAAGAAACAACGTACGCCAGATCCTGAGTTTCGTTTTGCGGGTAACAAGAAACAACGAGCTCAACAATGAGCTCTCGTCATGGAGAAAATCAACCAGGCCCTCGAATCGGTTGGCCAAGTTAAATGAAGGTAAGGACTTGCTCGTCGAACGTAATAAGCATATTTTGCTGGCGAAAAAATATGGCTGGTATACCGTGGCCTGCTACACAGCGAAGCCTTTGGCCACAGCTTCAGGATGAAAAGAAAAGGTCGGCCACCACCAGACAGAAGGCAAAAGAGGGTGTTCCCCAGCAAGAGTGTTCGTTCCCTTCCTGCAAGGTGCGCGCCACATGTTTTTGCTGTTTTTGACAGGGATATTTTCCCCGGGATTGCTGATCAGCAGTTGCCTCTGGCAGGCACGATGGGAGTGGACAAGCAAGCTCCCAACAGTCTGCCCAGTGATGAACATTCAGAATTGCATTTCGAGGCCAACGACGCAGAGTGCAGGCTTGTGAGTATTGATGACTTGGATAAGGTTGAGCAGAATTCAGTTGTTGTAGTTAAGGCGAGACTATGCGAGAATATTGTATTCTGGCGAAGTATTGTGGCTAGTCAGTGGCTGCTTAATGTGTTGTGAGGGTTACTGTTTGCCATTTGTCGGTTTTCCTGTAAATAAGCTTTTTCCCAATCATAAATCAGCATCATGCCATGCTGAGTTTGTTTCTGTTGAAATGTCCAAGTTGCTTGTATCAGGTGCCATTGTGGAAGTTTTGTCTGCTGATCTGCTTCTCTGCAACCCACTTAGGGTTACCGTGAACACTTCCGGGAAGCCCAGACTTATTCTGGATTTGCATTATGTTAACCACCACCTAAGATCTTGTAAGTTCAAATATGAGGATGTCACTTGCACAGGACCGACAAGAAGAATACCGAAATTATCCTCTCCATAGGAAGCCGCAAGGCAGACCTACATGATGGAGCTGTGAGCATCTACAAGCCGTGTCCAGCTTATGACATCCGCCTGACAGTGGAATGGGTGAGCCGTGATTATAATGTAGTGGCAGATGAATTGTCAAGGATAAAGGATGCGAATGATTACATGCTGGACCATTCCCACTTCATGAACTTAGACAGGCTGTGGGGGCCTCATCTGGTCGATCGCTTTGCCAGCGAGAAAACAAAGCAACTGGATAGGTTTTGCAGTGCGTTCCATAATCCTGGCTGTGAGGCAGAGGATGTGTTTATTGTGTCGTGGGCTGGAGTTAACAACTGGCTGTGCTCTCCGCCTTTTCTGGTGCCTCGTGTGTTGTGGCACATGTCAGTGGGCAAGGAAGATAGTCCCCTTTTGGTCCCAGAGTAGAGGTCAGCACCTTGGTGGCCCCTTTTGGTGACTAGGCGTGGCAGCTGGAGGGAGTTTGTAGTTGACTCCCGACAGATCCAACCTTACGAGGGAACTTTTGTACCAGGGTCAGCAGCCAGTTGCATATTTTCAAGTTGCTTGCTTTGAAGCTGAGGTTCAGTAGCAAAAGTGCTCCTTATTAACACCCCATCAATTGTGTTGCATGCTCGTGATGCAGATGCTAGTGCCGTTTTGGCTAGCCACAAACCGGCTGTGCCTCCTTTCGTCCTGATAATGGCACGTGTTGTGCAGTGCTGATTAGTTGTCTGCCGTTATGGCTTTGCGTTCAGTGAAATTCTGCAGTGCCTGTTATGGGCTCGAGTGAGACATGGATAGATATTGGCTATTATGGCTGCTCTTGCCTGTTATGGGCTTCACGACCCAGCAGGTTATGCAGTGCCTGTTATGGGCAAGAGTCGGTTTTGTCTTGGGTTATCCACCCTCCCCTCCTTTTGTTACCAGAGTTTGGGCCCTGTGTGGATTGAGTTGCCTACCCTTGTCATGTTGTTTCCTGGGCAGGTCCTGACTTGCCATTCATTCACGGAGTTGTGTCATTTTGTTGCAGTTCCCTCTACGTGGTGCCTCTTATCCAGGAGGCAAGATCTATGTCTGCAGTTAACTCAGCAGTCTATGGGGTGAGCTATGTGCACAAGAAGAGTGGCTACCCTGAAGTAAGCGAATACCCAGTTGACCAGGTGTGGTCCTTACTCACCCACCTTGAGGGGGGCACGATCGGCGATCTCCAGTTAGCAGCTCTACTTGTCCTGGGACGACCTACACCACCTATCAGTGGACAGCAGGGTTGCCACTCATTGGGATGGAAAAAATTCCCTGCCTTTTCACTGACCAAAGACTAGTTTCCACTGACCATTGGAGGCAAATCCCCAGGCAATAAAGCCAGCAATGGAGCCAAAGAAATCAATTTCTGTGCGGGATTTTTAGAAACGAAAACACCTTTACTACCAAAGAATCTCTTTCCAAAACCAAATGGCTAGCGAAATATAAAATTCCCTGACTTTTCACTGACTTTCTGGTAGAATTTAGAAATTCCCAGACTTTTCCCTGACCGTGGCAACCCTGGGACAGTCTGAACTCTGGAGTATCACATGTTGCAATCTTCTTGGGGAGGCATAAGAATGACCAGTTTCGTAAGGGCTAGTGGGTGTTTATTGCACGTACCAGTATCCCTCCCTGCCCACTTGCGGTTGTGGAGAAGTTTTTGAGGATCTGTGGACATCGCAAGGGATCTAAGGAATTTCGTTGCGGGCAGAGCACCAAGTGGGGTGTCTGCCTAAGGGATCAGCCATGTCCTAAAGTCGTGCCAAGGAGTTGTTGAGGAAAGAGCTTAGGCGTGAGGGTTTGGACTCGAGCCTTTTTGGTATCCACACCCTACGCTCTGGAGGTGTTTCGGCAGCTGCTGCTTTAAGAGTGCCAAACCAGCTGTTCCAGAGGCACAGAGGATGGCGTAGTGAAAAGGCCAGGAACAAGTATGTTGAGAAGTCTCTTGACTCGCTTATTCTTGTGTCATAGTCTATGTTGCAACAATGAGTTGTTCATCACCTTTGCCAGACCATATTTGTTTTGATCACCGTATGTTAGGAACACTGAACTTGTGCACAAGCACATTTCTCCTTGGACTTATTTAGTTCCCAGCGCTCTTTCTCTTATATGGTTGCATGGTTCGGCTTGGCATGGCTACCAGTTGTGTGTGAGAAGTGTTGTTTTCTGCTGGCTGACGCACGAAAGAAGCGGAAAACGTTTTTCTTACACACATCTGGGAGTCTGGGTACTATTTGGCAGGGGGTATAGGTCACATGGCTTATGAGATTGACTTTTCTTGTTGCCATTCACCATTGCCTGACCTTCTGCCCACCTGCCCTTCTAGTTTTTTTTAGTTTTTTCCTGGAAGTTATTATTTTCCATTTCCTGTTGTTGTGGGGAGATTTATTTGTATTCAGTTCTTTGAGTTACTGCAGTTTTCAAATTTTTTTCCAGACTTGTTTTTTCGTCCTGCTATGAATGTACCTTTTCAGATTTGTTCTGTGATTAATAAAGGTCAGGCTGCATGGTTCAGCTTAGCATGGCTACCAGTTGTGTGTGAGAAGGTTAGTTTTTTTAAATATCCCATACAAAAGAAGAAAGTCAAGAAAACGGTCGAAATTTTCCACTTTTCAGCCTCTCACTACACAGGCGTTTACATAGCTGTGAATTGTTCTTAACCATAATTGAATACACTGATTCTTCCTAAGTCAAAATATAGCAATTGTTTATACATCTGCTTGTTTGTTAGAGAATTGAGCCCTGTTCAAGTAGGCACACTTTTCTCATTTACTCAAAAGTCGAAAATAATCCAAACTCACTGAGGCAAAAAGCTGACCCGTAGTGCCCTTCCAAAAGCTGACCCACAAAGATACAAAGTTCAAATGGGGGGCAGACGAGAATGAAGCATTTAAGAAGCTTAAAGGAAGCATAACAAGTGAAAGCACAATGGCATACTTCAACCCAGCAAGACGAATCGTTGTGAAAGTGGAAGCAAGCTTCCATGAAGGGCTCACAGCTGGATTATTCCAAGATACAGGCAGTGGTCTCCAGCCAGTCCACTTCATTAGTCGTACTATGACCGGCACAGAGAAACGGTATAACCAGACAGAAAAAGACACCCTGTCAGTACATTGGGCAAAGACCAGGTTCAGCATTTACCTCCTTGGAGCACCCAAATTAAACATCATCACAGCCCACAAGCCACTGCTCCCACTGTTTAAAAAGGCAGCCATGCAAATCTCACTAAAAATTGAAAAATGGGTGATGGGAATGCAAGATGTCGACTTCAAGCTAATCTATGAGCCTGGAAAAGACGATGCAGACCCTCTTGACTTCCTGTCAAGACACCCATTGCCAGAGAAAGGAAAGGATGCTGTAGAGAGAGTAATCAAATATGTCTTGAAAGCTGAGCATGCTGTCGTTGTAGATCAGATCAGAGAAGAAACTTGCAAAGATACCCAACTTATAAAAATTTTCCATCAGGATACTTACCGGGGACTGGGAACGTTACAAAAAGGACCCAGACATTGCACCATTCTACAGTGTGCAGAAAAGGTTGTATGCAGTGGATGGCCTACTCTTCCGAATGAATCAGATCATCATCCCCAGAAGCCTACAGAGGCAAGTCATCAAGGCTGCATACCACCTTGGACATCTGGGAATGACCAAAACAAAGCAAATGATAAGAGGAAAGTATTGGTTTCCAACCACGAACACAATGATCGAACAGATCATTGGCCAATGTTATGAATGCCAGGTTACCACAAAGCAACAAAGGCAGGCCTAAGAAACCGTGGGATGTCATAACTGTAGACTTAAGCGGACCATACCCTGATGGCCATTATAATCTAGTAGCCATAGACAAGAGAACAAGATATCCTGAAGTCGTGAAGACTCATTCAACAGCTTTTCAGCCAACCAAGGAAAAGCTCAAAACAGTGTTTGCTACTCATGGCACCCCAAGACAGCTGGAAAGTGACATTGGACCACCGCTTAATTCCAGACAGTTTGCAGAAAATGCTGAAACAGAGGGATTTCACCATCATCAAGTCACCCCAGAACATGCACGTGCTAATGGCAAAGCGGAAAGCTTCATGAAACTGCTTAATAAGACAGAGCAGATCACCCACCTTAAAGGCGGAAATAACAGCATAGCTATTCAAGAAATTCTGACAGGCTACCGCTCAACACCAGTTGGACAGAAAGGATCAACCAGAACTTGCCAACTATCTAGCGAGGGATGTCAAAGAAAGGAAAAGAAAGGAAAAGAAATGATCGTCTAGTTGGAAGAGAACTTGAATGGGAGGACGTCCCTGTTCCACAAGTACGTTGGGTTATGGGACCGTTTCCGTCCTTCACGAGGGAGCAGTTGATGCAGTATGCCTCCCCTAAACTGCCTGGCAGGAAATCAATGCTAGAGAAAGGACAACGGTTTTTCAACAGTCGAAAGGTAATTTTTCTTAGCTTCATTTCTATAAGAAAGCTATAAGAATTATTTTAACTTTTGTAAATTTTAAAAAACAACCACCCGAAGGGCTCTATTTCCTTTGTCGTGCTGAACATGTCTTTCACAATGGTGGAAAAACAAATTTACTATAAAGGTTAGATGTAATCGGCGTTGTAAATCACGTCCCCAAGACACATCTACAAGAACTAACTACATGTACCATTCAATTAATAGAATTTACTGATATCTGAGCTGCCCAACCTTCCTTTATTAATGCATCTTATTTTGTTTTCTTTCAACCTCGAACTGAGGGTTACAATGTGTGTTCTTAGGAAAGCAAATGGCACTTGGGTCTGCACTTGGATACATCAATCTTATTGCTCCATCCAGAGGCCAGCACATGTGTATTTCAATGAAAATGGAATCGCAGCTGGAGGAATATGTACCTGTGTTGTTGGTCGCTTGGGACTTTGTGCCCACGTTATTTGTATTTTGTATCAACTTATTCAATACACAAAGACTGGAAATTTAAAGCTTGAAATTGCTAGCACAACCCAGCCACAACAATGGCATAAAAAGGGGAAGGGTAAGGTCAATAATTACAAACCAGTTAACCAAGTGCAAGTAAAATCAGCAAAAGCCTCAAAGGAGCCCATGGGAATTAAGACTCCACCTGTTAAACGAAACAATAGGGAAAAAGTAGAAGAAATGGCAATGCAATTAAGTAAAGTTGAAGTTGAACAGCACTTTTATTAACACTTGGACAAAACAAAACAATTTGCGAGAAAATCTCTACCCATTATTAGCATATCGCTACATAACACAGTCTGTGGAGGGTGACCATGATTACTGCCGCCCATCCTCCACCAAAAATGATGACATGGGTACCACCAGAACCATGAACTGGCCAGAACCATCTGTTATAGAGCCAAGTGAATCATGTACAAGTAAAATTCTTTACTATCCTGTACAGCAAAGATCTCTTGAATGGTTTCACATCAGGAAGAATAGAATTACTGCCTCGGTGGTTGCGGATCTTCTTTGCATTGGTGGGTCAAGCAAATTTGAAGAAGCGTGGGCTGTTCTTTTGGGTAAACAAGAGGAAAAAAAGAAAAACTTTATGAACTTTC
>OX419341.1:16218541-16231041 GCA_948470475.1 Galaxea fascicularis | reverse complement strand
TGCTTAGAGCGGGAGACGCCATCTTAAAATGAGGATTAAATCTGTTGTGTTATCAAAACGTGTCTTTGATTGATACACCTACGCTACAGTAACATTCGTTTGTTTTCCTTTTTGTTGATACTGGTGTTCCAAACAGCAAGAATTCTTACGTCAGACAAACGTTTCGAGCTCTTTCGACCTCAAATCCAGTGGAGTGAGCAAATGCATGCCATGTCCCATTTCACGTCATCAGTTTTAAAAAAGGCATCGTATTGCTCAATCAACTGCTTAGGCACTCTGTAATAACTCAGACCGGGGATCTTGGACGTGTAGTTGCTGGTACATCTGGCAACAAAACAGTTCCAGTGTTGTGGCATGTTCCTGCTCTCCCACAAAGTCATCAAAATTTATAACGAACACAAAAATACACTACGTACTTGATCACTAAGGGACCAGGGGAGCATTTGATTAATATCGCTTCAATGCATTTGCAGTTACTTAAATACGACAACTGTTCTTTTCCCCACAATTTCGTCTGCCATCTTGGAATGCCGTCTATGTCACGCGATTCTGAAAGCCGGTGATAAAGCCCATCAGACAAGGGAGGGCAGTGAGAATGCTCGTGACACAGCCATCAATGAGAGGGATGAGAGATACGAAGAGAAGCTCAAACAGAATACTGAGAACAGGAACACTAAGGCACGCAACTTCATTGTAGGAGATCATGTATTGTTGAAGCAAAAAAAGAGGAACAAATGGTCCACAGCATATGAACCAGCTTTCTACACCGTAATCCAAACTGACAGATCAAGCATTGCACTACCTTTGCTGAAGTTCATGTAATTTTTTGCAGGACAAACCCACAATGAACTTGGAAGGTGTGAAATTGCATTTTTGGCCTTTTTGAATCAGCACGCCAGTGACAAAGAAAACATTCCACTGAATGTATTCTTTACACAGCAAAAGGATAATGAAAGTAACGAGGAAGAATTTTTTAATGAGGTTGGTATATCGAAGGAGAGATTTCAGTTCAATTTTTTTTTCAGATAGTGATCAAACGTAGTAGCACAAGAAACTCACAACTCTGTTTGGCCTCGGAAATTTACAAAGAATTAGCACTGCCTCGTTGCATTGCCACATGGTGACCAGACAGAGTCATAAGTGGCTATGAGTTGGATTTCATCTTCAGCCAAGGTTTAAGAAATCACCAAGATTTACATGGTACAGAAATCATGTAGGCGGCTGTGATTGGCATAACATGCATCTATAGTGGAAACTCCTGTTATAATGACAAAATCTAAGGAATCTTAGCAGGGGAAGCAAAATATCAAAGCTTTGGTGTGGAATTATAACTTGGAAAAGGTCTTGTATTTCTAACAACTTCCTAGGCTGCTGTCATATGCTTAACTGCTGCAACTGGGTTTCTTTGCATCCAGGTTGAGACCATGATCAAGGAGAACAAGAAAAAAAAGTCGCCCAAAAAAGATTGCTGTGAAGCGACCAAGAGATCACGATGATCCAGCAGCAATTCAGGTATTTGAAGCTTAGATCCATTACCTCACTTTAATTTTGTTTTATTTGCATCTCTCAATTTAAGACAACAATTGATACTTTTTTGTCTCTACACACCAACAGAAGAATGAAAAAAAAAGGGACCAAGCAAAGGCTCAAGCATTGGCTTCAAAAACACAGGGTGATGCAATTCTCAAGGGGCTTGAGAATATTATTAAAGTTAGTAATCAGTTACATTAGTGATAAATAATTATTGTTGTACACTATTAATTGCTTGATTTCTGCCAGGGTAGGGACTACTACATTTCCCAAAATGTGAATTTTAGTTAAGTTGTTTATATTGGCATCTTAAATTACTGGTATTCTTACAATTTCACAGGAAACTGATGAGAGCGATAATGAAATGGACCTACACAGTGACTTGGAGAGTGACACTGTGGTCACTGACGTCTAGCCTAAACAAGCAGCATTGGACATTCAATTACAGGTAATTAAAGTGGTACAATTTGCATACAACAAACTTTTTGCACACTATCTACCTGTAGGTCTTCAATCAAAATCAAGACTATTTTGCTTAAGTAATTTTGAGGATTTTAATTTCATAATAACATAATTCAAAATCTTATGAACTTCTATCGTTCTACAAGAGAAAATTTGCATACAACAAACGTTTTGCACATTATCTACCTGTAGGTCTTCAATCAAAACCAAGACTATTTTGCTTAAGTAATTTTGAGGATTTTAATTTCATAATAACATAATTCAAAATCTTATGAACTTCTACCATTCTACAAGAGGGAATTTGCATACAACGAACTTTTTGCACACTATCTACTTCTAGGTCTTCCATCAAAATCAAGACTATTTTGTTTAGGTAATTTTGAGGATTTTAATTTCATAATAACATAATTCAAAATCTTATGAACTTCTATCGTTCTACAAGAGGGAATTTGCATACAACGAACTTTTTGCACACTATCTACCAGTAGGTCTTCAATGAAAATCAAGACTATTTTGCTGAAGTAATTTTGAGGATTTTAATTTCATAATAACATAATTCAAAATCTTATGAACTTCTATCGTTCTACTTTTAATTACTGTTTGTTTGCATCTAGGCGGAGTCTAACACGAAGCATCGTAACAAGCCAATCAGCATTAATACTGATCCTACACCGGAAAGTGGAAGCATTGTCCATAAATTACAGGTGATTAGATTCAAAATTACTTCTTGGTCATTACATGTAAATGTTTTTCTTCCTTAAAGTTAAAACTGTCACAAAAAGGGGTTGTTTACAAAGAACTGTACCTGAAAATCATTAAAACATTACATCATAAACATTAAACATCCTTTATTTATTGGTATGGCATATCTTCAGGAAATGTTTGCTGCATCCATGAGAGGAATTCATGAAAGGTTTGACAGCATGGAAAAGGCAATCCAAATAGCTCTTGTTAAACAACAAAAGACAACTGAGAAAAAACTAGAGGAACTAATGGGATCTAAGGTCTTGAAGTGAAAGGTAATAATTATAATAAATGACTTTAAATTTCAGGGCTCTGGTCAAACCTGTCAGTTGCAACAAAGGTATTCATTTTACCTCTATCAGCTGGCAGACAACATTTGCTATGTTACAACATGCCCAGTGTTTGTAGAGTTATAGGGTATTATCACCATGCAGACACACTTTCTTCTTAGCAAACATGGAAAGCATTCTTCAACAGAGTCAGCTTAAGTATTGTTTTCACTGTAAACTTTAAATGTTTTTAACAACTGCCCATCTGTATGTGTTCAGACTTCCAGACCTCTCAACCTTGTGGTGAGTCATTCGCCACTAAATAGTAATGGCTCGTCAACCCTAGTAACCAGGCAGCCATTGGAATACACCCCAGAGACGCAGAAGCAGGCTGAGCGTCTTGACCAGCAGAGGAGTACAGAGTCAGAGCTCAGAAGGTTGACAAAGGTTTGTGCACAGCAGTTGTGTATCAATCAAGTAACAATAATTACCTTTTTAATTAGTTGAGGTCAAATGTGAATGGTTTTCAGTTAACAATTACCTCACAATTTTAAACTTAGCTAGCTTGAATGTCAGTGCTATCTCAAATTCAAAGTGGTTTCCCCTGAAGTGCATCTTAATCCATCAAAATACTTTATAAAGCTTTTTTTAGAATTGATTTTTGTCTCCCTTAGCTAAACAGGGTTCAACTGTAATATTCAAACTCATTGTAACATGGACGTATTAATCTGTGTATTCCACAACATGTCCATCTTTTAGGTTACATTGGAAACAGAAAGTTTAGCATCACAGCTTCCCCTTCTGTCATCAAAAGGGCAGAGGAACAGGCTGGGGGTGTACCAAAATCCCTAGCCTTTAACCTTTTAAACATTTTGGTGGATATTAAAACACAAGCATAGTCAAACATTTCTGGGCAAAATGGCAAAAAAGCCCTGGACAGGAACATACTGTGTGCTATTCAGTGTAAGTTTTCTACTTTGGTATTGTTCAACAGATATTATTTGTGCTATGATAACTTCGTTCAATCGTTGCCATGTTGTAACTTTTTGCCTGGACTAATATGTACAGCAGTCTCAACCATTAACAAAGAAACTTGGTCAATCGAATAATTAGTGTTCTGCAATGTATTCCCTTTTAGTGCCTGGTGCTCGTAGAGCCCATGGCACCATGTTATCGTGCACACGTGTGTGTCGGGTTTTTCTCGTATTCTTTTGCCAACAACCCGAGACCACTTTCGAGCAATGTTCATTTCATTTTCGTATCCCGAGAAGACATGATGTAGATGGCAACGCTCCATATTTATCTTACTTTCCTTCTAGAGCCAGGCTCAGCTTTCGGTGAATTTTCAAAGAATTTGATCTTAAAAGCAACAAGAAGGAATTTTTCGAGAATTTTCTTCCTTTATCGGTAAAGAAACTGAAGAAAGTGTTGATGATTCTTCCCTTGATCAGTGGCTGTGGATGAGCGTTTCCTGCCGAATCCTGTTGTTATATTTTTAATTTTCAGGTGCCAAATTATACACAACTGAACAAGTCTGATGCTGTATAGTGAAGTTTGAGTCTGGTCACATTTCTACTCGACAACCGTAAGACTCTTACAAGTCTGACTTTGTACAGTCTACAAAGTCGAATGCGTTTGCACAAGGCTTAAGAACACAACAATTTTAAAAACAATGACATGTCTAGATACCGAGCAGCAGGGAATTGTTTTCCAAAAAAAATTTTGACCAATTTTCTCGAAATAGCTCGTTTAATTCTCCTAAGAACATAAGATGTTTGTTTAGAAATCTAGAGCGATTATAAATATTGCCTTGGATTAAAAGTAGAAGCCACTGTTGAGCTTGGCTATAGAGTGAAATCTCAATGTTTTCGCCACTTAGAAAATATTCAAGTTCTGACACACTAAGTCAACTCCCAATGAATATCCACAGAAATTATCAACGAAACCTCACCAGAGTATTTAGTGTTTGTTCAGAAATGCCAGATGGGATTTGAACCCACAACCCTCTGAGTTCCCATAAGATGCAATAATATCTTTCATTTCATTTCTTGTACGACTCGCTTGGTTGGTTGGTTGGTTCCATCTCTGACATACTTTAATGTGACTGTGCGATGCAGTTAGGAGTCATATATGGTTAAAATTGGACTGTGACCGCGTGATGCAGTCGTAGTCTATACCCACATTTCACCCGTGCTCGCCACAAGAGTCTCCAGTAGCTCAGTGGTTAGAGCATCCGTACTAGATCTCGGAGGGTCGTGGGTTCAAATACCATTTGGGGTTCAGATTTTTTCCGAGTTCCCATAAGATGCAATAATATCTTTCATTTCATTTCTTATAAAATATTGAGTTAAACATTAAATTAAGAGATGAATCTTGCCGGAAATAATTCTGACCCGACAAATATTTTATTCTTTCGAAAGAACGAGTTGCAATATTAATGTTCAGATGTTGTAACTTGTAAAAACCGCCTCAATTTGGAAAGTAGACGCTGCAGTGAAATCACTATTTCTGTTTGTTATGAACCCGGGTTTAATATCAACGGTTGAGTAAAAACTTAAATGACATCGTTACTGCTGCAAATTTCCGGAGGAGCCCTTGATGGTAACCAATTCAAACAAAAACATCAAAGGAGATTTACGTTCTGAAATATTCTACCGTTTTTTCAAGAGAAGTTCCTATCTCCAAATGTCATTTATTCCAGTTATGGTGCAAGCATTTTTTTTCTTGTTAAGAGCTTACCAAAACCACAGAATGCAACCAAAAGAAAACACATGCACGACAGCTATTTTTATTCCTGATTCATAACACTGCACTATGTGATCTCAAATCGCATAATTGCTTTAATGAAAGTTCAGGGTGTTATCTTAATTGGCTCTTTAACACATTTGTTCCTTGTCTGCAGGAAAAAATATTTCAGGAATTAACCATTATGTTCCAAATTCTTTGATATGCTGCACAAAAATTTAGCTGGCTCTGGCTCCTTGTGACAGAGGGGTGTTTTGAATTGTTGTTGATGCCATAAATAATGATTATGGTGGACAAGAAAAGTGTCCTTGGTCACCTGCACAGCTAAGAGGTTAAAGTTTAGAAAGTGGATAACTTTATTCAACAGTAAAGCACAAAGATGACATTAAAGTTCAAACCATAAAACTTCATTCATTCAGGTCTTAGTGTTCTTTGCTTAACTGATCTAGAATGTAATGATTAACTAAATTTCAATCTCTGCAGAATTTTCCTGGGGAGAAGAGAGGGGGAATTACTACCAGCAACCGAACTTGTTAAAATTATTCTTTTTGTCAAAAATGCTGATGACAATTTGTTTCTCTCTTTGGCATTAAGCAACTTTTGTTACATACCTGAGAAGCCTAAAGGACACCAAAAAACGAATAGGGAGAGTTGATCACAATGCTGTCTGTAGAAGACAGGGACGCGTAAGAGAGGTACAGACAATATTATTTTTGCACTAATAAGATAGGTACAGCTCATGTCCAGTGTAATAACTCACAGGTTCATGTTGCAATAAATAAAGGAAGAAAGTGGGGGAATTTACTGATTTTTCTTAAGTGCTGGGGTCTAGGTGGTAAATGTTTACTTTATTCAGCTCATAACGGTTTTACAGACAATTCTGAAATACAACCAACAAGCTCACAGATAATAATCATGCCTTTTTTATCATGTTTTACTCATAAGGCAAGAGGGAATCAGACTTTTCTGTGAAGGGACAGTCCGCTTTTTAAAGCACATTATAAACAATAGTAACTGTTATTGAGAAATCGTTTTTAGTACTTCTTATCATTTTTTTTGTTGCAAAACACGATGCATTGACTCCCAGTAGAATACACAAGTTCTGATGAAAGTGAGGTTTCAAAGGGTGAGAGTGGTGTCACTACCAAGAGATTGATCACAAACCGATTGTCTTGGGAAGGGAGAAATTAAGGGAGGTCAAGGATACCCTGGACCTATATTATAGGAGGAGTTTGAATACAAACAGGGTTAGATTTCAAACAGAACGTTTATTGGGGAAGACTTTTTCCCAGAGGGCTCCCCAGAAAATGCCCCCAAATGGGCCTTGAAGAATAGCTCTTCTCCGATCGCGGCAAGTACACCTCTACAGGGCGAGTAATGACTGGTAATATAAGAGAAAAAATTTATCTGGTAAAAATACTTTTCACCTAGCACACTGTCACCAAACGAAATTGTTGAACATTTGTCAAACTGCATGTTTGTCTGACCTACAGTGTTTTCTAGTCTTCATTTCAAAACAGTGATTAGTTGTTTCTTTTTAATTTTTGGAATATGTTAGGTTATTCTAAGCATGACTTGCCCTTGCTTTAGGTTGTAATTCATTGTACACATGCAGGGATGAAAATAACAGACATTGATCGGTAATTACCCATCAAATTTACTGGCCGGAAATGAAATAAAATGTCACAAGAATACAATAAACACGTTAACTAGACCAAGCTAGCTGCTAACCACTTATCCATCTATTTTCCCTTATTTCCATCTCTGTACGTGTATATTGACAATACACAGTGGAACCTTAATATCATGAAGAAACAAAGGGCTGCATAAATGTTATATTGGGGGTAAATCAAACCAGGTCCCTGTTTGATAACTGGGGTGAATAATTTTATTTATTTTAATTTGGTGTTTTGTTACTTAGGGGTTCATTATATTGAGGTTCTACTGTAAACATAAGCATGTGATATCTTCATTTCAAATATTAAAACAAAGATAGTTTTGTATAGGCATATTCATTGTTCTTACTTACCGGATTCTGGATGGGCTTCTAACAAACCAGTCTGCTCTGTATTTTTCACTTCTATTTTGTTCCACTCATAATTCCCAAAGCAATATTATTCAGGGACAACCAATAAATGCTGAACTTAAATTATACCCACAGGCATTTAACCAACAGATTGTTTAGATTTAGCAATATAAAAATTCTAAGGGAGCTTGTGTATAAGAATTTAGAGAGAAAGCTTTCGGCAATGTTACTAGTTTTTTGTTACTAAGGAGTAATTTTATTTGTAAGGTTGTTTTTCAAGATAGGGAGGGGGGCTTCGATATACAACGGTTTTTAGATTATATCATGTTAATTAAAATATTTCATGTAAACAATGTTTTTGTGTTATCGTTAGAGACCTTAAGCAGCAGATGTTCGTGAGCCACGAATGGCACCCAGAAGTTATTTTGAAAATTTTATTTCATACTGCGCATGGCATCACATTCATCTCTGGCAGCGCGGACCCCAGAACGGCATGTTTTCGGTTCTCTCCAGAACGTCCACCTTTTGAGACGTCTAGGTAAGATATTAAGAAAATGTTTTGTTTATTTTTCGACGCTACTTTCTTATAAGGCTCAAAATATATAATTTCAGGTTTGGAAATGGAGTGGACTGAAAAACATGATCTATGTTTGGTTTCTGAAATTCGAGCAAGTGATATCTTTAAGTCCAAGAAGAAAAAAACAGTTCAGCGAGTTCAAGTATGGCAGCAAATAGCAGATACTTTGTGTAGCCATGATACACCAATATTTACGGTGTCCAAACGTGCCGTACAGGATCACTATGGAATAATCTCGTCCAAGTATAGGAAAAAGTTAAGAACTGCAGAAAGACCGAGTGGTATCGAAGTGGAGCAGACCGAACTCAAGGTGCTTCTGGAAGAGGGAAATGAAGCAAAATGAAAAACTGAACAGGATAAGTCTAAAGCCCAGGAAATAAGAAAAACTGCAATGGAGAACCTTGGACAAACAAAGGAAAGGAAGCTTGTAAATGGCGAGCAAGATGATGCAACATCATTGCCTTTGAAGAATAAAACAAGAAGATCCAGGTAAAAAGTAGTTGGCTACCTAAAAGAAAAGCACGTCTCTGACCTCTTGAAATCTGGTCATGTTTACTGTCAGGAACAGAAACGACGGTTATGTTCCCGTGGAAGCTTAACTTTAATTTTGGCGCCACAAACGTTTGCTGCTTAAGGTCTCTGTTCTCTACATGGGCATACAGACTGGCAAAAATCACAAAACCTTGTTGGCTGCATGGTTATTGGATTAAAGAAAACTACCCATCAAGTGTCTAGAATGACCCTTTCTTTCTACATGATGTATACAACCGTTAAATGCCGTAAGGAACCTGTTTATGGCAACATATGTGGTGCGTAAATTATCAAAAAAAACGTACTTTACGGCTTCTTGCAATGTACGTAAAATGCCGAAAGCAACCTATTTACAACAACCATATTCGCATAAATTATCGGAAAGACTTGCTTTATGGCTTCTTGCAACATACGTAAAGTGCCATAAGCAACCTGTTTATGACAACATGATGCGCATAAACTATTGTAAAGACTTGCTTTAAAGCTTCTTGCAATATACGTAAAATGCCGCAAGACACCTGTTCACGAATTAATAAGATGCGTGTAAAACATTGTAAAGAACTCCTTTACAATCTTTGACAATTTACATAAACCCGGGTAAAGCACCTCTTTTCGACCCTTGTCGATATGTGTAAAGACAGCAATTTTAGTCTCACTACGCATGCTTTACACACTATGGTTTCTGTTCGTAAAGGAGTTCTTTACGTACTTGTAAAGGACTCTGTTAAGTATCAAAAACTGGTTCTTTACGCTTTCTTTTCGGAATCTCTATGGACGTGTAAATTGAAAATTTCATGCTGCAAACCCACAAGCATGAAACAAAATGCGGGAAAACTTTGAGAATTTCAAAACTATTTTCCTCGTTGACCTGCAGTGGTCATAATATTAATATACAGCCAACTCTCTTGTAAGCGACCACCCTTGGTGCATGACAAAGTGGTTGCTGATGGGAAATGGATTGATCAATTAATTACATAAAGATATTACCTAATCAGCTAGAATTAGGCAAATAGAAACTAATTTATTTGATCTTTTTCACATGCAACAAGTTTAGGGAAAAGTAGAGTGGAGTGTACAGTACTTGTCAATGTGTCTCATGTTAATGAAAATCATCTGAAATTTAAACTGAACAAAACCAAGGAAAACAATGAGGTAGCATCATTAAAAATTGAACTTTTGTCACTTCTGAGTAGTGATTTACTAACGATGATACATGATTATGTTGGGTGGTCGTTCACCAGAAACAGAAAACAAAAGAATATGTCAAATTTCTGGCCTAAAAACTGGTCGCGGTCGCTTTAGAAATTTGAGTGGTGGTCGCTTACGAGAGAGCTCTGGGAACAGTATTTAACTGAGAGACAAAACGGTTGTTTACAAAGTGGTCGCTATGAGACAGTTGACTGTATATAGTTATACTATGCCATAGAAAATACAGAAATCATTGTACAAAATAGTTATGCAACGTTTTTTCATCATACACCATGAAATATCCCACTTGTCACACTCACTCACCTAAAGCCTCATGTGTATACTGAGAAAATACAAATGACTTGTGGGATATTCCATGGTATACCAGTTGAAAGCGTTGCATAACTAGTATAATGTATATCAAACTTTGCATTTCTTT
The DNA here is from genome assembly GCA_948470475.1 of Galaxea fascicularis. Taxonomy (NCBI): domain Eukaryota; kingdom Metazoa; phylum Cnidaria; class Anthozoa; order Scleractinia; family Euphylliidae; genus Galaxea; species Galaxea fascicularis. The sequence goes on along the minus strand of OX419341.1, from coordinate 16,220,530 downwards.
AAGAGAAGAAATATTACTTGCCTTCACTAAATGAAATTAAGCCGTATTTGTCCCTTCATTAAAGTTGTAAACACTGTTTGGTTAATTAACAATTTTCAAAGCTTATGAGCCACTTGTCCAGTGTGCTGTCATTTTTCCACCTGTTCTGGATTCAGTATAACACTTTTCACTTAACCTCTCTGTTGAATTGTCATGATGACAACATTTCCTTGTTGAACATGTAATTGGTGCAGCGCCTGATGATGCCTTCTCTCCTCTAGGATTATTGCAGTTAATGCACTGAGAATACGTGTTACCCCATTACATTCTGAAAACACTTGCAGCCACTCTTATATTCAATGTAAGATATGTTTCCAGTTTTCTTTCTCTTTGCACTTTGTCCACACCTACACATTATTTTGTTTCTGGTTACCGTACTGTGTTGGTGCACTTCCCTGATTCGGCTCCTCTCGCTGTGGGGCACTTTGCTGTTCAATGCCATCATAATGACCAGCAAAGCTCATGTCATAAGCAAGCTAAATTGGATTGTCACGCAGAATCCTATCTCTAGGGCAAATTGGCAAAACTGGGAAGTTTGACATTGCTGTGAAGACCACAACAGAGAGGCGTTATGCATTGGAGGCAGCTAGAGGCATAGAATTTCCAAGCTCTGATGCAAAGTAGCCATCTTGTAATGCAATACCACCTGGCTTTGCCCAACTTAAAAACATTACTAATGAGGAAATGGCACCTCATACAGAATGAACCACAACTAAGAGAAATCTTTACAGAGCCTCTGATCATATCATATCGCAAAGGAAAATCCCTGAAAGACATTCTGGTTAGAGCAAATCTATAAAGGCATAACACAATCCATCACTGAACACACGTATGACTGATAATGGACGGGCCCCGTTCTGCTTCGCACAAGACTTCAATGCTTCCAGTATATACTGCATGTTGAATTATTTGTGAAATAAGTATTTACATATCAGAAGAAGCAACCATTTCTTAATCGCAAAAGATACCAATTGACAATTAGACAATAGCCTTTAAGAGGAAGAAACGAGCCCACCAAGCTTGAGAAATAATAGCATCAAAAATCCCCCATCACCATTGGCTAACTTCTTTAAGACCTAATTGGTCGAGACCTACTCACCAATAGGAAAATAGGAGGGAAATCTCGATCCAAATAACGGTGAAATGAGATATATAAACTCAACCTCCAGAAAATACTCTTACTGCTACTAGAATTCCCAGTGGCAACTGACGAGATTCCAGGTAGAATCGAAACTGCAGTCTTGCTTCAGAATTTACATTTTAATCATGGCAGAAATCCTCACTGCTGACCGTTTATTTGTAATCGACAATTCTGATTTCTTTACCACACCGATGGAAAAAGGTGATATTGGCAACGAAGAGGAGGAAGCTCTCCTATCTGGTAAAGCAGAGCAGGAAGGAGAAAATGACAAGACCGTGATAAAATAACGCCCCGAAGCTTTCAGAACAGACCACCAAACAGCCTAACACAAGCAGCGATGGAAACAACTACCACAAAACATCAAGCCAACAGAAGGTCATAAACGCACCTGAGATAGCAAGTCCACCAAGCAAACAGGCTCCAAAACGAAGAAATCTCATCAGGATGATGAGCTAGCCTCTATTCAGGAAAGAATTGACAGCTCAAAATACTCAATTGGACTGCTTAAGACTTTAAGATACAATGTCAAGGCCAATATTACGCCTGATCAAGAATTTAAGGATGACATTGGTTCGATACGTAAGAAAGCAGAGCAGGCTCTCGTAGGAGCATTGGTGAATTTCCACCACAGATGCGCAGAAAGGCTTAACAGAAAAATCAAAAAGCTCCAGCAAGTAAAATCTCATAGAGAAAAGATTGTAACTAGAAAACAACCTTCCAGCAAAGCAGACTCGACAGCTAGAAAGAGCAATGTAAACTCTGACGAGAGTGTAAACCAACTAGCCAAAGTGCTTAAAACCAAGATAAGC
>OX419341.1:16193541-16213541 GCA_948470475.1 Galaxea fascicularis | reverse complement strand
TGGAAAAGCACCTTGAGAGTGCAGTTAGTCTGCAGCATTGCTGAAGTGTCAATAGGTTCGGAACGTAACATAAGAACGTCAAATTACGTGCGATATATATATTATGAAAGCTAAATGTTTGAAGAATGCGATAGTCCGGAAATGCCCCTGACTGACAACCGGACGTCTGTACTAACAAAAGGTAAACTGGGTTAATTAAACTGAGATAAGAAAATTGTGGCTATGAATCGAATAGACAGCGGAGTGGCAGCCCAATGATCTGACCCACTCCACCATTCTAACTAGATAGTAATTTTAACTATAAATATTTAAATTTATATTGGTAAGGCACTTCGAAACGAGCCCATAAAACTAAATCAGCCAGTGAAGAAGTAGTCCACTATCTGACCTTCATCACTGATGGAGCTGGCGAGCGTGATTATATAATTTTTTAAAAAGAAAAACAGTGTGGATACTATGGACTTATAAGACGTCGAACTATTACAAAACAGGATAAAGACAAAATGAAGGCAACAAAGAAGCAGTCCAATATCTGACCTTCTTTACTGACCTCGCTAGCACTGTTTACACGTGTTTACTAGGTGAAAAAGTATTAATAGCCGACGCAAGATAAAACGCCAGCAAACCCAAATGTAATTAATTTGCGTGCAACGTGTCGGACCTAATGTAAAGCTTAAAAGCATCGGATTTCCAGCGGCCAAGCGCCTGAATTTGAGTGTCAGAAAACCCTTGCTCGGCTGTGTGACAAGCAGCCCCCACGCGAAAGCTATGACCTTTATATTTGCTCGAATCAAGCCCGCAAAATTTCAAGCAGCAATGTACTTCGGCATTGAACTGTGGAACCGTGATTGGGCTTTTGTCGAGATGGGCAGAACGGTAGAGAATCTTCCCGTTCAATTAGGACATTAAATGGGCAGTTATCCTGATCATGCAAATGTTGCCTTGGTGGGCGAGAAAACGCATGTTATGGTATTGAACGACCGCACCCCCAGAATTCGCACTCTTGGCCGCTAGCTCACAGATCCGAAAGAAACCGTAAAACGCAATTAAAAACATCGCAGAGTAAAGGGTGCGTTGAAAGGCCGATGGGTTTGTATTATAAAGGGAACCCACTATCTGGTGAAGCACCGGTCTTGAAATTGGTAAACGGATGTCGCTTACACCCTGACGACCTAAGGCTGTCAACAACTTATCTATCAGAAAAGCTTTCATGGGATCTGGTGTACATAACCGATGGCTGACAGATAAGATCTAATAGTCAATGCAGCTAATTGACATGCGTGAAGATAAGATATAAAAAGAGCTAACAAAGGTGTAGTTAAGGGAAACACAGGATCTACAGCATGGTAATACTGCTGGTTAAAATCATAGAAAACAGCCCATGCTCGCTGATACATTTTTTTAGTACCCACTGACAACGCTGAATGTAGCAATACTCTTAACGTAGGGACCAACTCTGTGGCAGAAGATTGGCGGGAACTGGGGTTCGCAGTTCGTCTGCTCCCGGTGTGATTTTCTTGAACTGGTCTACCTGAAAGTGTGAAATGTAGTCGGCACCAGTATTATGCACTCCTGGAATATGCCGAGCGCAAAATAAAATATTGTGTTTAAGTGAGGTGAAAACCAGATCACGAACTAAAATCATAACTAATTGATGTTTAGATGTCTGCCGGTTTATGATGTCAACAATAGCAGCATTGTCAGTGTAAAAAGCCACACATTTGTTTGCCATGCTGGGCCCCCAAATGTGCAGGGTGATAACAATTGGAGACAGCTCTAGAAAGGCAATATTCAAGGATTTCCAAGCATCGGGCCACTTGCCACAAAACCAAAGCTTACGAAAGATGGCGCCATAGCCCTTGGAGCCAGCTGCATCCGAAAACAACGTAAGGAAAGGTGTCTCCCATTCGTCATGTAAGAAAAATGTTCTTCCATTAAACTCATCCAAAAATGAGAGCGAAACCGTCATATCGTTCTTAACTTCTCTATTGAGGTGAATGCGATGATGTGGGCGCTTTGCCCCTTTGGTAAGATCAATCATACGGCGTAGAAAGGCGCGACCTGGAACAATAACCGAACAAGTAAAATTTAAAAGGCCTAATAAAGATTGCAATTCCTTTAGTGACACTTTGCGCCGCTTACAGAAAGCATGTAATAACACGTGACATTTCTGAAGCTTATAATCTGGCAACCTGGCTTCCTGCTTCACCGAATCAAATGCAATACCTGGGAAATGGCAAAACAGTGTCGGGGCCTACTGTTTTTCCTTGTGCTATGGGCACCCCGAGATACCCGCACATACGAAGAAAGTTATTTAAATCAGCGTGACATTTATCTTTGCAGTCAGCAATAAACAGAAAATCATCTAGGATATGTAGAACGCCCGAAGCTCGAAAACGGTGTAGGCCGAGCCATTCGAGTGCCGTACTAAAAGCTTCAAAAATAGCACAAGAGGAAGAGCAGCCCATTGGAAGACAGTGATCAAAATAAAAAAGATTTTGCCACTTCATGCCCAACAATGAGTAGTCATTAGGATGAATAGGTATTATTCGGAAAGCTGACTTGATATCTGTTTGATGACGGATATGGCATCGTTTATGGACCCGTAGCGAACCGAGGAACAGTCGTCAGGAATAGTTGTTTACAGATGAACCTTAGGGGTATGATAAATGGTGTATAAGGCGAAATTCCGAGGGATCCTTCTTGGGAACTATGCCCAAAGGCGAGCAACGAAAGTTTGGAAAAGGAGGAGCCGCAAAGGGCCTGCAATGCGGCCGGCCTTGAGTTCTTTGTTTAGTTTTGAGATAACAATATGTGGCTGCTCGAGTGCACTTTGTAGATTAGGGGATTGAAACGAATGCCGCTCGCCCACAAAACCGATACGGAAACCACAAGAAAAAACATTAACTAAAAATTGTTTAAGGGAAGGAGAATAATTATGTAACAGAAAATTAAGCCTGTCCACCTTTACAGGGGTGACTGGGTTGCTGTGCAGAATTTGCAGCAGCCGGTCCTTTATGGGGGAGAGAGGCGCACTGTTGTTGGATAACGGAGCACTGGCTGGCAGGGTGTTTTGAGCCACATTTGAAACAACTATGTTCGAATCGACAACCCGCACAGTATCTGCCGGCATGAAATGTCTAACAGGACCCTTTTGGAAAGGACTGATGAGGCCTGGCGCGTGTGGAGTTCCATGTATAGATTTTTTCTGAGTTAAATTGTGGTTTGCCACGAAAATTAATTACTGCCTTGAGCCATAGCTCCCAATGAATACCATCCCAAGGGTACTGATCAGGAGCTGATTGTCTTATGTAGCAAAATTGCTTGTCGTAAAAAGACCAGTCTCCCAGTTTCGACGAAATGTCGCGAATAATCTCACAATATTTCATGAGCTTGGGAGCTTTGTTTGGGAATCTCTCTGAATAAACGGCTATAAAGGTATTAAAGGCTGATAGCCATTGGCTAAAGCTGAGAATTTTTTTGGTAGGTTGATACGGTTCAAGGGTCACCTGTGGTTGGTTTGATGTGCTAGTTGAAGGATTGAAAGATAGGGAATATTTATCACTATTTGGCGAGATGGAAATCAGCGCCCCAAAATTGACGTACTCATTGGCCCAAATTTTACTTTTAAGTTTAGGGCTCACCATACTACCTAGAGCTACCGCGATACTAGCGAAGGGCTGTTTGCTGGAGGGCATATGAGGTGAGGTTGACGTAATCTTCGCCGCTGTACCTTGGGCTAGCGTTGAGAGTTCCTCCTCGACCACGGCTTCTACTTCACTTGTGTGAGCTTCAAGGGGGGAATTAAGGCCCTGTGCTTGGGAGGCCTGCTAAAACGCCTGTTTGACAGCTTGTGAAACAGCGACAGAAATAGTGGTTGTCAATGCCTACACGTCCACCATCATCATGTTTCCAAGTGCTTGGTCAGTGTTATTCTCAGTTGACTCTTGGTTTACTGCATTGGGAGTCATCTCCATAAGTTCTGATGGCCGTAAACGCTTGGACTGTCTTTGCAAGTTCCTGGTAGATTGTGTGAGGTAGGTGAGAGACTGGCACACAAGCAGTTTGTGGAATTTGACAAAGCATGATAAACTGTCGACTTCTCAAAGTGGCAATGGGAAAATGCATTCGACAGAAACTGCCCTCATAAATGTTACAGATAACATTTTGAAAGTAATTGATGAAAAAGCAGTGTCATTACTAGTACTGCTTGATATGTCAAAAGCTTTTGACAGCTTTAATCATAATCTGTCATTAAGAAAACTACGAAAACTGGGTCTTAAAACTTCGCAGTGGTTTAGTAGCTATCTATCCAGTAGATATCAGAGAGTACGATATGAAGATTCAGTCTCGGAATTGTTACCTTTAACAAACGGAGTACCTCAGCGGTCAATCTTGGGTCCTGTGCTTTTTACTATCTACATTAATGATTTAATCAGTGCTATTACCCACAGTCAAGCCACTGCGTATGTTGACGATAGTCAATTGCACTTTAACTTTCCTGTATCAGACTCATCAAGTGCTATGACTGCTGTAAATCAAGATGTTAGGAACATCAGTAGATAGTGTGCAGAGAATTCTTTACTTATAAATCCTGAGAAGACAAAAATAGTGCTTGTTGGCTCAGCACAACTTCTTCAGAGGCTACCTCATATCTCCTTATCTCTGTTGGGCAAAACTATCTCACCAGTTTCGTTTGCTAAGGATCTCGGGGTATATATCAACATCTTAACTACAGTACTATGCAAAAGTAATGAGAGCGAATTTCGACGAATTTTGTCTATTGTTCTTGCGAATTTTCGCTGACATATCGTCGAAAATTCCCGCGGTATTTCACGTCGCTCAATGCGATATCTTTTGAAATTTCGAAGTATCGAACTTTCCTTGCTGCGATCTCTTTCGAAATTTCGAAGTACCGAATTTTCCTTGCTTTCGAAATTTCAAAGAAATGAACTTTCGTTTCTTCGAATGTTCGAAGCAGTGAACTGTCGTTAAAAATACACTGTACATTATAATTGCAGTAACATACATAACTCGCAACTAAACACGCTTTGTTGATTTATTTACACCACAACTGAAGAGCGTAATGACTGAATCGTAATGACAACAAGCGGTATTGTACTCCATGATCTTGATTACGCATGCATATTTCTGGTTGAAATCTAACTCTGATTGAAGGCCAAGCTTGCAATGTTTTGATCCTCTTCATAGACAAAAGGCGCTTTGACTTGCATACCAGTAGTTCGAAAATGTGAATGATTTCAGAGAAACAGAGAATCGGTTCAACAATTCACCATTCTATTATTTGCCCAGGCTGTAAAACTAGTCTCCTACACAGCCGTTCTTAGTGTCATCATGCAATGCGTGATAGCTGATGAAAGAACCTTCGTCTCTTAATTTTTTGAATATTGCTAGCTGCTGCAAGCCATTTTTGTTAAGAGATTGAATTCGCTTTCAAGCGTAAAGTGAGACCTTAGGCATGATGGAGCAACTGTAATACAGTGTGATTATGACATACAAAACCCGTTGCCATGATACCATCACAATAGTATGATGCCTCGCTGTCTCACATACAATTGTTTACGCAAAGGGTTGATCAAAGGAAGCAAAAGCCTTCTCACACTGTACGATGTACTTACCTCAGCCTCGAAAATTCGCTGCACTCTTCAAAACTTTGAAACACGCTTCGAGCATTCTTCGAAATTTCGCGAATCTTCTCGAATTGTCGTTCGAATTTTCGCTGGAACATTCGCATACAATTTCGAAATTTTGAAAGTGTCAAGACAATAGCGCTTTCGAAAATTCGTCGAAAGTCCGGCGATATTTCGTTTTCTTCAAAAAATCGCGAAATGTCTCGAAATTCCTCGAAATTCGCCCTGATTACTTTTGCACAGTGCTAGTCACAGTGCTGGTGTATGATGTACACACCACTAAAACAGCCTCAAGTTGCATGAACCAGTTAGTACAGATAAGTAGAATTAAACACCCTTAACAAATACTTTGCCCTCCCCGACATCTACTTGAACACATACATATTTATACCTGACTTGTATTTGTACCATTTTCACTGTTGTTGTTAAATCAGTCATGAAATTTAATCAGCGTCTTAACAAGACAGCATCACACCTACTAATCCAACCCAGCCTTAATTTGTATCTAACTAGTGTTACCATGTTCAAGTCCTTTTTACAGACTACTTAAAAAAGAGAGCAACAAGACAGCATTATACCTATTAATCCAACCAAGCCTTAATCTGTATCTAACTAGTGTTACCATGTTCAAGTGCTTTTTAAGTGTACTACTTAACAAGTATCGTATTCAACTCAGCTCTCCAGGAAATACAAGTACCAATTAAATACATTACCTAACCTGTATCTTATAGAAAAGCATCTTAAAGTGCTTGTCAAGTAAAACATTTATTATATAAAGCAGTCCTTCCATTGGGGCAGGTTCCTCTTAATTTTAAGCTCAAGTATACATGTTCAGACTTGTACATGCATGTACCCTGGTGCAGATCTAGAGGTGGTTTGGGTGGTTTGGTCGAACCCCATAAACTGAACGTAAAAACGTACAACAAGCGCGTGGTTAAAAAAAAGTGAACCAACTCAGCTAATAAATGATAAACTACTGTGGTATGACTTGGATTTGGAAATCGGAGTCAGTCTGTATCTAATTAAACAACAGCATGACTTTTACAGTAGCCAGGATACTCTAAACATGATATCAATTTGTGCCATCATCACTTTAATCCTTTTCACACATGTTGGGCATTTAACAGATGTAAGATCCAGTAGAGACATCCACTCTAATTAGCTTCTTAGATAATCTGTCCACAGGCACAGCTAGTCTCCTAGAATAAGTAACAATAATTGTCAACAATCATCAACATAAAGAAGCTGATGGCAATCAATTAAATGACAATGCACACAGAAGTTAACAAAGGTTGTTTACTTGAAAGAAAATTAATGGAACTGCGGTTTTGTAATTTTCTAGATATAGGTTTTCTCTTGATTTCACATGCACACTGCCCATTTTCTTCATCTAAAAATCACCTCCTAAGTTGGTTAATTAGTTTAGGAGTGCCAACGAAGTTGATTCTCACCTTCCACTTTCAGAGAATGGGTAGATGTGAGTAACAACTTGTTTTTCTTGGACCTTGTAGTGGAATGCTGGTGCTTTGATTAAGTCGAACTGTTTGACAACAGCATAGTAAGCTACTTCACAGATGCAGCTGCATTTTTCTTTGATGAAACAGGAAACATCTCGGCAGGGGTTAACCACCTTAAAAGAACTACTTATCAAGCCAAACTGCTCGACAGCAGTTGCCTCATTGATCTGGACAGTGTATTTGTTTGTTGCTGTAACCTTTTCGTAGGCCTCGCTGTGGAACATGGTACCATTCACAGAACAGCGCTTAAAAGTCCAGAAGTCTGCAAAATACCCATGCCTTTTCACAACAGCTTCATAGTCTTTCTGAAAGTCTTCAGTTTGCAATCTTCCCTTCCTTTCTCAATAGCTCCCACAGCATAGTCAGTGGCATTGATGGCATGTGTTTTTGATCTGGAATCAAAGTGAAAGGAGTAAAATACATTATACATGTACCATAAGGATGAGATTCATGTGTGTCACCAGGCATATGAGGGTGAAAAAACTAGACATGTGATCTGTGACAAGTCACATCTGGTCCTTTTTATATGACATTGTACAACTGTACATATCTAATTTTTATCTGAGCAGCAAATAATTATCTAAACCTGAAATTTCCATGTGACAAATTACCACTGAAATTGCCTTGATTGCACCATAAAAAAGTTACAGTAATGTTAGGAAATGGTCACTTTGGCCTCAAGGAATACCTTAAAATACTCAGAGAAGTTCACAATAATTATTGTACCTTTTGTTATATGTTGTGTTCATCATCTGGTTGTAGAGGTATTTCACTTTGGTAGAGTTTGTTCTTACTGCAACCTCAGGAATTTTTTGCAAAATAGAAACTGACTGCAAAATCTAACAAAGAAATGTCCCCCTTTCCAATAATGTCCTCAGAGATTTCAGCACCTAGGCTACCAGATACAACGTTGATTAAATGCTTTAAGTACTCATGTCATTTTGCACTCTGTTGACAGATGCTCGATCTTCTAGTTACCGGACACACGCATCTTTTTTTGTCATTTTAGCATAATTAGCACTTAGCCAATCAGATTGCAGCTTGTTCTTAGAGTTGCGTGATTTGAAATCGAACAATCAGAGAGAAAAGAGTCCTGTCTTTGAAAACAGCATATTCATTACTTCTGCAGATTATAGGAAAATAGCTTGATTTAGAACAGGATTACGTCTTACAGAATCATAAACATATCCAGAACATGTTGGAGAAAGAGTGTTTATTCCATTTCCCGATTTGCTTAGTTTTATGGTTTATTCACATTGTTGTCGTCGGCGAATTGTTGTGACATGTTTCTAACCACCAGCTCAGAAATATCAGCTTTTAATCAGGTTGGACATCCACAAATTGAGATTACACGTTTCGAACTCCTAAACCTCGGCTACAATTACATCCAGTGGTCCGCTTATTTGATTCAAAAGGTTCAGTACGTTCTGTGCAATTCACTAGAAATAGAAACGGTTTCCAATAAAGAAACGACCTTAATAAACGTCAAGTGGGCTAACAAGAAGGAAATCAGTATAACACTTACACAAGTGTGGATCCTCAGAGTCAATTCCAGCTGTAACGTGAGAAAATATCCAACACCAAACTTAAAGTGTACTTTCACTCGAAACATGGCTGACGTGAATGGGTGCGAGTCTGACACGCTCGAAAAGGCGTGGGAAGTCACAGGACTCCCAGCGCCCATGAACTCCTAAGATCAGTCTCTGCTTAACAAAACACTGTTTCTGCATATCATTTGGTTTCTCGGTTCATGTCCTTCACTCATCGTTTACTCCCTCAAGAAGGTACAGCTTTGTGACTGGTCGCCTAAGCATACTCTCCCTTGTTCGCACTTTTACACTCCTCACCAAGCCATCTGATCAAGGGAAGACATTGAGCCCCCGTCCCAGTATCCACTGGTTCCTTCTCACGTTGTCATCTGCAACCAGCACAATATCTCCGACTTGAACATTTCTTTGCTCTTTCTGCCACTTATGCCTCTCCTGTAGAGACGGTAAGTATTCCCTTAACCAGCACCTCCAGAAGTGGTTGGCAAGTAGCTGAGCCTGTCGCCACCTTTTTCGGCTGAACTTGTCCTTCTCATCTACCAAGTCCGGGGGGATGTTCATAGAGGGGCGAACATTCAGGAAATGGGCCGGCGTTAAAGGTTCAGTGTCATCTGGACTAGAGGAGTTGGGTGTCAGTGGCCTTGAATTTGAAATGCGTTTGGCTTCCGTTAACACAGTGGTTAGGACCTCTTCGTTCATTGGATCGTTGCTGACGATAGCCTTCAGGCTTCTCTTCACAGTCCTGACCAACCTCTCCCAGACTCCTGACATATGTGATGCTGCAGGAGGGTGAAAAACCCACCTACAGCCTCTCTGCATAAGATCTCGTTCCACCCTGCTGTGGTCCACGTTCTTCAAGGACTCTTTGATCTCTTTGTCCGCACCCACAAAATTGGTTCTGTTGTCAGAACGGATCTCTTTCACGTGTCCTCTCCGGTTCAAAAATCGCATGAGCACCAGCATGAAGTCGTCGGTTTCCAGGGACTTGGCCAATTCCAGGTGAACAGCTTGGGAATTCATGCACACGAAGATGACCCCCCAGCGCTTTTCGATAACTCTTCCTCGGCCTCGCTTCACATAGAATGGTCCGAAGTAGTCTACACAACAATAGGTGAAGGGAGGTTCATATGGAGTTACTCATACCTTCGGCAAATCTCCCATCTGCTGGTTCATCTTTGGTCCCATCTGCTTCTTGCAATGGATGCATGTTCTGAGGACTCTCTTGATGGCTCCTCTGGCTCTCACTATCCAGACCTGCTCCCTTAGTAGTGACAGTACTTGTTCTACGCCACAGTGACCATTTGTTTCATGGATGTTTCGGATTAAAATGGTGCTTCTTTGGCAGTATCATGGGATTCATAGCATCAGCGGATATCGGAGCCTTTGATATCCTCCCACCTACACGCATGACTTCATCATCCTTCATGATTGGCTTGAGCTTGATTACTCTACTGGAGGCTTTCACTTGCTTTCTTTTCTTCAGATTCCTCACTTCATCAGGGAAACTACGCTTCTGAATAACCGCCACGATTCTTTTCTTCGCTTTCTCCAGGTCATCATAGTTGATGTTTCTCTGCACATCGATCGCCTTTGGGCCCCCTTTCTTTAGTGCACATCACTTTATCCAATCCAGGAATTTAAGTGGCCAGGCCACTCTCCGCACGGTATGCACCCAGCTGGAGGACTTGGTGATGAGCGCTTCAACTGTCGTGCTGGGCTCTAAACTGGTAGCAAATATCTCCTTCTCCAGCTCCAGACTTTCAGGGGGAACAGCACTGTACTTGTTGTCAGGCCATTTGTCTTCAGTTTCTCTTAAGGAAGGTCCTTTCAGCCAACGGTTATTCTTCAGAAAATTCATCCATCTCTAAACCACGGCTGACATCATCTGCAGAATTAATCTTGCCTGGACAGTGTCTCCATTGGTCCGGGTGCGTCAGCTCCCTGATCTCACTCACTCTGTTAGCCACATAGGTTTGGAATCGCCGGCTCTAATTCTTGATATAATTCGGCGTGACCATCAAGTCCGACCAGAAGATGACCTTGTCAAACTGGAGGTCAAGCTCACTTCTCACTGCCGAGTCAATTCGTGCGGCAAGAAGTGCTCCTCGCAGCTCGAGTCGTGGGATGGTAGTGCTCTTAATAGGTGCATTCCTTGATTTCCCGTTCAGGAAGGAACATTCAGTCACAGCATCTGGATACTCGCCATGTTTCCATTTGCTTACAACATAATATTCTTTTTAAAGCAAAACATATACCAGGAGTACAAAATACATTGGCCGATTCTTTGTCTCGCCTCCAGGTTGCATCCTTCAAGAAAATGGCCCCAGTGTCAATGTGTCAGTCTCCAACAGAGATCACTCCCCATCTGTTGCCTCAAAACTGGCCGATGTAGTGACACATTTGTTAAAATCTAGTCTCCAACCTTCTTCTGTTCCTATTTACAGGAGAGCCTGGAACCTTTTCAACCAATTTCTTAGTTCAGTATTTCAATCCGTTGATTTTGTCCTTACCTATCTCTCCTACTATACTAGCTTTGTTCATAGCCTTTTTGTATGGTCGCAACTATACTCCTTCAACAGTAACCAATTATGTCTCAGCTATATCATATTCACATAAGCTTTATGGTTTTCCGACTCAACAGCCGGCTACCTCTGACCTTGCCTATTTTGCACAGAGTAATCCAGGCAGCTGCTGTGGTGACAAACTCTCTAGAAAATGCAGCTCTTTTTAAGGCCATGTGCTCTTTAGCTTTTTATGCCTTCCTTAGGGTAGGTGAAATGACTGTTGTGTTAAGTAACAAATCAGACGTGCGTCTACAGCTCGACCAGCTAACTAAGCTTGTTGATACAAAGAACGAGGTTGTAGCACTCAAGTTGTCTTTTCGTAATTACAAACGCAGCTACAATTGTCCTACCTTTTCTTTGACAATTTCTCGTCAAGAGAAATTTTGTCCAGTTAATATAATGTTGGATCACTTACGCCTAATAGGTAACCAGCCTGGGCCACTCTTTGTTTCTTCTGGGGTTCAAGCCGTTTCCAGAGAAACGTTTGTTGATTTTCTTTCTATGGCCCTTGTCCATTGTAATTTAGACCCTTCTAGGTATAAGGGTCACAGTTTTAGAATTGGCGCTGCGTCCCATGCAGCCGAACAGGGATTCACTGATGCACAAATCAGGATTATGGGTCGGTGGAAGTCTATGCCATTTCTTAAGTATATACGTGTTGCCAGCTTTCACAACTAGGTCCTACATAGCTACATATAAGCTGCATTTTCCTTTTACTTTGACTTTGATTCAGTGGGTACAACAGGGGTCCAGGATCACATGTTGCTTGCAGGGGCAACAATCCCCTATCCTCACTTGTTCTTTGAGGAACCACCACCTTTCCTCACATTATTTCATTTCTAGCCCAATTCTGAATTTATAGCCTTCGATTCATATTGTGGCATGACTTATCAGTTTCATGGATCTAACAAAAGAGACAAAACAAAACTAATCAGCTTCCCTTTAATTGTTTTCAAGTTCTTGTAAACTCTAATTAAATGTGTTAAAATGTCAGTGAATGTATGGAGTTCTACGGCGTGCACCCATCAAAAATTCTAAGACAATCTTGCAGACAATGGGGCAATCACAGGGAGGTGCACAACGTTTTGATTAAGCACAACATAGAACATTAAGTCTACAAATTAAACGAAAAAGTACCTGAAAGGAGATCCCTGAGTTGGCTTTCTATACAAAGCTCCAAGAAGACGTTGTCTCGTGAAAGAGATTCATTGCATAAAAAACATGTATCTTGACATCCAGGTTCCTCAACTCCAATGTAAACTTGGCGTCCCTTTCTTGGCTAGAGTAAAGTCTGACAATGGGATTTTGTAGAGCTTGCAGGAATGTCTGAAATTCTTCTAAGTTTTTAACAGTATTTGCACCTTCTGGACAGAGAAGAGATAGGAGTTGTACGAGATCTTCAATTGCAGCCCCAGAGAGTTTATGTCTAACACTGAAAGCCATAATAAGCAACATACTGTCGTCATAGTTTATCTGAGCATCCTGATAGAGAAGATTATTAGAGCTCTTCTTTTTCCATTTCCTCAAGTCCTTCCAACAGTAGCTCATCTGAAATCAGTTTCCACAAATTCAGAGACTTCATTTGTGAAAGTATCATCCATACAACTATCATCTTTAACTTGGTGGCATTGGATTTTCGCCAAGGTTGAAACCATGAGAACACAATAAAGTTTAACAAAGACATCACTTGTAAATGAATCTTGTTTAGTCGGTGTTTCAATCCTTCCTGGAGAACTACATGCGATTGATGCTGGGGTCAAGTGGCGTCCTGTTCCTGTACCACAAGCATTTTCAATGTCGTGACAATCTTCAACCTCCACATTGTTTCCTGCTCTTGTATCGCTTGACAGTTTACTTTGCAAATTAGAAAGGTTGTGACCATCGGTTTTAGTATCAAAAAAATTGGACGGCCATATCCAGTCTCGAAATGCTAAAAACATCTTCAGTTGGATGCACATTAAATTGCAGAGTGTGAAAGTAATCGTCATCAAGATCAGCTGGCTCTTGAAGATTAGCAGTGACTGACTGATCGAACAGTTCATTACAATCCAAGATACTTTCGTTGAATGTGTGTTAAACATCTTCAGAAGAAAAATATTCCCTCGCTTGTTTGGTTCTTTTTGTTTACAAGTTTCTGCGTGTTTCCTTGACCGTTTCTCCGACATGCCCAACGACATCTCCCTCTTTCATTCTGCTATCGCTGGACCACGCAAGTTCGAGTTTGATCACATGTGTTTCTGCCAACCGCCCGAATTTCCTGCCACTTCGAGCGCAAGCATTGAGAGAAGGCAGCTCTTGTTTTCTTCCTTTAACTGAACCCTTCACACAGTTAAATCGATTAACGTTGGAAAGTAAATCAACTCCAGTCTATGAATTCCAAAGCAAAGTTCACTCTTGTCCTTTGGACATCTGATCCAAAGCTGGAATGCTGGCAAGTAATTAGTACTGGGGCAATACTCAGCAGCGATGACCTCGAGGAAGGAAAAACGTACGATGCTATTTGGGATCCAAAAGAAGAAACCTCTCCCGCCATGGTACTGAAAATTGGAGGTGAGTCAAATTGCCAATGTGTCTTTGGCTAACAATTGATAAAATAGTCATGAAGCCTCGTCACCACCTAGCAGGCCACGTTTTTTTTTCCGGAATTGAACTAGAAATTAAATTAACATTCTTGTCTTAACAGCTCAATTTAGTATGAGGTTGCAGGTGGTTTTAATCGCCAGTTTTGGTCTATATTCTTGTGCTCAATGTGGCAGTTACGACTTTACAAAAATTATTTCCCGCAACGGAATTTAATAATAATAATAATAACGATTTAATGATGACATTTCTACAGAGTAGCTCTACATTCATCATAAACTAAAAATGAAAATACATATAAATATATCGGTATAATTTACAGGTAATGAACTATGAGAAAACACTTACAAATTGAAATCAATGTAATCTAAGGTCGGCCTTAGTTTTCAAAAACTTAAAAGCTTTCCTTGCAAATGTTTTAGCATTAGTCTCAAGTTTGATGTTATTTGGCAAACTGTTAAATAACTTATACCCCGTTCACACCAACAAAACATGTTTAATCAAACAAAGTTTAAGGAAACCATGTTTAATTAAACATGGCTAACTGATCAACCCGTTCACACCAAACCACAACAGCTGACAACAACGCAGCCTCATTTTAATGCTCAGCCTCGCGTTCGTGTAATTGTAATTGACGTAAAATGTTACAACGTCATACAGCCACAACAAGTAAAATGTAAACAAAATGGCGGATGCGCGAAGTATTGCGCTTTTGTTTAGGAAAACACAGAGAGAAGAAAGCCTAACAATCGCGGAAAATCGCGCAAATATACCGATACCGATACCTCCGCTACCGATACCTCCGCCGCAGAGGTCTTGTGTCATCTGTATTTTTATTGTTGTTGACGCGGCAACTATTTCAATGCGCACCAAGTTTACGTCGAGTTTGGAGTAAAAGCAGGTCTCAGTCCTTTTGGGAGGAGACCTGCCAAGGCTGGAGCGATAATGATTGGGTAGAGAACTTCAGGATGTCGAAGGATTCGTTTGAATATCTGTGCGCTGAACTATCACCCCATATCGCAAAACGGAACACGAACTTTCGTAAAGCCATTGCAGTTCGCCATCGCGTTGCAATTACTTTGTATTGGCTTGCCGACTCCGCTCGCTACAGAACAATTGGAAACTTGTTTGGCGTTGGAAAATCCACTGTGTGTACCATCGTGAAACAGGTATGCGAGGTACTTGCAGGTATTCTTCTTCCTCGGTATATTTTCTTTCCGCAAAATCAGCAAGAAGTACAAGATCAGATCGATGGTTTTGGAGATCGTGCGGGGTTTCCCCAAGTAGTGGCCGCTCTTGACGGTTGCCATGTGCCTGTCATTGCACCTCTCCAAAGTCCGGAAGATTATGTGAATCGAAAAGGATTCCACGCAGTAACACTGCAGGGATTAGTTGACAGCAACTATCGTTTTGTTGACATTTTTGTTGGATGGCCGGCAAAAGTTCACGATGCGCGCGTATTTAAAAATTCACCGCTGTTTTCCCACTGCTGTGCGAGGACTTTCCTACCGCTTCAATTATCTCGAGACATATCAGGTGTGAGAGTTCCGCCCTTGATAGTTGGAGACTCTGCATATGCGCTCAGTGACTGGCTAATGAAGCCGTATACTGACAATGGAAACAACGCGGGAAAAAGTGAATTTCAACAAGATCCTAAGCATGACAAGAGTGGTGGTTGAGAATGCCTATGGAAGACTGAAGGGTAGGTTTAGAAGCATTGCAAAGAGGCTGGACCTTAATGTTGAGACTGCTTGTCTTGTCATTGCTGCTTGTTGTGTGTTGCACAACTTCTGTGAAGTCATGGGTGAGGACTTCAATGAGGATCAACCCGTTCACACCAAACCACAACAGCTGACAACAACGCAGCCTCATTTTAATGCTCAGCCTCGCGTTCGTGTAATTGTAATTGACGTAAAATGTTACAACGTCATACAGCCACAACAAGTAAAATGTAAACAAAATGGCGGATGCGCGAAGTATTGCGCTTTTGTTTAGGAAAACACAGAGAGAAGAAAGCCTAACAATCGCGGAAAATCGCGCAAAGCTTGCCAGGAGACGACTCTACCGATACCTCCGCCGCAGAGGTCTTGTGTCATCTGTATTTTTATTGTTGTTGACGCGGCAACTATTTCAATGCGCACCAAGTTTACTTCGAGTTTGGAGTAAAAGCAGGTCTCAGTCCGGCAAAAGTTCACGATGCGCGCGTATTTAAAAATTCACCGCTGTTTTCCCACTGCTGTGCGAGGACTTTCCTACCGCTTCAATTATCTCGAGACATATCAGGTGTGAGAGTTCCGCCCTTGATAGTTGGAGACTCTGCATATGCGCTCAGTGACTGGCTAATGAAGCCGTATACTGACAATGGAAACAACGCGGGAAAAAGTGAATTTCAACAAGATCCTAAGCATGACAAGAGTGGTGGTTGAGAATGCCTATGGAAGACTGAAGGGTAGGTTTAGAAGCATTGCAAAGAGGCTGGACCTTAATGTTGAGACTGCTTCTCTTGTCATTGCTGCTTGTTGAGTGTTGCACAACTTCTGTGAAGTCATGGGTGAGGACTTCAATGAGGAGTGGCTGCAAGGTGTGCAGCTCCATCTTGGTGTTTTCCCAGTTGACCCAAACCAAGGACAAAACAGGAATGCTGTAGCCATCAGAGAAGCCATCAAGACATCTTTATTGTAATTACTGTGCCAATAGCCTCCCATGCAGACATTCTTTTGGCTCATCTGGCAGTCTCTCCTGACCTCCCCAACAATAGATTGTGAGCCAAACAAATGTCTGCCTGAGAGACTAACAGCCAAAACAAAACAACAACTTTATTGACTAACACAAAATACTGTGCAGACCTGTCTTAAATTTTGCTTATAAAATAATGTTGTAGCTGGAAATTCTATGGTCTTGCAAGTTTAATTTTAAAAAAAGATTTTAGCTATTACTATGAGATCCAAAAACCGTGAACACTTCAATAATTTGTGACTTTGAAATTTGAATATTGTATTTACCAACCACATGCAAGATAAAACCACAAAAAAAGCAAGCTACACAGATATCAAGACAGCTAATGTCCTTTTTATTTTTCCAATGAGTGTTTGGGAACCATTTTTGTTACTTTTTATGGCTTGTGAAGGTCCTTGAATTTACCCCTGGGGGGAGGGACTCGCATATGAAAAGAGGCAGGGATGCTTCTCATCTTGCTTCAGGGTGTAAATTTCTGATTTTTGGTCTTGCTTAGGGTGTCCCAGTTCTATTCTTAGTATTTTTGGCATCTTTTAGGGGTCAAGAAAAGCTTGAGCCACACCCAGATTTATCTCATTCAGGGATTCTTTTCAAAATGTCAGAAGAGCATCTCTGCCCCTTTCCTATAGGACTCCCCCCCCCCCACTAGGTACTTACCTTTTGTAATAGTCTATATATTTGGTGGGCCTTGTAAACGCTTCTTGTGGCTATAAACCATCTTGCAAGTACATTATCTTATACAGAGCATTTGCTCTGTACTGCAGTCTATCTGTGTGGGGGAAATCACATGGCAGCAGTCATTGTTATCAGTGAAATAAAAATAATACACCAGTTGTGAGGTGCCGTTTCCAACCTATCACCGGAAAGCAACTTGAACAGACTCTTTCATTTGACTGAGAGTCTAGAGTTATCATTCTTCCTTTTTATTATTATTATTTTTTTGTAACCTTTATTTAACCACGATATGAATTAAAGCTCAGTAGCTTGTGGGGTCGTGTATATATATAAAGTGTACATAATAAAAAAGTTAATTACAAATACTAACAATATATAAAATACAATAAAAAATAAGGGTCCTATTTACATATTAACCTACTATAAAAATCAATTATATATAAAATAGGGTCTCTGCGGCGCACACTTGAGGTGGTAATTGCATCGAAATTAAATTCTCTAACATAATCCCTCGATCTTATTCGATGATACAGGTCTCTTTTACTCAAATGTAGAATATCGTGTTCCTTAAAAGTAACCATGTTCCAGAGCACAGAGCCTCTATGTGCCAAAGAATCTTTCAGGTACCTGGTTTTGAATCTTGGTACCACTAAGCTGTCCTTGCCCCACAGCGAAAAATGTATTTTGTCTTCTTGTATAAATGCTGTCAGACAGGAGTGCGGGTAGCTCGTTATTATGTCCTTTGTGAAAAATCTTTAGAATGTCTATTTTATAGTGTAATGACATGCTCTGCCACTAAGCACAGGTTAAAACTTCTGTGGAAGGCATATCCCTGGGTAAATTAAATATTATTCCATACAATTATTCAATTGATCAGCTCACAGATAACACACATGACACAATTATTTCCATTTTTTTTAATCTTATATGGAACTTATAGACAGCTAAGCTGTTGTAGCTGTTTTGTTGCATTTGTTTTATAATAATAAAGTATTCTTAAATGAATTAACAATATACAGGAAAAGAGTACTCTATTCTCATTTTCAAATTACAGTGTTGCATGACAATATCTACTATTTACTGAAATGAGATGAAATCAAAGACTTAAGACAGGTATAAAAAGGAAACACTACATTCCTGCATTGTTATGGAAAAGTACTGTACATGAAATACCAGATAGGAATTGTACCAAGGCCTCCAAAAATTTGTTTTCAGCAGTAAATTTTGACAAAATTCAAACTGGCTGTATTTGTTCATGTGAAAAAGCAAGACATTGAAAGTCACCAAAAAAACTTCATGCCACACTGTTATAATAATATATCATTGCTGGGGCAGTGCCGTCACATGTAGATGGAATTACTTTACCAAGATACTGTATAGCTCTGTTTTGGTCCAAATATTCAATTCCCTTTAGCAACTTGGAATTAATTAGCATGTGTGACGGCATTCTCGGTTGCCATATTAATGTCAGGCAGAAACAGAGACTGCTTTCTAGGACACTGTAGTGTACAAAGGTGACAGATTCCTGAAAGAATACATACTTGATGTGCAAACACATCTCAAACCTACAGAGACCTTTCAATACACAAATTTTCATTCAGGTCACCTGCCAAGTGTCACGAAAGGTTTTATAAAAGGAGAAATGTTAAGGCTTCTAAGAACAAATTCCTCACAACATGCTTTTGGGGAAAATATTACAAATTTTATTGCATGCCTTAAGAACAGAGGTTACCCAGCAGCAACTAGGTACAACAAGTAAAGATAAAAATAATTTTGAAAAAATCCTCAGTCTGCATGGTCTGCAGTCTGCATTTCAACATGACTGGTCTGACCAGTGCATTTTAACAGATTTATTTAGGGATATATATGTACCAGTAACAGTGAAAAGCCATATATTATGCATCATTCCTCAACCGACGAGATACACTACAAACGAACAGACTCAATACTAAAAATATCTGTCCAACATGAAAAACAGGCATAGGAGACCCAAGCTTAATATTTGAATAGTATTGACAAAGGCGTTTAAAAATATGAGCCAAAACATTTGGAGCAATAAATAACAGCAAATTGATTAAGGATATAATTCAGATGCCGTGAAATTAAACATAAATATAATTTCAAGGAATGAAAGTTTCACAATCGCTCCCAAGCTACTCTAATTTTTTTAACAGCTCGCTCAAAATGTCAATACCGAACTGGAAACTGACGCAGGTACTTACTTGGATCTACTTGTGAAGAACCTGCGCCAGTTTCAGAAGAAATTCTTGATCCTCCTTCCTTCGCTTCTCCGCTCTTTCATCCTCTCGCCTCTCTCTTGCCGCTTCAGCTTCGAGGAAGCTCTTGTCAGCCGCTTGCTGATACTCCACAAAAGACTCAAACACTTTATCAAACTTTTCAAATACGTCCGAAGCAGTTTTCCTCTTTTTATTTGCTTTTAACACGGCCGACTTACGGGGTACCGGCTTCTTTGTTTCATCGGCTTCCATTGCACCTGAAGGGACAACATGGCGACAGCCAAAACTTCAATCGGTTGCATAAACATTATAGCCAAGAGAGAAATAAAAAATGCTAAAGGCTTATGGTATAGTTATCTAACTGTAATACGGTTACAGCTGTCTTGTATCTGCTTGTACGCATATCAAAAACTCTCAACTACGGTATTCAACAAACATACTGATTGAACAAAACTTTCACAGACAACATCAGATGTTGCTGTTGTAGACAATT
>OX419341.1:16178541-16188541 GCA_948470475.1 Galaxea fascicularis | reverse complement strand
TGAATTATATTCGAGTTGGATTTGACGTTTGCCCTAGGCCTTACTTATGCACTCGTGACAATTGATCTGTGGAGATTAGCATTTGCTTGGTCTTTTTTGCATTAAGGTGTAAGTTGGAATTGCTTGACCAACCTTTAAGGGCTCGCATGGTGCTATTCAATTCTCCAACAGTAGTGTCCAGATCCGAAGGGGTACAGTGCTTAATAAAGGTCGTGTTGTCTGCATATTGGAATGCTGCGCAGTCATGGATATAGTTGAGGTTGTTTGCGTATAAATTGAGTAAGACTGGCCCCAATATTGAGCCCTGTGGTACTCCAAATTGGAAGTCAGCAAGCTCGGATGTTTAATCGTTGATTTGTACGAATTGCTGTCTCTCACCAATGTAGCTTAGAATCCAGAGTAAGAAGTGCTTCAGAAATCCCATGTCGTGCATTTTTTTGACAATCCTGGCGTGATCAACCATGCCAAACGCCTTTGAGAAATCTGCGAATATAGCCATGGTAAGTTCACCTCTCTTCATAGCTCGAAGGTTGTCGTCTCTGAAGTGCAGTAACACCGTTGTTTTTTAATGTCCTTTTCTGTAGCCAGAGATCCTCTCATGAAATATGCTGTGCCTGTCTATGTATTCAATCATCTGGCTAAGTACTAAACGTTTATATACTTTGGAGAGCACAGGTAGGATAGCTATTGGTCTATAGTCATCACATTCCCTTGGATTGTCAACCTTGGGTACCGGTGATATCCTGGATGTCTTCCACGCCTTTGGGAAGATGTTTTGGTTGATGCACTCATTTATTACGTTGGTTAGCGGTGAAGTGATGTATTCTGTCACAAGCTTGATATATTTAGAAGAGATTAGATCAAGCCCGGTTGGACAATCAGTTCTGATGTTTTTTATCTGCCACTCAACTTCTTTAAAGATGACTTTACATAGAATGAATGAGTCTCCTTCTTTGTGATCCGGTAAAGAGTTGATATAATTTCGCAGATTTTCTATTGAGGATGATTTAGTTCCCAGTATTCTCTGAGTTGTATTGCTGAAATGTCTGTTCAACTCATCAGCATCAGCACGGATAGGCTTTGAACTGGGATTGAGGATTCTGTGGATTGTGCGCCATAGTTCTTTTGGTGATTTCGATGACAGTGCCTTCTGGTAGAATGATCGCTTTGCCTTGTCCTGTGTAAGTTTCGTACATCTCTGAACTTTTTCCATGTCCTCTGATTTAGTCTTGTGGGCTTGATAACGAAGCTGGTTCCTCCGCACTTGTAGCTGGTGAATGTCTTCCAATTTCAACCATGGTGCTGGAGGGCACGTAACTTTTACCTTCTTTAACAGAGCGTGTCTGTCCAGACAAGAGGTGAACAATGAATTGAATAAGTCCAGCTTATCATCAATGTCGTCTATGCTGTAGATAAGACTGAAGGGGAGTTCTGAGAAATCCTGTAGGAACTTTTTTTTAATCAAATTCCCTTTCAATTCTGATCATCTTATAGCATGGTTGAAAACACTTTACATGGACATTGATACAAACGTACTACTTCAGTATCTATTAAGTACAGTATTACGCTTACAGCTATCACCTCACGTTAATTACAGATGAAGTACTACTAAGTGGCTATTAAGTACAGTATTACGCTGGTATAAGGTGATGATCAGGTATGAGTTAAGAACACCACAACAGGTATGTATTAGATACACTTTAAATCCAAGTTAATTACACTTCCCTGTCTGGTAGTCCTTTCTTGTGGTCTGTTAAGCAGAAATTAAGGAGGGAAAGTTCCCAGATTAAAGATGAGTTAGTTGCAAGTTAAATGATGTTAAGTATATATTAACTTTGTTGGTAAAATACTTATTAAGCTATGTTTTAAAATACACATAAAGTATATGTAATTCACTGTTAAATATACTTGTTAAGAACACATTACATCCAGGTTAAGTATAAAATATTTTCCGAAGAGCATCTCCTAGATAAGAAAACGCTTTTATTACTTATAAATAGCTTTGTTTTTAGTAAATTGTTTAATTGTTTCTTGGGGGGGGGGGGGGGACACATCTAAACGTAATCTACATAAACTACAGTTTGTACAAAATTTTGCTGCCAGAGTTACATTTTTTATTAGGTTTAAGGAAACTTGATCATATCTCGCACGGGCGTAGATCTCTTAGATGGTTTGATGTTACAGAGAACGTTTTATTTAATGACTTAGTTTTAGCATATAAATGTGTAAATGGTTTAGCTCCAGACTATTTAAGTAAATATTTTGTTAAGCATTCAGCAGTCCACAACAGGAACACAAGGGGATGTAATAATTTTGTGATCCCCCGACGTAGATTGTCGATGGGAGGAAGAGCATTTTATTTTCGTGGTCCACGAGAATGGAATTGGCTACCTGACAATTTTAAGAATACTAAAGAAATTAATATATATTTAAGCGGACACTCTTTAATATATGTTCTATACGAAGTAATTTTGGATATATTTTGAATCATTTTGAATATATTTTGATTTTAATTAAATTACTGTAACTAAGTGAAGAATGATTGTTGCAGTTGTGATCGCAATTTTTGCAATTGCGTAAAGAAGCCTGAAAAAATTCAGGAATTCAATGGGGATTGAACCCGTTCAAATTCAAGTCCTCAATTTTTCCAGCCTTCTTTACGTAATTGCAAAAATTGTGATCACAACTGCGACAATCACTCTTCATTTGATTTCATATCTGTAGTTCACATTATGATTTCTTTTATATGCATTATTCACAAATGAGTTTTCTTTTCTTTTAACATTGTGACTGAAAAGCCCTGTTGAAGGGAGTCTCAATAAAGTGTGTATGTATGTATGTATGTATCTTCAGATGCGAAAGCTGCCACAGTCAAGCAAACTACTTATTCAAGTAAACAGGTTCTTTCGATGATATTTTCAGCCAAGCTGCCACACAACTCAAGCAGAGCAAAAGCAATTTCAGGTGCCCTTCTGAAATTTATAGTTGTTGTGAACATTTTGATGTATTTTAGTGTTCAAAATATGGTGATCACGTGATTTGTTTCACCATCGAGTAAGTCAACCCACGAAAAACAAGTATCAATTGATTTGACTAGTAAACATGTCCAGTTGTGTTTATTAAAATAGTCAAAGATCTGCGTCCATTCAGTGTGGTTAAAAATTCAGGATTTCAAAACCTACTTGACGTTCTTGAACCTAGATAGGCAATACCTACAAGACAGCACTTCTCAGATAAGGCATTGCCAGAACTCTATGAAAAAAAGAAAAATGAACTAAAACGTAACCTTGCCGAGGCTGTTGCTGTTGCTTTAACGACTGATGGGTGGACAAGTCATGCAACTGAATCATATGTGACAATCACCTGTAATTATATTGATAAAGAGTGGAAACTGCAGAGTAACGTTTTACAGGTATGACCTTTTTATTTAACTGAATGCAAAGTATATATTGTTTATTTTATGGGCCATTAAAGGGATTCTATCATTGTGCCACTTTTCTTTTGGACAAGATGCTTGCCACACTGGTGTTAACATAGCTAATGTATTGAGAAGCAGTGTGTGAGTGGAATCTTCCTCCAAATCCACCTGTTGTAACTGACAATGCTTCAAACATGACAGTGGCAGCAGAGGAACTAGGAACGTCTTTACATGTTGGCTGTTCAGCTCACACCTAGCTTGTGGAAAGGCTTTAAAAATTACGTCTGTAAGTCATCTCCTTGCAGAAAGAGACGAGTCGTGGGTTATTTTCACAGGAGTGCTGTTGCAACTGCCATTCTCAAAGAGAAGCAGAAGCGTTTGCAATTACCAGAACATAAGTTGATGATAGACGTTGCCACAAGGTAGAATTCAGCAGTGAACATGATAAGTAGGTACCTGGAGCAACAACCTGCAATTTATGGAGCTCTTACATCCAAGGAACTCCATAAAAGAGAAAAAGATATTTCTACGTTGTCTGAAAGAGAACTTACACCTGCTGAAGAATTGGTTACTGTTCTAACACCCCTTAAAATTGCAACAACAGCATTGTGTGAGGAAAGTGTGCCAACCTTGCCAATGATTCTACCTCTACAAGACCAATTGCTGAATTGCATAATGAAGGCAAGGGATGATGATTCAGCACTCATAAAACAAGTTGTGAATGATTTCTCAACAAGATACCAGGATACATGTACCAAGAAAGATTTGATGTTGGCAACACTTCTTGACCCACGCTTTTTTGAGCGATAAAGACAGATTAGATGTATACCATGGAAACATTTACATGACAAGTGTACAACAGCCAAAGTCAGAACACGATATTTGCGAGGCAGAGGTTACTCAGTACAAGAAGGAGCCATCTATAAATGCTACAGAAAATCCCTTAACCTGGTGGAGACAAAACAATGAAAGATACCCCTCAGCCATTTTAGCGAAAAAGTATCTCTGTATCCCTGCTACTTCAGTTCCCTCAGAGAGAGTGTTCTCTACATCTGGGGATATAGTCATTGCCCAAAGGTCTCAACTGAAATCGGAACATGTAGATAGATTAATTTTTCTCAAAAAGAATTGGAATCCTTAGCATAATTATTGCATCAAGCCATCTGCTACTGGACTGCATTTATTGCTCATTTTCCCTGATTCTGGAAGATCTCAGTATTTTATTACATTTGTTAATATTTCTAATGAATGATTCACAAACTTACAAAAACTATTATGAAGTGAGAAAAGTATGTAAGAGTCAATATGTATCCAAAAATGTGTTACAGTACTTTGCTTTAACGGCTGTTGACACTTCAAGTTAATAACACTAAAGTGAGATGTTGATAGGCATTTCTGTGACATACTATTATGTTCAATTTACATGTATATAATAAAAAATGCAGAAAATCAGTCGATTTTTCTTTTTTTCTTAATTTTGTGTAACTTGTATTGTACAGGGAAGATGGAATCAGACATTTATATCAAAGATATCTTTTTATCTCAATGAAATACTAATTGTCACAATAAAATGTCACTATCGCAATAGTCAAAATGGGTACAATAGTCACCCCTAATTATAATCAGGAGAGATCCACCAAAGTGGGAATACATATTCTGTGGAGATATCCTTGAAGAAGTGGAATGTCACCCTTATCTGGGGGTAGTGCTTGATAACAAAATGAGGTGGTCACCACATCTAAGGGAAATAAGGTCTTGGGATTTATCAAGCAAAACCTGTGGAACTGTCCAAAGTCAGTGAAAGAAACCGTGTATAAGACTCTTGTGAGGCCAAAACTTCAGTATGCCTGTAGTACATGGGACCCACACTACCAGAAAGGTAAAGCAGCTATAGAAAGTGTACAGCGGAAAGCAGCCCGCTTTGTCACTGGAAATTATGATCAAACAACAAGCGTGATGGAAATGCTGCAAGACCTAACGTGGGACACTTGAAACGATGAGAAGACATGCAAGGCTCTCTACTATATACAAGATGTGCCACGCACTCCTAGATGGGGTGTGGCGGAATTATTTGATAACAAGTAGAGAAAGGAGGACTCGGGGAAGCCATGATTTTAAGTTTAATTGTGCTGAAAGGACAAAGATATTTATAGATTTTCTTTCTTTCCCAGGACAATAATTGAATGGAACAAACTTCCTGAAGAAATTGTTTCCAGCCAATCTCTCTGTATTTTTAAAAGTAACTAATTTACTTTAATTTTTATTAGTAGTTTAGCTTTGCTGTTACTTTTGTATATTTTAGTATAGTTTTATTTATTATCTTAAAGTTGGCGTGATGTCCCAAACGATTTGGCAGACATAACGTTACTTAGATTTAGATTTAGATCCGTATTGCAAAGTAGGGACTACTGGGCATGAATGACGAAATTGGTTTCTAAAAGTGTCAATATCATTGGTCATTAAGCCATGGCATCATGGAAATAGCTTTGTATCTGAAGGTTGGGGTAGGAGGGAAGTAACGTTGGGTGCTGAGTCATTTCAAGGCCGCGACATTATAAACTGAACATTTACATGCGATTCAAAATAAGTGTTTCCAATTTTAGCATTGCTGGCTGATCAGTCGTATAGCTTACTTCAGAGTACCATTAAGTCCTAGCCTGAAAACTGTTCAAAAACGAAACAGTTAGCCAAGAAGAAAAAATCCAAACGCTTGTGTAACTCCTTTTTTACCATCCGCTCTACCTCCAGTCATGCCATTAGGCCCAAAATTTTTTTACAAAAGTTTGAGCATTACATATTGCAAAATGAAGGTGGATTTCTTCCATTTACGTAGTTCACAAGGCTTGAAATGCCAGTTGCAGTTGCATAGTCACAAACCGCAAAAAGAAGGGGGAAATGATAGGATAAGGAATATGTAGATCATTGGTGTTCACTTACTTCTTTTAAATTTGTTGGTAATAAGGTCCAGTCTGTTACGAAAAATTATTGCGTGACTTGCGTTACTGTCTGGAAGTGTCTAGAATCGTCTGCATATTTAATTAGTGCTGAATCATCGTGATTCCGTAATTCTATTTTAAGCCGTTTGCATATGTCGCTGTAAATAGTTTTCATTATAATGTTACTTTATTTAGCCGAGTCGGAAAGTTCTAGAATTTTAGGTTAAAATGGTATATAAGCCAATCGGTGTAGCTTTAGAGTTTTTCTAAGAGAAGAGTGTCTTAGTGTTTATTGAGGAGAGCGACAGAGGTCGTGTACATTTGGCGGAGGCCGTGTTTATTGAAGTTGACAGAGGTCGTATACAGTTGGCGGAGGCCGTGAGTATTAAAGTGAGACGGAGGTCGAGTATAATTTTACAAGCCTAGAGTGAGCTTATTGTGAAGCCTTGTGTGAAGTTTACTACTTTCGTTTGGAATAAATAACCTTGTTGCTGTTCCGACAACCCTGCGTTCTGTTTAGTCTACAAACAACCCACTTCTCACTCATCAACACAATCGAACTCGTAACACAGTCCAACTTGTAACTGTGGCAATCCTGACAGACCTTGTCCAAGCGTTTCATATGATTTGATGGCAGACTCACAGGCACTGGCCCCACTGACTACTTGACTAAATGGGAACGAAATGGTGTCTTGGGACATAAGTTTTCTGCTGCGGAACTGTTTCCAAACAACAAGACGGCTTTTCGGCAGTCATTAAAGACAGTCAAAGAGCAGGTCTCAAGGAAAGCACTTTCAAGATAGGCAAGGCTTTGAGAAGTGTGAAGTTTCTTTATTAATTTACATCAACTTTAACGTGTAAATGAATTTCTTTATTGCCCGCTACAATGGAAATGCCTATAGGGATCAGGATGGGTTTGACCTCTCGTCTGGCCGTTTTCTACAAAAAATAGCCGGGAAACAAATAATTTTTTCTGTCATTTAAAAACGCTTTAATCTCCTTCCGAAGTTACAAAATTTGTTTTCCGTGATAAAAGCTTCGTGAGGTCAGGATCAAGTGATCAGTATTGTTGTTCGTGAACAACAACATGCATCATGGGGAAGAAATTTCATGAAATGGACCCCATTTATATTCAAGAAAAACTGATCATGAACAAAATAATTTGCAACCTTTACACTGGAATTAGCAGTGACAAGCAAAATGCTTTGTACAAATAATAATTTTATTTACTCCATGGGTTTGCATGTATTCAAGCTGTTTTAAGTTGACTTTACACTGACTTTAGTAGTAAGTTATGTTTTTTTAATTTCATGTTTACTTGATCTGAGTACCTGTCATCCAGGCCAACCACTAAAGCCAGTCTTAAAATGTGAATAATTATGTATTGTGTGGTTGAGAAATTTGCTTTTTCTTTTCAATGTTTTTTATGTTCAGTTTGTTTCTCATCAAAGACAATGGTTTCTATATCAACGACTTTATGTTATGGTGCAAGTGCCTGGGCCCAGCATGAAAGACGACATATCCCCCAAGAGAGATAAATCTCAATGGAAGTGACGTGGAGAGTGAAGTAGATGAAGATGAATTGGAAGTGTTTGAAGAGGAAGAAAGTGAAGAAAGTGATTATTCCAGTGAAACGAAGTGAAGACGAAGCAAATTTTGGTGAAGAAAATGAAGTGCAAAGTAATGGTTACCTGTGGTGCAAAAGATACAAGTAAAGGCAACCAATCTCTACATTGGTGTAAAAGGGAAATAGTGTAGTACAATACCACCTACAAGGGTGAGCCTTTTCCTCTCCCACCAGAACCAGAAATGACACCATTCCAGTATTTGAAACAGATGTTTCATGACCAACTTATCGACCATATTGTTGCGCAAACCAACCTGTATTCAGTCTAGTCCATAGGGACTCCTATTGCTGTTGACCACAATGAAATGGAGCAATACATTGGATTGCTGGTAATGATGTCAATAACAAAACTCTCACAAATTAGAATGTACTGGGCAAAAGAAACAAGAGTTCCCTACATTGCTGATGTGATGTCTATAAACCATTTTGAGAAAATAAAACAGTTTTTCCATTGCAATGACAATGAGAAAAATTAACCTCCTACTGATGATAATTTTGACAAGTTATATAAAGTAAGCCCTGTGATCGACTCTCTACTTGAGAAATGCAAGCAAATTCCCCAAGAGGAACATCACTCAGTAGATGAACAAATCATTCCCACCAAAAGGCGAACACATTTAAGGCAATACCTACCCAACAAGCCCAACAAGTGGGGGATAAAGTAGGGGCTAGATGTGGGATCAGTGGAATCCTGTGCGACTTTGAAATTTGCACAGGCTAAGCCTGAGTTGCTCATGGGGGGTAATGAAGTTAAGCGTCTGATGCACACACTTCCCATGAATGTCAACTGTAAGGTTTATTTTGACAATTTTTTCCCTCAATGTCTTTCATGAACTCTCTAAAAGAAGACGGGTTGTGGTCAGTTGCCACCATCCAGAAAGACTGGCTAAAAGGTGCAGACAAGTTCTTACTGTCAGAGAAAGATCTGAAGAAGAAAGGCCGTGGTGCATTTGATTCTGTAGTTGAAACTAATTCAGGAGTTACAGTACTGAGATGGTTTGATAATGGCCTTGTTCAGATGGTGTCAAACTTGATTGGTAGTGATGTAGCCACACAAGCACGACAATGGTCGAAAATAATAGCCAAATGGGGGGTGTTGATTTACGTGACATGTTACTCTTGATGTACCGAGTCCGCCATTGGTTTACCAAATATTACATGCACATCGTTTTTTACTGCATTGGTGTGGTTGTGGTGAATGGGTGGCTCCTTTATCGTCGTCATATGCATCAGAAAAGAGTTCCACAAAAGAAGCACATGCCCCTGATCAGTTTTCAGTCAGCAATAGCTGCATGTCTCTATCAGGCTGGAAAAATATCTACAGGAGCTGCACACTCGTGTGGTAGGCCATCCTCAAGCTCCCCTACTCCAGTTGATATGCCCAGCAAAAAAAGGAAATAATCATCTGTGCCAAACCCAGTGGAGGATGTCAGATTGGATCAATGTGGTCACTTTCCTGTTTATGAAGATAAACAATAGCGTTGTCGACTGTGTAAAACTGGGTACTCACACTTGAAGTGTTGCAAGTGTCATGTATACCTCAGCCTAGTAAAGTCACGAAACTGTTTTAATAGCTTCCATGGGTTGTAAAAGGATTGAATTGGATTGCAAAGTAATTGTTTGCATTGTAAAATATTTTTTTGGCTTTACACCAGAATTTTTGATTCCAGAAGTATTAATCATGATAATCATGTCCACACTAGTGACAGCAAACCACCAAGCCAGGCTTTTGAGATATTTTTCGAGCATTAAGTGATTGTTGTTGTTATTTTTCATTTAAGACATGTTAAAAATAATTTCAGATCAATAGTTGCTTGCTTTATGATTGACACATTGATGCCCTGTTGATACTGTCATTGCATGTTGTTCTCTGGGAACAACATCCTGTAATGACGTCATATGTACACAAAAGTTGTGAAATTTTACTTAGCTTAACCTAACTAGTTTATACTAAAGGAAACAAATTTATAATGAGCCCCAAAAATTCATGCAGGAAAGAGTTAAGGTGCCTTGCAGACA
>OX419341.1:16043541-16173541 GCA_948470475.1 Galaxea fascicularis | reverse complement strand
CCTATCCTATCCTATCCTATCGCAGACGTATTTTGGCAACGCTGGGTATGCGCGTACCTTCCCTCTCTCCAGGAGCTGCAGAAATGGCACAAGCAGCAGAGAAACTTTGCGGTGGACAATATTGTTTTGGTTCTCGATGACAGCAAGCCCAGCAATTCCTGGCCACTAGCACGGATCCTGGAAGTGTACCCTAACCGCCATAATGGTCCTGTGCGATCCATGAAGTTGAAGACAAGCACCTCTGTGCTTCTCAGACCTATCGACAAGATTGTTTTCCTAGAGACAGCAGTCCCACCAAGCAAGGATTGGTCACAGCTATGAACACTTTACTATTACTTATTGGTATGAACTTCATAACCATAGTAATTCCCCCTTTTGTATTAGTCACTATGTTTCAAACCCTTTTTTTATACTTAATTGGTGAAGGCTTTCCCTAGTTCAGTCTTGAAACGTGATGTTTTTTGTTTATCCCTCGCTATTGCTAGTATGTGTTGCGGTAGTTACTACTAATTACTGCCTTCAGTAAAAGAGATTTCTCGTGATAACTTTCTGCGGCTTTCCAGCCCTTCGCTGCAATGTCTGCATGGGAAATACACTGTACGTAATGATTTCTACATTGTTTCTAACACGTTTCGTTAGTCATAAATTCTAGGCTTTTAACTTAGTAAAGTCAATTTCTATCATCCATTGTTATTCTTGTTCTGTCTACGCTCGTGCTCACCTATCTCAACTTAGTTTTTTGTCAAGACTAACATCAGTGTCTGTGCAAACCATAGTATAGTATTATTATTGCTTGTAGTTTTCTAGCATCAATTTTGCTTTAAGTATAGTTTTCGCATAGTTTTGATTGTCAGTTACGATATCGCTTAGTTATCCTTTGCTCACGTGAGAAGTCCTTGTCTTGTCGTTACTTAGTCACCTTTCAAGTTCTTAATCGTTGCTTTTCAACAATGATCTACTTACTGATTATGCCACTGTTTTATTGTCATGTTACTCTCGTTACACAAATTATTAGTTTATTTGGTGCAGCCTTCTGCTGTGATTTCATATTCTTATGGTATTCTAGAATTATCAGTTTTCAGTCTGGTCTTATATTTTGTAGTTTTATAGGTAATCCACCTAAATTAGTTTCTATTTTATTTATTGCTTTCAGTTCGAACCGACTAAACGACATAGCAACTTAAGCGGCCTATTTGTCTTTGTCAATCAACTCCGTCGACTCATCCGTATCGTCATATCAAGTTGCAACCTTTGTACTAGGAACATTGAGCTGTGCTTCAATAAATATATTCAAGTTACTGTCTGCAATTCTCGTCGAGTTCGATTTTTAAAGTCGTGCATTGTGTTATAGTAATTTACTTGGATTGTTAGCTCGTCATTCTCTCCTTGTAAGTTACAAATAGAGGTGTCCGCTGAATAGGGAAATATAAGACATTAATTTCGGGACCCGGCTTATTGTCCGGTTAAAAGGTGTCCACTTAATTGGGGGTCCGCTTAATAGAGGTTTCACTGTATTATCTTGGAGCGCCAATGTTACTCAAAGCATCCTGTGAATTTGACTACAACTACCAGAACTCTTTGCATGCATGACATCATCGTGCAAGTGAGCTAGTCTTACCATCTTTGAGGGCAGGGAATACCATATTATTTTAATTGGTACAATAATACAGTAAATTGTTGCAAATGATGTAAGAGTTCTGCTCCATCCAGATCACGCTTGTTGTCAACCTGGATGTCAATCAGTACTTGTTCTGGATTGGAATATGAAAAATGCCCGTGATGTTAGGGAACTGAAGTTTGCTGGTATGAATGGCTCAATTGTTGTTGGTAAGTAGTGTGGTTCTATGCTTTTTTGTAGACATGGAGAGACTTTGTTCATTTGTGAGTGTGGACAAATCAATGAAACAAAAAATAGGAAGCAGAATAAAGGCTGTTTGTCATAAATTAGCCAAAGAAACTTGTATCATTGTTTTTTGAACTCTCTTTTATGTGGTTACCATAATAAGAAATTGAACACAGTGCATCAGTTTGTTCGTAACTTACACAGATTAGAAATGTTCTTGTAGGCGGATGACAATAATAATTATTTGTAATCACTATGAAACTAATGAAAAGAAAAGAATTGTATTTAGTGACTTTCTTGAAGTGTTCCTTATTAATCATAAAAGTAATGTTGTTTCAAAGTCTTCCTAAGACTTCCTTTCTGTATCAATGCAAAGGTATAATAAAGTAAATCAACTACTCAATTTATACCATGTCAAATAACTGTTTCAAATGAAAGTGAAGTACAAAAATTATGCAATAGCCATGTAGTATGATAACTATACACTGTAGTTTATTTAAGTTGAATCTCTGAAAGAAAGCATTGTTGAAAACCATAAGCAAGTGGTATGAAATCAGAAATTATTGCTATATGGGATGCCTTTTTTGAAATCTTGTGTTTCAGAAAAATTTCAATCATTTAAGACACTACTCTAAAAAGTCCTCGATCCTTCTATTACATCATGGATGATGTACTTGTTTTGTATGTTAGGTTGTAAAAACACCCCTGCTAAAGGATGTAGGTATTGTCCACTCCATTAACAAAGTGCACGGCAATTTATTGATGACAATATTAATGATGAAGACGAGGCTGGAAAGTATGATGAAGGTGAGCTTTTGATAGTCAAAGTACATAATGAGAAGGTAACACGTGTAGGGGGAATGTTTCGGATAATAATTAACAATTACGGGATTTTCACATGTAAGTGTCAGGCACTCCAAGGCATATCTGAACATGCAAAATAACAGGAAGAAAAAATATCATTGACAAAGCCATGTGACATGAATACCAGTACTGTTTGTTGACAAAAGACTATATAGTATGATACATGGTTTAATCATACTTGAGTTGATTATAAAAACAATTAATAACGTTTAAGAAGCAGTCACCTTTATTTAAAATCACTAACTAGTAAAACACAACAAAGAGGTTCAGATTACTTTAACAGTGAGTTTAATAGTTACCATCACTATTAATTGACTTCTTAGCAACAAAACTAGAAATCAGATGATCAGTGCAATACCTGTTTTGTACTTATGCCAGCAACTCGTTACAAAGATAGGCTACCTTTTGCTATACTATGTAATCAGAGTATAAAGTTATATGATATCACTTAAGTACATCTTTCTCCAGTTAATAAATTGCCAATTTCAAAAACGGTGTAGTGGTCAGATGGTAGAACAAGCTGGGTGAAAGAAACAAATTTACCAAGAATGGTGATGGAGGCATTGAAAATTGGAAAAGTTATCAAACACAGCACTGTTGAAGTTCTTGACCCTGGACTGCGAAGAATAGAACTTCAGCTACAAGAGACCAACATCAGAAAGGGTGCAAACTTAAGTGAGAGAA
This sequence comes from Galaxea fascicularis, assembly GCA_948470475.1. Lineage (NCBI taxonomy): Eukaryota > Metazoa > Cnidaria > Anthozoa > Scleractinia > Euphylliidae > Galaxea > Galaxea fascicularis. Next base: position 16,170,150 of record OX419341.1, on the reverse strand, counting down.
TTATGTGCACAGGTAAATAATGTTTAATGCCATACAGTGTTCTTCTTTTCAGGGGGTAACCAGTAAATGTTACTGCCCATAATACATGTTATTACCGCCTAAAATTTCTATGAAGAACACCTAATAAACATTGGCCACAGCTACTCTACTGGTTTAAAAACCTCTTTTACCTGTTGTGCTGAAAACAAAGGAGAACACTGTACGTAAGTTCATTTTAGTTAGGATAAAGCTATGTACTGTGTAGTGTATTAGGACAGCACTCGTCATGTCTCCAAGTGTACCCTATGTTTGCCTTGAAGGTTAAAAAATCTCCAGTTCCCGAGCTGATCCCGAATATTGTTTGGAAAGAGTTTGCCTTTGAACTTTCTCCTGTTCTTGCTGACATATACAACTCCTCGCTTGAACAGGGTTATGTTCCAGCACAACTGAAGCAAGCTATTGTGGTTCCCGTCCTGAAGGGCCGCCCTCCAGTGTCTGTTAAGAGTGACTTGAGACCTTAACTTCACCTGTAGCCAAAGTACTGGAAGGTTTCTTAGCTAATTCCCTACTCATGTGTGTTTGGGACAAGTTTGACAGTAAGCAGTTTGCTCTCCCAAGGAGATCCACTACGTAGACCTTGGTTTATTTACTTCACACAATTTTGGAATCGGTTGATGGTGGTGAGATGTATGTAAGAATGTTTTTCTCTCACTTCTCCAAAGGATTCGATCTTGTTGACCATAATGTGCTGCTGTGTGAACTGGATAACCTAGATGAGGACCCACATTTAGTGATGTGGATTGCTGCCTTTCTCATGAACAGGAACCAGAGGGTGAGGGTGGGGGAGGCTCTGTGCCCACCCATATGGCTGAATGGCGGAACTCCTCAAGGAACTAAGCTGGCTCCTCTTCTGTTTTGTATTCATGTGAACAGCATGGCCTCTAACTGTACAAATAGAGTTAAGAGCCAATTTCTGTAAATATCGAGAATCCGGCGTCACTCGTGAAATTTCGAAATTCTTCATATTTTGCTTAAATAACACCTATGGTGAGTTATTTTCGAAAATAGTATTCAAAGATCGTGAAGCGCTTGATTTTTTCTGAAATCAAGGTAACTTTGAAAAACGCCATTTTAGCGCCATGTCGCTGCCGAAAATAGAGTAAAATGATGCATTTTGTTATCGTTCGTGTAGATGAACGCAGTGACGTCTATCAATGCAACTTGGCCAGAACATAACACATCTATAGTTCTTTCCAAGGCACAAATTTAGTTTGAAAAATCTGCTGGTATGAAACCGTTTTTAACTGTTACAAATACCCTAGTTCAAACGCTTCAGCAAATGACCAAAATTTAGCTAACTTCCACACCACAAAAAGCCCACTCGTACATACAATTTGACGTTGAAATTAGTATTTTTTAAAGTGCATTCTTTGCGCTCTGTTGTGTTAAAATTTCTTCCGCGGCCCGACAAAAGTGCCCCGCCAAGAGAAGGAAACGTTAAGTCAATTTTTGCATCGCGACCGCTCTTGAAATCAACATGAACCTTGCCTTCTCCGAACCAAAGCTAACTCATGAATTAAAAGTCTACCAATGCAAACACTTTTCTCGCTATTCTGAGCGCCCTACAGATTACTGTACATCGCGCAGAATGCTATTGTCTTTTGCGACATGTACTTGCAGTGCATAAATTTACAACGAGCGGTATATCAATTTGCATATCCACGATGAGTCGGTTGTGATTGGTTGACAAATTTAGCTTTGGGAAGCTCGACTCTCTCAGGAGATTTCAACGCCTGTCAATCAAACCGTTCAATGTGTGAAGCGAATCGAAAGGTGTGATAGAGTTAACAATAGCGCTCTAATGAAGGCGGGCGACACTCTTTGCAAAGGATTTTATAACCGAATTCGTGGGGAGAAATAGATTTCACATTGCGTATTTCTACTTATAGTAAGCACGCGCTCTTTAGCTCAACTTTTTCACGTTAAGAAATTTTTGCCCTTTCATACTTCGTTTGACAGAGATCTTTGACAAGAGACCGGTAGACGTAGTCCTGGCCAAAACCATGTACTGAAAACTGGGTTGCACATATGATCGCGCATTCTTGTTTTCGGCATAGTTAATCGAACTCTCGCTAATCGAACTCAATCCATGGATTTCGTGGATTATTAATATCTTCCATTAAGTTTCATTACTTTGAGGAATTACTTTATTTTGCGCTCGCGTTTCTTTTCGCTCGTCGAGTAATTGTGAGAGCCTGAAATAGACTGCACAAAAAAAGAGAGATCGTTTCCGCCCGAAGTAGAATTCAGTCAGCCACGACCGTACGTGCAAGAATTCTCAATCGTGCTTTTTTCGTAATGAAGTAAACTTTATTTTTTAGTAGCTGCCCTATTCGGACCATTGAACCAGAGCTCAAAATATAACCAAGCGGTGACAAGTTCTCTTGAAGAGAGTTAAAGAGCAGGACAGGATCTAGTTTAAACACTCGCCATTTCCAAAGCAGTTCGCCGTTGATTTCCAAATAAAAGCACTGATCGCAACTGTTACGTGACGGAGTAATCATGTGAAGAAATGCAGGGTTGACCGGGGATTCTTTGAGCTCTAAAGAGAGCTCCCGATTAACACGCTGCATTTCGTGAGCTGAAGACATTTTTTGTAACTTTGGGTGACCTGATCAACACGTGGAAATAGCTGTTGTGTAAAGAGCTAAGCGATTTCCACGATTTATACTTTTAATTCATCATTTGGTAACACTTTTGCGGTCTATTGAATTTAAATACGCGCGGTAAATTTCAATCTATGCGAAAACAATGGATTAGTAGTTAAAGTTAGTTCCATTGTTTTTGGGGGGAGGAGTTTTTGCTTGCTTTAATGTCTCCTGGGGGTTTTAGGACAAGTGGTTTCTGGGCGCATTTTCGTGTTTACGGACCAGCTTCTGGAAATCATTGTTTTTATACAACTTCCACGCTTCGTATTAACTCCAAATTTTGCACAGCTCTAGCTTAGATTTAAGGCTTACTTTCCCCTGGTAAACCTAGGCAAAGGAATCCAGAACTGAGCAAGAAAACCATCTTGAATGTTAATGAGGTGGTTTCCCCATACTAAAAGAAGCGAAAAACTCGAATTTAGAGGCTCATTTTTATATCACTTTTCCAAGGCCAAGAAAGGTCTAAAGGGTCTCAAATGGTTCCTTAACATCTCTACTGAAGAAGCCGGGGTAAACCTAACCGCTAAAATGGTTTAGTTTTTCGCATTGGAGCAAAATGTATACTGTATTTAAACATTTTGCCCCATTTTCTTTGTAGAGGCTTTTGTCTGCCGATGCCTTTTCAAATTTCGCGCTTGAGACTAAATAAGGTCCCGGATGTGTCGCACCATTCTGCGCGATGATAAGTTTACATACTGTTTTCAAACTGTCTGAGAGCGATAACCTTCAACATTTTAATTAACAAGGTCAAAGTAGGTGGCGAAGTATTAAATGTAACTCGATGCCGATCGGCATGGCCATTCAGTCCAAGTGACCTTTCAAGCTCGTTCTAAACTGCTTCTTTTTCTTCATCTAAAACCTTTTTAAAGTTATGATGTTGTGATACATGTTAAATTCCTACTTAGCCACCGTCTTGGGGTGCAGAAACATTGCTGTGATTTATCCCAAAAGGGAAACGTAATTGCGTGACGTTGACCTTAAGATTTACGAAAACAACGTCTCTCGGAGACGATTTCATTCATGACAAAAATTTTGCAACAGTGTTCAAGTCGAATAGCTGAAATAGAAAAGATTAAAATAGATATTTCACCTTGTCATGTATGCATGCCCATGCAGCGAAGGAGCCAAAGCTTGGAAGAGATCCGCAATAATCAAGTGTTGTAGGCCATTACATATTACATCGCGATCGCTAATTGCTCTTGTGTTATTATAAAGTGAAACTGTGACAAATTCCATGAAGTTATTCCGACGATTTTAAACTTATTCACTGTGACTCCAGTGATCCCATTTGATGAATACGCCTCTTTCTGTATCAAACAAAACGATACTTCAGTTCCAATATAATTGTGTGTAGGACTGTTTGCTCGCTTCAGCTTTTATACAACGATTGCTTGTAGGGGGGAGGGGTAAAGGACTGGCAAAGGCAAAGGAGTAGGAACATTGGACTTGGCATTTTTTCATAGGGTATGTGGGTAGAAGAATAATCTGTACAATTAACTAAGGAGATGTAACGGAAGGTACTATTTCTGAAAGCTCTGCTGACAAAAATTGCTGTTCAGAAAATTGTTCATTCCTCTCCACCACCCCTCCCCCTTCAAAAATGCATTACCTTAATGCCTAAAAAGACAGCAGCATGTCCTCGCACTTAACATTTACTATTTCGACACTCCAGGTAGCCCGGTGTATTTTGTTGAAAAGTTCAAGTCTTCGTTTGTGAAGGCCCCCCAAAAAATACAAAAGGGACAAAAAGTGCTTTCATTTCTGACAGGGCCTTTCATTTTAAAGAACAAGGGCAACTCTCTACTAGTTCTTGAAGGCGGGCTATGTATGGCGCTTTGCTTCGCGCTGGGCTTGGCACTTCTAGCTCGAAGTTCTCACATAGCAGCTGCAGTAGTCCCACTTTTAGCTTTCTAATCTTGTTGCTTTTGACCAGAGCGCACAGATCGTACTAGTCTACAACAATATGGTGCTGGATATGAAGGGACGAAAGCACAGAGTCTCTTGCCATAGAAAAATACAATTGTTCCTCTGCTGCAAGCACATCTTGCTCCGACTGGAGTGTGGAAATAGTAAACGTTAAGTGCAAGGACATGCTGCTGTCTTTTTAGGCATTAAGGTAATGCATTTTTGAACGGGGAGGGGTGGTGGAGAGGAATGAATAATTTTCTGATGAGTTCGTCGGTTGGTGAAAAGAATGGTCATTTTGGTCATGTGCCATATCTGGGAATTCCAAAAGATTTTAGATTCTAACTATATAAGGATAGGTCTTTCAATATATGCAAAGTTTAGTTCGGGCAAATGATTAAGCACTAGTCAAAAAAATTAAAAATCACGAATGCGTGACCAAACAATTAAGTCAGCTAAATTCAAAATATCCGAATTACTTAAGTATAAAGCCACACAAATATGTTGACTTTAGCTCAGCTATGATATCTGGACCGTCAAACAACGTTTCTCAACTGTCATTCCTCTAGGTTTGCAGGACCAGGGGCCAGTTTCACGAAAATCCCGGAACTTTACCGGCCATTTTTGGGTGTCACTATGATTCCCTAGATTGTATGTCACGAACAGAGAGGATTTAAGCCCGTCAATCGTTACATGACATGTTTGTTTCAGTTAGCTTGAAAAAGTGTTAAAGATCGGCTTTCCAAAACAAGTGGTTGGCAGTTTCCCTGGAAGTACGCATCAGTCTGATAGATTTGAACTATAATAATCGATATTGCGAAGTTCCTATGCAAATAAGGTATGTTCAAGTTCACACTGCAACCAGGTGGACAATCAGACATGGTTTGATGCTACTCTGGTTTGAAGTTTGATGAATGTAACTTAAAAAGTTACAATTCACGACCCAACGTTTCGACACTCCTGTCTAGTGTCTTCATCAGGGGTGATCTAGTGTTGCAAAAAGGAGCCTTTTATACGCTTACTAATTAACGACCTTTTGTTTTGATGAGGTGTAAATAGGTGTCAGGTAAAAGGCCGCCATCGTCACGGTTTAAAGGAGCGTGGGCGGAGTTGATGTGCCAAGCTTCCAAACAAAGCCGTTGATGGTACCGCCGGTTAGTGGTGATAATTTTGGAATTATCCCACGCTATTGTATGGTTGGTTTGGCAAGCATGTTCCGACAAAGCGGAATTTTCCTTTTTGCAAAGAAAAACTGCTTTTTGATGCTCTTTTAAACGCGTGCCAAGCTGACGCTTGGTCTGTCCGATGTACTCATGATCACAGTCATTGCATGGAATAGAATAAACAGCGTCAGTTCGTTGTTCTTTCAACACAGGATCCTTAGGTTTGGCAAAAATATGACTCAACGTCTGAAAAGGTTTTTGTGCAACTTTGACATTGTGGCTAGACAAAACTCTCTTAATGGGTTCTGTAACACCGCGGATGTACGGGATGACGGCAAAACCTGTAGCCGAAACCTCGTCCCCGGAGGTGTTAAGAGAAGGAGTAACTGGTTTTAAGCAGTTACGAAGGAAAGTGTTTGGGTAGCCATTGACCTTTAGGACGTCAAAAACATATTTTCGCTCTTTGGCCCTAGAATCACATGAAGATGGCAAACAATCAGCCCTCGTGAGCAAGGTTCTGGTTACGGATTTTTTGTGGCAGATGGGGTGGTGGGAGTCAAATGCGAGATATTTGTCGGTATGCGTGGGTTTGCGATAAACACTTGTCTCTTAATTTCCCCGGTGCGCCCTATAGACATTCAAATCGAGAAAAGACAAACGTCTATCATTCTCACGCTCAATGGTGAACTGGATAGACGGCTCAACTGAATTTAAATGTGAAAGAAGGCGCTCCGCTTCATTTCCGGATACCGCAGAGATGACATCGTCGACATATCGTTTCCAAAACAAAGGCTGGATCGGTGAGGAAACCAGAGCCCTTTGTTCCACATCTTCCATTACCATGTTGGCAATGACAGCAGAAACGGGAGAACCCATAGCCGTACCAAAAACCTGTTGGTAGTAGGTGCCATTGTATGCGAACTGAGTGGTGTTGAGACAAAAAGACAGCAAATCTATAAGATCCTCCACGGGCAAAGAAGTTCTTTGTCCCAATGAAGCGTCTTGTTTGAGTCTTTTTTCAGCAACACTAATGGCAAGATCAACCGGAATTTTGGTGAAGAGGGAAACCACGTCGAAAGAAACCAACTCGTTTCCTGCGTCAAGAGTTTTACCTCTTATAAAATCCGCAAAGTCACAGGAATTTTTGACAGTGTAATCAGTATTCCCAACAACAGGTGACAAGATTTTCGCGAGATAACTCGAAACCGCATAAGTCGGAGAATTAACAAAAGAGACAATGGGTCTCAAAGGAATTCCCGTCTTATGGATTTTAGGCAAGCCATAAAAACGAGGACATAGACCGTCACTACTGTATAACATTTTGTACGTAGACTCACTAATCTTTCCAGCTTTTTTCAAATCAAGTAACATTTTGTTGAGCTTTCTCTGAGTCTTGCTGGTAGGATCAGAATTTAAGATAGAATACGTATTCCTGTCACTTAGCAGAGAGGAGGCCTTTTCATCGTATTGTTGTTTATCCATAACCACGACACAGTTGCCCTTGTCAGCAGATAAAACAAGCCTATCCGGATCTTTCTTAAGAGCTAGGAGCGCCTTGAAAACATCATTGCTGATGTTTTTGGGAGGCGGTTTGGCGCGCCTAAGAATGCTACTAACTTCAGCTCTTATCAAATGCTTTTGATCGACGTTGAGTCGAGAAATACCTTCCTCGACGGCAGCGATGATCTCAGCAGTTGGTATTTTGCTGGGAGCAACAGCAAACTTGAGGCCTTTTTCCAAACCACTCCGTTCCAACGCAGATAACTCCTTAGAAGAAAGGTTCAAGACCCATTTATCTTTCAGAGTCGAACCTGAGTTATCAGGAGACTTCTTACTGAACAGAAGGCGGAGTTTTTTGTCATGTCTCTCTCTCTGTTTGATAGACGTCTGTTGCTCTTTCGAACAACAAAACTCCTCGACCCAAGCGATTTCGGAGTGGTCAATCAAAGCAGAGAGTTCACTGAGTGAACGAGAGAACAAGGAACTTAAACTCTGTATAAACTGGTGACATTGGTCAATCCGCAACCTCAGGAAAGAAAAACCAGTGTTTTCCATGAGCTTGTATCCCTTGACACTCCGTATAGGAGGCCGGAATCTCAAACTCGGTGGAAGCACTTTATTTTCCTTGCACCGGTGGTTGAAAAACAAACGACTGCGATACTTGGCAATACGGACTTTGATGTTAGCAAGTCGGTGGACTCTTTTAACAACAGTTTGACCATATTTTTCTCGCAAATAAGGTATGTTCAAGTTCACACTGCAACCAGGTGGACAATCAGACATGGTTTGATGCTACTCTGGTTTGAAGTTTGATGAATGTAACTTAAAAAGTTACAATTCACGACCCAACGTTTCGACACTCCTGTCTAGTGTCTTCATCAGGGGTGATCTAGTGTTGCAAAAAGGAGCCTTTTATACGCTTATTTCCTATGCAAAGTATACCTTAGTGGTTTGTTGTGTTGCTCGATAGATTCACATAACCTGCTTTGAAGCAGACATCGCCAGTACGTGACAACGAATAAGCTGCCATCTGCGATCGCTCCGTGACTTTAATTTGCATATTGTACTTTGTAAACTGAGCTTCTGCCGAAAAAAAGAAACGCACTGGAATCTCAGTGCTGATTATCCGAAAATACATTTATTTCATATCAGTCTTGGTGTCTGTCTATTAATTATTAACTACAAATTCTAATTTTAAAACTTCACTAAATCTTCAATATTTCTTATTTCTCTTAACTTTACCAATCTTTCTACAACTAACTACTCCTCCCAAATATACCCAAAAATCACCAAAAAATTCACAAAATACCCCACAAGACAGATTCACGATATCATGAGAGGGTTTTTGGATTACTTGAAATGTGAACGAGATATTTCCATGAAAGCCATGTCAAGTGGCAGAAAAATGGCGTTCCTGTGTAACAGCCCCTTAATTAACTCGTACTAAGTCTTTTTTCTCACGAGAAATTTGTGCAAAGCCACCAGTACAATCATGGCAGTAACCATGATTAGTTATTCATTGGTTATTCATTATTCATTTAGATTAGTTATTAATTATTTACATTTATGTGAAGGTCCACATCAGCCTAGTGTTGCCACTTTCACTTTTGACCTTTTCCAATAAATAATGCATGTAAAGTACTGCTCGAAACTATCTCCCCATTAGCACGCAGTAAAACCTCGGCTACCGCCATTTTGTTGCCGTGAATCCACCGCGCAATCACCGAAACCGACACTGCGGTGCTACCGAAAGCCGCGGTAAAGTTGCTGCGGTAATGCCTTGGTAAAAGACAATGGTAACTGATTACTGTTGTAAGTGTATTGTTAAAATTATCTCTCACATTTCTCTCCAAGGACCAGCGGACAATACATTCTGAAAACAAAAAGAGGCTTACAATTATTTAAAGCAAGCCAAATGAGTGCAGTCCCGTTGGAAGTTTTGAAACCTTAAAAGAGTACATTCTTGTTTAGTTTGAATCGCCTTTTCGACTACAGTTGATTAATAAAGCACAAGGTTTTGCAAAAGTTAACGACAATTCTTTCACCAGATGCGTGCTTGCAGAAATCTACGAGAGTTCAGGGTAGAGGTTCTGATTGATTCTGGATCTTACAGACAGCCGCTTGAACTTTTTAATTGCATACATGTATTTACAACACACGACAGTTGTTGCAGTTGTCGGTATTTTCATCTCAAAAACTTTCTTCACGAGACAGTTCTAAAGCTGATTTCGATTGCTAATGTCGCTAGGCCTTGGCTCATCACCTTTGTGTCCTTTTCCCAGTCACTTGCCGCTTGCATTGCCGTCAGTTGATCAGCTATAATTTGGTTAACCCTTTCCTCCCAAGAGTGACTTTATAGATTTTACTCTAACGCCAGATGATTTTACTCTGTCTTGCGCCAGACGATTTTACTTGTTAAAGGCTTAAAGGAAAGCAATTTTGTTTGGGGACACGCACTGCTGGTATGACGCAGGTTGCCTAACAGAAAATCAATAATAAAGCGGCCCACTTAGTTTGATCCCTTTGAGATTAGCTGGAGGTTGTTTTCCAGAGACTGAAAGGAATTACCTTAGAATGTTGTGTCGCGCGACAAAACAAAGGCTTTTAGCGTGGCGCATGCTGGTCATCCGATTAAGCGTTCATCAGTTGCGTCACACTTCGAGAACAAGAAATAAACCACGGATTTTTTTCACATTAGTTTTCCTTTTGTTTTAACTTTTTGCTGTGGACTTTAATTAGATATTCAGTCACTACCGACATTTTATCAAAATACCTTTTGTTATGAACAAACAATGGTGGAAACATCTCACCTTTTGATTAGGCAGACCCGATTTATCTCGATCCAAACGGCGTTTCTACCTTACTATAAATACAGCCTAACATTACCGTTTCCATATATCTGAAATCTCTAGTCCTGTGCAGCGTTATCTGTATACCTGATCAACATGTCTCTTCGATCGCGAATGAAAGTGCCGCGTTGGGGCCTTTTCTATTTTCCATCCGATAGAACATTGAGTGTTGTTTCCTTGAATAAGATTCATAAGGTTCTCGAAGGGACTGACACCACAGAGGGAAGTGTTGTCAAAATATTTTATGGAAAAGATCTTGAAGCAAAGATCATCGCTGTTGACAGTGAGTTAACTCTATTTATCTCCATATTTTTGTCTAGTGTATAAATCGTCAATTTGGAGTGGCGCTGAAAAAGTAGTCTATCGCTATGAAATATTGCCCATTATTGTCTTTTAGCGCGATAATGGGTTTTATTTATTTTTTATTATTACAGCAATTTTATTTACAGGACGCAACATTTACACTACACGCAATACTGATACGTATACTATACTTTCGTTTACACTTGTGCAATTGTAACTTGCACTACTTATACTTAAACTGTTTATACATGCACTAATAAGAATACATACATTACAATACAGCTACTAAGTTAAATTAGTGGTTGGTTAGTAACATTGCTCTTATTCTTACAGATAATCAAAAAACAACAACAACAACAACAGTAGCATGTAAAATTAAAGTAAAAAACTCCACATGCGATGAAATTTCGGAAGTGTTTTTTTAGCAACTGCTGTTTCCTGGTAATGAACGAAAAAAAGGCTTGAAAATCTAAAACATCTCCGTGAAGGCTTGTGCAGAAAATGCAATATTTGGCTATTAGTAAACAATAATTTAGGACTTGCCAATGCTTTGTCCTATCATGCTAGCCGTAGAGTATATGGCTTGTGGATAATGCTATTGTTTCATTTGCTTTTTGGTACCACCATTCTTGAAACTGAACCCAGAAATCGATTGTTACTAAACAGTTTATTAGCAGGTGATGCAACGTTTGTTCTTCTGCGTTGCATTAGCTGCATATGGGGCTTTCTGAAATGCCGTCTCTATAAAGTGTAGCACTGGTTGGAAGCACGTTGTGAATGACTTTATACTGAAACATTATTATTTTTACTTCATTGGTGACTGCAAATGACATAAGATAAACTTTCTGGATGGAATTTTCAGTAAATCCGTGGCGTATAATTATGGGTTCCACAGTGGGAGGAATGAAGATAGTGTTTAAAAGAGCGGAAAATTAGAACTGGTTTTTAAGGTGTTGACAGTGGTATCATGTGTATTGTTCAGAGTAGGGTTTTTCAGAATAGTTTTCCAAATTTTTGGGATTGCATTAACCAGGCTTTAGTACGTGGTGAACGGAACTTTTAAATTAAATGTTGTTGCAAGTTCATGTAACTTAAAAAACTCCTGATTTTGGTTCAATAAATCGCTTATCTTGGTAATGCCAGCGTCATACCAATTTTTATAAAAAACAGTCCTTTTTCCTACTAGAATATTCCTATTATTCCACAGTATTTCGTTTTTAGGATTAGTTTTGGAATCGATGCCCATTGAGATTTTGAGCTTGCACCAATAATCCAACACTTTTTTATAAAATGTGGGAAGCTTATCATCAATGTCTAGTATGCCTGTTATACAGATGCATTTTGTGAGGAAAGCAAGACCACCATATTTGTACAAGAGCTGGTTAGGAATTATTTTCCAGGAGGCTTGTGACTTGTCTTGGATTCTGTTGACCCAGGTAATTTTGAGCGCTTTTTCCATGATCTTAAACTTGCACATTTTTAATCCTCCATTTTCCTTTTCTCCAATTATGGTGTTTGTCAGGATTTTAGGGGGTTATCCTGCCCAAATAAAGTTGAAAATTAGCTTATTTATTTCTTGGACGTAGTGATCTGGAACAGGGAGCACGGAAGCCGAATAAATTAATTTTGATATCCCAATTGTTTTAACTATGTTAATCTTTCCATAAAGAGTTAGATTTCTCCGTTGCCAAGTGTTCAGCGTTTTCTCGAGGTTAAGTATTTTTTTCACTGAAGTTTAGTCTGTTAGCACTTTCTTGGTTGTAAGAAAAGAAAACTCCGAGGGCGTTGATAGGTTCTTTTGGCCACTTAAACCCAAATGGTTCATCTGTTCTGTCTTTCCATTTGCCTAACCACATTGCTTCGGTTTTAGTGGTGTTTATTTCTAGGCCAGAATGTTCTTTCAACTCGTTTAACACTCTTAATAGACTTGTAACGGAGTCAAGGTCACGAACAAATACTGTTGTGTCGTCGGCATATTGACTTATTTTGAGCTCGTGCTTGTTGACTTGGATACCTTTAATAGTGGGATCATTTTTTGTGTATCTAGAAAGGAGTTCTATACCGAGAACAAAGAGGTCGCCCGACAAAGGACAACCTTGTCTGACTCCCCGCTGTAGGGAGAAAAAAGAGGAAGCATAACCGTTATTCAGAACACAGCTGGTAATATTATTATAGAAAACTTTTATCCAGTTTTGAATATCATGGCTGAAGTTGAAGAGCTGAAGTGCTTCTGAGAGAAAGTTCCAATCAATGGAATCAAACGCTTTTTTGAAGTCCAAGAAAACGGCAATACCTTTTTGATTTAGTTTATCTGTATAATGTATCAAGTCGTAAATTAGCCTTACATTTTCACCGATGTAGCGGCCTTTAACATAACCTGTTTGATCGGGGTTTATTAAAGTTGGCAAGACTTTTTCAATTTTCTTGGCTATAACTTTAGTGAGAATCTTGTAATCGACGTTTAAGAGTGAGATCGGCCTTAGATTTTCCAGAATAGTTTTTTTTTTTTGGATAAGCGAGATTATTCCTCGTCTTTGGCTTATAGAAAGCATACCATGTTGAGAAGCAAAGTTGTAGCTGGCTAGTAACTCATGACAGATGTCTGGCCAAAAGAATTGATAGAATTCAGCTGGCAGACCATCAGTGCCTGGGGTTTTGTTATTATCGAAGTTCTTGAGCGCATTTGTGCATTCCTCATCGCTTACTACTCCTTTGCAAGATTTCTTTTCTTCTTTACTTAGTGTAGATACGTTTTCTGGGTTAAAAAATGGCGAGTTTTTGAAAATCTCGGGATTGGTGTTGGTGGAACAATATAACGACTCATAAAACTTTTTTTCTTCTCCTAAGATTTCGAACTGATCTTTTATGTAACAATTGTCCCCGACTTTGAGTTTAGTGAGTGACTGATTTAATATCATGATGACGTTTTTCTAAGCTGTAAAAGTACTTTGTGTTGTGCTCTCCTTCTTCGTGCCATCTCACTTTGCTTCTTAGAATTGCGCCTTTGGTTTAAATTAACCAAATTTTTTTGAGACGTGATTTAGTACATTGAAGTTTGAGTATGATGTCTCTGTTATGCTGATTATTTTCCGCTTTAGCTTGAAGGTCATTTACTTTTTTGTACAGTGATATTTCTTCATCTCGGTATTTTTTTGCTTTTCGCTTAGAATACTTGATCGTAAAACCTCTTATTTCCATTTTTATAAGGTCTCATTTTAAACCTAAATCATGAATCTCGTTGTATTTTTCCTTAAACATTGGAATGTTCATCTTAAGTGCTGTTACATATGCTTCGTCTTGAAGTAGAGTTGCATTAAATTTCCAGAAGCCAGGTTCTCTTTTTTGGTTTAGGTGATTAGACCGGAGAACGAGTGACACAGCGGAGAGATCAGATTCGGGTGCATGCACGATGTGGCAATTCTTTGCTAATTGAATTAACTCGTGTGAAACTAGGAAAAAATCTAATCGACATTGAATTTTAAAAGATTTGGTTCTCCAGGTGAAACGCTGCCTTTCTTTGTTAAGGCAACGCCATATATCACTTAAGTTATATAATTCATGCAACGTGTTGATTTCCTGGATGACCGCTGATTTTTTAGATACAGGTTTTCTGCCTCTTTTGTCGTTTGAGGTGAGAGCGCAATTGAAGTCTTCTCCAATTACAATTGTGTCTTGCGTGAATTCTTCAAGTTGTTGGTTTAGTCTTTTGAAAAAAACAACTTGTTGGGCGACATCGTTAGGTGCGTAAATGTTGACAAGAACAATAACTTTCTCTTCCAAAGACAATTTTAGAATAATGAACCTTCCTTGTTTGTCAGGAATGACTTTTTCAACTTTGAAATTCAGAGGGATTAATTAGTATCATGACACCTTTACTGTGGTTTGTGCTGTGACTAAAGAAAGCCTTGCCACCCCATTCGTTTTCCCAGATATGTTCAAGCTCTTTGGAGCAGTATGATTCTTGCAAAAACATAACATGATGATTTTGTTTGTGTAGCCAGCGAAAAACGGTTCGGCGTTTGATCGATTTATTGAGCCCTCTAACATTTAATGATCGGGCAAGGGTGAGGAGGAGTAACGCCATTGTTTTGTAGTTTGCCAATGTGGTGAACTGCATGGAATCGTATGTCCTCGACGTTCATTTTGAGATCATTTTCAAGAACATCATAAATGATGTCCTGGCAATTTTCGCCTCGACTTTCCGGGATATTCATGAAACGCAAGTTTTCTCGTCTTGTATAGTTCTCGAGAGCAACGAGGTTCTCTTGGGCTTCTTTCAAAGCGGGTTTAAGCTTCTCGTTCTCGGCTTGGAGCTTTTTCAGATCAGCCTTTAGACTTTGTATTTCCTTTGTTTGCTCGTCCATCATATTTTGTTGAGTGCTTTTGGAATCTTTGAGGGCTTTAGACTCTTGCTGTAGGTCCTCGATCCCTGCCCACGCGTCGTTCAGAGATTTCTCTAGTCCATTCAGTGTTGATTTGATGACAGCAATTTCATGTTTGAATTCATTAGAAAGTTCAGAGATCTGTGTGTGTAGATTAGAAAAATTGTCTTCCATACGGGATTCTATAACAGTTAATTTATCGAGGAGTATTTCCATAGAGATAAGTGAGTCGGTCTCTTGGTTTCCCTCCATTTTTTCGCCCTTCTGCTTGTTTCGTTTCGGAGTTGGCTTTTCGGTGGAGCTTGAACTTGACGAACGTTCCGAACGGTTTGACATGAGTATCGGCAGCCAAAACAACAAATGTTTTCACTTACCTGGTGTGTTAATGTTAAAAAAATGTCACTGGTAACATTTAGACGAGCTTCGATGGCCGGTTTTGACTCTTCTCAACTGCGGAATCACAGAGTGCGGAAAACACGTCCGTCTGCCATGATTCCTTCCCAGGCTCCAGCGGGGAGATAATGGGTTTTATGATGAGGCAAGGCCTTATCTTATCTTTGGGTGCAAGTTGTAGAGGTTGAGATCAAGATAACGATTTTTAGGACGCCACACGCAGTGAGGGGTATAAATTCGCGAGTCTCGCTATCACTTGCCCCTTTTTCTGGCAATGCCAATTGTGATAGCATAGCTTTGCAAGATTACTGAGTTACAGCATTTCTTTTCTTCAACCAGGCAAGTACATCGTTTTTATACCCCCTCCTGTATTCCACCTAGCTCCTATTTGGTTGAGTTTTGATTTTTCTTCGGCTACCCTCCGTGCCCTGCATTTATGGCCAAACTGCATGTCTTGATAATCAGGCACTCTTTTATTCATCGTCTCAAGGCGTTTGTGCAGAAAGAGAGGCATATTCATACTTTTAAAACCTGAAATGGTATAGGTCAGGTTCAATTCCACAGTGTTGGGGGTCGCACGAATGCTAAATTTCGTAAGTTCGATTTAGATATCGTGCGTCGCATAGCCCCAGATATTATTGTCTTAGAACTTGGCTCTAATGATCTAGTTGAGTTTTCACAAGAGACCGTTGGCTCAGAGCTCGAAACTTTGGCCCGTGAATTGCATGATTTGCCCTCAGTGCAACTTGTTGTTATCGGGCAGGTCCTTCATCGTCGTTCAGACCTCGGATGAATTTAATTGCAAGGTGACCAAACTTCATAAGTACCTAACTGCTGTCCTAGAGCAGTTGCCCTTTTGTTATTACTGGCAACATAGAGGTTTTTGGAATTCCAACAGTCAGCTATATTTAGCTGATGGAGTTCACCTTCACAGATTAGGCAATTATAAATTTATGTGCAGCATTCGAGGGGCGATTTTGAAGGCCTTACAGTTAGTGGGTGTGTCTTCCACCTAGCGGTTTTGCTACTTGTCTCTGGCCCTTCACGGCTAGTCTGATATGTGCACGGTGTCATTCTAAACCATACACCTTTACGACTTGCCGTGGCACTCCTTTCAATATACATATCTATGTCTCTGTATATATTGCATATACCACAAAACTGCAGGCTATATGGTTGGTTATTATGAAGTCCTTCGTGACTTGCATGACTTGTACTTGACATTTATGGCTATTTAGTGTGTTATCTCTTGGCGGCTTTTGTTTATTACATTAGTGTGCCCAACACACCCAGGCCATTATAGGACAAATGTCCTGTCTGAATGTCTCGGATTGTTCATTGTTGTCACGTTCCTGCTGTGGTTTGCACTTGACATTCTTTGGCTTCCATTCAGTCTTGTTGGCTCGTAAATAGCCCAGCACTTGTGAGCCTGTATTAAATGTCTCGGATTTTTGCCTCGTTGGTAATTTTTGCTTTAATTTGTTAACTTGCCATTTCGGCTTATTTGCCTTACCAATAGCTCGCAAAGGTATGAGAACACACCCGCTAACTTTTCTCATACTTGACATAACTATAGTTACAATTTATGTTGGAGTAATATCAGGTGATATTTCTTATAAGCATGCCTGCGAAGCGAGCTTCCAAGCGCCAGGCAGCCAAAAGACCTACACCCTCAGTTCCTGCACAACGGCGCCAACAGGAGAGTGTTTCCACGGCCTGGCCAGAGGCTACACCAGCGCCACCGTCCACCTCACATCTCAGCGCCACTGAGCTGACTGCCCTTATTTCCCACGCCATTTCAGGCGCCTTACAGTCAGCGGGAATTATTAATGCCAGTCCTGCACCTTCTCCAAGTGAACCAGGCCCGAGTGCTCAAGAACCAACATTAGTTGAAGACGTCACGTCCAAAGAAATCGCGGATTTGACCAACACTGTGGCTGCCGGTAGGATAATCTTTCCATCTGATAAACCACGGGAAACGTTTTCCAGTGTAACTTTCGACCTGGAATCTTGCATCTCAGATCGTATCAAGGCAAAAATCTGGGCTAATGAGTATGTTGATTTTAGCTCACTCCTTACAGTGACTCCGGACGAATCTAAATATAAAATAGCTGTGACAAACGATCACAATGACCCTAGTCTTTGCCTTGGACACGTAAAACCCAAACGGCAGAGCTTATCCATGGACCAATGGCTGACTGCATTTAATGTATTTGTAGCT
Organism: Galaxea fascicularis; assembly: GCA_948470475.1. NCBI lineage: Eukaryota > Metazoa > Cnidaria > Anthozoa > Scleractinia > Euphylliidae > Galaxea > Galaxea fascicularis. Next base: position 16,152,747 of record OX419341.1, on the reverse strand, counting down.
GTTTACACCATCGAGGCCTCTAGTGCGATAAGCTCATTAATGAAGTATTGCGAGGTGGTCAGGAACATTGCCACCAAACAGGGTAATTGGCGTTATTATGACGAGCAGTTTAGATTTCTTCACCAGTCTAATCCTGAGCGATATCTGTGGGATAATGTAGTATGGGAATTATGGCATCAGGTGATTACATAGCTCCCTTACCCTGTCTAGGCCACCTTACAATTCTGATTTTCGTACCCGGCGGCCCAACCAGCGTCCCTTTCAGTCCTTTCCCAAGTGAGTGTGTTGGCGGTTTCATTCCGAACAATTTTGCCAGGGATGCAGTTTCAAACATTCAGGCTTTAAATGCGGGGCAGTCCACCCCGTGAGCCAATGCAATGGCACAAAATTGACTGGCACAACAAGCACCCCAGCACCTAGAACACCCTCCTGAGTTGACCATCAGGGAGCCGTTGAGTCACGGGCCAACTCTAGTCAATCCCGACCGCCTTGCATTTTACCTCAAAGGGTATAATAACGATATTTCGGACTACTTGTTAAAAGGCTTTGTTTACGGTTTATCTAAAAGGTATTTTGGTTCTTTTTTTTTTAATTTTATTTAATATATAACTTACATAATATTTACATGATACTTACATTACGACATATTACAACTTACATTACGATACTAGCATGCCATACCTACATACCACATGTTACTTACTTACATTACTTACAGGAGGCTTACATACTATTGCAAAAAGAAAAAATAAATAAATAATAAAGTTTACGCTAGTACTAACATATACGCACATACGGTTACGGATTCAATGTCCATCAATTGACCAAAGGAATAATTATATTTCTCTAGCATTTGGAAAACTGTAGTATTGTAATTTTCTAATTGCTGCTCTCCGAATCTCTCGTCAAAGGTTATTTTCCCGAATAAATGCTCCCCATTTCACATTGAAATTCGTCAATGACCCAGTTTTGACAGCATAACGTCTTTCATAGTCGAGGCAATTTAACATAATTTGAAAAAACAATTCTCGTGATGGATGAAAGGACATTTTTTTCGAATAATAAATGTGATATCTCGCAATTAAAAGTGCATGGTGAAAAAGCAAGTTTGTAGTATCGTTGACGAAGCCTATGCCAGAGAGAAAGAAGAAGTCTTGATTTGGGAAGCAAGAGCTGTTTCTCATCCAGATACCAATTTCATTCCAGAAAGATTTAACAACAGGACAGTCCCAAAAAAGGTGTAGGAGAGTTTCTGAGCTTGCTTTACAGAAAGTGCACTGGTCATTTGCAACAATCCCAATTTTGAAAAGGAAACAGTTGGTTGCTAATTTTCTGTGTAGAAGTTTAAACTGAAAGATTCGTAATTTAGATTCATTGGTGCATAGAAAGGCCACCGTGTACGACTTACTCCAGTCTATCGTGTCGAAACCAAGAGCTTTACAGTCTGCAAGCCATTTTCCCTGACTTTTGCACGGGGCAGAGGTACTTTGTGTTAGAAACATTCTATAAGCTAACTTACAGAACTCTCGTGAGGCCAAAAGGTTTTTGGTGTCAGTAGTAACACCTCTCGTTGGCGGACAATAATTTTTGCATTTCAGATTCGAGATTGCACAAGTTACGCCGTAATACTGGAGAAAATGGGATTTCATTCCGAATTTTTCCTTGAAAGTATCGAACTCCAAAAAAAGTGAATCCTCTCCCAGGAGGTGACTTACGAGGGAAATACCTGCCGAAAACCAGCTCCGATAGTAAATGGGCTTATTGTTGATGCGTATAAGAGAGTTGTACCAGATTGGAGTCTCACAAAGTTTGAGAGTTGTTTTTTGAAATTAAGACGAGACCAAGTTTCGATTAATTCTTTTGTGAAGGGTTCTTCAATCCCCAAAGAGACAACGTCATCTGGATTGAGGTTACCGTGCAAAAGAAGTTCAATATTGTGGGTATTGAGGAAGAAAGCTAACAGTAATTTCCATTTTCCTTTGTTCTGAGGATCTAGGTATTTTTGAATCCATTTGGCCTTAAGGGCTCGGTTAAAGCTTTGAATGTCCAACATTTTAAGACCACCTTCTGCATAATCATTTATTATTTCTGATCTTTTAATTTTATCGGGTTTACCATCCCATAAAAAATTGAAAAGGACATTCCTTATTTCTTTAAGGTGGTGATGGGACGTAGGTAGAGGGGACATAATGTAGACTAACTGCGATGCGAGCAAGCTCTTAATGACCGTTATTTTCCCAAGAAGGGTTAATCTTCTGAACTGCCAATTTTCGATTATTTTAGAAATGTTTTCCTTTTTTTCTTCATAATTAAGTATAAGAGATTCCCCTTTGATTGTAGAAAACCAGACCCCTAAAGCTTTAACCTTGTGAACAGGCCATGCAATGTGTTGAAAGGCAGGGATTATCCTTCTTTGCAGGCGTGAAGAGCCGACCCAGAGAGCTTCTGTTTTTTCATAATTAACCCTTAACCCAGAAAGAGCTGCAAAGGAATCTAACAAGTTAAAAGATTGGTGCACTGAGTTATCTGAACCTTCTAGAATTAATGTGGTGTCATCCGCATTCTGTACCTAAAACACGAATACCTTTGATTTGATCATGGTTTCTTATGGCACTGCCTAGTATTTCAACACATACGATGAAAAGTTATGGGGATAGAGGGCATCCTTGTCTAACGCCTCTGGTAAGATTGAAAAAACGGAGGACCAGCCATTATTTTGTATGCAACTGCTTATGTCGGTATAGAATAACTTAACCCAGGTAATTAGGGAATCGCCAAAGTTATAATAACGAAGAGTTCTTACAATGAAGTTCCATTCCAAAGTATTGAAGGTTTTCTCGAAGTCTATAAAGAGCAGAATGCCAGGGATATTCTGGGTTTCTGTGTAGGTTATTATGCTGTCTATTAATCTAACATTTTCACTGATAGATCTACCCTTGAGAAAGCCTGTTTGATCATTGTTAATTATATCAGGTAGCACTTTTTTCATTCTTGCTGCAATTGCTTTTGTTGCGATTTTGTAGTCACAGTTCAAAAGGCTCATAGGTCTCCAGTTTTTTAGATGTTGCAGTGGTTTGTTTTTCTTCGGAATTAAAGTTATCAACCCTCTGCGTTGTGAGATGGAAAGGTGTCCCTGAGTAAAAGATGAATTTAATTTAAAGCGGCGAGTAAAAAGGGTGACAGATCGTCCCAAAACACTTTATAAAATTCTGTTGGAATACCATCAGTACCAGGGGACTTACCGGGTTCCATTGTTTTTAAACTCTCAAAACATTCTTTTTCTGACAAAAGCCCTTCGCAAGATTCTTTCTGGTTGTAGCTTAACTTTGTTTCATTAACCTCGGGGAGGAAAATATTTTCGCAATTGTCGACATCATCGCTGTTTGTAATAGACATGTAAAGGGACTCATAATACTTTTTAGCTTCATCTAAAATTTCAGAATCTGTCGAAATTTTTTTGTCATTTTCGATTTTAAGGTTCCTAATAGTTTTACTGTTAAAATGTCGTTTCTCCATACTGTGAAAATATTTTGTGTTCTTTTCGCCTTCATTATACCACCTCACTTTTGATCTTAGAATAGCACCTTGGGTTTTATAGGAGATTATGTCTTCTATTTGTTGTTTCTTCATTCTTAGTTCAGTCTGTATACATTCCCTAACATTATCTGATATATTACGGTCGTCAAGTGTTTTCTCGAGCGCTGAAACCTCTTCTTCCAACAGATTTTCTTTATGCTTAAGACGCCATTTCTTTGATGTAGCATAACATATGGAAGCAGATCTAATTTCCATTTTGATAACGTCCCATAATAGAATCTCGTCTACTTCATTCTGACCTTCATAGTCCTTTGACACATTAGCGATAGTTTTTCGTATCAAGGTAACATATTCCGTTTCAGTTAAGAGGTGTGTATTTAACTTCCAATAACCTGGGCCTCTGGGATTGGTAGCAGTGGTAATGAGAATTGTAATCATTGAGTGGTCAGTTCGATAACCGGGTAATATTTCGGCTCCAGTAATCTCTGGGCAAAGAGAATCGCTGATAAGAAAAAAATCTAAGCGGCAATGAATCTCAGGCTTTTTCCTCCTCCATGTAAAACGCGCAGCGTCAGGATTAAGGGTGTGCCAAATATCAGTCAATTCAAACTTTTTTTTGATACTCTCTTCCTCATCTCTTGACTTAGCATGTGTTGTAGCAATGCCCCCTTTTTTGTCCTTGAAAACATCGCAGACCAGATTAAAATCGCCACCAAAGACTATAAAATCACATTCAAAAGACGACAGCTTTTCACTGACGTGTTTAAAAAAGGTCGGGTTGTCCTCGTTAGGCGCGTAAACATTCACAAGCGTCATAACTCTATCTTCTGTTTCTATATCTGCAATAATAAACCTTCCCTCGGGATCAGTAATCTGCTTCTGAATTTGAAATTGGAAATTGTTGTTGAACAGTATGGCGACGCCTGCTCTGGAGCTAGAAAAGGTGGTGAAAATGGTTGAGTATCCCCATTCAGAACGCCAGTAAGGTTCGGACTCACTTGTGCTGTGCACTTCTTGCAGAAAGTCAATAGAAAACTTTTTTTTCTTCAGCCATAGAAAAGTTTCTCGTCGTTTGGTGTTGTTTGAAAGACCTCTGACATTTAGGGAGCAAATTCCCATATCTTCAGGGCGCATGGTGCAAGGAAGGTGTTAGAGTTCCTTTGAGGAGAGTGTCAAGAGAGCAGCTATGTAGTTTAGTGGCGTAATTAAGAGGCCAAGATATTTGTGAATTAAAAAACATGCATACACGTAACAGGTAACAACATAGGGAAAAGCTTTTACACTGGTCAACAATAAATACGTAACACATACACAGTTGTACATAAAATCTCTTAGTGGGGTATAGTCCCGAAGGTATTTATAGGTGTTCATTCCCAGCTGAAAGGGTTTTCCTGCGCCTTAGAAAATTCGAATTTGCATATATATCTGGAGGCAATTTGGACGTTTATTGAAATTTACGGGAGTTAAAGGAAAAAAGATCAGTAAAAAGTAATAATAATAGTAATAACAAAATAAATAAAATAAATAAAGGAGAGTGGGTATTTTGCAGATTGTATGGTACAGGGATGATGTGATAATAAAAGGCCTCATGACTGAAAGGATATTTCAAGAAATTCATGTGGAAGAGCTAAGAGTGCTGATTACTTAAGATATTCCGGTACATTTTCGAAATTAAATCGTTCATTATTGATGTATAGAAATCGACCTTTGACTTTAGCCTCGGGTAAATTATGTTCGTTGCGAGCCTTCATCATAGCCTTGATTAAGATTTCCCGTTCCTTTTGAATGGCTCTTGCATAATCTTCAGTGATGTACGCATCTGTGTGGACTTTGGAGTTTTTAAGCTTACCTCTTTTGGACCAAACCTGGTCTCGATCCATTCTACAGATAAATCTTACTATGATAGGTCTGCACCTACTGCCGTCTCTCTTGCCAACACGATGTACTGCGTGGAATCTGATTCCGGAGGTGTCAATGCCAAGGTCCCTTTCGATGATGTTGTGTACAACTTTTTTGCAATCTTCGTCTTGGCTTTCCTTGATGTTTTTAAATCTTAAATTCTCCCGTCTGGTATACTGTTCTAAATTTGTGTTCCTCTCTACTTCCTCTTTTAGGCTCTGTTCCAAGGCCGTCACCTTCTTTCTTAACAGCTCCATTTCCGAGATTCGTTCTTCCGATTCAGCCTTGAATTGTTTCTTTAAGGAGTCGATGTCGCTTTGGGTAAAATTTAGACTCTGTTCGAGATCTTTCACCGTAGAATTTACTGCCTTTATATCTGATTTAAATTCTTGTCGTAATTTGTCTAGGTCATTGCGTATGTCGGCAAGACCTTCTGTGACGAGTGTCTTTAGGCATTCAATCGAGTCCTTCAGTTCGTTATAAAGCGTATCAGTATCAGCGGCCATTCCTTCTTCAGTAGTTGATGAACTGGAGCCCCTTTTCGAACGTTTCCTGCCCATTTGTCCTCGACAACGCTATTTGTTCTGTTGATAACGCTCGAAACCGTTCTTATACATTCGTTGCACTATTCGTCATGTTCTATCGAGGAGGGTTTAGGCGTAGAAAAACCATTTCTTTGGCAAGTGTTAAAAGGCGTGTGTGGGCGCCATGACAGTCGGTCCAGTCCCCCCCTATTTTGGTTCTTTATTTCCCTTGCGATCCCTAAATCTCAAAAGCGCCATGGACAATCCTACTAGCGTAAATGATAAGCTGTCCAAGGAGCACACGGCATGCCGAATTGTTGGCCCTTTTGACGTACCCCCATTTGATCCTTTCAGGGTTTCTCCCCTAGGCATCGTTCCCAAAAAATCGCCTAGAGAACTTCGGTTAATTTTCCGTCAATGACGGTATACCTACAGAACTCGCCTCTGTTCGGTACGCCACCATTGACGATGCTATAGGTCTTATTAAATCGTTGGGGCAGGGTTGTTTCCTGTCAAAAACGGACATCAAGACCGCCTTTCGAATCATTCCTGTAACTCCCACTGATTTTCCGTTGCTGGAAATGGAATGGCAAGGAAAATTTTACTTTGACACATGCCTTCCCATGGGGTGCTCTTCGTCCTGTAATATATTTGAAACATTCAGCACCGCCCTAGAATGGATCGCCAAAAAACAAACTGCACGCTTCGCCAGTGATACACATTTTGGACGACTTTTTATTTCTTGCACCCTCAAAGGTCAAATGTAAGATTGACCTCAAGAATTTCCTTAACTTATGTCATCAAATTGGTGTTCCGATAGCTGCTGAAAAGACAATGGGGCCGCCACTGACTTGCAATTTGCGGGCATCACTTTGGATACCGTATTGATGGAGGCCCGTTTACCCAATGACAAACTTGACAAATGCCGACAACAGTTAAGTTCTAATTGCTTGCACAAAAGCGTTACTTTAAAAGAACTTCAGTCATTAACAGGGCTTCTCAATTTTGCCTGTTCTGTTGTCGTACCTGGACGCGCCTTTCTTCGCCATCTAATTGATTTAAGGAAAGGCATCCGGAAACCTACACATCATGTCAGATTAACAAAGGAAAGCAAAAATGACCTCCACATGTGGCTCGAGTTTCTGGGCGTGTACAATGGCAAATAGTTTTTTCTCAATTCTCGTTGGGTCACCTCCAAAACTCTCAACTTATTTACGGACGCGGCAGGTTCACTTGGCAAACACTGGTGTTTCGGGGAATGGCCTGATCCCTGGAAGGAACTTAATATTGCTATTTTAGAGTTGTTTCCTATTGTCCTTGAGATCGAGATTTGGGGACCACTTATGCGTGACAAATGTATAGTTTTCTTTTCAGATAACGAAGCTGTCGTTGAAATTATCAATAGACAAACTTCTAAAGATCATTCAATAATGGTTCTTCTCAGGCACTTTGTGCTTTGCACCCTCAAATATAATGTTCTGTTCCAAGCTAAGCATATCGCCGGTTGTGTCAATCACGAAAGCGATGCTTTATCTCACTTACAGGTAGAGAAATTCCGTTTGTTAGCACCTTACGCAGACGAAAAACCTACTCCGGTTCCGGGAGCCCTACTACCCAGCAATTGGCACATCATTTAAGTGAGCTGCTGCATTCAGCTATTTCTGAGGGATCACGTAAGACTTACGAACGAGTGTGGAAGATGTATCTCGAATTTTACCCTGAATTTTGTGACACTCGTTGCGCACTCCTTCCTGTCTCGATCAACAATTTAGCAGTATTTATCTCCTATTTTTCAGCGAAGAAGTTTGCATCCTCCACAATCTTGACATATGTCTCCGCGTTAAGTTACGTCCACAAGTTAGGTTATTTTCCTGATCCCTCTAAAAATTTTCTGGTGCACAAGCTGTTAGCGGCTCACAGCAAGCTTCACTCCTCTCCAGATGTTAGGCTTCCAATAACCCGAAGCGTCTTACACCTCCTAGTCCTCGTTTTAGATAACACCAATTCTTCGGCATTCCAACGATTAATGTACCAGACCATGTTTCTGGTAGCTTTCTATGGTTTCTTTCGTGTTAGTGAACTCACGGCCAAGCGTGCGAATTTGAGCCCTTTATTACAAATACGTGACCTTCATTTCCGCTTTAACCATAGTCTCGTGACTTCGGCCACCATTGTCATTAAGGATTTTAAGCACAACACTAACAGACGTCCTTTCTCAGTTGTCTTGGAACGCACTGAGGGAACCAAGCTCTGCCCAGTATCTTATACCGTTTTTCCGCTGTTCAGGGTTCATCGCCCGGTCCTTTGTTTTGTTTTGCTGATGGATCCCCAGTGAAAACTGGCCAATTTAGACAACAACTCCAGCAAGCGCTAACTTTTTGTGGGCGTGATTCCGCCAAATACAAGTCTCAATCTTTCCGGATCGGCGCTGCTTCTTGGGCTGCTGAAAAGGGCTTATCAGATGCACAAATTCGTCACCTTGGCCGTTCGAAATCCGATGCATTTAAACTATACATTTGTCAATCTTACGGGGTATCTTAGGGTTACTCTTGCTTCAGTCATGGCCTGGGGCCATAGTATTTATACTTGCTTTTCTTTTACCGCGTTCGGTTTCTAGTACGTCATCACTAGGTTGTTAGGGCAGCAGTATCTCAGATAGCAGTTTCTCGCCTTTCAGACTCGGGCTGGGGCTGAGAGGTTAGGTGATTAATGATTCAGTTCCTTTCATGTTCCTAGGTGCAGAACTAATATAAGACATTTCTCGTTTCAATATCAAGGACCCTTTTTGTTTAATTTGCTTAGTCCAGACCTTGTAAGTTCAGTAAGTGTATCTACTTTTAAGAAAAATCTGAAGAAATTCCTTCTCACTTAACTTGTTCCTTCCCCTCCACCCCCTTCCTCTTTCTTCCTTTTCCTTTCGTTTTATTATTACAATCTGCCTTTGCCGTTCAGTTTATGTTACTATTAAGTTCATTCTTAGTTATTTAGCATGGAAAGCTCACGTTGCATAAGCCCCATGATTTCTTTGGGCTTTCCTGCCATATTTTAACAAATCTCTGTAAACTAATATTGTATTACAATACGGTGGCAAATAAAAAAAAAAAAAAATATATATATATATATATATATATATATATATATAAAAGAATAACACTTACTGTTCTGAGCCATTTAGTAAGAATAAGAATACCCGACATGGTTATCCAAAAGTGGATATTAACTTAATTAACACCTTGCGCTCTATAAAGCCAAACATAAGCGATAAAAATTATTTGTGTGAATAAATGACTGAAATTTAAAATTTTAGAACTTCTGTCAAGGCTTCTTATATATCTGATTAGCACTTTTAGTGGGTGATGCAGAACAAATGGAAACATTGTATACAATGAAAACCTGAATGCCAGAGTTTGTACAGGTGAACATTGTAGGTAGGCTTGACTTATATAGCTGAAGATGTTGCTAAGAAATCAGACAAGTAAAACATATGAAGTTGATATGCATGAAAGTAATGAATGACAACTGAAATTACTTAAACACTTAATATCACACCAATAGGTTTGTGGTCTGAAAAATAACTTTCTAAGACATATGAAGCTACAGATTCATTTGGGGCATTTGTGTAAATATGGTCAATACATGTCCTGTAGTCAGTAGTAGCTTGTGAAATCAGTTGCCTATACTGATAATCTCTTATCAACAGATTACTCAAGGGATGCCTGTGACTTTGATCAAACCAGTTTACATTGAAATCCCCTAGAATAACATTATATGCAGAGAATGGCAATTTATCAATAACTTCTTTAAGTGCTGCTGTACTGGTACTGAAGGCGATCTATACACACCTAAGATGTTTACATTTGGAAGGATTATCAGTTTGACAACAGTTACTTCTATGCCATTGATATTTGAGAAGTAAGGATAACCAGGCATGAGCTTAATTCTGCTATATATTGCTGTCCCACCATAAGGTCTTGAGGTGTTAGGTGCGTAGCCATCATTGCGATACAAGTGATAGCCATTAATAGTATACATACTATTAGTATCTCTGTGATGAAATCTAGTTTCAACAAACATACACAAATCTGAATTTTTATAATAGAAATCATTGCGAATGTCATCAATATGCTTGCGGAGTGACCTTGCATTAAGGAAGCAAACATTTATTGCATTGTCACATGTTGTCATAGGTGATGTGGTGAGCTGGAGGCTGACTTGTGTTCTCAATCGTTCCATTTCATTTTTAACATCTTTGTCCCTCCTGACTCCATGGTTCATACAGGTCAAAAGAGCTTTTATTCAAGGACTTTTCCAGGACTTTCCCAGGACTTTATCACAAAATTCAAGGAGTCCATCCGATCACAGCATTTGCATAAGGCCTTTTTCCTGTCACCTTTGAACGCAGTCACCCAACCTTGTAGAAAGAATTACGTTCCCAGTGCCGATTAAATATATGCAGTTTTTTCTTTCACCTTTTAAATTCAATTGATAATAAAACGAAAAGCGCCAAAGTTGAATAAATTTCACGCTTCGAGCGACGCGTCAAGCTACGTTTCCCTTGTGATTTTGTTTGCTTGGAGGGGGGCTTCACAATACACTTGCAAACCCCTATTGGAAGGCGCGGTTACCTAGATCTTTTGAATAAGAAACACTGAATTTTCCTGATATAAAAGCTTTGTCTTTTTTTGAGACTTCAAAAGCGTTTCTCGGGTGATGTGATAGAATCTTTTTCATCTTGTGATGTGAAAATGAACTTATTTTGCTTTAGTCTCAAGTATTCAAGGACTTCTTCATAACATTCAAGCACTACACCTACAAATTTAAGGAGTTTTCAAGGACAAAATCATTTTCAAGGAATTTTCCAGGCCCGTGCAAACCATGGACTCCCCTTGATAGAATTTTGCTTATCATGTGACATGAACATTGAACTTTGATCGCTGTGTTTTTGAGCGAGCAGTTTTTTCTCGAAGGAGTTTATTATGAAGTTATTGTGCCATTCCTTTAGAAGCAAACAGTTCGGTAAGTTAGATTTCGCCTTTGCTATTCAAACAAAACATTTGGACCCTAATGCCTTTGTTTTGTAATTTTCAGAAAACCTCACATACATGCTTACACGTATATGCTTACACGTGTAAGCTTTTGATGAATTTGGTGGAAGCGAAGAGTTTCATTCAGTTGTGTTTTTATTCATCGACCAAGGCCATGCGGTTGATCAGTGTGTGCCCTTGAGCTTGAACCATTGTGAATCGTGAGTTTTCGACGTTTGTTTTGAGGACTTTGAGAGCAAATAAAGACAGGTACTACTGTACTGACAATCTTTACTTTCAGAAATTTTGTCTTCACATAGTTTAGTAATATAAAGGCCTCCTATGGTTGTTACTCTACTTAATTAAGCCAACATAATGTATGTGTGGTATTGCTTGTCTTGTGTCAAAATTGGCAACCACATTTGTATCTGTATCACCCTGTGATCTGTGAATTGTTTTAGCAGCTGCTGGACGTAAGGGAAACTGTTTTCTAACTACTTGTGCAGTTCTGTTTCTACCAACAGCAAACTGTATGGTAATTGGTTTAATTGGTGTCCACTCTGGCTTAATACCTTGGGTATACAGATTTTTGTTATCTTGGCGGGTCTTTTCTCCAACATCTGCATGGTGAAACTGGACCCATATTACTCCAGATGGCTTTTCTATCGGGCGCCATATGGGACAATATTGTCAGTCAATTTTTATGGTTGTTGAGAAATATATTTGTACCATTGTGTAAAATATTTATGCCTACTAAAATTTATAAGTACCATTGCAAAATATATTTATGGCTAATAGAATATATACTTTCACCATTGCATCAAATATTTATGTCCAATAAAATATATTCGTGTCGCTACCTAATATGTTTACGAAGCAATCACATACGCCCTATTCTATGTATTTCAGAAAGAATGGTCAGAGCTATTCCGGGTATTCCTTTTAAAATATATACGGCTATTATCATATATTTACGTCTTGAAAAGTATATATACGGTTATCACACAAATATATACGGCTATTACGCCTCCTGTCTCAATGGTCAGCGGAGTAAACTAAACAAAATGGCGGAGGAGGATGACCTAGAGGGTTTTTTTCGCAACTCGATTCCTTCGCTTTTTCGCCTTGAGCTCAGCGAAATCTGCACACTGATAATCTCAACGTCCTAGAGTATTTTGAACGCCGAAGTTCGGTGAAGTTCGGTGGCAATCCTCCATGCTAAATACCATAAAAAGTAATTGTTTTTATTTTGTCCAGCACAATTGTCAGCATGTAAGTGAACGTCTGTTTCCCCGAGCCCATGACGTGCGAAAAAGTGGTGAACCTAACTAATGGTTGCGTTGGCTCCTTTACCAACTGCAGCAGCTTCGTCAATTAGATAGTTCACTTGACGCAGTACAGCTTCACACATAACTCCAAAAATCCCACACTTTCTTGGGGTCTTAAAAAAGATTGGCCCGGGTTGCATTGGATTACGTGGAAAGTGCACTTGTTGTGCATAGTGCCATTGAATGAACACGGTTCATGCGTTGCGTTTAGATTCGTCTCCGCATCTGTTTGAATGAAAGCTGTGGCTGCATTTCAACAACATTTCCTGTAAAACTCTCTCTCGACCTGTGCGCAGTTCAAATGCTCTTGCTGTGCTTTAATGCAGTCAGCCTTTTCGTGCTCAGGGAGGTTTGCGGCCCGTACAAGTTTGGTGGTGTTCTGTTGGCAGGTCATGCACAGATCGGTCATGGGTTTAGCCACAACAACTTTAGGACAAAACTGATACCAAAGGTCTATGAACTTGCTGCAACTGACCGCTTGTTCTCCAGAAGCTTTGCAAGTGGCAGTGTAGACGCGCCAAACACTCGTTTTTGTGTCGCTCGAAGACAGCACCTGAACATCTTCCAGCTTGAATCCAGGTATTCTCCCAGGTAGCACAAATGCATTCTCCTCAATGTAATTGTTAAGGAAACGATGGTTTTATAGTTTTATAGTAGCTTCCATTTAGTGAACATGACAAGCAACACTAAATGAAGGAAAAACGTACGGACTCGAAGTCAGAGCGAGGTCAGCCCCACTTTGCTGAATAGAACAGGCCAGCACAGCCAGGGTTCGTTAAGTCCCTAGTGGTTCTTTAATGTCCCACAGAAACAATTGTAAAGGATTGTGAGACGGGACCTCCGGTTTATCGTAGTTATCTGAGAAGACTAGAAAGTCTAACCATTTGTAGATGTCATTGCAAAGGAAGCACTTTCTCCTCAGTTATTTAAAGACCCTGAGTGTTGGTCTGGCTGGGGTTTGAACCCACGTTAGTCCGGAACTCAACCAACTGAGCTAACCGGTCGGCGGTGATGAACGTTCTCTGTGGTTGACTGTAGAAGGGTATTACTGGGAAGTGTTTTCGTGTTGCCGTGAATTTGTGGGTGGATACCATATCTCTCATAATGCTCCTTGAGACGACGAAGACGGGAATAACCAATACCATAAAGGTGAATGATTATTTCTTTGCAGATGGAGACGGACTGAAACTGGTAGGTTCACCTGGAACTTCTGCTTCTCTTAGTTACAATGCAGTCGTTGTGGCTAAAGGCTCGAATGTTCACTAAAATTATCAAGTCAAGCTCTCCACTTCTCAACTCGAGACAGTTATTCAGATTAAATAACACCGCATCTTCCTTAAATTCTCTGGAGCAGGGACCTCCTCTGGAAACACGCGAACAACCACAGCCATTGAGAAGGAATTTTCTCGCTTTTTCGATTATTTCGTTTGGAGTTTCTTCGCTTTCTATAACATAAACATCTGCCATAGTTTGTCCCTTTCGTAAAATGCATGCGAGCAAAAGCATCATTAGTTGTCATGGAAATTATGCATTTGTATAGATGAGACACAAGCTATTCATATTGTAATATTATTACTTAAATGTAGACGCTTGCTTTACTTTATGTAGGAGGACCTTTCAATAAAAGTTGTTTCGTAACGTCAGTTCGTCTATCTTTCTGCATGATCATGATAATTTAGCTGGCTTAACAACTATTAAAAAATCTCAGTGGTCGGAAAGCTGTTTTGTTGTAGAAATCATTTTGAGAGAGCCATACGGCCCAAGGTCATGGGAAACAAAAATGCTTAACACTTGAGTTCTGAACATATCCTAATGAAGTGCTGGTCTGGAGTCCCAGTAGGCATACCTTAACTAATTAACTAATTCATAAATTTGACCAAAGTTTTTGTGTCATTGTGGAGCACTTTGCTTTATTTCGATCATAGTAAAGCATCTCTCTTAACGGACCAAACAATAATGGAAAACTGTCGGTGCTTCAAAATCAGTTTTCTTGAGGCAACAACCTGCTGCCTATTCATCAAAGGTTTAAAGTAGAAAACTGCTTAACTCGGGTTCTACTCGATGTATCTGAATAAAATTTATATCAGTGTTTACAGAATAGTCTGTAGAATACAGTGATTAACTTCATTTTAAGTGCGCAACAGAAAGCAGAGGCCAAAAGCAAGTCCGCGGTGTATCAAAACTCCTCCGAAGAAACAAAAAAAAGATCAATAGTGGAAAAAAATCAAAGGTTCAAAGTAGAAAACTGCTTAACTCGGGTTCTACTCGACATATCTGAATAAAATTTATACCAGTGTTTACAGAATAGTCCGTAGAATACAGCGATTAACTTCATTTTAAGTGCGCAACAGAAAGCAGAGGCCAAAAGCAAGTCCGCGGTGTATCAAAACTCCTCCAAAGAAACAAAAAAAAATTCTGGAGCTTGTGTGACACAAGATCAATAGCGGGAAACATCTCAACTTAAGTCACAGTGGGAGTACCTTACGGTAATTAAATTTATTAAAGCAAAATCCGTTTATTCAATGAGCTGCATATAAAAGGGCGCCTATCTTAGGTTCGTTACTTGCAACAATCAGAACAGTTTCAACGTGGTCAAACATGTCTCTTAGGGAAATATGCAAAGAAACTAGTAAACGGCCGTCAAAAGCATTGCTGTATTTTTGAAAAGAAATGACGACTGGTATCGCCCCTACAAGGCTGATTTTAGAAGGGAACACAGTGACAGTCAACTGGCAAGGCAAGAAGATACAAGCAAGTGGTGGCAAACTCCTTATAGCCAGTTTGCAATCAATTCAAGACATCAGAAAGGTCTAAGATTTTTTTCTTTTTCGGGGGGTCTTACATTGAGGATTTCACTGTGTCTTATAACAATGCCTTCATTCCCAGGAAAGTCCAGTGACTAGTGTTGATCCGTATCATGAGTTTCTGGCGGAGCAGAAAAAGAGGGAGGCTGACTGGGCATCAAATCGAGTCAACAAGAAGGCGAAAACCATGCATAAAGCGGGAGTTAGACGCCAAGGAAGCTGAATGTGCAACCCTTAAGGGCCAACTCGACAGTCTTCAGCATGCCAACGTTTCTGTTGTGGAAGCTGTGAATAATAAAGTACAGAAAAGTTTCTGCAAGGTAAGCACAGTGATCAAAGGTAAACTGCATCTTTGAAAACATATCAAGAAACGAATTTTAAGAAAACGATGACAATGGAATGAAGTATAGCGTGAAAGTATGGGAATTAAAAAGGTAGTTTAATGGCTGGTTTACATGGTGCGATTTGTCGTTGGAGCACTAATCTTAACGTGTATTTTGACAGCCGATTTTAAGACACAACCTAAACCTTTCACAATTTGTTCACCCCAATTGCATGATCTTTGTTTAGGAGGAGGTTTCGTTCAGAGTGTTGGTTCGACTTCAGAAATCGTTACACTTAAACAGTTTTTTTTTTAATCGGACCAATTTTCATTGCCATGAATTGGTTGTTCATCGTAAGATTTCTGCTCTGACGCCGTCCGGCCGACAAATCGTAACATGTAAACAGGCCTTAAGACTGTTAAGACTTAAATCTTGATTCAAAGAGGGTTGTTCTCTCTGGAAATGAAAACTGCCTCCATTATCAATTTTCCCTTATCAAACTAAAACTTCAAGATTCTTTTAAACCTGGTGTCCAGAAACCATGCACTATTGCCTCCGAATTGTAGTCAATCTGTGGTACTAACGCAAATTACATTTTTACAGATGATGGAGACATTGGAGGACACACTGTCAGCAATGGAGGACAACATGTCCCAACAACTAAACAAGATTGAGCACCGCCTGATCATGATTTCCGTAAGCTTGTTGTAAAATGGATTTTTAAAAAAAATCCCTGGATACGGAGCATCTTTGCCTTCTAACCCAAACGGGTCATTCTAAATTTGACTGGAAACTGAACACCTACATGTTTACTTCAGAGACTCCATTAAAGGGCTACTGTCACGATATATTTGCTTAAAACTTTTATAAATTCACTACCCTGGTCCCAGAGGTTTTTCATGATTTTTCCCCGTGTGAGAGAGCTGCGAAGCGACGAATGCAAGTTGCGAAGCAGTGAGAAAGAAGGTAACCAGAGGTTTTTCTTTCTTACTGCTTCCCAGCTCTCTCATACGGGAAAAATGAAAAATCTCTGGGACGAGGGTTTAAATTCACGAAATATTCCCTGTATTCTGTAGTCGCTCTGCCATAAGTCCGAAACTAACGAGAAAATATTTCCTTCTTTCCAGTTCACTGATCCAGTAGTGAATTTTGACCCACTTCCTCCAACTGACAACCTGCCCACCATCGACTACGAGGCTTTGGCATCCCTCAGCGTTGATCCCATGGAAGAGTTTGCCCCACAGCCTTCAACCCCACTAGCGCCTACAACACCTGAAAAGCTCATAACACAGTTGTCCAGTTCTCAGGACAACGCAGAAGTTGGTGAAGACGTCATCTGCTCTTTAGTAACACCGAGCAAATCAAAGAGAGGTGTTAGAGAAGGACAAAGAGGCCACCGGTGTGCCCTTAAGCTTCTGCCTTTCTTTTTTACCTCGGAAGAGCTGAGCAACAGCAACACCGAGGGTACACACAACAAACGGCGGCTAGATGTTACTGAACTTCAAGCGTTGAAGGTGCTAGTTTTCAGGCGATTTCCCCTTAAATCTACCACGGAAAAGGACAAAGCGTGGAAATCAATCAAGGGCAAGATAAATTGTCGCCTTAGTAAACATATTAGTAAGCATGCTGGAGAAAGGGAAAATTAAGAAAAAACTCAATTTTACAACTGTTTTGTCACCATGGTAGACATCTCGTAGACTTCATCGTTGACTTCTGCTTAATTTTGCGACTATTTTGTAAACCATAGTAGACATTGCGTAGGCTTCAAAATTGTTTTTAGTTTGTAACACAATTTTGCGACTATTTTGTAACCATAGTAGACATCGCATAGACTTCAAAATTGTTTTCTTTCGTTTAGTGTAGTGTAAATAAAGTTGAATTGACCTTATGTTATTAATTTTTTGTATTTGTTGGAATTTGTTCGGTGCAATTCAGCCGCGGTGAGCCGGCTAACCCGGCCTGTTTATACTGGGTGTCACGAAAACTCACCCACCTGAAAAGTTTTATCCCTTTCGATAGTTATGGGACACAAAGCTATATTTTGAAATGAAACAAAATCCGAGGTCCAAAATTTGTAATCAAGAAACTTCAAAATTTCTTTAGAAAGCGAATAATCTCTGGCGTATTGCGTTATTTGACCCTGATGCCTAAGTCACAGCATTTGCAGTTCATTGCGTATGCAAATTTGTTACGTGCAACTTCAAACCAAACAAAAATAAACAAAGGAGGAGATTATGAATAAAACATGGTATCTGTTATTACAGGTTTTGCAACAAAATAAAAAGTTAGTTGCGCCTGTTGTACGCATGCATTGAAAAAAATCTGGTCAATGATGTTAATTATAATTTGCTTCCAGAGGCTACGGCTTTTGTTATTGAAGCGTTTATTGCACTAGCCGTTCAGGTTGAGATATTGCCAGCAAAACTGTTCTTTGCTTAAATAAACGAACATCAGGGAAGTTTTTCCTGAAACGATCTCGCCGACTCAACCGTTTAACATTTCAAAACTAACTGTTTACTTTTTTAGTTCACCGTTTAACGCTTCAAGCTAACCGTTTACATTTTTTGCTGTCCGTTTAAATCCGTTTAAACGCTGAAGCAGGTAAGTGAGCACAGCATACACTTTTGAGTTGCCATTTTTGCCTATGGATTTGAAATAATTACAATAAACGAACCAATCATTCATTCATGCAAGAGAACAATGATAAACATTGTTAATGGCACTGACAATATCAATAACTATTTGTATTTCTAAACTACTATAAATTTAAAAAATTGCTGTTGTTCAATAGATAGATAGACTGCAGGCATATAACAATGACTTATCAACCTGAAAAAAGTTGTTTTATTTTGGATGGCTTCATCTTCTGCTCTAATTGGATCTCTAACATCCAGTTAGCATTAGCCAGTTATTCTTACAGCAGTAATAAAGGCATTTCCCATCCATGAAACCAAACACTTGTGGTATAAAATTGGCAGCATCTGTCTTTAGGTTGTTATAATTATACCCACAGCACTTCAATAGTGGAAAATATTTGTTGCTTTTTGCATATTCATACACAATCAATATCATTTACATCAAAAAGAAAAAGCTAAACTCACTGTTTCTTTGTAATTTACATGATTGACATGAAGCTGCTTTTAGGTTGCTGAGCTCAAAGCCCACATGCTAATGGAGATGCACAAATTAAAGATCTTGTGAACGGGAAGCCACACACACCATGGCTGTTGCAGAACAGTTCCACTGTCCATATTACCCAACAGTTTCCAGTACGTAGTTTTGAGTCTCTCTTGTCCAGTAATGAAGAGTTCGTAAAAAGTGGATCTGTGAAGGCAAAAGCGAACAAGTTCCAGAACTGTGAAAGCAGTCCCAACTTTCATACTGCTGGAGCAGTAATCAACTCGGTATCATGTATGCCCCTCCACTTGTCTCTGGGGCTTAGAAAGCAAGCATTAGAGCTCGTTGAGAGTGAAGCCATTTCTCTTGATGAGGCAATTAAAACAGCAAATGGTGAAGCAAGCCCAAAGCTGATGGAAGCATTCCAGAGTAGAGAAGCAATGGCCCTAGTGTTCCAATCTTGAAGAAAAGCTGAATGAAATTAGCGAAACTGTTAATTCTGCTGAAGACACTCTTCAGAGGTTTCTAACTGAGACAGCTTCCTATCATCAAAAGGAAGGACGAAGCTACATGGTTTATGACAAATAAGTCACCTGAAAAGCAAAATAAGTGACAAAACCTGTGAGAAACATGCAGCAATGGTTTTAGAATCATTTTCCTATGGATGCTTTTCAAAGCAAACACATTTTACACCTAACCCTCCAGGGTAATCCATAACAGTTATAGTTTCTTGTCTATAGACACTCATGATGGGTTTTAGTTGCAGATGATGTATTGAGAAAAAGCCATGATTCAACCGCAGCATAGTGTGCCTCCAATTTAATAATGCAAAATATTGTAGCTAACTTTTACAGTTGTTCACTGTGAGGGATGTGAATTTGGATAATTTGTAATTCATTATCTTAAAATTAAATCAAAACAACTGTTAAGACTGATAGTATGGAAAAATAAAAATAGCTTCATTTTGGTTATAGGTTCACCATCCACATGGTGGAGGCAGTAAAGGCAAGAGAAAAGGCCAAAGAACTGAAGAAGAACAAGGAGCAACATCAACAACAACTGAAATGCCACCAAGACCAGCTGAAGGCATCTCAAGATCAGTTGACCACCATACACACCACAATAAACAACTTGAAAGGACCATTTCAAAAGAAACTGGGTGGCACACTGGAAGGACTGCATTTAAAGCGACAAGTCTACAACAAAGGAGCTCTGGTTGGAAATGACGTTACCAAAATTTTGCATTCAAACAACAACCAAAAATTGTAAGAGTTTTTCAACAACTTCATGTAAACCTACAAAATGGAGAGAAGACAGTTTTCAGTGACCACACCATGATCAACAAGATATCCACATTGCTAACAAAACTATCACTCTGTTTTCAACTTTACTTACCCAGCACTCCTCTCTGTCGCCATGAAGTGGCTTTCCTTGCAGTTAGATGTGCCAGCTTTGGCCAACGGTTTCCAGTCAACTTTCCAAACACCAACTTACTTCGAAAGTTCCATGTTTTAACTTACCACGTCTGCAGCGTCTGCAGATGATCTGCAACACGTTGAAGCCCAAAAACCGGATCGATAGACTGTTCTTGCATCGTGACTTGGGTATAAGCCGTGTTGGTTCAGTCATTACTGGTTTGTTTTGAGATAAATAAAATAATTCGATTCTACAGATAAAAAGATAGTCGAAAATTGAAAATGCGTAAATAAGAGCCATAAATGGGAAGCCACTTTAATACATACAACGAGTTAGTAAATCAAAATATTACGGTAAGTGATAAATACACTTTCGACCTTAATTTATCCTTATTATATAGGAATTAGACACACATACCTGACACATTCTTTCCCTGATAAAATTTAAGAGCAGTACTGCAGGGCGCATTTGTGTTAAAGTCTCAGTTCCAAATGCTTAGGTCGACTCAGGGAAAAACATTTCATTGATCGACATATCAGTGTTGATAGAACAACGATACGAAAGCTGATTCATTACGTGAATGAATCATGAAAAGTGGAATAAAATGGTTAAGCTTCTGTACTGTGATTATTTTTCTTACCTACAACAGCTTCAAAACATGAGCTGAGGAGACGTTCTTCTTATCAGTTGTTGTGATTGACGTGAAAGTCATTGCGTCACTGAAATCGAAAACACTTCTTGAATTGACACGCCGGCGCTCCTCCAATCTGATCCCCTTTAAAAACCATCCTTCTGACTTAACACTCAGTGAGCACTGAGGAGTTTTTTCCCTTCTTAAGTATCTTTATCTTTGACTTTCAAAATTCTTCAATTTTCGTACCGAGGTGATTGCAAGAAAACAAAACATAAAAGGAAGAAACATTTTATTTGTTATGCCTCAATATTGGGAGGTATAAACATGTAAGTATATCGCAGCCATGAAGAAAATGAAATAAATGTACAAATTATCTTTAAATTTATTTGCTGTTGTTGACAAAGAGAGAAAACCACGAGTGAAAGCTCATCGGCCGCTGCGAATATGACAGATTCTCCTGGCTGATACCCAACACCTGTGACACTTGAAACGTCCAATAAGAATAGGAGATGTTGCTAACACTGATATTCATTTCAGTTGAAGTGTCAAATTCAAAGTTTGCGCGCAAACAAGACAGTGCGTAACAAATTACTTTTTGACATAAAAGCTAGATGGCTTTTGCTATAGTTCTTTGGACGGAAGAAGATTTATATAGAGTCACAAGTGCTTCGTAAGTACATTATGCCGGAGAAATTTTCGAGGGTTTAGAAGCCATGGTTGACTGGGAGGAGGGAAAGAAAGGAAGGAAGGAAGACCGTTAAAAAAAACTCCCTACCCAGGGAAAATTATTAAGACTGGAGGTTGGTGGTTTTTAAACTGTTTTAAGACCTCTCTTAATGTAACATTCCAGTTTAATTAAACTCTGATGATCGTTCAAAAAACAGGGTAGTTATCAGAGGTGAACAGCAAATCGAGAAACAATTTTATTCACAGTATTCGTCCTGATTTATTAGGGAGCTTTAGCAAAGCAGACGGCAACGCCAACGCCACAAAACAATAGGCTTAATTAGCAAAAACAATCGCTCTCCACGTGCGTTTTACAGTTTTCTACATTTCTTTGCCGTCTTCTACAAAACAACAACGTCAAATGACCACATTTTAGGTTTACTTGAGAACGTCATCGAGCGCGTGACGGTAAATTTCTGTTTCTTTTTTCTTACTTTAACGCCGTTCATAGAAATTTAGACCAAAGACAGTTCCTCAGCATTTTCCATGTTAAACAAATTGAGATAATCGCGAAAGAGTTAGAAAATCGAGAAGTAATATTTTGAAATGACGTTTTCTTTGCCATTGCCCTCATCGCTGCAAACTAAGTTTGTAGTAACGCCGACGCGATTTACAGATTTTTACTGTTTGAGCAGATTTACGTGCACATTGCACATACGGAGCTATAGTTAATAGTAACATTTAAAGAACAGCTGAGGGGCTTGGATCATTTAAATGAGTAGTTTTTGAAGCGAACAGGCAATCCAGCCATGCAATTTCTAAGTAGAATCAATTAATTTAGGCGTGCAAAATAGAAGCAACCTGCTCCACCTCGGGATACCGGACAGTCTTTGTCATAGTTGAACTTGAAGTTTGGATTTGGATTTTCCGGTAGTTTTTTTTTTCTAAATCCCTCAAAGGGATAAAGAAAATGAGCATTTTATCCATGTATCTAACCCCAAATACCGCTCTTGAAATTTTAGACAATGCAGAGGAACTCGAAGTTCTTTGCATACAAAAACAGATGTCAAGATAATTCTTCACTCAGTAACCTGCAGTGCTCGAATTGCCGCGTGACATAATTATTGTATTTGGACTTAATATATGAAGAAAACATTTTGCGAGAAAAAGGGATTATTGAAGCAAATAGAAGAAGTTGTTAAACGAAAAAAAAACGTAGTTTTTTTGATAACGCGATCGAACAATGTAAACAAACGAGTATTAGTTCAGCGAAGGGAATGAAACATTTTGTCCAATCACTAAAATATTTACAAAGAGTTTGTAAACTGTATGTCTTGAAAAACCTGGATTTACTCACTGCAGTGACTTTGAAACCGACCTTATCAAAAGATCACACTATGGCATTTACAGAACGGCGAGATTTGTGATTTCTCCCCTGGATCGGTAATATCTACAGAAGAGGATAGTGAAACAAGCCGTTCAGGGATCGAAGGTTAGTGCACCTAGACTAAAGGCCACAGTAGAATGCTACACCGTGAACCGAGTACATGATGAACGAATATTTTTTACATCTGTTGAGATATGTAAGTAAGCTACGAAGCGAATGAAAAAATCGATACAGAAGGTGAACAGAAACACAATGAGCCGTCACTACATTGTGCATTATTCATGTACTCTCTGAGTTACCTCTTTCGTTCCTTTAACCTGCCTTCATGTCAAGCAGATACCCAGTGCAGACGAGAAAGAAATGAATCTCAGTATCCAGTATCCAGTTTACTCGATCTCGTTTCTGTAAATAACCTGCCAATTGAACCAAAAAAAAAAGCATGCGAAGCCTAGCCTGCGAGCAAGCTCCCTCGTTGCTCGCAGGCTACGCGAAGCCTAGATTTTTTTAAAGGAGTGGTTGCTACTTGAGGTTTTTTTATTCATTTGGAATGCATTGAAAATGTCACACTAAGAAAATACTTTAAATTCCTGCTGGTGATATTATCTGCTTAGGTATATGTCAGCATGAATTGTTTACTTTTGATGAATAACAGACCGACCTCCCCTGTCTATCTTTTAAATAAACGTTGTTTGATTGGTGCATTTTGTGGGCTTTTTGTTTAACATGATAGGCTGGTTTCGTCTGCAGAGCGTCTGCAAATTTGCAGACTTGTTGCAGATCATCGCTGCAGACGCTCTGCAGACATTCTGCAGATAATCTGTAGATCATCTGTAGATTGTCTGCAGATCTGCTACAGATGTGCAGGCAGATCTGTAGCAGATTATAAACAGATCTGCTTGTTTCGTACGGAGCCTAAACAAAAACAAGGATCACACATTGTAATTACAACAGAAGAATAGCTCATTTTAGTTTTGGTATACTTTTGAGTCTATCATCGCTGAGTACCTTTTACAACTTGTGCTGCATTTTCACAAGCTCTTAGGCAAGTCAAGATAGTCAAACAGCGAGTAAAAGTACTCAGCAATACTTGACTTCAAAACATCTTAAAAGCCCTTTATTATCTAAACTTTTAGAAAGCTATAAAAGTCAAGACCATGTGAAAATTTTTGCTTGACAAGCACATTGTATTCGTAGTGTTATTGGCTGAGGAAAATCCAGTTTGTAAAACAGCAGCTGCTTGACAAAGGTATCTTCATGGGTGCTCCTCAAAACCTTAATGTTAAAACACAGTTGTTTTGAGGACAGTCACTGTAAGTAAAAAACTGACCTCTGCTTCGACGAAAACTGTTGCAGGAATTTCTTAAAATGCTAAATACATCAATTAATGGAGGAAGGTTCTGAAAGAACACAAATGATGGGCAAAACTTTGTGTTGAAGAAAACAAACATAACTGGCTGGAACCTACAAATCTAGCATTTTTCACAATCAAGAGAAGAAATTTCTTGATTCAAATAATAGTGCAGTGAAAGCACAGGTCTGACAAGAAAAATTCTCAAGTACTGGTAGTCCTGCATGTTTTCATTAAATGATATTTACTGGGCCATAAAAATGCATTTAACAAGACTTAGTCAAGTTAATTGCAGCCATGCCTGCAAGCGAAGAACAAAATTAATGTTCTCTTGTTTTAATTTTGCCACAAATTAAAAATTGTGAACAGATGTGGGACAATCTATGTTATAAAACAAAATACAATGTCTTCACCATGCTTTGTTCTGTTATAAGGCACACAGTATAGGGATGTAACTAGAGCACTCAAAAAGTACAATGCAGGAAGAACCACAAGCCACATGTTGCAGTATTAAGAATAATGAGCAATACTTTGGTATTGGTTAAGTGTGCTTCCAAGGTGTATCTACATGTATATTGTTGCTACAGTGGAGGTGGAACATTGATCAAATCAACTATAGTTTAACAAAAGAAGAAAGGTAACAATAATTATTATTACAATGCTGGTCTGAAAAACTTTGTACATGTACCAAAAACAAATGGTCCTTCATAGGCAGGTTTTTTTTAAATAAAAATATTGTCTTTTTATAATGAAAATTGCCTCTGATTGGTATGTAAGTCTGAGCTTAAACAGATTTTTTTCTGCAATTATTTGTATGTAGGACACATGAAAAAAGTTATATCAATTGCATGTCTTTGTTTCTGGTGGTATATTTGACCAGTCCAGTTCAAAATTTCAGCTTTAGAAATGTCTGTAACAATTATCCTGTAGATTTCAAGGTTGCCTTTAGGTGATTTTAATGGAGGCACACAACCTCTTTTTACATGTCTTCTTAAAGGAAAGGGAAATCTACCTGATTTTTCTCCCTGAATAGATTTTCTTGTTAATTATTATGTACATGTAGAACAGTACCAACATTGTATTTACCTTTCTAAACCTATAAAAGAATTGTACGTGTTTCATGTAGGCCAACTCTAGAAGGAACATTAATAACATTGTGATGGTTTCTTCCCGTTGTTGTTTGGAGAACAAGTCAAAGCACAATGATTGATACTATACCGTTATCAACTCAAATAATGTTGAACAATTAAACAACTGCAGTCATCATGGCCAATAAACTATTCAAAACATTTAATTAGAAAACACAATGGAAAAATTCTTTCACTGTGCAACTGGCCACTGGTAATATCGCCGGTGACTGGCAACATCACCAGCTACTTTCCTAGTTTCACTGGCTACAATTTGCCAGTAAATGAAGAAAATGTACAGGAAAAAGCTGTGTTGTTACCAAAAGAAATACCAATCCTAAAGTTCCAACATGGTTTATCAAAACAGAAAAAATATTACCAAAAGGATAATGTAAACCAAATTTGTATGCATGAACTACGGGCATGAAATATCTCAGTTAAGCCTCCACATTTTATCTCCTTCCTTGACTAAAGTTGCCCAACAAAACGTTTTGGACCACATACATACATACACCTTTCGCTTAAGATTGTTAACTTCATGGAAATGGTTGTATAATAATGCAATTGATTGTGATTTCTCATGCAAATTGTTATTGAAAGTCGTTTCTTTGAAAAGGATATTTGTCCAAACATCCAAATGATTGTTGTTTCATGGCAATGAATTTTATTTAGACAAGAACGATACATTTACAGCCAATGAATGTCAAAAGTAGGTATTGTTTATTTTTTGATGATTTTGAATGTTAATACATATTCCAATGGTCTTCTTGAATGCTCCTTTCAAGCAAACGATGGTCTTATTGGTGTTAATGAGAGTATATTGACCATAATGAAACAAATTTTGACACAAGTGAAAGGATATTTTCTGTAAATGAACAGCAAAACGTGTAATCTTTTGCCTCATAAACAAAATCCAGGGTGAAAAAATATATTTCCAAACAGAAAGAAACAGTTATAGCGGAGCTCCGCGCGCCGAAGGCGCGCGCGCGCGGAGCACCATTGGTAAGAAAATATGGTAACCCATCCATCCGAGAAATTTTGGTTATGACGTCATCGTACGACCGACCGTCCGACCGTCCGACCGACCGTCCGACCGACCGTCCGACCGTCCGACCGTACGTACGTCCACCCCATCATGTAAGCCAAAGTCAAATGTAATACTCCAGTTAACCCTCTCGTATGCAAGCTCGCATGTAGGCGCGCTTCCATATGGACTGTTTTTGGAAAGATCATTTGGCCATACACGCAGTTCTCAACCCGTGTTTTTGTGGCGGGAAATTGCATGACCAAATTTTGAAGACAGTTTTAAAACAAAGTCAGTTTTGTCTATTCGTTGGCGGAATATCAGTGACAAACAGCGGGAGAAAGAACAAGAAAGGGCACGAGTAAACAGGCAGAGTATCAGTGACAAACAGCAGGAGAAAAAGCACGAGCAAACCGGCTGAATTGTATTGTCGAGCAACGAGAGAGAGATCAAGAAAGGGCTCAAGTAAACAGGCTGAATCGTACTGACGAGCAACGGGAGAAAAAACAACAAAAAGCCCGAGAAAAGAGACGAAGTTATAGTGTGGAACAGCGAAAAAGAGAGCGTCTCTTGTCAAGCTGTAAAAACATTACCAAGTGTCAGGAAGTTTCAGCTTTTCCTCGTGTTTGCCTGCAGAAGCTTGCATGAAGAGAAAAGATCCTGTGGTCTGGCAAGGTTTCAGTAATTATACGCTGTCTTCGGACTTTGCTGTGTGTTAAACTGGACGGTTTTGCCGCTAAAATCCTTAATTGAACAAGCTTCCTTGATAGGCATGAGACGTAATAAGACTTACTTTTGTGTGAAATGACCGCTTCTGCTTAAGCTCTTCGTTCGGAGTGATTGTTGACTGACTTAAATTGTGCGCAGGTTAGTACTCCTGTTTTGTCTTTTATATGGACATTTATGCCAAGAAAATTGAATAGCAATTTTTCTCGGTTTGTTACTTGTCTTATTTTTTCCTATTTCTACGAGAAACGTCGAAGAGACACTCGCATCGGTTTCTTTTCTTACGTTTTGTTGTTTTCACGCTTCCATCTCAAATTGGTTTGGACTCTTGTTTTTTCCAAATGTTTTCTATCCAATATTTCATCTTGGATCCTAAAACGTTTCGTTTTTTCCTGCTGTCGCTCATTTTAGGGCACAAAATTTGTTGAAGAAAAGCCAAGCGAAGTCCGGACGGTTTATAACCTCGGCTCTGCTTGGTAAGTTTGACATTTGGAAAACTCTCGCCGAAAGAACAACAACTCCATGCCAAAAGTAAACGCGATTTTTAACAGCTGCAGCATTGGAAATGCCAGCAATATGTTGTCCCTCGCAGCAATTCTTAGCAAAGCAATGATTTTGTGTGAAATGACGGCTATTATGTCAGCTCTGCGTTCGGAGTGATTATTGACTGACCTAAACTGTCCGCATCCGCAGGTTAGTATTCCTGTTTTGTCTTTTACACGGATACTTATGTATAGAACACTCGGACTAACGATTTACCTAGGTTAATCACGAGTTATGTTTGTTACTTGTCTTATTTTTCCAATTTCTACGAGAAACGCCGAAGAAACATTCGTATCGTTTTTTGTTTTCTTACGTTTTGTTGTTTTCACGCTTTTACCTCAAATTGGTTTGGACTTAAAAAATGCTCGTTTTTTTTCCAAATGTTTTCTATCCAATATTTCATTTTGGATCCTAAAACTCTTCGTTTTCCCTGCTGTTGCTCATTTTTGGGCACAAAATTGGTTGAGGAAAAGCCAAGCGAAGTTCGGACGGTTTAAATCCTCGGCTCCGTTTTGTTAGGAACAAGAGCCGGATTGACATTTGGAAAACTCTCGCTAAGAGCAACAACTCCTTGCCAAAAGTAAACACGATTTTTAACAGCTCCAGCATTTGAAATTGCAGCAATATGTTGTCCCTCACAGCAATTCTCGTTGTTAGTTAAAAAATCGCAGACTTAAAAGGCTAATTGCAGTAAAAACTTCGTCTTTAATTCAATGTTTATTGACAAATGTTTTTCTGAAACCGATTTGTTTGTCTGTTGTCATTGCCAACCAGATGTTATCATTAACCGGTGATGTAAAAAATAATACCGCCCACGACTTGTAGTCAACGTTTGTAGTTTGAAATATTTGTAGTTGATCGAAGTCAAGAATAAAGCCATTCTCAACCATTTGCAGTTGATCACCTGAGTTGATTCATGGCTTATCGTGCCGCAGTCACTTTTCATAATGAAAAGTTAAAGTCATTTTCGCTTAATGTTTTTCGGTGCTATTGTACAAAGGACACAGAGGGCAGTTTTCTATCGTGTTTACTCTTATAGATCACAAAAATGACTCCATCAAACAGTCAAAACAAGGCGAACAAAGTACTTTTCTTCTTTTTTGGGTGATGTCGAAGAGTACCCACTTTGAGGTTTTACCATTTTGTTTTGTTGTGGAATATTCGGTTTGTTGAGGTTAAAATGTCAACGATACATGTTAGAAAATTTGTGACTTAGCCAAAGCACATAACCGGTTGTGATGTTGGATTTAAAAGTGAGTCACTGGGACTGTTAATCTATAGTTTAGAGATTTACACCATTTGTATTGAAATGTAATCGGATGTAATCAAACTGTGATGAAGCAAAATCGTTTCTGCTCATAGCCATGTAGTTCCTTGATCCAACGTGGCAAAGGCCGATGATAAATCGAAAATGTACGTTAGACATGCGACTAGAGACAGCGCGTCACCCAAGTCGAAAATGGTCTGGAACCTATTTTAGGGGGCTTGGTACCTAGTGTTTTACATCCTATTAAAACGCCTGTTCATTTTTTTCATTTCTCGCGGGAAACTCTTACACTCGCTTGCAATATTGAATATTAATACAAATCCGTTCGTCGTTTATTCATTTATTCAGTTCAGTTCATTAGTCAAACATGAACCCTTCCAAGGAAATCCGTCGCAAGTAAAAGCCGCCTTCTTCATTAGCGAGAGCCAGTGTCTCGCAACTGGCTTTCTTCAGCCGAACACGAAGCGAGAAATCTCAGAAGCGTCAATCGACGTTTTCCAAACAATGATATCGGATGTGTACCTTCCTCGTGCAATAAGTGCTAAATCCACAAAGTGATGCATCTTTCTAATACTCTCGAGTATATAGTATGATATTCCACTTCTACGCCTCGTTCAAAAACGAAAGCAGGAAAGCCGAAATTTTAGACCTGATAATTAATCACAACTTACATCTTGAAACAGGAAGACATGCAACACCCAAGACCCCAATTCATGGAAGGATCTGTTCTCTCTGTCAGTCAGATGAAATTGAAGATGAAAGACACGTGTTGTTCTCTTATACTTTCTATGATAAAATCCGCATAGTACTAAACAACAAAATCACATTAAAATATCATCTTTTGCTTGATCTTAATTCCAAAACATTGTTCCTTTTTGATGATGTTGACCCCTTTATAAGTGGACTTATTTCTGCTTTCATTTTTCAGGCAATGAATATTAGGCATGAATATTGTATAAAACCAAATGGGATTCAATCTGTTATTTTATTATTGTCTCAGTATGCTATTTGATTGCTGTAATTTTTTTTATTTTTCTCTCAGTGATATTTAATTTATTTTAGGAAATACCATATAACGTTTTGGAAGTACCTAATAAATTGTTGTTGTTGTTGTTGTTGTTAACGGGTCGTAGAGCCACCTCACTTCACTTAACTTCAAAAATGACCCTGAATCTGTAATTGCTGTGGATGGATAATATCAATTGTCTATATCAATTCTCTATTGCCTTGTCTTAGCCTAGCTTCGCATCAGATAGAAAAACAATTACCACTACATGTATTCAAAGGGTAACAGCATTTAGTCGCAACTTGTCAACTAATGACTCTATTTTATAACTTGCAAATCTTGTCATCCAAGCCCGTCCCCTTACTGATTTTTCAAATTCAATTCAGGAAAATTAACAGCTGTTTTTCTTTTAATATCAACAAAAACAAAAAGTAAGCAGGCGTCTTTTATTTCGGCCCCAGACCACTTTCGGCTTCTTTTATTTTGGTTCTATACCATTTTCGGCTTGGGTGACGCGCTGTCTCTAGTCGCATGTGTACGTTAGCACATGTTTGAATGGTAAAAACCATTATCACAAAAAAAAAAAAAACACAATACAGAAGTCCTTACTAGAGTCCTGGCTCGAGTCCTGGCATTGATTTTATTTTATCGGTAACTGCCGTACAATAAGGAAAGAACTATGGAGCTCCGCTTTTAGGCTTGCCTAAATATATATATTATATAATCTGCCACAGAGTGATGACTTGTAGCACGATACACATGTACATCAGTGGTTGCTGAAATATATTTTGCAATATCTTTGCAAGCTAATGACAGATTTCGTTCAAACCTTCTACATTACTTCAGCAAGGATTGTAGTTAAGTCATATGTTAAAGAATTATCATTTGGAAGAACCAAGGAATAAAAAAATCTTGAAGACGCAAGAAAATAGTTACGAAATCGGCATGTAACGCGTAACAGCTAATTTGCATGAAATAGTTAAAAACGTAAAATTACACCCTCAAAGCAATCCCTTTTAGAAAATTCAACCGAGCAGAAATATTAAATACGAAAAAATGAGACTATACGCAAAATTACAGTCCTCTACATTTATTTTCCAAATAGCGAGAATTATAATTCTAAGGACAGTTGCATTAAAGTGCTTGTGTAACGCTCAAGGTCCAACAGCGCTCCATGCTTTACAAATATGAGGCTGGCGACTTCCAAACGCATCTACAAAAAAAGAAAATTTGTCTGAGTAAAGTTTGTAACATTGTTTACAATCGAGTAAGAAAGGTTTTCAAAGATTGCGGACGGCGATGAAGAAGTAAGAATTTTCATGATCGGAAACTAATTTGTTGAGTACTTTCGATGAGTAAAATTAAACATTACTTACCCACAAGAGAACCTGTATCTCAGCCTCCAGTGAACAGCGGTCGCTGATACAAAGTTGCAACACAGTTCAGTTACTGGTCTTCATATCCTGCTAAGTCTTATTATAGTCTTCAGTAGGTTTAAAACGAAGAAATTCTACAAACAGTGAATCGGAAACATATGTGACCTCTCACGCGAAAACGTTCCGAACGATAGCCGTTCGAACGCTGAACGGAACGGCAAGCAAACGGGTGACGAATGGCTAGGCAAGCCGTTCGAAACGAATACCGTGAACGGATGAACGGCTAACTGAAATTTTCGAACGGATGAGGTCGAACGGATGAACGGCTAACGAAAATTTTCGAATGGATGAGGTCGAACGGATTAAACAGTAAAATTAATTTTTTGAACGGCAGAGGTGGTACGACTAATCGCCTTTGCAAATTCTATGAACGGATGGCTTTGCCAACAACGAACGCCAACAACGGCTGAAGAACTGGAGAAAATTAACCGATGAGTTCATACGGCTGGCAACATTTATATTATTATTGATCAAACGACTGAATAAACTTTCTTACCAAATAATTCAATGGTTCATTTGTAATGAGAAAATAAACATCGAATCCTCAAATAAACTAGTACTGCATTGAAAATAAGTCTTTTGAGAGTAAAGCGAATTTCTTTTCTGAGAATAACATCCCTGATCATTGAGTGGGCGACGCTTCTCTCTATCTTATCTTTCCTCTTGGATACTTCAGTGTGAACGAAATCAAAAGTAAACAAACAAGCGCGTGCCAATTTGTCGGCAGCGTTGATTTGCATAATTTTGACAGCAACAACAAGTCCTAACTTCAATTCTAAAGCACGTATTGACACAATCTGTGAAAAGATCCCTTGAAACGATCACAACTAGCAACTAACAAGATCACTGTGAACATTGTTTGCTTCTTTGAGTCCTTTAATAGTGCCTGAAGATCGAAAATCTTAAGGTTTAATTGGACAGTTGAAAAACAATTGTTTCCAACTTGTGTTCGCATTGTAATGAGCGGTAAATTTAAAAAAAATTTCGGAAGATGCCGACCTCTCGGAACACTATGAAATTTTGTTACTGGCAGATTACGATCCAAAATTTTCTGCAAAAGCACAAGCTAAACGGAGCGCATGGTGAAACGAAGAACCTGCAGCAAATGTTTATCTGCAAGCAATGTTTATCTTGAAATTAATCTCTCTCACAAGGAAGAAACGCGTGGCTTCTAAAGCTGTCACAAACACGTAAGGACCGTAACGCTTTCGATTTAAAAGGAGCTTGTGATTTGTGAATCAAACGTTTTTCCGTAAACAATTAACTGAGTGTTATTTAAGCGAAGGTAAACTAAGAACAGAAACGTGACGACCGTATGTGTAATGTAAACATGACGACATGCGTCATTTAACGAAGCGTGGAAAATTGTTTTGAAGTTGGAACGGCGGCCAAAATACATGTAACTTAATATTGTTTCTTTCTTGGACGGATAGCTCGAGCTGTTCGAACGGCTGATGAACTTTTGAGAATTGATAGCTCAAGCCGCTCGAACGGCTGATGAATTTTCTCGCACGGATAGCTCGAGCCGTTCGAACGGCTGATGGATTTTTTAGAACGGATAGCTCGAGCCGTTCGAACGGCTGATGAATTTTTTAGAACAGATAGCTCGAGCCGTTCGAACGGCTGATGAATTTTTTAGAACGGATAGCTCGAGCCGTTCGAACGGCAGCCCAATCCGTTCGAACGGCTGATGAACGGCTGGTGAACGGCTATCCGTTTAGAAACGGCTAACCGTTCGGAACGTTTTCGCGTGAGAGGTCACATATTTCCAGCTGAACGCCATGTAAGCGTAACGATCAAATTACCACCACGCTCGTAGCAGAAAACTTCCCGAATGAGAGTACAATTCAAGCCATTTTCCAGCTGAAATCTACAAGAAACATCGAATAAGACCTGTGTAACCTCTCCTTAGTATGTGGGGGTGTTTGTATAACAAAGCAGGGGCAAAAAGTAGGAGACCATGAGGTAATCTTGATTGCGTTACAATAGTGCACGAGGTTGGTCAAGCGTTGAACCAAGATGAATACTGAGAGGAATAGCCTTTCAAATGCTGAAAAGATGAAGAACAAAAATTGCCTCTTTGTAGTATACATGAGTTAGAAGTAGTTGGGTCAGTTAATTTTGTTGTATTTTAGCAATAATAGTCATGCTAAGCAAGCCAAATAGTCAGATGCCACACCCAAAAAGGATTCTAGGTAATTTCTAAACTAAGGTGTAGACAAGAATTATACTATAAAATTTTTCCAAATATGTTTATTTGATGTTAATTACTTAATATCTGGCAAATAAAGATGTTTTGGGGATATTTTACACATTTTCATGAAAGTGCCCCATGTTACACTGATGTACATGTGTATCGTGCTACAAGTCGATATCTTCCAGACAAAGGTGTTAAGTCACAGATTTATTTTCTTTCTCTCTCCTCTTCCAGCCTCTGCCTTAACTCCTCCCTCCTCCACAGTTCCTCTTCCTCTTGGTTTCTAAATGCATATTTTCAAAGAAAAGTTAAAACAACCCTTAAGTACTGATTCTTTCCAAAAACAGACCACTTGCTTGAAAGATTCAATCAAATATGGTGAAATTGAAAATAAGTACCTTTCCTCCTCCTCAGCAAAAACGACCCCTTCGGGCTTGAAATATTTATAATTTACTTTTCTTCAAAAGAGCAAAGACAAATAAATGTCAAATGGTACCAAACATTTCAACTTCCAAATGATAACGAATAAAATGAAAAAAAAAATGTTACAATCTCGCCTTAACCACCTTCGGCATCTCAAGCAGTGTGTCGTAACAATCACAACTCAGCTCTGTCAAGCGCAGAGAAGAAAATTCCCGCCCTTTTCACGGATGCGGCTGGCTGGCCTAAAAATGGAAAGGGCGGGAATTTTATGGCCATGATAAATACCACCAAAGAGAATATTCGACTAGAGTTACTGCACTCTTTAGGACCCCAATTCAATAACTCAATAACAGCTTTACAAAGCCTCTTAACTGGCCATCATAAAATTTCTCACAGGCTGTTTAAGCTGACTGTTGGCCACAGCTATAAGGCGACACCGCCGTCTGACTTTTGATTGAACCGCATATTCCTCAAATGGCCGTTGTTGAAAAAAATTTGATGTCTTCCAATGAAGAAACAAACAAATTCCAAAAAAAAGTCAAAACTCACCTGTGGCAACTGTCAATTTTTCTACTGGAGCCCGGTTTACACGACAAGCGTTTTGGCACCGTACCCATTTGAATTTGGCACGTGTGTCTAAAATTTAAGGCCCGGCACCCTTGATTTTTGTCGTGTATATGGAAATTTTCTGGGCACGAGTGCTCAAAAAAGCCAGCGGGGAGAGACTACCTATCCACATGGTCTCGCCCCGCCGGCTTTTTTGAGAAACGTCTTTCAAATATTGCAAAACAACTTGATTCTCGTCACAACAAAATAGCTGCAGACTGAAGCCAGGCATTCAAAGTTTCCTTGAATAAAAGGAAATAGTATGAACTCCCCACAAAGAGCAGAGCCATGGCGACAAGAAGGAGTTACTTCACTGTAAAGATTCCAAAAGCCACATCTCGAGCAACTCCAGTCTTGAGGAATCCTGTTGTCAGGAAGGATTCCTCAACAGGACAGAGAACACAGGATTCTCAACAGAACACAGGATTCCTCAACTCCTGTGTTGAGGAATCCAACAAGCAGCCATTAACTTGGTGTACATACTTCTCAGAACACATGAAGACTTTAAACGCTGAAATTCACCTGTGGAAAATGCATCAATTTTTAGCCACCGGAAAGGCATCTCAGCCAATGCATTCATCAAGCAGAAAGTGATTTGTTGATGATAAGTCCAAATAATAAGCCTACATTTTGATCTTCGCAATTAAACAAAGGTAATACTGACGTGATTTACAAATTACCAGTATCAGAGATCACTTCTGTCATAAAATTTCATCGCAAACACGTTCTAAGTGTCTCGATCACCACACTTCATAGCGTCATCTATTTTGCACATTGGCAAACAACGTTCTCATGTGGTCGAACGCAAAGGGTGATAGCGCCCAGCAGCCTCCATTCAAATGCAACCGCTGATTAAAAAAAAAAGTGGGCTTTAATTAGACCCGAAGCCTCCAGCCTCAAACGCTCGTGAACCCTCCATTCATAGAAGTCAATTCACCATTAACATCTTGCTCTAGTCAGCCAGCACCTAATTATTCAACTTTAACACCACAACCTTCAAGAGACCATCCAAAAGATACTCAGCCAACACATCAAGCAGCCCATGCCGAGTCACCATCTCCATTTAATGACAGCTACAGGTCCACTTCACCTTTCCCGCTGTGGTCACGTCTGCCGCCAATCAGAAACCGTAGGAGCCACATATCCTGCCACCTCTTTTCAGATACATGTACACCTGCTTACAGTTTTGATATGCCGCCTCCACTGTGGTCCTTCTTGCAACGGCTTGAGAGACGGCTTGACTACCTGTCAATTTCAATAACTTTATTTTCTGTGTGCTCAATAGCCCAAGATGATGAAGTGTTAGTACATGATAATGAAAAAGTCTCTTCTTTCCTTTTTTGGAGCCATTTTTTTTGGTATGCTCTTGCCCCCTATCTCTTACGTGGCAGCACAACATCTTTAATAACCAGAGGCTTTTCCTTGACACCTGATGACAGCTGGGATAACTTTGTCCAGGTGGCCAATATATCTGTCACACTTCTCTGCAGAAACCTTCAGCGAGAAGTTCTTGATTCCACCAACCAGCTCTTCCTTATTGGATGGCTTTACGGTGTGTCATCAATCACAAAGCAGCAATTCAAAATAGCTCATGATCTTTCTTTGAGTTTACAGCCTTTACTCTTCACTTACCAATTGCAGTCAATTCATCGTTTTCTTCCATCTTCTGGTCTATGAAATCAAAGTACTGTTCCTGTAAGATTGGTGGCCGACCACTCCGAAGATTGTCACCCCAAGGTAAGTTCTGTTTGAAGAGCTTGAAGTACCTTCTCACAGTTTTTCGATCGATTTTTATGCCATCAGTGTGAGATAACTCCCGAACAACATTAGACATTTTGAGGCTTGCTCAAGAGAAATAAGAGAAAACCCTAAGCCTAAGCTTCTACAGCTGTTGCGGCGGCACTGTCAGGTCCACCAATTAAACCATCCAGATCTCGTTGTTATCTTTTCATTTGTTGACCTTAAAACCGCAAAACAACAAAACTATGCAAACCAGAAGAAAACAAATATTTTATTCACATCTGATGCTGCCGATTGAAAGGTGTCCCTGTGAAATGAAGCAATCACAAAGTCGAAACAAAACAGTTCCATGCACAGTCAGAAATATTATAGTTATTCATCGGATCACACCAAGAAATCATTATATGTTTTGTTTTTGTCGATCTAAAACCGCGATGATACAACTGTAAAATCTAAATGCGTTCGAGTATTTTTATTCACATTTGATGCCACCTGCAATTGAATGAATGAAGCGAAGTATATTATATTGTAAAAACGGACAGGTATAAGTATTGTTGTGTTCATTGTCACCCAAGAAAACCAACTAGAAATTAATGATTTCGTTTTCTATCTTTTTATTTGGCGATCTAAAACTGGGAAGCTACAAGATTACAAAACAAAAAAAGTTCAAAGATTTTGTTCACATTTGATGCCGCTGATGAAGTCCCTGTGTAATCAATGAAACAAGGTATTAACAAAAACGTTTCCAAGCACTGGTGTAAACAGTGTCATGAAACATGTTCTCAAACACGCAAAGGTTCCATTTGCTTTCGCTTTTATTTTCTAAACTTAGTGTCCTTCCTCTAGGGACGAGATTTGTCCGTAACTGACTCAATTATAAATTATCGACACCTTGCTGTGAAAGCTTGCTCCTTGACAATAAAACACCGTAAAACAAAGCATACAATAGTCTATTCAATTCTACCACGTCCTGTCATTACTACAGCATAATTCAGCCGCAAAAAACCGAGGCAAAACCTAGGTTTTTCAATCGGTTGGCCGAGGTTTTGTGTAGGTGACACCGCGGCGCAGTACCACGAATCAACCGAGGGAAAGTCGCAGTAAATGGGGTGATAGTTTTGAGCAGTACTGTATGTATATAGGTTTTTTACGGTCTGATTCCCTCAAAAATATGGCTTCAAAAATAGCGAACAAACTCTCAGGCAAAACAACCCATAAATTCACTAAAAAAAGGTACAGGGAAATTAATAGTAAAAGGTACGGAGAAGACTGGAGAAAGAACAGGAGAATATATTGGAGAAAAAATATTTAATAAATTTTAAAATCTAGAAAAAATGGAATTAATAGGGGATAAATTTTAAAATATGCCACAAAAATTGGGAGATAGACTTAAAATCACAGATGAGGTAAAAGGAGATGAGATTGTCAGACAACTACAAAAAGAAAATGCAAAACAGCAAAGCCAGGAGACTGATAGATAATTATAATGATCTGCTTTTGTAATCATTTTATATAATCATAATATAATTAACAGAAATTTTAGAAGTCCAGAATTCGTAAAAAGGTACAAGTATTTGTATTATATTCCTCAAACACCATTGAATGATAATGTTGGAGTTGAAAATCGACAAAAAAAGGGCAATTGCCTCTTCGTGGTAGACAATAGCTTGGAAGCAAATCCAATCAACTGGAACATCCAAACCTGAAGATAAGCATTTTAATGAGATTAGCAAATGATAACACTATTGTATTTTGTCCCAATGCAGCACCCAATTCAAAAATGGTGATAACTAAATTTAGGTTGTGGTGCCCAAAATTAATTTATGCACCTGGAATGAAACAATATCTTGAGAAATATTTAAAACCCAAAACATGGGTAAATTTGAGAGAGCACCATGAAATTATTCAAACAGCAGCTGTAAGTTCGTTTTTCATAATTAACATAGGAATAAGACATCTAAGACATGCATTTTTATGGGTTGTCTCAACAGCATCATACAATAATCAAGAACAAAATACTTTTACATTCAAGACATTACAATGTATTTAGTGAGCAAATGGCAGATATTTGAGCAAAGCTCAATTAGAAGTCAATAATTCCAGAAGCTATGCAATACAATGACAACAGAGGCGGCAAAGTAAATTGGCTGCATATCATCTGGCACGGTGATAGAATCAAAGTTATCCGTGCCTGAGTTAACAAAAGGTGTGGCTGTTTTGGGACGAGAAGTTGCGGTGAATGGACGCCATCTTGTGGGCTCTGTGTTTTATCCATTAAATGGAGTAGAAAGAGGGCTCCTTTCGTTTAGACACAATGTCAGATAGAGAGGGGAACATCACGGAAACAGGTCAAGATAGTCGCAAAAGAAAAAGGACAATGAGAGGCTCCCACACAGATGATCGCCCAACCACATGGCGGCGATGCTTTCTGAAAGCAATTGTAAACTCGACCTTGCTCTAGCTGGAATAAAGGAAATTGAAGAGCTCAAGGAAAAACAGTGCCTGTTGGAGAAAGAAAATTCTGATTTGGGGAAAGCTTACAGTGACCTTGACTGAGAGAGCCGACACTCAACACAAGGCTCTATCAACACTCACCAAAAGTGTCAATAAATTAACACAAGCTGCTAATGTTCAAAAAGGAATGTGCTATAAAAGTTGAAAGCCATAGCAGATGGAACAATCTTCTTTTCTATAACATCCCAGAAGAGCGACAAGAATCCAGTGCTACGACTGAAACTCTGCTCTACTCCTTCCTGGAAAAAGAGGAAACCAATGAAATACCAATTGAACGGGCACATCGTCTTGGCAAGGTTAGAGAAGACGAAAAACCACATCCAATCATTGCAAAATTTAGCTTCCACAAACACAAAAAGCACATACTATCAACTGCCCATAGACTGGCAGGAACCAAATATGGCATTTCACAGGATTTTCTAAGAGAGGTCGCTGAAGTGTTTGATCAAGGCAATGAAAGAAGCAAAGAAGTGTGGTCATGATACAAACCTGATTTATGACAAACTGTACATAAATGGTAGAAGATACTGTATAGACCAAGTGTTTAATATTCTGGGATACAACGATAAGCAACAATAAGGATGTACTATTACTATTGCCTAGTACTAAGATATAAGAGAAAGTACTGCATGATGTTAAAATACTGTTACTAAGTAGAAGTAGAATAATCACTGTACACTATATGATTGATCATTGAATAAAACACATTACTTAGAAAGCAATGGAACAGTGAGTGTCCCCCTAACTTAAGTAGATGACAACAATACACATCGCCGACGAGGATGAACTCATAACTGCCAACCAGCAGAAGGCACCGATCAGCCAGAACAGGCAGAAATTATCGAACAGCCAGACCCGGCAGAATCTCCACGAGAAAAGGAACGATCGCTACCCCCACCCACTGCATTCAACATTGACACGACAGATCAGTACAGTGAATGGAAACATTTGGTAGGTTCCTTTGAAATCTACGCCATCACATCAGACCTAAAGAAAAAGGATGATGCAATTCAGAGAGCCACGATGCTGCATTGCCTTGGCCCAGCGGTGCAATGCATTTTCAACACATTCCCTGGTGAACACAAGTCCCTTAAAGAGGTGAAGACCCCCTGAATGGATACTTTGCCCCAAAACGAAATGTAGTAGCAGAACACTACAAGTTCAGATCGCGAGCTCAAAATACTGACGAGTTGATTGATGCGTTCCTGACAAGCCTCAGAGAGCTGGCAGCATGCTGGAAGAGGAGATGATAAGGGATCAAATTGTTGAGAAATGTTCCTCTTGAAAACCGCTCCAGCAAGATCTTGACCTCGCTAAAACCATAAAAATTGCGCGAAGTGAAGAGACAGCCGTGCAAGAAGTGCGGTTACTGTCACAGGGCACCAAAGAGAATTTGAACCTGATCCAAATCGACCACATGAAGCAACAGTTCAGCTGTTACAGATGTGGCGGGATGGATGGACACACTCCTGCTGAGTGCAGTGCAATCAAGTCCATGTGCAACCACTGCAAAAAGGTTGGACACTTGCAAAAGGTTTGTGATTTCCAAAGCTGCACCAAAGTCCAAAGCTGCCACCCAGAAGAAAGGAAGACATTGGAAGAGGAAAGAAAATAAAGATGCCCTGAATGTCTGGAACTTGAAATCAAAATCTGGTGCTAGTTGGCTTGAAGACAGCTCAGGTGACAAGAGCAAAGAACCCGTAAACTCTATGAACAATGCTGACAGTTCCATAAAGAGTGAAAATCAACGGACAGAGGACCAAGATGATCGTTGACATAATATCCTCGCAGTTGGATAAGACACAATTTAAGAACTATGAACTGCGTCAAACTCAAAAACGCTTTACTGTGTATGGACAGAAAGAACCATTAAAATGTAAAAGGAAACGCAAAATCAGTGCTTGGACGAGACTCTAGTTAGCAATACTTACCCAAGTAAAGTCACTTGGTCAGACTAGTGATTATAGTGAGCTGGATTCCTTACTAAAGGATTACGATGACATTTTCCAAGGTTTAGGAAAGGTCACTGATTTTGAGCATAAAATTACTATTGACCCTGAGATCAAACCTGTTAGTCAACACCTAAGGCAGATCCCTGTCAGTCAAATTGAGGCAGTAAATAATGAACTTGATAGGATATTAGAACAAGCTATCATTGAAGAGGTCACCAAAGCAAGCCCTTGGGTTTCAAATCTAGAGATAGTTCCCAAGAAATCGGGCGATCTTAGGGCATGTTGTTATCTTAGAGAGGTAAATAAGGCTGTTATAAGAGAGCATTATGTTTTACCTAAGGTTGAAGATACTTTGCATGCAATGCATGGCTCTAAGTATTTTTTGAAAGATCGACACTAAGAGTGGATTCTTTCAGCTTACACTAGCTGAAGAGTCGTGTTATGTGAGCACGTGGAGAATTTGAGAAATGGCTCAAGAAAACGTACACATCACAATATTCAATCTATGAAAGTGATGGAGACAGGTCCAGGGGTTAATTCATCTCGTTTGGAAAAGATGGATGACGGAATATCTCACCAGCATCGGTGTCAGAAGAAAGTGGAAGGAAAGAGAAAGAAACGTAAAACCGGGAGAGGTGGTCTTGGTAATAGACTCCAACACGTCAAGGAGATACTGGAAGATTGGGAGAATTATCCAGACCTACCCAGGAACAGATGGCTTTGTTTGAGTTGTGGATGTCAAGACCACTGATAGCACTTACAGAAGAGGAACTTCCTGGATTTCTCGGTTTGAATTTCCAAGCTAAAGAAGACTTTGACATTGAAATTCCATGTGAAAGAAATCCGGAGGGGGAAAAATGTTGTGCCCTTTACACCTCTGACTTTTATATATGTTTTATAATATGCATTTCAGGGCGTGCGGGAGTGAAGTTTGTTTTGATTTGTTTATTTTTTAACCCACGCACCCATTGGAGATGCAAGCAAAAGAAAAAAAGTTTTTTGGTGAAGTTTTGATAGAAAAAGTGGTTGCAGTGTTGAGATTAGGAAACTAGTGGATTTCGGTTGTGTTTAGGGAGTTCACCCTAACAATAGGTATTGTCTTCACTGACCCACTCATATTGAGCTATGACCATATTTTTGCATTGAATGTTGTGATTCCTACTTGTACATTATATTAATTTTATGAAATGTATCTGGCTTTAATTGCTATTAATCATGATAAAGGCCCATAAAGTGGTTCTATTGAGGTGTTTGTCTTTAGGGGTTGGCCCAACAAAAGTTTAACTTTCATGTCAGATTTTCTTGGACCTACAAATTCTGTTAACTTGTTTTTTGCTCTTTGCATCGAGTTTGTCTTCTATTAACAAAGCCAAGTCCAATCTATCCCGATGCATTTTTAATTGACCACTGCACAGAAGCAGCAGTGCATGTATTCAATAGCACATGCACCCCCTAGGAAGATAAAATGTCAACCGATTAAATATTCATGCAAAATAAATGTCTTACAAAAATGATTTATCCAGCACCAGAAATTATCATGATCATACTTGTCCAGGTAAGCCTTTGTACTGATGAGACTATTAACTATACCAATTTATTAGTGATCTACATTCATTCATTGTTGTTTTCCTTGCATTTGTAGACCAACCGGAATCCGTGATAAGGAAGCAAACCCAAAAGTGCAGTGTAACCCATAGTTGTCACTTAGAAGCTGCTATTAATATCCATACCTATAGGCTGTACTTTAAGGTGGCCCACCCAAAAGTGCAGTGCAACCCAGAGTTTTCAATTTAACCTGCTACTAATAGCAATGCCTATAGGCTGTAGTTTAAGGTGGCACATCGAGAATTGAGTCCAAAGTTCCGGCATTGAATATCAGATTGGCCACTGATTGAGTAGCCTGCTTCCAGGTGGTGGTTTATGTATGCTGGAGAAGCGTGCCAAATTGGGTCGCCATATTGGACGAGTGACTGGAGGGTCTGGGACATGTGACAAAGTGCCGGGAGGGGGGTAGGGGAGATAAATTTTCTCCCTCGCTTGTCCCAGATCTTCCACTAACTCATCCAATATGGCGACCAGATTTGCTAGGCTTTGAACTCTCCGAAGTATACAAACTACTGATCAAGCATTGTGAGTATCAACTGATCGAAAAAAGAATACACAATTGTGCATACAACTAATGGCATCATGTTTGCAACTGATTGAATAACGCACAACTGATCGAGAATTGTGTGTACAACTAATCGGATGTTTACAACTGAAAGAATAACGCACAGAACTGATTGAATAACTCGTGTAACTGATCATTGAAGACCTCAATTTTTTCAGGCTTCTTTACGAAATTGCCTTTGTATTTACAACTGCAAGGATCAGTCCTCATTTGATTTCACATCCATAGTTCATATATGAACTCCTTCACATTCATCTCTTTCACAGGAACATATGAACCTACAATTGAGCTGCTTTCAATGTCAGTGGATTTAGCTCAGTTGGTTAGAGCATTGCACCGGTATTGTGAGGTCAGGGGTTCAAACCCTTTTTTTTCACACTTCTTTACGCAATTGCCTAAATTGTGTGCACAACTGTGAGGATCAGTGTTCATTTGATTTCACATCCGCAGTTCATATGATTTATTTCATATATATCATCAACATTGATCGAGGAGCATTTTCACTTTTCAAGAATCAATTTGTGGTGAAATATTTGTAATTTATTCTCTAAACATCATGAGTTATAACATCTCCATCCAACGTGCTTTTTTTATTTTTTACTTTAAGGCTAGACAATATTCTTGGTCAAGATGTCTCCAAATCCGTTTCCATCTTTCTCCATTTTCGGTCTTCATCAAGCTTTTGTGGTGGTGTCTCATGTGAATATGTTTATTTCATTCTTAGGTAATCATCTATTTAAAGACTATTTTTGAAGTGTCGCAAGCTGCTAGATTAATCCCCGGAATTTATGAGATTAGGTTTAATTTAAAGAGCAAAATGTTCATATCTGCCATTAATGTAAAATTTTAACTGCATAATCAGATTTTTTCGAAGCCTAAAATCGCAAGTTTTACTGCTATATTATGATGAGTCCATGTCGATAACTAAAACCTTTGTAAGGACGAAAATCAGAGTAAATGTGATGCCGGTAATTTCGCATTCTGCCTTATACCGGAAAGCATGGTTGGTTAACTCGTGTGTGGCTAATTTTGTTGTACCTAGAAGGGCATTGAATTGATGCGTACGTTTTTTAAATGCTCTAATAAAGAAAACCAGCTACACTTCAATTGCATGAAGGGCACAAAATATTATAGTGCAAAGATCAAGGAGCATTAAGCATAAAAAGCCAAATCCAGAGGGATGAAAAATAAAGTTGACAGTGATGAAGAATACGACAGACGGGCTAACAAGCTGTGGATAAAGAATTCGGAAGTAGAGGAAAGAACTCTCAACAAAGCTCAACCAAAGAGAAGGAAAGCAATCAGATAACGAAAAAGACTACACACTACTGTTGAGAGGACTGTGTAACAAGAATTAAGAAGTGAGCAGAAAGAATGACTATAGTCAGGAAAGTGCTAATGAGAATAGAGAAGATAAGAGCAGAGGAGTCCGAAGAAGATGGTAACGAAGAAAATGAAGATATTCAGCA
This sequence comes from Galaxea fascicularis, assembly GCA_948470475.1. Lineage (NCBI taxonomy): Eukaryota > Metazoa > Cnidaria > Anthozoa > Scleractinia > Euphylliidae > Galaxea > Galaxea fascicularis. The sequence continues at coordinate 16,108,540 of OX419341.1, read as the reverse complement.
AGATGTTGTCGTAATTTCTGACAGTGACCACTGAAACGCAGAAACACATTATATTTAGAAAGAAAATGCTGGTTTGGATGTGTCCAGTCGATCCTCTTCCCTTCTTGAAGAAAGCGAGGGGCTGATGATGGAACTAGTTGAGGTAGTTGGAGAAGGCAATATCGACGAAGGATCCTTGTTAGACTGTGAACCAGATTGACACGATGCTGTATAAGATTTCAAAGATGGACGCCTATCTGAGGGCCACATTTTCAAAACTTCACAAGAGTCAACTGAAGAACTAATGCGCATTTATGAAGCCAGTGGTGATAATAAAGAGGTTTTTCAAGATACTGTTGATGGAGATCAAAGTGATAACGATGATGTTTTAGACATAGAATGGGTCCCCAGCAATTGTGACATGGAGAAAAGAGAAGACACCAAGACTGGGTCACAAGCAGGTGACAACAATAAGGTTGATTGATGTAGATGGAGGTTATCGTAGCAATAAAAGGGCCCAGCAATATAAGTCACAAGTGCAAAGCGTGATAAAAACGTTGAAAATGAAAGAAACGGGAACCAATGATGTTCAAGAGAATCTGTAGTGTACTGCTGGGAACTGGGACGAGTACATCCGGGCATGCAAGAAGGCGTAGAGACGTGGAAGCCATGATGGCCTACTTAGTGTGACTTAGTGTTGATTGTGTGTGCCAAAACACTACATTGGCGACGAGGACCGGATAAAATGTCAGAGAGAGCTTTACCGCCGCTTGATCTAACGGGATCATCATCTCAAGTTGCCCAGAAATGGCGAAAGTGGAAAAGGGCATTCGAATATTATGCTGAAGGGAAGGGCTTGGAAAACACGCGAAAGAAAACTTCACAGCTTCTGCACTTTGCAGGCATGGAAGTCCAGGATATTTTTGAAGATATCGCAGACCCCAATCCGGGAGCCGACCAAGATCCGTATGCTGTGTGTATTAGGAAACTAGATCATCATTTCCGTGCTGAAGAAAATGTACCGTTCGAGCGACATGTATTTCGACAACTGGCGCCAAACGAGGGAGAAGCAGTGGATAAATTTCTGGTGCGTCTTCGCCAGCAGGCGAGACATTGCAATTTCGGTACTTCGTTAGACGATAATTTGAGGGACCAGTTGATCGAAAAGTTAACCGATATGGAGCTGAAAAGAAAATTGCTGGAAACGAGAAACATCACTTTGGCTGAGGTCTTGGAGAAAGCGAGAGCATCGGAAGCAGCTCGTCAGCAAATGCAATTTATGATCAGTGGAGCGAGCATCAACGCTGTGGGCAAGAAGGAAGACAGGACAGGAGACCAAGTTGAGAATTTCTGTTACAGTTGTGGAAAGCAGGGACATTTTTCCCGTGATCTGTGTTGCCCGGCAAAAGGTAGGAAATGCGCCAAGTGTTCGAGATATGGTCATTTCGCGGTTTGTTGCAGAGGAAGCAATCGTCCCTCACCGAGAGCCGGTGACAATAGAAGAAGTGTTGGCAGGCAGACGAATCATGTGGGAGTTGGTTTGGAGGAAGAGAGTTTTGTTAGGTGTCATGAGAGCAACCCAGCCTTTTCATTTGCTGTGACAGAAGAAACGGCAGAGGAGGTATGCATGGTGTCAATTTCAAGTGAGCTAACTATGGATGTGAGTATTAATGGCATTGTTAAAGAAGTATTGATTGATTCGGGGTCGGTGAGCAATTTAATTGGTGAAGAAGATTTTCAAAAGTTGAGAGGGTCAGGTTTTAAGGGGAAGGTGGAACATTGTTCAAAGAAACTGTTTGCTTATGGGGGGAATAAGGTTGACGTGATCGGTCAATTTGAGGCTGATGTTTCTGCTGGGCATTCTACAGTGTCTACCAATTTTATCCTTGTTAAGCATGGGCGGTGCATTCTGGGAAATGCAACAGCAAGAGCACTAGGAGTCCTTCATGTTGGACCAAATACAGCCCCTGTTACAGATTGTAATGCTCTCCAAGATGACATTGTGGGTGAACTCAAAGCAAAGTATCCTAAAGTGTTTGAGGGAGTTGGAAAGTTAAAAGATTTCAAGTTGAAGTTGCATGTAGACCCAAATGTACCTCCTGTAGCACAAAAGTTGAGGCGAGTCCCATTTGCACTTCGTGACAAAGTAACTGCCAAGATAGAAGAACTCCTAAGGGAAGACATCATAGAACGAGTCGAAGGCCCTACCACGTGGGCAAGTCCTGTTGTTGTGGCACCAAAGCCCTCTGGTGAGATAAGACTTTGTGTGGACATGCGCTGCGCTAATGAGGCTATTGTTCGTGAAAGGTTGCCCATCCCCACAGTTGACGAAGTGCTTGAAGAGTTAAATGGCAGCACGGTGTTTTCTAAACTAGATCTTTGCTGGGGTTTCCATCAAATAGAGTTGCATGAGGATTCGAGGGACATAACTACCTTCATTACCCATGAAGGGCTGTTCAGGTACAAGAGGTTGAGTTTTGGGGTGAATGCGGCACCTGAGAAATACCAGCACGTTATCCGTCAAACAATTGCTGGCGTAGAAGGAGTTGTTAACATTGCGGACGATTTGATTGTACATGGGAAAAACACCCCAGAACATGACCAGAATTTACACAAGCTGTTAGCCAAGTTACAAGAGAAGAATCTGACCTTGAGATGCGATAAGTGCACGTTCAGAATGAATAAAGTGGTTTTTATGGGAATTCTCCTTTCCCAGCACGGCATTGGGCCTACCGAGGAGAAAGTGCGGGCAGTGAAAGAGGCAAGTCGTCCAACATCAGCGACAGAGGTGAGAAGCTTTCTGGGCCTGGTTGGTTTCAGCTCCAGGTTTATTCAAGATTTTGCAACTATCGCTGAACCCCTGAGGGCACTGACTAGAAATGGGGCCACATTTGAGTGGAAAGAGACACAGGAAAAAGCATTTCAGAAGCTGAAGGAGGAACTGGTAGGAGCGACCATGCTAGCCTACTTTGACAAGACTGCACACACCAAGGTCATAGCAGATGCCAGCCCAGTAGGACTCGGTGCGGTCCTAGTGCAGGAAGTAGGGGAACAGAGCCGTGCGGTGTGTTATGCCAGTAGAAGTCTCAGTGACACTGAGCGTCGGTACAGTCAAACAGAAAAAGAAGCTTTAGCACTTGTTTGGGCGTGTGAAAGGTTCAATTTGTACTTAAATGGCTTACCTGAATTTGATTTAGTGACTGACTACCAGGCACTCAAAACCATCTACGGTCCAAGATCCAAGCCATCGGCTTGCATTGAACGATGGGTGTTGCGGATGCAACCCTACAAGTACAAAGTGTGTTATGTTCCCTCGAGAGAAAACATTGCTGATGCACTGTCCCGGCTGACCAAGATACCAGCATCGCAAGGGTATGTTCACGATGAGGAGTACATTCGCGAAGTAACACTTCAAGCAGTACCTGTGGCCTTAAGGATCGAGGAAATAGAAGAAGCCTCCTCGCAAGACAAGGAATTGAAGGTTGTTCGTGAGTGTCTGCAGAAGGATGACTGGAGTGAGGCACCTAAAGCCTTTGTGATGGTGCGAAATGAGTTGACCTCTGTTGGCCAGGTCGTGCTACGTGGAACTAGAATTGTCATTCCAGGAAACCTGCGGAAGAGAGTCCTTGATCTGGCTCATGAAGGCCATCAGGGGATTGTCAAAACTAAAGAGCGTTTGAGGTCTAAGGTTTGGTGGCCCGGTATCGACCAGCAGGCAGAAAGGAGATGTAGAGAATGTTTTGGGTGTCAGATGGTTACCAAACATGTTCCGCCCCCACCAGTCAAACCCACAAGACTACCCGACACAGCGTGGCAGGAAGTAGCCCTGGATCTGCTTGGACCAATGCCTGGAGGAGAATATCTATTAGTGGTGGTGGATTATTTCTCTAGATGGATGGAAGTTGATGTTATTCGTTCTACAACAAGTGCCACAATTATTAAGTGTCTAGACAACCATTTTGCTCGGTACGGGACACCAGTTGGTCTGAGAACTGACAATGGCCCCAACCTTGTGTCTGATGAGATGGAGAAGTACCTAGAGGAAATGGGCATTGTTCATCACCACACTACGCCTTTGTGGCCAAGAGCCAATGGTGAGGTAGAGAGAGAAAATAGATCTCTTTTGAAGGCCATGCGAGTTTTCCAAGCTGAAGGGAAAAATTGGCGTTCCGAGCTTAACAAGTTCTTACTGGCCTACCGATCTACCAATCACACTACCACTGGAGTAAGCCCTGCAGAATTGTTTTTCAAGAGGAAGTTGACAACCAAGTTACCAGAGCTCCAGGAAGGTGATGGAAAACAGAGCGCCGTGGTGTACCAACAAGTCAGAGACCGAGACGCAGAGAGGAAACAGCTGGCCAAAGATTATGCCGATAGAAGAAATCATGCTAAAGACAGAGATGTCAATGTAGGGGATGAAGTATTGCTAGAGAGAAAGAAGGAAAACAAGCTATCCCCGTCTTATGAAAGCGAGCCTTACAAAGTTACAGGTCGTCATGGTGATCAGGTTGTCTTGCAGTCCCCTCAGGGAGTGGAGTACAAAAGGAACCTACAACATGTTAAGCCACTGGTAATTCCTGACATTAATGGCAGTGCAGAAGTAGAACCAAGACCCCCTGATGAAGCTGCACCACCGGAACATGTGGACCGCCCGATTCAGGAACATGCGCCTCCGGAAGTGACGCCTGAAAATACGCCACGTCGTTCCGGAAGAGTTACACGAGCCCCTAGAGCACTGGCTGACTATATATTGTATTGAACTTTCAGGGAACTGCTTTGGATTGGCAACTTCGATAGCCAGCATTATGACTTTAGTTGATATTGAAACTTTAAGAGAACAGTGAAGACATTGCTTTTATCCTCATAGTTTTTAGACGTTGAACTTGCGAGACATTGGCTGAGTAAGATCGCTTCTTTTGTTCATGTTACATATATATAAGAGTTTATTGCCGGAGAAAGGGAAGGATTGTAGTGTACTGCTGGGAACTGGGACGAGTACATCCGGGCATGCAAGAAGGCGTAGAGACGTGGAAGCCATGATGGCCTACTTAGTGTGACTTAGTGTTGATTGTGTGTGCCAAAACACTACAGAATCCAACATCAATATTCCTGCTCGGCAGCCTGGAAAAGACGGAGTAACTCTATTGAAGACTTGGCTGTCATATGCTGTGGAGAAGTATCAGCCTGGCACTGTTGGATCTTATTTGATGAGTTTACACCTCTTTTACAAATTTCGGATGCAAGAACGTAAAGCCAACATGCTTGATGTAAGCATAGACACCCTAAATGCGCATCAAGATCTCATGACTTCATGTTCAGCCACACAGAAGAAGGTGTTAAAGAGAAAGCTCCAAAAATATGATGAAGACTCCAAGAAACGTCTTTCGAGTGAGTGTGATGATTTCATTTTGTTTTTCAATTCCTTGTGTTCGTGTTAATTATTCATTGTAGTGTTTAGCTTGCAATTAGAGGTGTTTTGTAATTGATTTAGTAAAGTGTTGTTATCGTAAGTTCATTTTGGTGAACGGTCGAGCAAGGAAAAAGAGAGACGGATTGTAGGGCCTGAGGGCAAGAACAGAAAGAGGAGAATTCACTGCCAAGAGCCATTGGCAGGCGCCAGCCAAATTACTTGCCGAAACTCGTTTGTTAGTGGTGGCAAAAGAGCGGAGAAGTGCTACTTGCTGTCTATGTGCTGTGTGGCGACTGAGTACTGTTGAAAGACCACGTGCTGGTTTGGACTGAAGAAAAGGAGGTTTGTACAATCGGTTTAGATTTTGTAGTGTTGGTTTAGAAGAGTTAAGGATTTCCAAAAGGAACTGGACAGTGAACTGCTGTAAACAAGTTGTAAATTATTAGTGTTCTTGTGATCGTTTAGGTTTTAACATTACTCTAGGTAAAGTTATTTAGGATTGGTTTTACTTAATATAATCATTTATTAAACATCATCACAATTTATTGAACATATGAAATAAATTTCAGTTAATCAACAACTCTTGTTTCTATTTTGAGCTATGCGCTTTACAAATTATCTGTTCATTAACCTTAGATGACCTCACGTGAGAATCTTGAAAACCACCCAATCAGAGCGAACTTAAGCAGCCTGATACGTGGTTGCTAAATTTGGCCACTGTCTTTTGCTCTCACACGAGATAGACTACTGTCGACATTATTTTTGTCCAGAATATTTTCTATTCCCTTCCACCCACCCAAAGCTCTTCGTAATAATACAGTTTGCTTAAGGTTTTTCCAGTCAACTAGGATATGTTGTAATATAACTTATTTTGTAGGTCGACATCAGATTTACACTTAGGTTGTTAATGTGCACTATTACCTAAAACACCTGGCATAACATGTAAATCTTGAGGGTTTAAGCCCCACCTTTAGTTGTACTTAATTGATGCCTTAATTGTTAAGATGAACAATGGGACTCTTAGGATAAGTACCTCTTTTGAGGATTCTTTGCGTACACTTGATTTAACATTACCAAACGAACATTTCTAACTTTTAGAACGATTACATACCACTTTTGAGGTGGTTTAGACATGCCAAGCTACATGTATTGGAGGATCATTATGATCCACAGAAACATTTAAGTCTGTTACTTACTTGAACGAACTATAGAAACTAAGTAACTCGCTTGGGTTTGTTTATGTAGATTAGCACACTCTACCAGTCCAGTAATAGATACTTGGGATCATAATTTACAGTTTATACTTTTTTATATCGTTACCGTTCTTTGCAAGTTCTGTTTATGTTGGTCAAATAAACACGGGAATGGGGATGAAGTGCTCCTCTCGTCACACTCTTGCCCCCATAGACTCAATTTTCGGAGGCCAACTCCCTCCAGTCTGAGAGGAGGCCCACTCCCTCCTCTCTCCCCAGGAATGTTTATAGTGGCCCTGAGTGAAGGCCTACTCCCTTCTCTCCATCCACTGTCTACATCTCCTTGGGCTGTAGGTTTTGTTTTCTTGACACTCCAGGGGTTCATGGGGCTAAAATATTAACTGAGCACTCTGTCACCCACTTCCCCATTTTCAGCCACATAAAGTTGTTGTTGTCCTTATTTTAAGAGAAGCAAGGGGAGGTTGATTAAAGTTATTTTAAATTCATATTATGGTGTGTTGGGGAATTGTGGGAAGGGGTTTGTATGTTACACTTTGCTTTTCCCTCCTTTTGTTGTGGGTGCCGGAAACAATCGCCGGACCCACGTCACAATTTTGGCGTCAGGAGTGGGATTTAAATTTCCTTGGTAGCAAACATACACCTCAGACACAATCACGCAACACATCAGTAACAACTGCAATGACTGAGAAAGTAATTGATTATAGTTCATGGTCATTAGAGGACCTTAAAGCTGAGGCTAAGAAACGATCAATTGCCTTTGATAGTAAGGATGGGGTAAAAACGCTCACAAGTAAACTCAAAGTGCATGATAGGCTGACATTGTGGGAAGGTGTTGCAGAAGGTGAAGTAACGGCCCCAACTGAGCTTATCATTTAAAAACGTCTACGACTACAAGAGCAAGAGTTAGAAATGTTAGAATTGCATAAGAGAGCATGAAAGGCAGAGAGAGAGAGAGAGCCAGATGTATTGGCACTTTTGTAACTTCCATGTGGCACTTTTGTACCCTTTTTGGCACTTATGTAACCTTGTGGCACTTTTGCGACCTGGCACTTTTGTAACTTATGGCACTTTTGCATTTTTATGGCACTCTTGTAACTCATGACAACTGACACGTGTTCAGCCTTTAGGGCCTGGGTTCTAGTGTTTTGGAATGATTTCAAAATGGCGGCCTGTGGATACTCTTCAGGTACGTGTAACTTTCCAGTAGCGTTTCTTTTCTGATAGTCTTCATCAGGGACAAAGTATCTCACCATATTACTATCCATACGCCATAAATGTTAGGATAACTTTCATGAAAGCGGAATTCTTTGCAAATTACTTTAAATTCATTGCCAGCACAGCTCATCGTCATGTGCTTCTTTACAAACGCATATTTGACCTTTCAGAGGTAAACACAGTAACTTTTATCCATAAAATCGAACGATGTATGTGTAACGCGAATTCTAGGTTTTCAGTGTTTTATTAGTCACGATCTTAATGTCGAAAACCATGAAATGAAATCAATTTTAATCCTTAGATGGTCTTTAGATTTCGAAATGGTTTTGCTATTTGAAACACTAATTCTCTGATGGATCGATACTACCACTCTTAACCTACGGTACGGTACAGATTTTTCAAAACTTTGCAGAAAGATTACTGTTGATTATGCTGATTGAAATTCAATACTAAAAAAACGGTCACTGAACTTGTAGTTTAGCTATGGTAACCTCTTTTGTGAAAAAAAAATTATCACAACATGTTGACAAATAATTTTTAGAACCAGTTTCAAGGAAACAAACGAAAGTGTCACAGTAGCGATCCATCAAAGAATTTGTGTTTAGAAATAACAAAAGCATATTGAGCCACTTTAACTTGGCCAGTAAATGTCAGCATTTTATGAACTGTCAACACATTTATAAGGGGGGTTGATAATTTACTTCAGTGGGGGATATAATGATGAATGATTTTACCCTTTATTTTTTTTGGGAGCCCCTAGAAGAAGTATTAGTGTACTGTCTATATTAACTTGGCAATGGTTGTTGATCACATCCAGATTAAAGATCAGAATGGATTACAATGGATTTCAGGCTAGACTGAAAGATTTAAAAGCAGCTGAAATGGCTGCATTACGTCGGGGTGATAAGGAAGCAGCTAATAGGGTAAGTCCACGTATATTAATCTTTTAGTTTTGATCCTGTTTGGTACTTTTCCTTTTATACTATCAAAACTATAATGATTGCCATTGCTGTTGTGTTTCAATTTTTGTCCTTCTTGTAAAGTGCCTGTTATCATGATAACGTGCATGTGTAGGTTAAAAACAAGATCAGTAAAGCTGGAATGGAGATCAAAACATGTATACTAACACATTCATTTACCTGGGGCTTCTTAAAGCAAAACACTTGATTTGCAATGATGAAAGCATTTTCTCACCAAATATTATAATTTATTATCTTATCTTATCTTATCTTATATTACATTATATTATATTATATTATTTAAAGCTTCTGCTCTACACAGAAGGGTTAACAATGAGGATAGGAGCCAAGTAGTCACTCATATTTTATGGTACATCAGTGAAACTTTGAGTTTAAAATGACCATATGATTACTTGCAGGGTGGAGGACATAGTACCCTAGCCCCATACATGAATGTAGAGGAACATTTTTAATCACCTACGTAATGCTGAAACTTTGTAAGAAGAAATGTAATTACACTTTAAGAATTTTAAAGTCACTTTCAGGTTATCAGGTTAATTTCAACAGGCCTTAAGACCCCTTTCTTCTCTCACACTTTCAGCCTTGAAGGTACTGGTCAAGACAACAACCCTTTCCTTAGGGGTTGTATTTTTACTGTGATCAAAAGATTAAAGAGCCAAAAAAACTTGCAGCTGCTGTTAAGGCACTAAATGTTACTTACTCACTTACTAATTTGGTATTAGAGAATGATTAGTGATGATGAGGTGGTGATTTTAATCTTGTGTGTTCAATTGCCTTTATTAGTGCAGGGAAAAACAGTTTTCTTTAAGACATCAGTGGACAAACCTGCAGGCTCAGCTTTACAGTTTTCTCGAAAACGAAGACTTCAACAAAAATGCTCAAGTTGAAGAAGGGTACACGCATTTAGAAGATAACAGTAGGCGCTGAAGGAGAAGGAAGCGATTTCCAAGTTTACAATGAAACAGTCCTGGCAAGTGGCACCAGTGGTGAGGAAAGTAGCGACGAAAGTAGCAACGAAAGTAGTGATGAAGAGACTGATGGAACTCAGGGAGACGATGGAGAAAAAGAAAAGCAAATTAAAGAAGAAGAAATAAGGGCTGAAAGTAGCACGAGGTCGACTAAAAAAGAGAAAGGTAGTGCAAGTGAAGTTTGTGAAAACGAAAAGGTAAAAAACAGTGGAAAACGTGAGAGGAAGCCATGCCCAGTTCCAAATTGCGATGCAAATGTTGTTCACCTACCAACGCACCTCCGCAACGTCCATAAATGGAATGCAGAATATGCTAGGACGGCACTGAAAAGATTCAAGCTCCGCAAGAAGTATGTATTTCTAAGTCAAGAAACAGCTGTTGCTGGAAATCGTAGACGAAAAAAAAGTGAAGAAAAAGCTAAGAAACCCGAGAGGCCTAATCGAAGGAGCAAGCTATGTCCTTTACGTGGATGTATGGTCATTACAGACAGACTGCCCCAACACCTTCAACGAAGACACAAACTAAAAAGAGAAGATCCCAGGTATAAAAAGGTCCTCTCTCTAGCAAAGGTTGTTTCGACGGATAGGCCTCATGTTTTTATGCGCATGAAAGAGGAACTCAGGAACAGACAAGGGTTAGTTACTGGAGATGTACAACTTGCACAGATATCAGACAATTCAGAAGATGAGTATCCCTTAAATTTCCAAAGTTCTGACCAGAGTGAACACAAGCGAGATGAATCCGATACATTGCCTCAAGACGACGAGGTTGCAGAATTGGCAAGCTCTACGACCAGAAACACCCCGGAGACTGAAGCAATTTTGTAAGTGGATGTTGTCCCCTGATGGGGAACAAAAGGACAAAAAAACAGCGACGCAGCTTGTGTCACAACTAAAAAGGATTGAGTCAGTGGTGAGTGGGGGACTTGCATCTTTACTCGACCAGAAAGTGATCAGAGATGTCTTTCTACCATATGCCAAAGAAAAATACCATCCCGCTACTATTAAGTCGTACTTGATGAGCCTCCAACACTATTGTTCCTTTCTTTTGGGAGACGAACCAAGTTATGTTGACTTTGACAAAGATAGCATCATAACCCTGCGCGAAAAGCTGAAGAAATGGTCGGCGTCGTATAAACGGGACACCACAAGACGTAGATGGGAGAGGCAAGAGGAGGATGTGAGTGCCCTGATAACTCCAGAAACGGTGAAGGAATTCGAGAATAGCCAGGTCACGCGAGATGCAGTTATTGTTCTAGGAAAACTGACCAGAGCTCACTCTATGGAAATAACACAGGCCATGTATACACTTGTCCGAGACTACCTCATAGCTCAGATTATGATAGACAACGCAAACCGGGCTGGTGTAGTTGCTTTTATGACTGTTGAGGAATTTAAGCGCGCGCAGATGGAAGATGACCGATATGTCGTGAAAGTTCTCCATCATAAGACGGTGGATACTCACGGCCCTGCCCAAGTAGTCCTTACAAGTCATTTGTACAACTGCCTCAGTATATTTCTGAGGGAAATGCGCTCCCGGCTTCCAGGTGCACAAATGGAAGGAAAGCAAGAAATGTTCCTTTCTTGGGCCGGAAAAAGTTTACAATCAAGCCAGATTACCAAGGCGCTTGGATCAATATTCAAGAAAGCTGGAGTGGAGGGTCCTATTCACCATACGTTGTATCGTAAAAGTGCCGTAACACGATGTCATGATAAGCACAAGGAAATAAATAGCCACCTTGCCGACCTTATGGCTCATCGAGAAACAACTGCTGAGAAGTACTACAGGATCTTCGACAAGACAAAGTCTTCAGTGAAGGCTTCCCAAACGCTCCACGGGATTATGAGAGACTCCAGCCAGGAAAAAGACAAACAAGAAACAGTTGAGAACTCTGATGAAATGCACGATCACCCGGTTCATGAAGAAAGTGCATTGAAGGATGAAAGTACAACCCTAACTCGGTCTCCATGGAATGAGAACTCAGTGACAGCTCTGAAAGCTCTATTTGAAGAAGAAATATCTACACAGGAAATAACTATGGCTTGCCTACGAGAAAAAATTAAGAACCATCCAATTCTGAATCAGGAAGACCCGAAGAGGGTGTACGATAAGATTCGTGCAGAATGGCGATTTAAAGCCAAGATCGATAACAAGAGCAACGAAGACGAGGTAAATCTGCCAGAAGATGAAGAAGACTTAGACCACCGTGTACAGAGATTATTTACCGCCTCAAACCAGGAAATTCCTGAAAGCAGCAGTCTTACAACAGGCGATGTTTCCGTGACTGAGTCTACAGTCCGTTCAAAAGGAGTGTTTTCCTCTGCACAGGCTAAAGCTTTGGTGGATATATTTAAGGATATGGTGAACAATGGAAGGCCAATTTCAAAGCCTGTCATCATCGAACGCTTGTCTGGAAATGACGTATTGAAAGGATACAACGTAGAGCAGATTGTCAACAGGTTAAAATATGAAAGGAAACAAAAGAGGAAACCACATAAATTTTAGTAACAACTTTTTTCTGTGGTTCTAAACCTTTTGCTATAACCCTGGAAGTCAAATGACATTCAAATGCGAAACTTTTAAATTAGGTTTTGATGTTTTTTGGGCGGAAACTACAGTAGTCTAAGTAAGAACTGAAGCCAAACGTTTTGTATAGCTCTGAAGTCCAATGATGTTCACATACGTGAGTTTAAAATTAACGTGGTTGTTTCAGATAAACTATAGTAGTCTGAGTAAGAACATTTGAAATTTTTTGACAATATTTCATCGTCGTTTTCTAGATTTATGGTATGAACTCGCCGCTTTTAGAAATTTAGGTTCATACCATAAGTCTTGTAATTTTTGTCACAACTTTCTCCTGACAACAGCTTTGTTTTCTAGTGTTATTCCAACATGCACAATATTTTATTGAGGAAAACCCATAATAAAAAGTTATCGTTATTGGTGAGTGACTTGTTATCATTATTATTAAGCGCGTTTTTGGAGAAGCGACACGGGCGTGCAGAATTGAGAGAATCAAAACTGATGCTTTTGTTTATTTGTTTTTTTCCAAACAACGTTTGAAAATGATATGATAGCAAGTGGTGAAAATTAGCTATATATTTTCACTTGTCCAAGCAACTCCCAAAAGGGATCATTTTTGCATGGAAAGTTGAATTTGGCAAGCACGCAGTAGCAATCACGCTCGTTTTCTCAAGTTATTAAGAATACCATTTGTATGGCTTTGGATACCCAAGACAATCCTCCCCCAGGACAACTTTGGTATTTAAGTTGGCTTACCTCGGTTTTTCTTCTGGGTGCGATTATACACAGCTTGTGCGCGCTAAACGCAGTAGCAATCACGCTCATTTCCTCACGTTATTAAGAATACCATTTTTATGGTATCGGATACCCAAGACAATCCTCCCCCCGGGACAACTCTGCTATTTAAGGTGGCTTACTACAGTTGTTCTGCTGTGCGCGATTATGCGCAGCTTGCGCGTGCTTGAACGCAGTAGCAATCACGCGCATTTCCTCAAGTAATTAAGAATACCATTTTTATGGACAACTCTGCTATTTAAGGTGGCTTACTACAGTTTGTCTGCTATGCGCGATCATGCGCAGCTTGCGCGCACTTGAAGCCACAGAAACATTACCCACGAGCTGAAGAAGGAAAACCTGTAGATTAAAGCCCGGCATATACTTGAGCTATCAGCTGAGCTGAGCGTCACTCGTGACTGTTGGCGTAAGCTGTTTCCTCAAGTGTGCAGTGTCTTGTTCTGCGATTTTGGTCACTCGTGCCATCAGCGCCGGATATTCAACATGTTGAATAATTTTGTGCACGAGTGAACATTTCCTCACAGTGTGCGCACTTTCTGAGCTATCAGCTCCGTAATCGATGCAAATGCGCATGCTTCAGCAACTATCGAGCTGTTTTACGCCATCTTGAGTCGTGTAAATACGAAAAAAAGCATGCGCATTTGCATCGATTACTGCGCTTATAGCTCAGAAAGCGCGCACACTGTGAGGAAATGTTCACTCATGCACAAAATTATTCAACATGTTGAATATCCGGCACTGATGGCACTAGTGACGAAAATCGCAGAACACAACACTGAACACTTGAGGAAACAGCTTACGCCAACAGTCACGAGTGACGCTCAGCTCAGCTGACAGCTCAAGTGTGCGCTGGGCTTAAAGTGCTGCATGGTCTAATACAAACTTGTTTTCGTGGACACAGTTAAAAATTTACGTTACTAGTATGCTAACTCCTCACTCTTACCGTTATTCCCCTGACTAAAAATTCATGGCTGAGCTGTGGGTTCTCAGGTTAAGACTGCGGAGTTGGAATCGTTTTCAGCACTCTTGAATATTTAATTATATCTTCCGATTCCCCTACATACTTTAACGCTTTGGCAATGATGGTCCATAATATTTTATGAAGACAAAAAAAAAACCTTTATGCAAGCGCGAAGCACAAAAAGCCGGCATTTACATCGCATAGGTACAGATAAAAGTGTTTCCAGTTGCAAAGGCTTTAAAGGTTCATGCTTTAAACAACTGTCAAAGGAAGGTGAAGCTGTGACCTATAATTCAGCAAAGTGATGACAACATTCAAGCAAAAGTGATACCTTTCTCCTAATGTGAGAATTTCTAGCGAAAATCACGAAATGTGGCACTTTGGTAACCTCAAAGAAACGCTACATAGGGTCACGAAAAACTGATCACAGAAAAAAGACAGATTTAGATATTGGCCTGAAACTTTCGCAGCACATTTGCAAATGGAAAGCACATCCTATGAAGTTTATTTTGTGTATTTTTGTTAAATACCTTGGAAGCAGTAACGTTCGCAAATTCAAATTGTCAAATTTGGCCTAAAACCGAAATGCGAAACTTGAATGTACATGAAAGTGTGTATCATTTGAAGTCATCTTTTTGGAACGTTCGCCAACTGCTTTTAAAATTACTAGGGTAAGCGAGTGAACACACTGAAACATATTGGTCCTAAAAATATCCATTACTACGTGGGGAATTTGTGATTTACCCTCTTTTTTTGGCGCATACCCTAAGGAGTGGCACATTTGAACCCTTTAGAAGTTTAAAACGCTGCTGAAACAAGGCGATTTTTTCAAATTAAACCAGATGACGTCAAAAGCTTGCCTACACTCTACTGAGCCTTGCACTATTTTTTATTTGGAATTTTAGCTTGATTGACTAATTATTTTTTGACAGAGACAAAAGGGTACAAAAGTGGTGCCATTACATCTAGAGAGAGAGAGAGAGTCCGATTCAAGTGAGTATTTGCTACAATGAATGGGTATTTGCTACGGTAGCAAATACTCACTGAGTACTTGCTACGGTAGCTAATACTCACTAGTGAGTATTTGCTACAATAAGTGGGTATTTGCTACCGTAGCAAATACTCAAGCAAACTTGTAACAACTACCAAACCACTTAATACCTGAAAACACACAGCTACTTCGTTTTATAGTATTTCTATTTGAAAAAGATACTTTTTCTTCTTCTCGGTACCCCTGTGTCCATGTTAATTAGCTTTAATTGTGTACGTTCTACTTTTTAGTTCCTCTGAGAGTGTTATAACCTTTATAATAAATACATCACAAGCTAAACAAATAGGCAAAATATAAATAATAAAAAAATGCGTTTCTTGGGCTGAATTCTTCACAACTGTCACGCGTTAAGCAGCTGTCTTTTGTTTGGAGACTCAACGCGAATTTTCAGTGACTATTTTGAAAGGTATGTATACTTTCCTTTTAATTTTTTGTCTATTTCACCATACAATAATAACCGCACTATATTTTTTTTAAGTATGAGAAACGATCGTTCTACTGGTGCTTTCATGACGTTTTAATAGTGGTCTTTCATAATATATCTCAATCTTCCATCAATTAAAATAATCACTTTAATTTCTTATCCGTTCCTTTTTAACTATTTAATGCTGTTCTATCGATTTGTGCTCAAATACAATTTGGTAACGCAACTTAAATAAGTGATAAAGCCCCTTAAGCAACTGGGTAATTTATTTAGAAGTAAAGGAGAAGGCAGACAAAACCGGAAAGCGTGGTCATTGATGTCTGTGTAGCCACATGTGACAAACAATCAGTTATTATGTCACCGGAAGTTAATCTGGTTAAAAGTAGAGTTACAATATCAATTTATTAAATCATTCAGTCTAAGCCTTCCCTTTTTTGATTAGGCAAGATATTTCCGTTTTTGTTTCTATTTCTAAAGGTTTAATCTCACTAAATCTTACGATTGTAAACACACGATTTAACAATAAGCTGCTAGAAACATGAAAATTCAGAGAAAAGGTTGACAACATACACATTTAATCCTTGGAAAAGGCACATGCAAGATGGTTTTGCATGAGTTGAGAAATATCAAGCCTGGGCAAAACGTTCCAACTTTGTTTGATAACAATTGTTGATCTGACAATGTTGGGGCGTTAAGCATCCATGTTTGTTCAACATTTTTTGTTGGACGAACGTTTGATAAGTTCTCAAACATTCGTCTAACAAAAAATGTCGGAAAAACATGTATGCTAAACGCTCTAACATTGTTGGATCAACAAATGTTGTATAACAATATTTGAATGCTTAGCCCGGGCTTTAGAAAACGAATGAAGGTGTGAAAACAACAAGCAAGTTTTCTAATACACCTCAAAAAGTAAATGAGAATCGGACAAGATTTCTTCGTGCCATAATTAACTGCCCGCAGCATGCTGCACTCTACTGTTCAGTGTAGAGTTGTTCAGTACATTGTAGCGCACTGCATAGTAACATCTAATAGTTTTCAACAGTTCAGTATAGTGTAGCGCACTGCATAGTAAGATTAAAGAATTTTCAACAGTTCAGTGTAGTGTTGTTCAGTACAGTGTAGCGCACTGCATAGTAAGATTAAAGAGTTTTCAACAGTTCAGTGTAGTGTTGTTCAGTACAGTGCAGTGCACTGCATATATAGTAAGATTAAAGAGTTCTCAAAAGTTCAGTGTAGTGTTGCTCAGTACAGTGCACCGCACTGCATAGTAACATTAGTAACACTATACACTTAACTGTTGGAAACTCTTAAATGTTACTATGCAGTGGGCTGCACTGTGGTTTAACACCAAAACTGAAAGACCTTATTTCGTATGAAAAGTAGTTCTACTTTATGGATTCTTATTTTAGCATTAACGTATTAAAAAACATATCGGCACTACGAAGTGGGTGACATATATGTGCTTGACCTGTAGAAAGTCAGGTATAGGTTTAAGGTAATTTTCTGCTCTTACTTAATTTGGATATAGCTACGCTCCTATTTCAACTATATTGAGACAAAGTATCTTGAGAGAAAAGCAACGTTTTTCTGTTGTTTTCTTTGTTTCATTTTTGGATAGAATGGAGGAGATGAAGAAAGGAGAAGACTTTCTGTGATTGGAGGTAATGATGCCCCTTCAACGTCCAAAAATGTAGACTCGAATACTAACACGACCAAATGCCAACAGAGGAACCCCCAAAAATGCAACCATTGTGGAACAAGCATCATAAATCTTAGCCGCCATCAGAAGGACGTGCATGGAATGACAAAGTTGAAAAGAAAACTCGATGGTTTTACTTCACTGGCGAGAAGAAGACGCCTAAGTGAAGGGTGAAATTTTGTCTTTTATCTCCATGTAAGAGCCTCAAAACACCAATATTCCAGCTACATAAACATCTCCAGAAAAGTATACATAACCTGAAGCCAAACAGTCCAAGATATTTAAAAGCGTTAGCAGACGCCCCAAGAGCATCACTAGCAAAAGTGAAATTGGCCTGCCTCAAACAGCAGAGAAAAAGAGCACAAAAAAGGAAATTAAAGCGTGATAAGAAGACGCAACTTACCAACACAGATGGCAGTATTTATTCAAATGAAGAGGAGATTGAAGAAGAGGAGACAGAGGAAAACATGGTTGGTGCAGGGGAAGAAGGCGTATCACGCAGGGAAGCGATGGAGAGTGACTTAGAAGACCGCGACCACGCTGAAACCGATGAAAGAGTACAACTTGAAAGAATACGAAACAGCGCTTAAAGTGATGAAGAATACGGCAAGTTGACAAGCAGAGTATGGAAGAATTATGAAGAGAGAAGGGCTCCTAATGTTAACGACCGGAAAGGGCACCACACAAGGAGAATCAAAAAAGGTCACAAGGATGCTTACATAAATAGAGAAGAAGCTAAAAGCCAAGACGAAAATGAGGAGGAGAATGCAGATAGTGACGAAGACTATAGAGATTTGCTTTGGTGTACCCTGAAGACTGAAGACATGGCTTGCACTTTCAATGAGCCAGCCGATAATGCCATCACGGTATCCAGCAGTAGTGATCGGGCTTCAGACTTAGATTACATCTGCGGCGATGAAGATGCACTTTCAGAAGAATCAGACCCAACAGATAGCCAGTCATCCAAAGCAGAGAATTTACTGTCTCTCCGCAATGAACGCGATGGGCTGTTAACCGAATTAGTCGAGGTTGTTGGTGAAAAAAACAATGACAGGGGTTCATTCCTGGACGAAGAAGTACGTAAAACAATTTAAAGACAACAGAGTAAAGGAAGGCCACAGGTTTAAAACTTCCCAGGAAATAACGGATGAAGTAGGTCGTGTTTACAAAGAGGATGATAGCAGTTATGATCAAGCTTTTCAAGTTGCTTCATGTTTGGAGGGTATGAGAGCGATGATGATGATGAGATACATACAGAATGGGTGCCAAGTGACTGCGAGCTAGACGAGCAAGAAACTGACAAGAACAGAACCAGAGATTGGGACATGGACACTGCTACAGAGGGATTCCTCGTTGATTTTTATGGTTGGCTGATCGACGTCAGTGGAGGATACCGTAGCACAAAAATGGCACAGCAGTACAAGTCCCAAGTACAAAGTATCATCCGAAGGTTGAAACTAAACGAAACGGCTACCAAACCAGCTGACCCTAAACTACCTGCGATGTATCTGCTGTTGCTACCGCGAAATGATGGGGTACAGGTTTTGAAGACGTGGCTATTGTATTCTGTAGAAAAGTACCAACCAGGGACTGTCAGATCTTATCTGATGACTTTAAGACTGTTTTATAAGTTTCTCAGCCAAGAACGACAATCTGACCTACCTGACCTACCACATACAGCAAGTGTTTATCTCGAGTAACGGTTTGTCACTGACATCATCACAAGTTTCCACTTGCGTTTGGAGAGCATTCCAAAGAGAGGGAATAGATCTCAAAGGAAAGATATCTGCAACAATAGTCCGGAAATCCCTTGCAACCGGAATGCACCTCCACATGCCTGGTGAAAGAGATAATTTAGCTGCTCTTGCCCAGCACAAGACCGAAACGCAAGCAAAATACTACCAAGTCCACAACAAAGTAAAAGAAACCGATTTGGGAAGAAGGGCAGTCAAGAAGCTCGTTTCTCTTCAGACATGTGAAGATACTCAGGAAAAGAAAGAGAGCGAAACATCTGATGTGTGGAAAACAGAGGAAACTGAAGAGTTAAAGAAGCTCTTCCAACTAAATAGAAACAGGCTCCATCAAAGAGAAAGATGTCAGTGAAAAAGTGGTGAAATCAAACATACTCAAACAACGTTCCACCAAAGCAGTTGTCCTGAAACTCCATCGACTAAGAGAAGACCACGTCAAACATTTGGAGCAGCTGACCAGCTCCGAGAAGGTTATACGCTACCTGAAAGAAGCAGAATTTCATAAAGAACCATCAGTGTCAAGCGCTATGTCTGTCTCAAACGAATCTTCGCGATTTTGGAGAAAGTTTACTGACGAACAGACAAGACACCTAGTCAGTTTAACAAAGGACCTCATTGACAACAATGCTATAAAGAAGGAAGTAGTTTGGGAGAGGGTGGCTAGCGATCAGAAAGCACTGCAGCTTGGTCTAATTACCGGAAAAGAAGATGAGGGTGAAATCCAAAGAGCTAAGCAGCGCCTCACGGATAAAATACGTCAGGAGGCAAGGAAAGAACGACTAAGAAAGAAAAAGTAAAGCACAAACCAAGACTATTGTCATTTAAAAGAGAAATACAACAAGTGAACTGTGTAAATATAACCCTGAACGTTACATCATGCACGTTCCTGAAAATGAACTTTGTTAGGGGTCCAAATTAACTAAACTAGACGTTAAAGCGGACGATGAACTTTACATGCAGGCACATTAGTTTGAAATCTTATATTAGTTCTGTTATAACTATTTGAAAGATATAAAGCCTTAGTAAACATAATTAGCCAAATAAGTATTTGATTAACTATATTGATAACAACTCTTAAATCTAACTTTCATTTTTTATTCGCAACGTGAATATTAGTTGAACAAGTATTAATTGCATGTTTTACATATATGGTAGAATTTCTTCAGTTCGGTTTTTGTTAATGTTTCGCTTTGCTTTTTTCCGCTTTATTTTTAGTTCGTTCATCGGCTATTTTCTAACCAAAGAAAAAAAATTGAAGGTGATAATGATGTATGATCTTAGGTATTGAATTAATCCATTGTGTTTTTGTAGATTATGATATTATGTAATAATTAAGTTATGCCTACTATTTTGAAAGCCGTTCTCTGATGAGCTAGGTCACTTTTTATCTATTCTATTGCAAAACGTAAGTAGCAGTTGTTGACAAAATGGCGCTCCATGGCCTTTGAAGTTTTAAGTGCAGTTTTTTTAAAGTGTCTTTGAAGAACATCGAGATAATGTTGTTCTTGAGTTTGAACATCTAGTAGGTTTTTACTAAAATGGTTGATTTTGAGAGTTAAAGATTCTAAGAGTTAATGGACTTAAATGTTTTCTTTAGATACTTCCAATTCTATTCTTAGATTTCGGCTTGAATTTCGTTTCGCAGATCAGTTTTATTTGATCACAACGATAAATCAATTTGTATTACGTAAAGTAGCTAATAAATTGTTGCTGTTGTTGTAGCCCCTTTGCCCAGCTTGGGAGCTCTTACCTAGAAACTATAATAAGTGCTCAATACCCATGTTTGGTTGAAGATTGCGTTCGTTTGTAGGTATAATTGAGGGAATGATTGATATTTATCATTTGAAAAGGGACACTTCTTTTACTATCAACTTGTAAACTCCTCCCTAAAATATAAGATTCCCACGTCCATCTGTTCTTGATACTTTATTGATTAATGTTTCTTAGAGGAAACAAAACTCGTTGGATATGACTATCTGTGGCCCTGTTTCTCTGCCCTTGCAAAATGCTATGCAAAGTATAGTACATAGCAAATAAAGACCAAAACGAATTGTAAATAGTGGATAAATTGAGTATCAGGCGAAAAACAAGCAATCATGAATCAAGCACTACGTTATTTTTAAGTGTTGCAGCCATAGAGAAAAAAAAAAAAGAACTCGTGAACTATTATGTGCCCACCTGAAAATGAGTGTGTTGGAAACTGGGCTAAAACCTGAAACTAAGCTTGCATTGGAACTGACTTATGCACTCCGGCGAAATTAAAACTTAACCTGCACTGTACTGAACAACAATACACTGAACTGAAAAAGAACTCTTAATCTTACTATTGAATGCGTTGCACTGTACCAAGCAACAGTACTACGAACTGTTGGGAACTCTTTAATCTTACCATACAGTGCGCTACACTGTGCTGAACAGCAATACACTAAACTATTAAAAACTCTTTAATCTTAATATGAAGTGCGCTACACTACTGAACAACACTAAGCACCCACTATTAGATGTTACTATGCAGTGCGTTTCACTGTACTAAAGAACACTACACTGAACTGTTCAAAACTATTAGATGTTACTATGCAGTGCGCTGTACTGAACAACACTTCACTGAACTGATGAAAGCTATAAATATTGCTATGCAGTGCGTTTCACTCTACTGAACAACACTACACTAAACTGTTGAAATTGAGAGGAGAAAATAAAGAAGTTGAGAAGATCAGCTGTTGCGGTGTGCTGCTCACTACTGTTTATGAAATATGTTTAATAAAGGCAATTTTTATTCAAAAGAGGCCAAGGAGTAACAGAGAAATGAATTCTTGAGCTTGCTACCAGTCCCGTTTAAGTTGTTTTAACTGATATAATTAATTAATTAACTAACTAACTAATTAATTAATTAATGGTAAATCTACAAAAAAGTGGGTATTTGCTACGTAGTGACTTTTGTGTAATAAAATCGTTTAATTGCGACATAATTCAAAACACGGGTTAAATCTACAGGTTTCCTTTCACAAGCGCAGAACTCTCCTAACAAAAAACGCAGTTAATGTAAAATAAAATGATTTTATAAACAAAAAACATTCTCTGCTCGGTAAAGCGTTTTATATCTTTAATTTGGCACACATATACGAGTAGATTGTTCTGAAGCAATACGTAGTTAGTGCCCTAAAACGTAATCTTTTACTAAATAAAATGTTTTCAGAGCAAAAGAAGTAGAAATGGGTATTTGCTACAAAAACTGGGTAATTGCTACGTAGTGGCTTTTGTGTAATGAAATTGTTTAATTGTGACATATAATTTAAAACACGGGTTTAACAGGTTTCCTTTCACAAGCGCAGAACTTTCCTAACAAAAAACCACAGTTAATGTAAAATAAAATGAAGAGAAACAAGTCAGAGAAGAGGAACGTCTTAGGGTTCTAAGAAACGAAAAAGAGGAGTTTGCAATTATAGGAAACCAAACTTCATGAAGATTAGGGAAATGAGGGAGAATGAAGATATCAATGATTATTTTAGCATTTTTGAAATAACTGCTAGGGCGCAATCCATACACGAGAGGAAATGGGTTGGTAATTTAGTACCCAAGCTCACTGAAAAGGCTAAGTCAATTTATTTAGAAATTCCAGGCCCTGCATGCCAGGATTACCATGAGAGTAAGGCAAGTATTATTAAAGCTTCCCCGCTAACCCCTGATCACTATAGATATAGGTTTCGAACCTCAAAGACAAAGCCCAACGAGGATTTTGTTCAGTGGGGAAATAGGACCCAAAGATATCTCAGCCACTGGATGGCTGAGGCTATTGGTGATGCAAACAAGATAATTGAACAAGTATTGGTGGAGCGACTTCTTGATGCGGTAAGTCATGAACTTAGACCTTGGTTAAAGGCACAAAAGCCAAAAACAGCTAAAGAACTTGGAAATCTTGCTAATTTGCATGTTCAGTCTAGGAAAGGGCCACTTGTTGAGGGAAAGTATGTGCCAACTGCTAGTAATGAGAAATCTGGGGGAAAAAAGAAGCCAGATGATAAGGCGGATGATTCATTGTCTGAACAAAAACAAGGTCGACACTTTGAAAGACACCCCAAACTGCTTTCCCCTCCAGCCTGCAGAACCACAAAGCCTGAAATTAGATGTTACAAATGTGGTTAACTGGGTCACATGTCATTCAATTGTGGTAGAGGCAGTGGGAAGCCTTCACAGGGGTATCTCCTATGTATGACACCCTTAACGTCAGAACAATCTGAGTTTCCCCTTTGCAATGTTAGAGGTAAAATGAATGGCAAGATTGGAGAAATGGTCATTGACTCTGGTTGCACTAGGACCCTAGTCCACAAAAGGTATGTAAGCGATACAGCTTTTACTGGTGACAAAATCACAGCATTAACAGTGGCGGGAGAACATTTTACAGTCCCCCTTGCAAAAGCTGAATTTGACAGCAAAGAAAGTAAACATGTACAATTAGTTAGAGTATTGGACAGGCTACCTGTAGCTTGCTTACTTGGCAGGTCGTCTTTTGGACGAACACTTTCAAGGCAAAGTGTTTTGGACCAGTGTGAAAGTTATGCTTTAGCTGACAATACTGGTGGACATGAGGCTTTCGTGATGACTAGGAGACAGAAAGCCTTAGAAGAGGCCCAATTGAAAGCAGACAAGTTAATTGACAGGGAAAATTCACTTGTCAAGAGTTTATCAAAGAAAGAAATAAAGCCTGAAAGTCCAGTGGAAGGAGATTCACAAATGCTATTTGAGGGCATGATACAGGAAGAGACAGGTAAGAAGAGTCCTGAGAGTGATACTTTGTTAACAGAACCTGGTAAAGATAACCCCCAGTAAACATTCTAGATATGGACAGAAACCAACTGATAGCAGATCAGAAGTCAGACATAACTCTCGAGAAAGTACACAGGGAATCATCTAAAATGGCACCATAAGAATTGGATGGTTACTTTTTCACTAACGACCTCCTAATGCACTGTAAATATCTCCCAGAAGAATGCAATGGAACAAGGTACATGTATGTTGATCGAGTTGTAGTACCTGAATCCTATAGGAACGAAATCCTGCGTGTTGGTCACACAATCCCATTACCTGGGCATATGGGTGGCAAGAAGACATAAAAAAGTATAGCTGCATATTTTTTCTGGCCTTGTCTAAGCTTTGATGTTCGCAAATATTGCGCAACCTGTCCGCACTGTCAGTTGGTAGCCAGGAAATTGAAGTCAAAAAGAGCACCTTTGAGGCCTGTGGATATGTGACCTTTTACATAAAAAAGTTCCTCATGGTAAGCCGTTTTAAGATGGATAGCCGTTTGTAACCCGTTCATTAGCCATTCGAATGGAATGGGATACCGTTTGAACACTTCGAGCTATCCATTCAAAAAAATTAGCCTCTGTTCCAAAAGTTCTAGCTATCCGTTCAAAAACATTGGTCAGCCGTTCGAATGGTTTGAGCTATCTGTTCAAAAAAATTGGTCAGCCGTTTGAACGGCTTGAGCTATCCGTTCAAAAAAGTAATTTTTATCAGCCGTTCGAATGGCTCGAGCTATCTGTTCAAAAAAAAGCAAAACAATAATTTTATTATTATGTTCTTGACTGTTCGAATGGTTTCAGCCATCCAGTCTAAAAGAGTTACTGTCAGTGATTCGAGCGTTGTGGGCTACTGTTCCTAAACAATTCGCCAGCCGTCAAGCTATCAGACTTGAGTAGGAAATCGTCAACTGTTCGAACTAGCGCTATCTGTTGCAATAAGTATGAAAAACTGTTCCTTACCTGTTTGAAGTTCAAGGTCGTATTCCGCACAAGCTACGCAAAAGATCTTCCACTTGGATCTTTGCCTCTTTCGATACAATACTTTAACATCTTGGCGTTGACTTGGCAGATCTTCGCCATGAACTTCGCATTTTTCTAGCAGTAGAATCGACAGTGAACTAGGTCCACCTTGCGCTCAATACTCTAGCACAACAATGGTTATTATCCATATACCTCAACTTTTCCTAGAATTAGGCATAAAACGTTGAAATGAAAACTTTTTCTCCGATATTCCCCCGCATGCGGCCGCCATCTTGGATGTTTTGAAAATGGTGATCATGTTATGGTTTGTGACGTAAAGCACTGCTCTCACTTCTTCCAAAACTGGTTAGACTTTCTGAAAAGTCCTTCGTCTTGATTGTTTATTCATTCGTCGCTTGCTCGGCCACTTTGCGGACTAAAAACAGCAGATTCGCAGCCTAACTAAAATATTCTACTCTGAAATTCATGAGGTCGACTTTTGGAAAGTCTAAAAACTGGCATGTTACCGGACTAATTATTGACAAATTTTTGTCTTCTGGGAAAAAGCGAGAGAGCTTTCAGAGAAGAAAAACCTCTGATTCACAGGCTTCAAAGTTAAAGCTCGTTGCATCTTCACAGGGAGTTTATGAAGCTTTTGCTTTGATGATCACACATTATTTTAAGTTGGTGTTGGTCTCGCGACAAAACTAGAGATTAAGAGCAAGTTCATTGTTCCACTACCTCGGCCGATACGTCGTGGCTCCGATAGCGCAGTGTTACCACATAAATAAACTGTCACTGTACTTAACAAATTTATTCGATTTTTAAGGTAAAAAACAGAAAGAACTTCTGCGTCTGCACACGATCAAAGACCGGTATGAACTGACGCAAATTTACAACAATGAGGATAGTATAGCGAGACTAATCTAATACCTACTTTCAATCATAGGCTAAGGTGTGGCGAGTCCTACCTCGAAGGAAAAATGTGGCTGTCTGCACAGAAACTAAGTAACACAATCATTAAAAGAAACAAAATAGCAGTAATCACACAATGTTCAATGATCTACTGTAGTGTGACGGCACATTCATCTGTTGTCAACTTTACACATGCCGACAGAAGGAGCTGCCTGAAGCACAAGTCGATAAATGTCGCAAAATATTATGTAGTTGAAAACAAATGTACTTCTTGAGAACTATTTTTTTTTTTGGGGGGGGGGGGGGATGTTTCGATCCACTGTTAACATAGCCAATTTTGAACAAACTATATTTTATTCGCATCGAATAAGCACAACAAAGAAAATTCTTCCATCCAATTAAGGCGAAGAAATTTTGATCCGCTCATTACAAATGCAAACACAAACTTCTGTGAATCATTCATATGCAAAGTAGAATCTTGATTTGTCCAATGAGAACTGTATGATTTCGATCTGCCAGATGCGGTGAAATAGTATAAAAGCACTTGATGTGGCATAAGTGATCACACATATCTTGTTGTCGCTTTTAGTGCTATTAAGTACGATCAAGGTTATGATTACTTTGTCATTCCAACATGCTTAGACAGTTATGCAGAAGGACCAGCCAACGTCCATCGGATGCGTTGTTTTACTTCCCTAAAGAGAAGTTAACCGGGATAGCACCAACGAGCAAAATCACCAAAAAAGACCTGGATTTCACCGTAGGAATGGCAGTAACTGTCAATTGGGAGGGAAAATTAGTTGAAGCGGAGATCCTTGCATTAGATGGTGAGTCTGGCTTTTTCAATTTCAGTCAGTTATGTTACATTCTCTTTATTTTTCAATGTTGAACAAAATGTTTATACCGAGAAATCGTTTACTTTTACTGTTAAGTTCCGGAGACATGTAAACAATCTGAATTGATTTCACTTATTACCATCACTTACGCAAATACAATTTCCCTTCTAGATGACGTGAACATTCTGAGCGAGAAGGATTTAAAGTGGTCGGCCCAACACTTACCTGCTCCTGTGAGACCAGAGTTTGTGGACAATGAAGAGAATACCAAACTAGCCATCAAACCTCAAAAAGGTTAGTCTAGCTATGAGTTAACTGTACATACATGTGGCCTTACAGCATACAAACGGAGAGGATAGGAAAAAATTAGTCATATTACTTTTAAAACGACTTGGTGTAAGCTGGACAGTTAATAACAATGGCGCCCTTAGTTTTGCTGTAATTTGCATCGCACCAAGCTTACAAACTAAAAAGATGAGTTATTTTCCTTTAAAATGACTTGACATATACCAAACAGTTAATAGCAATGGCGACCTTACAAGTACTTTCGCTTTCAAATTCGCTTCGCACACAGCTTACAAACCATAAAGACAGGAAAAAAATGATGAATTCTTTTACTTTAAAATGACTTGGCATGTACTAAACAGTTAATAACAATGGCGACCTTTCTTTTGCTTTTCAAAATTCGCTTTGCGCACAGCTTACAAACGATGAACATAGGAAAAAAATGACGAATTAGGCGGGTTCACACTGCACCCTCAAGTGCAGTTTCAAGGAAAGTTTCGACCTTAATTGAGAGTGCACTTCAGTACTTTGATGTTTTGATGTTTCTGTGCCGACTAAGTACGATCAGTCAAGTGAAACGAGAACCGTTCACACACAAGTTGACCTATTGACAGGCTGCTAAAAATCAGTGCATGTATAACCTGGTGAGAAATTTATAATAAATTGATAGGTTGCCGCTAAAGACACCCCAAGAATGTAGTCACTGTTTTGACTAAAAAGAAAATTGATGTCAGTACGTCTTGTTTTATACCATAAATGAACAATTTCAGACTTATGAATTAGAGTCTATATTTACAATCACAAATCTTTGAACTCTACTTCAGTTTTTCGTTACCTTTCCCGTTAATCAATCGATCAGAATTAGGTTTAGGAATTGATTCATGCTTAGCGTGCGTATATCGAGTTATGGATGCATGCGGGAAGTTTGGAGAGCATGAAAGAAGGGTAAGATTTGCTCCAGGTGATAGCCGAGAGAAAGTCTTACTTCCATAACTCGATACATGCACAGCTAAAAGCATAAACCAATTCTTTTATAACATGGCAACAACAACTTGGGCGCTAAAACATGTTTTATTTCTAACTGATATTGACTACAACTTTAGTTCTCCCGATGCATGGCAAAGGAAAACAAAGGTCTTTGTTATCCTAACACGCCACAATCAGTTGAGCAACAGTTGAACGAAAACCCTTAACCTACTGTAGTCTGTAAAATTCTCAGTGAAAAATTGGCTTCTTCAAACTAATTAAGCTTATAATGAAAACGTAGGTAAACAAAGTAAAAATATGAGAGCTAAAATTAAAAGTAAAAATACTCGATGAAAATGTAAACAAACATAGTCAAAATAGTCACGTAGGAGTAAACAACCTTGCCAGGTAAAAGTTAAAAGCTCGAAGTAGGGTTTGGGTTGTTCAAAATAACCTCATTGCCAAAACTTTAACTTAGGAACTCACACCTACAACTCGACGAAAATTGTGCAGCTGATCGTCATGAAATGAAACTGCACACATCAGCCACACAAGTCATTTTATTGAGCACAGCCGTGCATACATAAAGATTTTGTTCATGATTGCTCAATAGGAATTAGATAGGACTAGCGTGCGCACTATTTTATAAATTAATTTTAATCATGCAAATATGGTTGTTCCATGATAGCAGGGGTAATTTACATCTAACTGAAAGAACCAGTCTGATCAAGTTTTACTCTCTCTCTTTACCAGCTTAATGTGTATGATGCAACCCCAGTGGAGGACGTTACTGAGCCGTCAGAGGAAACCCTGATCACCATCAACTACAATACCCTGGATGCACTCCGCAAGGAAGACGAAAGTACCCCACAGCAATCTGCCACGAGACAAGCTTCCCAGTAAGTCGGCGAAGAGTTAATAAGTACATGCGTCACACTGACCAGGATAAAGACTATCCAGAACGCTCTCTCCAAGCCAGACACCGAATGACACTTGTGCGCCTTAAAGCTCCTAACCCACTTCCTCAGTAAAGCAGAACTAGCACAGAGTAACACAGATGGAAGCCACGACAAAAAATGTCTCTATGCTACAAAGTTAAATTCGCTCAAAATATTCGTTTTCAGCAAATTCCCAGTGAGTACAAATGAGGAGGACAAAGAATGAAGATTTATCAAAGAAAATACATAAACTGTCACAAGCAGATTGGGGAATGTTGAATCAACTATCAAATAGATGAAAGAGGATGCACGTGCTGTGGAAAGTTCAATCAAAGGTATGGATAAGAGTCTTACATATCTCAACAAAGAAGTTGAAGAGCTTCGTGGAACGGTAGAAGACAAGCATAAGCAAATAGAATATTTGCACATGCAACACCTCTATCTCAAATCGTACAGCAGGAGAGAAAATCTGAAATTTTTTGGCATACCAGAAAACGAAGCCAGCGCTTCACCAGAGGGGAAAGATGCGGTTGGCACAATTGATGTTTTGTGTGAGTTTCTTCATGATGTCCTTGGCTTTGGGGATCCAAAAACAAATATGGAGTTTCAACGAGTGCATCGCATCGGTAAACCAGTACGTGGAAAACCCAGGCTGATATTAGCCCATTTTTTACGCTATCAAGATCGCGAGACAGTGCTTCATGCTGGGTTTAAATTGAAAGACACTGAGTATATGATTTTCCAAGACTTCCCTCAGGAAATCATAGAGAGAAGGCGCAAGCAAATGCCCAAATTAAAGGAAGCTAAAAAAAGGGGCCAAAAAGTATCTTTTAGTAAATCGGAACCAGAAAAACTCTATTGACGGCAAGTTCATTTCTGCGTAAGGGTTATACTATCTGTGACCTTTATTTGTTATAGCAAGGCTGTAAGGTGTTATCGTTTGGTTATTGTATATTATCACCATGCAGCAAAAGCTCTCTAGGAGAGATGTCGAATTATTTAATTAGTTCCATCCTCAAGGGCAGTGCTAAGGATATTTATCTTGCTGCTCTTTGTGACCTCTCACGCAAAAACGTTCCAAACGGTAGCCGTTCGAACGCTGAACGGAACAGCAAGCGAACGGGTGACGAACAGCTAGGAAAGCCGTTCGAAACAGATACCGTGAACAGATGAATGGCTAATTGAAATTTTCGAACGGATGAACGGCTAACGGGAATTTTCAAACGAATGAGGTCGAACGGATAAACAGTAAAATTAATTTTTTGAACAGCAGAGGTGGAACGACTAATCGTCTTTGGAAATTCTATGAATGGATGGGTTTGCCAACAACGAACGCCAACAACGGCTGAAGAGCTGGAGAAAATTAACTGATGAGTTCATACGGCTGGCAACATTTATATTATTATTGATCAAACGACTGAATAAACTTTCGTACCAAATAATTCAATGGTTCATTTGTAAAGAGAAAATAAACATTGAATCCTCAAATAAACTAGTACTGCATTGAAAATCAGTCTTTTGATAGTAAAGCGAATTTCTTTTCTGAGAATAACATCCCTGATCAAGAGTCTGCCGCGTTCATTTGCTTAATAAAACATATCACGCAAACATTTCGAGAATGAGTTAAAGCAATGATTTTATACATTTAGCTCGTCAGAATGCTGTCATTGAGTGGGCGATGCTTCTCTCTATCTTATCTTTCCTCTTGGATACTTCAGTGCGAACGAAATCAAAAGTAAACAAACAAGCACGTGCCAATTTGTCAGCCGCGTTGATTTGCATAATTTTGACACAGCAACAAGTCCAAACTTCAATTCTAAAACACGTATTGACACAATCTGT
Source organism: Galaxea fascicularis (assembly GCA_948470475.1). NCBI lineage: Eukaryota > Metazoa > Cnidaria > Anthozoa > Scleractinia > Euphylliidae > Galaxea > Galaxea fascicularis. The sequence goes on along the minus strand of OX419341.1, from coordinate 16,078,023 downwards.
GAAACGATCACAAATGCAAATAACAAGATCACAGTGAAAATTGTTTGCTTCTTCGAGTCCTTTAATAGTGCCTGAAGATCGAAAATCTTAAGGTTTAATTGGACAGTTGGAAAACAATTGTTTTCAACTTGTGTTCGCATTGTAATGAGCAGTAAATTTCAAAAAAATTTCGGAAGATGCTGACCTCTGGGAACACTATTAAATTTTGTTATTGGCAGATAACGATCCAAAATTTTCTTCAAAAACACAAGCTAAACGGAGCGCATGGTGAAACAAAAAACCTGCAGTGAATGTTTATCTGCAAGCAATGTTTATCTTGAAATTAATCTCTCTCACAAGGAAGAAGCGCGTGGCTTCTTCAGCCGTCACAAACAGTAAGGACCATAAGGATTTCGATTTAAAAGGAGCTTGTAATTTGTGAATCAAACGTTTTTCCGTAAACAATTAACTGAGTGTTATTTAAGCGAAGGTAAACTAAGAACAGAAACATGACGACCGTTTGTGTAATGTACACATGACAACATGCGTCATTTAATGAAACGTGGAAAATTGTTTTGAAGTTGGAACGGCGGCCAAAATACATGTAACTTTATTGTTTCTTTCTTGGACGGATAGCTCGAGCCGTTCGAACGGCTGATTAATTTTTTACAACAGATAGATCGAGCCACTCGAACGGCTGATAAATTTCCTTGAACAGATAGCTCAAGCCATTCGAATGGCTGATGAATTTTTTAAACGGATAGCTCGAGCCGTTCGAACGACTGGTGAATGGCTATCCGTTTAGAAACGTTTTCGCGTGACAGATCACAGTTTTGTGCTTTTCAGTATTTCGTTGAAATGTTATTTTTTCGTTTTTGTTTTTGTACATGTTCTGCGTTGCTTTTACCATGGTTTTCAAAGCTATTCTGGCACGTTAATGAGGATATATTCTTTAAAGTTCGAAGGTGCCAAACTGACGCTTAACTTTTCCCACCTAATGAAGTTGTTTTTCCCTTTGGCGAAGTAGGGCGTAGTAACGTTGATTTTAGCCCTTTGTCACTAAATGCTCAAGGGATTCGTACTTTTGAAAAGCAGAAAGCAATTTTTAGCTGGGTTTTAAATTCTGGAGCTGATATTTGTTTTCTGCAAGAAACTTACAGTACTCAAGAAGTCAAAAATATTTGGAGAAAACAGTGGAAAGGAAACATGTTGTTTTCACACGGTAGTAGCCATAACCAAGGTGTACTTGTACTGGTAAGGGATGACTTAGACTTTCAACTACAATCTATCAAGGTTGATTCTCAAGGTCGCTATGTTTTCCTAGAGGTTTCCATTCAGGATTCACTATATTTTCTTTTAAATATTTACGCTCCAAACAAATGTAGTGAACAATGTACCTTTTTTAAAGAAATATCAGAAATTTTGAAAGCTGCTAGAACAGAACAGGATTACCCAATTATCATCGGAGGCGATTTTAACGTCATACTTGACCCTGACTTAGATGGACGGGGCGGAAACAACAGAAAGAAAGACTCCGCAACATTAATTGAAGATATGCACCTCGATTTCGATCTGGTTGATATCTGGCGTATTAAGAACCCCACTACATCACCATTTACTTGGCGTCAAAAAACTCCAGTTGAGCAGAGGCGTTTAGATTTTTGGCTTATAAGCGACAGTTTGCAAGATGAGATAATTTCAGCGGAGATTAAAACATCAATAAAAACTGACCATTGGGCAATAACCCTTTCAATTTGCGGCTTAGATGAAACTGAGAGAGGACCAAATTTCTGGAAATTCAATTGAACTTAGTAAATGACTTGGACTACTGTGAACTTTTAACCACTGAATATGTGAATTGGTTAGAGGAATTTAAAGAGGTTCAGGATAAGCGTGTTTTATGGGATTTAATTAAATATAAAATAAGACAGCGAACAATTACATACAGTAAAGGTAAAGCCCGAGAAAGAAGAGAAAAACTACAAAAGGTGGAGGATAAGCTGAAGGAATGCACAGAAAAATGTGATATTGATCCAAATAGTGGAAATCTTGAGGAACTGGAGTGCCTTCAAACAGAATATGATCAATTGTACGATTACATTACACAAGGGGCAATCATTCGCTCTAGGGCAACCTGGTATGAAATGGGTGAAAAAAACAACAAATATTTTTTGAATTTAGAAAATTCAAACAAAACTAAAAGCAGTGTCTGCAAAATCTTAACAACTGATGGAACATTAATTAGCAACCCAAAAAAGATTATGAATGAATTGGAATTATATTACTCTAATCTCTATGATGGTAGAAATTCCGCAGACACACAGACTATTTCTTCGTTTTTAAATCATCTCACCGATGTTCCATTTTTAGCCGAGGAGAAGAGGAACGTTTGCGAGGGTATCCTTAGATATGATGAATGCTATAATGTATTACAGACCTTCCAAACGAATAAATCGCCAAGGAACAATGGTTTAACAGCCGAGTTTTACTTACCCTTTTGGCCCTTGCTTGGAAAGTTGGTAGTTGATAGTGTGAACTATGCTTTCGAATGCGGTGAACTATCGAACTCACAGAAACAGGCCGTTATCACCTTAATTGAAAAGAAAGGAAAAGACAAAAGGTTGGTGAAGAATTGGCGTCCAATATCTCTTGTAAATGTTGATGCTAAATTGGCATCTAAAACTTTGGCAAAGCGTTTGGAAAAGGTGCTTCCTGAAGTAATTCATTTTAATCAAAACACGTTTGTAAAGGGGAGAACAGTTTTTTATGCCGTCAGAACGATCAATGATGTGATTGAATATGCTAGGTACAAAAATATACCTGGGATTCTAGTAGCTATAGACTTTGAAAAAGCTTTCGACTCGCTCAATTTAAATTTTGTTTAAAGAGTATTACATGCATTTAACTTTCGTCCTTCTTTTATTCAATGGATACGAGTCTTATATAGCAACGCCTCTAGCTGTGTAATGAACAATGGTTTTACAACAGGACCTTTTGCACTAAGTAGGGGAGTAAGACAGGGAGACCCCCTCTCTCCCTACCTGTTTATAATAGCTTTGGAGACCTTTGCTATAAAGATAGGAGAAGATGATGGCATTAAGGGCATTACCATACGAGATGAACCTGTTAAATTTTCCCTTTTCGCTGATGACATGACCTGTTTTATCAAAGATAGTAGTTCATATACAAACCTATTCGTTACGCTGAAGACTTTTGGTTAATGTTCTGGTTTAAAAATAAATAATGAAAAAACCGAAGCCTTAGCTTTAGGAAATAGTACTTCTCTTTGGGAGGGGTAATCTGATATGCCAAATCTTTGTAACACTATTAAAATTCTAGGCTATGATGCTAAACAAAGAGATGAATTGAATTTTAGGAATACTTTGAAATCACTTAAGAAGACGATCAATTTGTTGAAATGGCGTGGTCTTTCTCTCTTAGGTAGAATACAAATTTTAAAAACCTTTGCCATCCCTAAGTTTATGTTTAGAGCGTCAGTGTTGCCAATTTCTAACGACCTTATCAAAGAGGCCGACTCGCTTTTTTACTATTTTATTTGGAAAGGGAAAGATAAAGTAAAACGAAATGTGATGATTCCGGAAGTTGAGAAGGGTGGCTTAAATATGCTCGATATTGATTCTATGGTTCGTACCAGACGAGTGATATGTATAAAAAAATATATAAATCCGTGGAAAGCTTTTTTAAATGAGATTCATATCCCCGTTGGTGGGAAGCTCATATTGCATTGTAATTTTGATACTTCTAAATTAAGAATTTATCTACGAAGTTTCTACAAGCAATGTCTAAATGCATGGTCAGAAGCAAATGCAAAAACACCCAGCTCACTACATGAAATTGCAAATGAAGTTATTTGGAATAACAAGCTTCTCTGCATTAATAAGAAATCTGTGTATCGTAGAGATATTGCAGATTTAGGGTTTTTTAAAATTTGCGATTTATTTTCAACTAAAGAAAATCTCAATCCTGAGCAAGGTTTCTTCATTATGGGTATTATTTACTCTATGCCTGCCAGTTGGCGCTTGACAATTAAAAGGGCAACTACTGCACTGGTGATTGATCTACTTCCGAATTCACCTGCTATCCTAATAAGTAACAATTTGGTTCCTTCCTCAAAGCAAATCTACCGGCTTTTCCTGGAGAAAAAAGAAACAACGCCTACTGCTAAAGTAAAATTAGCTTCAAAGTATTCAAACATTGATATTGATTGGAAAAGTGTTTATTCGCTATCTTTTCGCACAACATTAGAATCTAAACTTAGAGAATTTCAGTTTAAAATTTTAAACCGTAATGTCTTTACAAACGAAAAACTGTTTCATTTTGGCATGGCTGAGTCGCCATCCTGTGCATAGAGCATTTACTCTTTTCCTGTAGAGTATCATCTAGTTTTTGGAAACATGTCTTGTCCTGGTTGCGCAATAATAACATCTCTGTTGATAACCTTAAAGAGGAGGATGTCATTTTTGGTCAGTTCGATATTGCAGAAGATTTTCTCCTGTTTAACCATATTTCGCTTCTAAGTAAGTTTTATATTTACTCTTGGAAATACCAGAATGGTATACCTTCTCTTCAAGGTTTTATAGCCAGGACAAGGCGCATTTACAACATCGAATTCCATATTGCCAGGAAAAGAGACAAATTAAACAATCATTTTAGAAAGTGGGAAAAGTTAATAAGCATTTTTAAGAATAAGTGATGTTATGATTAATTAAAGTGAAGTCATTGGAATTTACTATACTATACTAAGTAACTGTATTGCTGTAATAGCTTTGTTTAGCTTCGTATTCTTTTGTTTGTACTATATATGTGTGTGTGTGTGCGTGTCGGAGTGTTTTTCTCTTTCTTAATTTTTATTTGGTATGTAGACGTAAGAAAAGAAAAGGAAAGTGGCAGAACAGTGTAGAACAGTCATTACAGATCTAAACGATGTATGTGATAAATACCATGAATCGTAGGCTTGTGTTCTGGGGAACAGTTTCCTGTATGAGAATGAAGAGGACAAGAAAGAGGTGTCTGAAACTGTGTCCAAGATTTTCAACCTTGTTATGGACTTCAAGGGGTCAAAAGAAGGAATAGCCAATCTTCTCCAGGTGGAAACCCACCAACGATTTTTGAGTATGCGAGTGCCCAACTGGGTTCTGTTATATTTCACGATCCAGGTCAAACTCCCAGATGCTACTTGGCAGACTTTGCTGAATTTTACACAGCTTGGACGAAGTGAGGTAATTATAATTTTTTTAATTAAATGTCACAGCTTCATAGCCATTTATTTTTCTGGAAAAAAATTTCGTGCAATTGTCTCGAGAGGGGGTGTGGTGCACTTGGGGTTTACAAGTAAATTATTCTAATTGGCCCTCAGTGGTCATGAGATTTGGCAAACCTGCATTGTACACGTTCTTTGCAACAACTGCCAATTTGCACCTGCTTATATATGTCCACCCTTTATTTCCAATGATTGTAGGAATAAATTGTCAGATGTGGCATCTGTCATAGTTCACATACCTACTTTATTTAATCAAATAAGACCCCGGGCACTTGTTTAAAACTTTAGCCAAAATAGGGGGTGCTTACTTTTTTTTTGTAAAACGAACTGTTACTCTATTTTGGTAAATGCACCTAAAAGAGCTCTGAAAGGACAGGGAGATAGAAGTAACTGGAAGGGACTTGCCAGCATAGTTGAAGCTCAAAAGATTGCAAATAAAGTGACAATGGAAAAAGGTTTTCCATTTTTTAGAAAGTGAGGTGAGGGGTACTTATTTGCTATCTTGGCCTAATGATACAGCAGTGTGTTTAACAAAAAATGAAATAAAGCAGTGAAAAAATTGGTTTTCAATGTCATACGACATACGATGAAGATTTCATGCCTGCAGCGCTGATTTGTCATCTGTACTGGTCTGGGCAATCAGAGAACAGCGGTTATTTTCATCTGACCAGGAAAACTTGGAATTCAACATTAAACTTGATGGTCGCCAACTTGGAGGTATGGTGCACAATAGTAACTATCATTTTTATTTCATCTTGTTTAACAAGCACTAGACAGTAAACCATAGTAAATGCAGCACAGCAGTTATGGAACAAAAGGTAAATTTTTACACACTGACTGAAGGTTCTACTGAATGTGTGTTGTTTGATCAATCGCCACGTTAGGGAATACATTTAAATGAACCTGAGTAGATGGAATTACTAAATCCAAAATCACTGCTACCATTATCACTGTTACTGCCTGGGTCCACTGTTGTTTGTTATTTACACTTCTTCCCTCTTTAAGATCATAGAACGTCACCTTCCTCAAGTCCACTCCTATGCTGATGACACCCAACTTTACCTCAGCACCATATTTCGTATTGTTGTTTAGTCACGTAGCGTGACACATTGTGCACGCTGTTGTTTAGTTAGCCTCATTGTCACACGGTTTGCACATAATTAGCTTGCTACAGTTGTACCTATATTACCGCTTTGTATTTACCGTTTGCTTTTGTAATTGCATTTTGTCTTCGGTTAGTAAACGTGATCTCTTCTGCTCGGAGTTTTGGCTTAACTTACTGGCGCAGCTTCAGGCCGGGCGATGATGGTGTCCAGGATGTCACGCATCGCGCTATGGAAGTATGCATTAAGGACATTTGAAAGTGGATCATGGATGGGCGGCTGCTATTGAACGACATGAAGACTGAGTTTCTTGCTATCGGAACTCGTCAGCAGTTAAAGTGTATATGACACCAATTTTTTTACCTGATTTTGTTAGTTTATGCTTCCAATAAAAGGGTTGTCATGTTTGAACAGGATGGAAATATCGTGAAGTCAAAAATTTGATTCGAAACTCGCGCCACTTTGCGCGGCCAAAATGTCATGTGCTAAACGTCTGTGACGTCACCTGGTTGTTAGAATCGACAACATGGCTGAAAGCGAAAGGAAAGTTCCAAAGCCTGGGCTACGAAATAATGAGAGTTGTAAAAACAACACACACACGCCACGTATACCAATGCATACGTTTCCACTGGATCCAGGTTTAAGGGCTCAGTGGGTCAAATACGCCCAAAAACACCAGGTTGATTTCAGTGAACCCATGAGCAAGTATGCGGCTTTGTGTTCGGCACACTTTGAAATGGATTGTTTTCCCAATCATTTGGCATGGTCTCTTGGCTATGCGAGAAGAGATGTGCCTGAGACAGAAAGTAGTCAAAGTACTTTCAGCACAGCAAGATGAGCACCATCATCACTGCCATCAGAAACAGCAGCAGCAACATCTTCAATTGTAGCAAGTTCAGCCATTGACAGTTTCATTGAAACAGCGAAAATGGCACCAATGACTACAACACCAGTGCAATCGCTCAGTAGCAACTCCTGTGGATTTGAGTGTCCACATAAAGGAAGACCAGAGACTGAAACGAAGGATAACAGAGCTGAAGCAAAATTTAAAAAAAACGTGAAATGTAAGTCTCTGCAGTAGATACATGTGTGAGTGTTATTTAATCACTGGATATGTCACCTGAATGTGTTTTTGACACCACAAAAAAAAACATTCCTATCTTAAAATGCAAGATTTTGTTCTCTGCTTACATCCAAATTCTGCACGATATGATTGTTTTGAAAAGTCCATCCCCTTCAGTTATAGCCAGTCTGCATGCCGAGCTTTGTAACAAATTTCTGCTGTTTTTTACTTTCAGGCAAGGTGTGTAATATCTGCTTCATTCTTATTCTATTCTTTTATTACACTGTCTGCACTCATTTTATTGTTACAGCAAGTTGTGGAAACAGAATCTGACTCTGAAGAAAGTCAAGAGGAAGAGGAAGCTGAGAAGTTGGGGGTTGAGCAGGAGGAGGAAGACTACTACGTTTGGCACAGCACTGGGCCAGGCAGTTAGCAGCGACTGGAAAACACAGTCATCACAGAGGAGGATTCAATTACAATCATCACCAGTCTCTGCAACAACTTTGAGGGGGTAAGTGGGCGAATTTATGTCGCTAAAAAAATAGGAAATGGTTGTTCAAATGATTTTTTTTATTGGGATTCTGTTTAAAGACATAAGAAAAGGAAAAAAACGCAAAAAAAAAAATTCGTGTCATATACACTTTAAGCAAACTTTGTTCTCTAGCATAGAAGTTGGTAACCAGAAGATTGATCGTTTTTCCAGTGTCAGGAACCTAGGCGTTATGTTAGACGAATCTCTCGAGATGAAGAGCCATATTAACCAGATATGCAAGGCCTCCTTCTATCACATTCATAACATTAGGCGTATATCCAAATACTTATCCAAGGAATGCAGACAATCATTAGTCCATGCTTACGTAACTTCCAGGCTGGATTATTGCAATAGTATATTGTATGGGTTACCCAAGAACCAGCTATCAAAATTACAACACATACAGAATATGGCAGCCAGGCTTGTAACGAACACAATGAAATTCGATCATATTAATCCTGTACTTTTCAACCTTCATTGGCTGCCAGTAAATTATCGGATTCAATTCAAGATCTTGATGATTACTTTCAAGGCGATTCATGGCATGGCTCCTGGTTATTTAAGTAACCTGATCTCTATTAGATCATCGTCTAGGTATTCGTCATGTAATAATCATAGCCAGAAATTTCGAACGCCTGTGCGCAATGGGTGTTGACACTTGGAATAAAAATGGCTGCTGCACGAAAGAAGAAAATGTATCAGTTCCAAAGAAAAATGGTTTTTATTGCCTCCAAATCTTGTGCTAGACGTTTGTACCCATGTGGATTTGAAATAAGCTATCCTAAACACCCAGTCACATATAACCTTACGTTCACCAAGTAAATAACCGTTGTGGTTTTTATGGCCGAATAATCAGGAATCAAAGCTAATAGAAACAGTAGTGATAATGGCCGAAAGTAGGACTACCTGGGCAAGCAAGAGACGTCCTGTGTCAACCACAGTGTGGTCCATATTTGATACGCATGTGGGTTTTAAAATTTGAAGATGTCACTTGCAGTTCACAATAAGAAAAGCTTTGTAGTCTTTGAGTTTTCCCTTGTATATTAAGCCAAAATTCAGACTTGAGTCTTAGTACACATCAGATCCAGGTCATTGAAAGTAACCTCGCCATGAATGACTGTTGATCGTAACGTCCAAAACATCTCCAAAACGACCGCCATTTTCCAAACATTGAAGAAAACAAACGTTAGACACTGGTAACCAAAAAGGCTAGGCAGCTAACTCACCTTTTGGCGGGGAGATTTTGAAAAAAAAAAAAAAAGAAAAAAAATTGTGAGATACTTGCACTCCAAGTGATCCTTTGGCGAATATCTCTGATCCCCCTGAAAATCAGTTGGCCTACGTGAAAAAACCGCGGGAAGGAGGATTTCAAGTGGTTTTGTGGCTTTGCATAAAACAAAAAGCCCTTATAAAATGGTATAGAATGAAGCAGTGGAACAACGAATTCAGATACATTGACATGCTGAATGGAACTATTCCTGGAAATGCATTTAAAATCGACCATGAGAGCAAGAGAATAGAAGATCGGTTTGCATGTCACAGTGTTGCTGCTTTTTCTAAAAGAAATGAGTTGAACAGGCCAAAAGGAGGCAACATGAAAATAGAATTTGTACAGTTGCAATACTGAAAAATGATTTAGTCACGATTGAGCAGTGGGAGTTCAGTCTCACCATTTTAGAAAAAAGGTTAAATGAAGCCAAGGAGGAGGTTTGCAACTGGAAAAAAATATATGACAATCTTGAGCCGGCAAAGGAATCCCTATTTAACAAAATCATTGCTGAAGTTTCCACAAATTGCACTAATGAGCACGAACAATTAAAAGAGTTGGAAAATGAAAATGATCAGCTGGTGAAATACATCGAAGAAATAGAAAACGAAAAGCTGGGATACCTGAATTAAAAACAACGCAAGCTCAGAAGGCATTGGAGTTTGTTAAAATATTTGGACTGGATCTTCACTTTTTGAAGTTAAAGGATCCAAGAAGTACTCAGATGTTCACTGTGGACTTAAAGGACACCACTCACGGTGAAACAGAACAGGAAAATGACTCAAAGTCAAAATATGAATCCTTAAGTAAAGAGGACAACAACACTGTAGAAAGCATTCTTTTTTTAATAGATAAATTTGGAGTAGGTGATGAGTTTGTTCACGAATTATCTATGGTGATTGAGGATTTCCCCGTCAAATCTTACTTGATTAAACGATGCCGATCCCATCGCAGCTGTCAGGTAGAAATTACCACAACCCCTGGACTGGCTCCTGGTGCCCAGCACTCTTTTAATCTTCTACTTGCAGAAAAAGTGAAAGACATGGTCAGTGTACTTTAAGCTGTTACAGTAATCTTTTAACCAATTAGCATCAGGAAAAGATGGCTTTTGACCATATACTGTAATAATATATTGTAGTAAATATTAGTTCCAGCCCAAAGGACACACAAGTCACAGTGATATGAAAAGGCCATCATGACTGACTTGTATTGCTCTGTTTTGCCTTGCCTAATTATGCTATGTTTTACTGTTGTACAGGTACAGACTGGTTCATACAAACATTTGTAAAAAAGCATATCGACTATCATGAAACTTAAAACAAAACAAATCAAAACTTTAAGTTTTATTTACCACTGAAATGCATTGATTATTCAATAATAAATGTTAAACACTTCCCACTTTGCAAATCAAGGAGGAAACCTTAAAAGGTGGAAAGAAAATCAAAATGAAAATAAGCGGTGATGGAGCCCGGATGAGTCGGATGACAAATTTCATCCTTGTCAGTTTCAACATCCTGCAGCAGGTCGATGATATTCTATTATCAAAAGGTTGGGTAATAATGGATTCATTTCATGTCCAAGCCAAATTTACGAAAATAAAAAATAATGCATTTCATTAACAAAACCTCATTCACATTTGTTATTTAACCTTGATAACTATGTACAGGAAATCACACAGTAGCAGTGGTAAATGGTTGCGAGTCACGTGAGACCATTGAGGAAAGCTTTGCAGATGTTTTCCATGAGATAAACAGTGTGATTGAGGAAGGGCACATCACAGTTGACAGTTGACGACAAATCTATGGAAGTGGAAGTCTTCTTGGGTGGAGACTACAAGGTGAGTAAAAATCTTGATTAATACCATCACACTAAAGACATTTAAAAAAATTGATGATTAGTCACCAATTACATATTTCATAATCCCTGATTTGGAATTAATGACAACCTCTCAATCTGTACCTGAGAAGGAAGACTATTTAATAGCACCACTTACAGTCTTTACTTGTCATGGGACTCAGTGCTGCGAACTCCACATATGCATGTCTGTCACTCAAGGTGCACATGAATAGGTAAGTATGCACCAAAGTGGTTTTCAGGTGTACAAGTAGTACAAAAATAACATTGCAGTTCAAAAATCACCCAGCATTTTTCTTTCTTCCTAGACGTGATATGTCAAAGCCTCATGGTTACTATGACCTACCACCAATATGAAGAACTACAGAAGAACTTACAGAATTGGAATGTAAAAAAAGTGGGGAGAACTACTGTTGCACACAGCAGTCAGTTGTACTGTTATGGAAGGTACGTACAGTAAATTTGTCAGTTAAGATACAATGCTCGGATACACTTTAGGTTTATTAAAAGAAGTGTTGAAAACATACACCAAAAATTCTTTGTTTGTCATCCAACAGAACTTTGCTGAATTGTACTTCAGTTACATATCATCATGGGAGCCATTTGCTACAAATACCTACAAGAGACAGAATTAATACTTAACTTATTTATCCAACATTATAGTACACCCTGTGGATATATAAGTGCAGGTGTTTATAGCTAACAATGTTATAAATACATTACATACATAACCAGAACATGTTCATCATATGAATGCAGGAAAAAAATTCTGCGATGCTTCTCTCAGTTGGATTGTACATCTTACTTTGTATCCAACAATCAATACAGTACTGTGCAAAAGTAATGAGAGCGAATTTCGAGACATTTCGTCACTTTTCGCCAAAAACCAGCGATTTTTTGAACGAAACGAAATATCGCCGAACTTTCGACGAATTTTCGGAAGCGCTATTGTCTTGACACTTTCGAAATTTCGAAATTGTATGCGAATGTTCCAGCGAAAATTCGAACGACAATTCGAGAAGATTCGCGAAATTTCGAAGGAAATGTTTCGAAATTTCGAAGAATTCTCGAAGCGTGTTTCGAAGTTTTGAAGAGTGCAGCGAATTTTCGAGGCTGAGGTAAGTACATTGTACAGTGTAAGAAGGCTTCCGCTTCCTCTGATCAACCCTATTTGAGACAACAAGGCATCATGGTATCGTGATGGTATCATGGCAACGGGTTTTGTATAAATGTCATCTTCAGTCATTTGTTATCACACTGTTTACAGTTGCTCCATCATGCCTAAAGTCTCACTTTACACTCGAAAGCGAATTCAATCTCTCAACGAAAATGGCTTGCAGCTGCTAGCGATGTTCACAAAATTAAGAGACGAAGGTTCTTTCGTCAGCTATCAGAGCGTGGCTAGAATAGTTAAGAAGATAAAACTTACCGGTTCCGTCGACAACCTCCCGAAGTCCGGTCGGCCAAGAAAGCTGAACGCATCTGCCAAGGCATTTATCGAGGCACAGATGCGGAAAAATGACGAAGCAACCAGCCGCCAAATCCAAAAGAAGCTTTTCAAGCGTGGCGTGGAAGTGCATCCATCAACTGTTCGAAGAGCACGCAAAGACCAAGGATGGACTCTTCAAAACACGAAGTACTGCCAGCTGATCCGCGACATAAACAAGACCAAGAGACTCGAGTTCGCACAGCGAGTGATAGCCACTGAAGACACCTTTGACAACATCATCTTTAGCGATGAATGTTCCATCTCTCTTCAGCAGTTCCGCCGTACGTGCTACCGGAAGGTTGGTGAACCACCTAAGAGAAAGCCTAAACCAAAGCACCCCCTCAAAGTTCACGTTTGGGCTGGTATCAGCAGGCACAGTGCTACCCAAATCTGCATCTTCGAAGGGATAATGGAAGCCGGTCTTTACTGCAGCATTTTGAAGGACAATGTTCTCCCCTTCATCCGTGAAAAACTGCCAGACCACCGCTTCATGCAGGACAACGATCCGAAGCACACTTCGAAAACTGCAAAGACTTTCTTTGAAGAAAACAGAATCAACTGGTGGCGAACTCCCCCGGAAAGCCCAGACATGAACCCCATCGAAGATATGTGGCATGAGCTTAAGTTCTATTTGGAAACAAAAGTAAAGCCTCAGACCAAACAAGAACTTGTGAATGGAATAAAGAAGTTTTGGAGAAAGAAGGTCACCATAGAGAAATGCAACAAATACATTGATCATGTCGTGTATGAAGTCATCCCAGACGTCATTGCTGAAGGCGGCACGGCGACAAGACATTAGTGTTGCTGGTTGCTGGTAACACAATTAAAAACGGCTCCTTTAGGAGCCACCAATTATGAGAAAAGTCAATGGCCAATAAAGTTCTTAAATCTTTAGTGCGCGCGTGCATTATTTACGCGTCATAGTGCTAAATCGCGTCTTTGAAAAAAAAAAAAACCAACAGCCACACATGGGCTATCTTTACCGGAGCAGGAACAGTGAATCGAGGAACGGGGAACGGGAACGGGTAATTACAAATTCGATAATTAATTTTACAGTATTTCAAAATTCTTGTTATAGTTTTATAGCCAGTTCTATTAGCTTTAATTTGATAGAGGGGTTTAGGAATCCACAATTTAAACGGGATGTGCTACATAGCTTGGATGCGAGACACCTCTGAAGGTATACCGTTACAGGTAATATCTAAAATGAAGAAAGCGAAAATCTTTTAAAGCCGGACTGAATAATCTGTAAAATGGAGATTCTTGGTGAACATGAGTGGCAGTTATTATTCAAACAGACTAAAAATGGTGTAGGGTTTTTTTTAACAGTAGAAGGGGCACGCGCAAGCTGCGAAGATAACCAATGCAACCAAGAGAGACTAGAACACTCAACATTCCTGTGACTAACACTGAAATGCGTTAAAATAAACACTGCATTGCACTAGTTCAACAATTAATAATTAGTACAAACAAATTTATTCAAACAGACTACACAATAGCGTGTGAAGTTTTTTCAACAGCAGAGGCGGCACGCGCTCCCCTCCCCCTGAAAAAGAACAAGAAAGAAAAAATATACAGCTTCCTACCAACGCAACTAAGAGAGACTAGAACACTCAACATTCCTATGACTAACACTGAAATGCGTTAAAATAAACACTGCATTGCACTAGTTCAACAATTAATGATTAGTACAAACAAATTTATTCAAACAGACTACACAATAGCGTGTGTAGTTTTTTCGACAGCAGAGGCGGCACGCGCTCCCCGCCCCCTTGAAAAAGAACAAGAAAGAAAAAATATATAGCTTCCTACCAACGCAACTAAGAGAGACTAGAACGCTCAACATTCCTATGACTAACACTCAAATGCGTTAAAATAAACACTGCATTGCACTAGTTCAACAATTAATGATTAGTACAAACAAATTTATTCAAACAGACTACACAATAGCGTGTGTAGTTTTTTCGACAGCAAAGGTGGCACGCGCTCCCCGCCCCCCTGAAAAGAACAAGAAAGAAAAAATATATAGCTTCCTACCAACGCAACTAAGAGAGACTAGAACGCTCAACATTCCTATGACTAACACTGAAATGCGTTAAAATAAACACTGCATTGCACTAGTTCAACAATTAATAATTAGTACAAACAAATTTATTCAAACAGACTACACAATAGCGTGTGAAGTTTTTTCAACAGCAGAGGCGGCACGTGCTCGCCGCCCCCCTGAAAAAGAACAAGAAAGAAAAAAATATATATGAAAGCTCAGGACTGAAAGACTGAAATGGCTCTCTTTTTTGAACTGGTTGGAGACGCAAAATTAAAGCGGAAAACATTATGCCTAAAATAAAATGTTTTGGACCGGTTAAACAAGTTATTTATAGTTAAAACTGACAAGTTTATTCAATCATACAAAACAATAGGGTGCGAAATTTTTTAAACAGAAGAGGCGGCACACGATCGCCCTCCCCCAAAAAGCACAACATCTTTGAAAGCGGGATCTTTAAACAAACAAAATTTAAATTTTGAAACACCTGAAACAGTAAAATCTGTCAGAGCCAATCACGATAAAGGATTTTCAATCCCAACGAGCTTCCTACCAACTATAAAAAGGCGAAGTACAGTTGTGAGGTATCTGTCAACGTTTATTGTGCCATCAAACCATACCTAGGAAGAATGAGTAAGCAAATAGCACGAGTGAATTGGAGCCGTGGGATGTATTCGGATGTTGTACGCTCAACCATTGTAGATCCATCACCTCTTAAGCAAGGGCAAAAAGTTAGAGTAATCTGGGGAAAAGGGAAAAAGGAGTTCGCTGCAACCATTACCTGCTACCCACTCATCGAAGAGATCGAGCTTCCAGTTGATGAGCCCCAGCCGCGTCAGACAAAAGCAAAACGTAAACTGGTAAGTACTTTCAGTCATTTCATTATTTCCTCTTGTCTGTTTTATCATCGACCAGTGAATAGCTTTATCATTTTAATTCAATGGTATCTCCTAATAATAAGTTCATGATTTTCGTGTTTAGATACCAGAAGCCACGTCTTCCGCTGAACGCCGCAAGAAAACGAAAACAGACAAGCCCAAGCCAAAGGAAAAACCAAAAGGAAAGGTATGTAAAAGAAAATTGCTTGATGTTACATCAAACTATCAATAGAAATTATCTCGTGGTTTAATATAAGCGGCTAGCAGGATAATTGTTTGCTCTCTTTCGAAAAATATTTTCAATTGCTAAGCGTTGCTTAATTTCAGACTGGATTGAAAGTTGACGTTTTAAAACTTCAATTAGCTTAATCGTGTTTTGAGCAATCGGTGCCAGATTTTTATGTTTTTCGCTACGTTTTTGTAAGGACTGATTCGATTTTATAATGGTCTTAAAATGTGCAAATGTGCTCATAGATCGCCTCTCATTTTATTTACGTACGTAAAGTCAGATAGATAGATTCAACTTTGTTTGTGTCTTGAACGCAGGTTCTGGACGCCGCGTCCCCCAGCAAGGTTTATGAAAGTATCGAAGACAAATCCGATGACAGCTCGGACGGCGAAGATTTCCCGCTGGTGGCCTATAACCCCCAACGAAAAATGAGAGACAGTGAGAAACCTGTGCAGGAGACACCTGAAGAAATGCCACACTTCCTAGAGTCAGAGGAGGAGTCAGACAACATAAACTTTGGAAGCCTGCTATCCAAAGCAATCAGAACTGTGGACAATTCGACGGCCATTGTAAGTTGTTGACTTTGTTCACTTTTATACAGTGGCTCATATAGGACATCATTACATGTATTTTAATAGCAAAACGTACAACTAGGTTTTCTACGTCAAAATCCGAGTTGTGTTCACCGCTAAATTTACAACTCGTATTTCTACTGTCAAAATCCGCGGATTTCTACGTCAAAAATCCGAGTTGTGTTTACAGTGAAATTCATGACGCGGTATCCGAGTTGTGAATTTGGCGGTTCTGGCTTGATTCTGGTTGTCAATTTAGTGAACAGGGTCAGCCTTTGTCATATTGGTAAACGATAACATAATTGATACGCACTTATTTTTTATTTAGGTTAGCACAGGCAAGAAATGCAGCTCAAACAAGCAGGACCAGACAGTGAACGAGCTTCGATTTGTAAGGACAATTCTAGAGCGGCTCGAGTGTTCATATGCAAAACAGGAGGCCAAGCTGGACAGACTGCTGAGTCTAGTGACAACACAGCCCTTCCGAGCAACCCAGTGTAGCACTACGGGAACACCAGAGCTGCCGTATACGCCACCTGTGCGCTTCAGACAGGAACCGGCTGCAGACAAAAGTGACCTACATCACACGCCTTGCATGACAGAACCTGACCAGGTGCTGGACGAGCTAATTCGACAAACGGACTTTGATTCCGCAGGTATGAAAGTTTTTATGGCTTACGTTCAATGAAATTTTCTTGACATCTGAAGCCCGATTAAGCTAATCCTGGATTAACGTGAATCAATAAAGATTCTTCCAGAAGAGTTTTGGCCCACAGTTTTGACTTAGACTTTTCTTTAGCTTGAAACTAGGCTTTGAAATCACTTTTAATGAACGAGATGAAAACCTCGCGTAGATTAGTGTTAATTATCGGCTTTCAAACAACTGAGCCCTCGCAATTTGATGAAACGCATTGTTCACCGGTGTTTTGTTTATAATTCCTGTTATCAGAGAGAATCAAAGTCGGAGGAGTTGAAGAGGTCCAGTTGGCGAAAGTGGACTTTGATTTCGCAAAGGCAGCGACAAAGCCAACCGTTATGGCCCTGTGGCTCGTTGACAAGCTGTTTTCAAAGGAGGTCCTTATGAATTCCACAGTTCATGGCAGCAAGGACTTCGCTCCTCTGGATCACAGAATCATTACTTCAATCAAAGGTAAGCTAACAACATTAAATCTGTTTTCATCCTTGAATATTCAATTCAAACATTTGCGATTGTGTAAGGAAGAGGGCTTACTATATTTTGCGAAACGAAATGAAAAGAAATGCAGGGTAAAATAATGATATCAAATGAGATCATGGTTCGGCGCGCGTTGTAATGTAAACAAAAGAATAAACACCGGAAGTGCAGAGTTTTGAATTTGTCACGGATCACAGCGAACTTTTACCTGCTTTATTACATTTGTAAACGCTTTTTGTAAATATACCACCTTACAATGATGAGTTCTGGACAAAAAGCGGCGAGCCAAGAGGTCAGAAATACTTAGTTTCGCAAAATACAGATCTGTAATTTGCGTATTACCAAACTTGAGTACTCACCAAGAACTTTGTTTTGTTTCAGCGGAAGTGAGAAGGAGCTTCGGCTACCAGTGCAGAGACAGAGACGAAATTAACCACATGTGGGAGTCATGCAAAATAAGCATCGGCAAACGCTGCCAAAACTTGAGAAAAAATAGCGACAAACAAACTAGGCAAGATTAATTCGTTAGCAGCTGTGTGTGTATTTTTGCGTGTAATCTACGTAGATTTCAGATTGGTTTTCTTTGTTTTTTGGAATGCAATGTAAACCTTAAATAAACTAGATGATGAATCAAGATTTGTTTCTTATATTTATTTAGTTTTACAGTTGCCTCCTACGCAGCCGTTAACTACTGGTATGCAAGTCAAAACGCTTTTTGTCTATGAAGAGGATCAAAACATTGCAATCATGGCCTTCAATCGGAGTTAGACTTCAACCAGAAATATGCATGCGTAATCAAGATCATGGAGTACAATCCCGCTTGTTGTCATTACGATTCAGTCCTTGACAGTTAGTCTTGTCTAAAAACAAACGTTACTCTACTGAAGCAGAGTGCGGGCTAAATCTCTCTAGCTCATTTTTGAAACGCTCTTCAGTCGTGGTGTAAATAAATCAACAGAGCGCGTTTAGTTCCGAGTTATGTATGTTACTGCAATTATAATGTACATGCAGTGTATTTTTAACGACAGTTCACTGCTTCGAAAATTCGAAGAAACGAAAGTTCGTTACTTCGAAATTTCGAAAGAGTTCGCAGCAACGAAAGTTCGATACTTCGAAATTTCGAAAGAATTCGCATCATTTCGCCGCATTTTCTTCGAAATATCGCATTGAGCGATGCGAAATACCGCGCGAATTTTCGACGATTTGTCGGCGAAAATTCGCAAGAACAATAGACGAAATTCGTCGAAATTCGCTCTCATTACTTTTGCACAGTACTGTAGTTGATTTACATTCTAACTATCAGTATCCACCCCCCCCCCCCAAAAAAAATATATATATAGTACCATATCCTCACTGCATACTCACTGCCTCATCGCATAAGAACCGGCGGTATTGCACATCCTGGTATAATGCCAAGCCATACCCCCACTGCACCATCCTAAGTAACGGGATATATAGTGCGAACAACCTAGCATATCAAGAGTGTTTGAAAGGCAGAGCCTAAAACTATGAGGTGTTTCACTGCCATTCAACTTAACCCCTGTGAGATGCCTACGTAAATGATTATTAAGTGCAGAACCCAAGAAAGGCTTTTGGCTAACGGCCCTCCCTCTAGGCTCTTACCGATAGTGCTAGTACTTTTTTGGACATTATTTGGATTCACGAGCACTTTTTTTTTTTAACATCCCAGCGTATTTATTTGAGCTCAAACAACTCAAATGGTTCAGAATAGACAGCGATTCTGTCAAAAAGAAAAAGTCAGCTGTCATTGGTTCCCGTCAATTCAATTTACATACACACGGTTACACTGAATTGTTAGCGCTGTTTGCGTGAAGATGGCACACAAATCGTTTCCATGTCCTAAGGTCCTCAAACAGAAGTGAAACAAGCCTTTCAAGAGCAGAAAGTGTTGTCATGGTGAGCGGCTGTCACCATAATTCAAGTCTATACCAAAATGATGAATGCCTGGTTTGAAAAGCTGTGCCTTCAATATTGTGATGGATGTAAATTCAACAACCCGAGTCAAAGGCGTCATTCAAGTCTGATGAATACAGTGGAGGAGACCTGGAATGAGTTTCACGATGAAGCAGAACAATGCATAGACCCTCTAGAGGTCATCGCTATAACCTCAGAGATTAGCGGGACCCCTCTCCATGCGTCCTGGTTGTAGGCTCTTAGCGAAAGTGCTCATAAAAAGCATTAAATGCTAAAAGCAGTGCTTGTTTTTTCCCAAAAAAAGTGCTCCTTGGTTACATAAAAATGCTCACTTTTTTCCGATTCTTTTAAACATAGAATATTACATTTTTCAACAACAAATTGTAACGATCAATGTTTTTTTGCATCACAGTTGCCCCTAGTCTTATTTTTCCATTGATTGATGGCAGAGTACGCTCTCAAACTATCTCTGCCTTGGCTGGCTAATTGCCATTATTACTCGATGACAACATGGATGATGCCATCTTGGAACGAGTGTGATGGACTGGGTTTCTAAAAGGCAACCGCTGACCTATGAGGACAAAGTGCGGCTTTGGACGACATAAAGTCAGATTGTGCTTTTCAACACAAAATTATTCAAATAATCAGTCGAAAATCCAAAACAATGCTAGCAGTGCTTTTTGGGATGAAATGTAAAAAAAAAAGTGCTCGTGAAGCCAAATAATGTCAAAAAAAGTGCTAGCACTATCGGTAAGAGCCTACCTGGTTGAACTATATTGAAGAGTTAAGGAAAATGGCTTGGTGGAATCATTTTGCTACCTACAGGGACATGATTCCAAGTATGACATGTGAACAGAGATTGATTTCTGAAAACGTGCGGTAGGCCCTGGAAAATAGAAAAAACCCATTCGCTCCCAAACCCGTGCCGAGTGAGAAAGGAAAACTGCTTGAGTGTCCCTTTTTTAAGGAACCAGAGTCAGAACCCATGGAATGATACAGTGTTTCAAACAAACTTCTTATACAATGAAATGTAAACAAATACACCTTTTTCAATAAAAGAATGCAAGTCGTACACTTTGTTTTATAAATTATGTCATAAGAGAGTGAATAACTCTTCATAGGCTTGACATTTGTCAGCCATCTCTTCGGTACCAACAATAGCACAACATTTAGAAAGTTTGGGTTTCTTTTCACATTGCTTAAATGCCTTTTTGGGTCCACAATTATATTGCAACCATCGCTCCCTATTACTTTCATAAAAATAGAAAGGTTTACTAGTATTTAAAGCCACATTGAAGCACATGGCAACACGTCCTGTGAGGATTTTGCCAGCACTGCTATGTTGTTGCCTCAAAGTCTTTCCAAAAAGAAAGATGTTATCTGCTTTTCCAAAGATGGTAAAACGCGGACAAAGTTCAGTCAACGTTTTCTTTTTCAATCCCGTTAGTTCACACCAAGCAAAACCACATGTTTCAGCAGCACTCACGTCTTTCGTGCTCATGGCAAAACAATCATTTAATAAGCGTGGTTTGGACAAATAAATTTCACAAAGATGTTCTTGAAAGCGGTCACTTTTGACGGTCCACCCACCTTCTGATTTCATGAGCTTCCATCCTAGAAGGAAAGTGGCTCTCCTTCCTTCCGTTTGACTTTGTACGATTTGCCGTGCTAAAGAGTGATCAGTCTTTGTGTAGGCCGTAAAGGGTAATCCCTCTCTCAAACCAATAACCACCACGCTAATAATAATAATAATAATAATAATCCATTTATATAGCGCCTTTACTACAAGATTCAAAGGCGCTGTTTACAAAAATTAGATAAAACTAAAAGACTAACTACAAAATAGATAAATATACACAGTAGATAAAAATAAAAACATCATGATTCATAAGCTCGCATAAAAAGAAATGTTTTAAGTTTCCGTTTAAAATCATCAATTGAGTTTGCAGATTTAATATCCTCCGGTAAGTTATTCCAAAGTTCCGGAGCAACAACAGAAAAAGCTCGTTTACCATACGAATTGAGATTAAAATAGGGTTTAACAAATAAATTTCTATTAGAGGATCTAAGATTTCGGCTGGGTGAATACAATTGAAGGAGTTCCTGTATATAGATTGGAGCTCGATCATGTAGTACTTTGTAAGTAATTAACATAATTTTAAATTCAATACGAAAGGAGACAGGGAGCCAGTGAAGATCCCTCAGGACAGGAGTAATATGGCAAAATCTTGGACACTGTTTGACAAGGTGAGCAGCAGAATTTTGAACATGTTGAAGCTTCCGAATAAGATAGGATGGTAGGCCGTACAATAAAGAATTACAATAATCAAGTTTAGAAACTACGAAGGCACGAATAATGATCTTAGCAGCATCGTAAGTAAGATATTTGCGTATGAAACCAATGTTACGAAGATGGAAAAAGGACGATTGACAGACTGCATTGACATGAGGAACCATACAAAGAGACTGATCCAAGATAACTCTAATATTGCGTGCACTGGGGGAGCAGGATACAGTCTCATTACATATATCAACAGAAGATAGTGGTGGCCGAGGTCGATAGCAAGAGGATATTACGAGAACTTCAGACTTATCTTTATTTAATTTCAGCTTGTTGGAAAGCATCCATGCGTCCATGTCCCGAACACAGTTTACCAATTTGGTGTTACTCAGATTCATATCAGGAACAGACGACGTCTTGAATGTAATATATAGCTGAGTGTCATCGGCATAAAAATGGTAGAACATTTGATGACATCGAGCAATCTCGCTAAGAGGGGATGTGTACATTGAATATAACAACGGGCCAAGAATGGATCCCTGCGGTACACCAAACTCAAGAACATGAGAAGCAGAGCACGCACCATTAACTTGCACAAACTGAGTACGATCAGAAAAATATGATCGAAACCATTCCAATACAGTTCAATTAATTCCAAAACGATTGGACAGTCGAGAGAGGAGGATACCATGATCGACAGTATCGAATGCAGCCAAGAGATCGAGAAGTACTAGGATAACTGAACGATGTTGATCTATTGCCATAGCTAGGTCATTGTGGACTCTAATAAGAGCTGTCTCTGTACTATGGTTCCTCTTATAGGCTGATTGATATGTTTCACCAAGGTCATTGATATCTAAGTATTGAGTCAGCTGTTTAGCAACACATTTTTCAATGGTTTTGGATATAAAACGAAGATTAGAAATAGGCCTATAGTTCTTTAAGTTGTTCGAATCCAGAGAGGGCTTTTTGAGCAATGGTTCAAGTACAGCTTGTTTAAGCATTTGAGGCATTTGACCAGTTTCCCAGGAAAGGTTGACAATCTTATGTATTACTGGGAGAATAGAAGGAAACAGACATTTACAGTAAGTACATGGCCAGGAACAGGGTCTAAATCACAGGACTTAGGGGTAGTTGAGCCGATGATACTCAAGAGTTCATCCGGTGGAACAGTCAAAAACATGTTCAGTTGACAGCCTGGAGTACCGTTATCTACAGCAGTATCCAAAGGTGGGACTTGATCAAGGTCACGACGGATTCTTCTAATCTTGTCACCAAAGAATAGAACAAAATCATTAGCCAAAGAGGACGGGGAATCATGCTTTGGGTACTTCGCCTCATGACATCGATGAAGTAGTTTACTAAAAACTGCAAAAAGCGATCTCATGTTAGACTGATTCTCAGCAACTAGATTAGAATAATAGTTACTTCTTGATGAAGATAGCAAGTCCTCAAGAACTTTACATTGACACGTTTAAGCTTCACGATCACGCATAGAACGGGAAGCACGCCACCGTCGCTCAAGCCGTCTTTTTTCCCTCTTGCTGTGGAGGCAGGATAGCCGAGTGGTTAAGGGCGCTGGATTTCAATGCGGTGACCCGGGTTCAAATCCCGCTCTGACCACTAGCTGGTGTTGTTCTGGGTTCGTGCCTGGTTCAACTCCTCGGTCATCCTTGTAAATAGCCAACTGGTCTGCCTCCCGCCAGTTGGGATTCTTAACTCTGTTGTGTTCATTTGTATGATTTGTTTCATTGTCCCTGAAAAGCCCCTCTAGGGGAGTGGTCAATTAAGTATTTATTTATTTTATTTATTTATTTAATTCTTCTGAGTACCAAGGTGCCGCTGGGCGAATGGTAACGGTACGCTTCTTAATGGGAACATGTCTATTAAAGATTCCAGATAGCTCAGAATCATAAAGTGCGACAAGATCATCAAGTTCATTGGGTGGATCACTGATGAGGGAAGAGCCTCGAATGTCACTGATGAAAAGATCGATATCAAAGTTCTTAAAACTACAATAAATAATTTGTTTCCTTGTAAACGAAGGTTTCTCCATGGACAAAGCACAATTAACAACAAAATGGTCAGAGAAAGCGGCGTCATGAATAGAAACAGATGTAACTAATTGATCATCATCTCTTGTTATGAGGAGATCCAATATGTGACCAGCATGGTGAGAAGGAGAACATACATGTTGCTTCAAATTAAACGAGTCAATGGGAGCTAGAAAATCCTGTGAAGATTTATCAAGATTATTGTCAAGGTGAAGATTAAAGTCACCGGTAGTCAGGAGGCTGGATGAAACCGTGACATATTGTTCTAGAAGACTTCCGAATTCAACCATAAAACGATCGGTGGTGCAATCACGATTTGACGACAAAGGGGGCCGATATATAATGACGATGCAAACACTTCCGGATAAGGAGGTTTCAATTTGCATATCCATGAACTCAAACGTTTGAAATCGGTGTGTAGAGACAGTAGATCTGGAAATGTCGAAACCATCCTTTATTAGAATACCAACACCGCCACCTCTGGTTTGTCTAGGAGAATGATAAAATGAATAACCAGTCGGTGTGAGTTCACCAATAATGTGGTCATCTTTGTTATCAGGTTGAAGCCAGGTTTCAGTCAAGGCCAGTATATCAATGTTGTTATCAACAACCCAATCTTTAATTAAAAGGCGCTTGTTCTTAACAGATCGTGCATTGAGAAGTGAAAAAGCCACGGAACGTTGAGCTCGCAATCCAATTGCGGTTCCAAGATCAACAGATGATGAAACGGATCAAAGTTTGAATTCGCGGACCAGAAGGTCGCAAAGGTGTTACACAACGACGACCGGTTAACACGGTAATCAAAGAATGAAGACATATATTCCTCTTCTTACCAGACCGTTTTCCACGATATCTGAGTAAGGAAGCATTCTTTAGTCGAGCCAGCTGCAGTCTGTTCCTATGTAAAAAATTAATCTGGGATCCCAAGCCGGATGGGTGGGATACTGGGTGGGACAGTAGGGATCCCGAACGAGACAGTAGGGACTCTGGGCAAGAAAGTTGGGATCACAGGCAGAAACATTGGGATCCTGTGTGGGACAGTTGGGATCTGGGGTGGGATTTCCCAGATGCAGCACAGTATATATGGACACAATGTACTTGTACAATATGCCATGTTCAACTTCATCAAATAATATTCTTTTTGGTCATCTGCATGTATAACCATACTGATTTCTGTCTGTAAGGTACATGTAAAGCTAATTTCTGTCAACCAGATTAGGGAATCTCCTTATGAACACATCATTTTTCCCAGCAACTTCCACCTTCACACAAATATCCCCAAGTTTACAGCAACAAAAATGTTACAGTACACGACTTGAGACATGTGATTTAAAAGAACCAGGCACTGTCCTCTGCTGCTTGACAATGGCCAGGGATAAACCTTGGTGGTGGACATAACAACAGATCTCTCCAAACTGGCTTTCATTACTGCTGTCCTGATATAAGACTGTGTAACTACAGGTCGTTTTAGCTCTCTCACATAGCAAACAGGTGATTGTTTGCCTCCTCACCTTCAAACGGTAATACATATCAACTTTGTTGGCAAGAACATCCTCTGACAGGCAAAAAAGGTGCTAAGGGCGTCCCTATGTTCTGGCTTGAAATGCTCACTCTTTGGCTTTCCAAGGAAAAATTACCCAGGCTGGCATTCAAAGCTTAGGACAGACGCGAAAATGAAATAAACAGATGTAAATACATAAAATAATACAAATTTATTAGACAACATTGACAAAGGAAATGAAATGACACTAATTTCTGGATGTAGTTAGGTGTCCTCAATCAGTTTATGTATATGTAAACTAGATCTACCCGACACATTAACAAAGTTATTCATTCATTCATCATGTACATGTTCATGTTCCAAATAAACGATTTGTACCAAAAAGTAGCATAATTTTTCATTGACTTCAAATGTTAATGCACTTGTATGACAGACACAGCAGCCCTAAAAAGCTTTAAACATTGTCAGTGAATATTAATGGCATGTAACATTTCCATAACTTAAAGCTTTTAATACAGAGCCGTGCTCTAGCAGAGTCCACGTGCCACAGGCAACTTACTTTTGCCTTTGGGCAACTTGAATAAGTTTGCAATCCTGCGAACGCTTAAGATTTCTTAGAGAGGAGCCTTTAGTCACCCTTCAGTCATTCTAAGAGGACGGCTGTGTAATAATTCTATAAACAAGGGAGACTAATTTCCTTGTCTTATTTCATAATTAGCTTGACCAAAGTACAGTGTTGATTAACAGTATAGAATTACAAAAATAATTCTTAATATCCACCTCTGCAACAGCTCTTATTTACCTCGAGTGTTCACATGACAACTCTTTGTAAATTTCATCACTGATGTAGAGTTGAGTGAGGGATTCAGTTTTGTGACAAGAGATGGAAGATTTCTCGAAACTGACAGTGCAAATGCTACCTACAGTATGAAAAGGGAAATAATATGATGTTTTAAGATGTTCAAAGAACACACAACAATTTAAACAATCACGTACTTTAAAAAGAATACTAACACTTCTAAGTAGCCTTTAAACAAATACTTTTGTTACTTCAGCTACAAATTTAAGGCTGGAGGCACCTGTTCTGCAATGTGTCTTGTTCCATGGATCAAGCTTGTTAAACAGCCATTCATGGTTTCAAAGCCAAAACAAGAGTACACCCACAAAGGACCATAAAGCCTTACAAAATAGACGAAATGGCGCAATTGGTGGGCATTCATAGTGATTGCCTTTTCACCTAATCAGAGAAGAACAATATAATTAAAAATTGAAGTGTAGCCAGGATAGGACATATTCAAAAGATAAAAACATTTGCTGGCTAGAAAAGTTTTAAAAAGTAAAATGAGCTTTCAGCTTCTCAGTCTCCAGCCTTCAATGGATAAAAAAACCGAAAAAAAAGGTGAAATAAAAACAATGGGAAGAACAAAAGTAAAGTATAAACGTGTAAACTAGTTGACTATTGTTTGAAAAGAATACTAAACTGGTTTGGGATTGGCTTAGAATTATTGTCAGCATGCTTGGTATCAGAGGTGTGCCAAACCTCCGAGGTTTTTGTAATGCGAAAAGAGCCTTTGTTAATGACGCTAGAATTATCAAAATCTATGCGATGGTTGAATGACCACGCATGTTTCGCAATGCGCGATCCATTAGCACAAGTTTTCACATTCCTGATGTGTTCTTTCTTGCGAGTTTCAAAACACCGGTGGTGGGTTGATGATAGCTGTAACATAAATAATACTGTATAAGATAAAATGTAATAATTAACCTGCAAAAAAAATCACTGTGTATACTTTTATGACATCCTGTTACATGTAACTAATTAGCTCTAAATGGCCAGTTGTTTTACTTGTATATTCAGGGTATATTGGGTACTGGAAGTTTGGTGTCCAGGCCTCGCCAGAGGTCATCAGGAGGGCAGAGGAGCAGCCGAAGGGTATTCCAAAATCTCTAGCTTTTAACCTTCTAAACATCCTAAATGACCTTGAGACACAGGCATCATCAAATATCTCTGGTCAAAATGGAAAAAAAGCCCTTGACAAAAATATCCTTGGTGCCATTCAGTGTACATGTAAGTTCTCAAAGCATATATTATAACCTATTATTTCCTTGTTGGTACTCTAATAATTATTTTGGACCTCACATTCAAAACCTAATTTGAGGTTATCATACATGATCTTCATTAAGCTTCACATGAAATGTTTGTAATTACGAGGGAGAAATGGTAGATTTAATTATCAGAAAGAAAGTTGAATTAAACAAATATAATGCTGTCAGAGTTTTAATTGTGTTTATAATCTCTCTTTTAATTCTCTGTTGTGTTTGTTTTAACACCCCATCTTGCTCACTATTTCCAGTGGACTGAGGAGGAGACCCTGAACAACTTTAAAAAGGAACCGATGAATATACAGCAAAAAATCGTTGACAAATGTTGAAATTTATTACAAGTATTTTTATGTGTTTATCAAACATTTTGCATTTCTCATTGTATGATTAAAAATTTTATTACTATTGATGATATAGTAATAAATAACTTTCCCCTGTTGGTACAAGATCACTGTTTGGTGCAGTTATATTTTTATTTTATATGATTAATTGAAGCACATTATAAGTGTTGACATTCTTGTAGAGTGTTTTAATGTACTTGTTAAAAGGTTTAATTAATATGCATGGAATTTCTGTAACAGATAGCTTGTACCAGATAAGCCTTTTTTAATTGAGTATTTTGTATCGAGTATCTCATTCTTGGAACTCTTTGTAAGTGAAAGCATCAGTGATCGAAACCTTGTGCTATACTCCTTTTACCTAGCATATCCTTCATCCTTTCTTCTCTCATCGTCATGGCCAGTAAATTAGACAGATGATTACGTCTACAACGTTGAAAATCTATCTGCACTTATGGCATCCTTGGACGCCGACGGCATTGAACCCGGCACCCGTCCGAAAAAATCCAAACGACTAGCAGCGAAAACAACAGTGAAATCTACCAAGACTCAACTACCACACGCACCCTCTATAGAGTCACTTCTGGAACTCGAAAGAGTAAAGAACGAAAACCTCAAAATGGAACTGGAAATCACTAGAGCCCAATTGGATTTGGCAAAAGTAAAGAGTGTTTCTGCCGAATCGCAGACACCTTCTTCAGGACAGCCATGCCTGTTACAGGATGCTCTCACTTCCACCCCTGACAGCGCCCTCGGTTCAGGCATCCCAACGTTAGAACAACTCCGGAAAAAGAAGAAACCTGGGTTAACCCTCCCGAACAACTTTGTCATCTCGTCTAAAGGTATGATTACTTATGAAACCTTAGCTCTTCCCGATTTTGTTAATGGTTTCTTAGAATTCCAAAAACAGCAACCAGATGAATGCAAGCCAGGTCTCACCAAGCACCTCCAATTGCTAACGGCACACGCATCTACTTACCACTGGTCTAGCGTTCGTAGCTTTCACTCGTCGATTGCCACAGCAATCGACCAGGGTAGACTTTCATGGTCTGACTATAATGCAATTAGTGGGAGATCACAAACCTTTTTCACGCATCAACACTTACGCAATCAACCACGCATGTCATGCCGTTTGGTCTCCGTTCAGCTACTCTAGCTTGCCAGCAGACCACTAAAGCAGTCTCTTATTTCTTGAACGAAGAAGGTGTCTTAGCAGATGTCTACATTGACGATTTTTACGGGGCAGAATCTCCAGAACTCGCCGAACGTTCCTTCGATCACATGACACAGTTGTTCTCAGAGCTCGGATTACAATCATCGCTCGACAAAGACACTCCGCCAACACATGAAATGACCTACTTAGAGGTTTTTGTCAACACTTTCAACATGACATTAACTGTTCCAGAATTTCAGCTGGAAGAACTTCAGGATCTCCTCTCTTCATGGCTAATTACGACATTTCTCTAAGCGAGAGTTACAACAACTATTAGGGAAGCTAGCCTTTGTTACTGCTTGTGTTTGTCCCGGACGCGCTTTCAGCTGTCATTTACTTAACGCGTTACATTCCTGTTTTGCTCGCCCCAGACATCAGCAGTATACTGTCAATGACACTATCCACAGGGACCTCATTTGGTGGAAACATTTCCTTCAACACTACAATGGGGTTTCAGTGATTCCGACGAATGCGACTGTTTCCAATCCCGATTTATTTGCATGTGATGCTTGCCTTGATGCCTGTGGTGTGAGAATTTTTCCACGCCCCATTTCCGCCTTTAATTGTTACCCAAAAACTGAACATTAACCAGTTAGAGTTGCTCACCATCCTCGTATCTTTAAAGTTGTGGCACGATCGATTGCGTGGCTGTACTGTTGAGATCCTGACAATCCTGACAATCAGGTCAGCGTATACGCGCTTAACAATCAGCGATCTTCAGATCATTTCATGCAGTGTTGTCTCCGAGAAATTTGGTTGTTGTTAGCCTTAAACAACATCCATTTAGTCGCGCGCCACATCTGTGGTAAATCCAACGTGTTAGCTGATTCCTTAAGCCGCTACCATTTAGCTGACACTTATGCAGCCTACGTGGAGCATGTGGTCACATCCCTGGATCTCCGTCAAGTTTTCCCTGATGATTCGATGTTCGCTTTCACCACATATTAGCGACATTTGCTCCTTTGTCACTTTATATTGGTCACCTTTTTCACTTAACTTAGAGTTGGCAAGTAACATATTTTCAGAATTCCATTATGTGTTTCACCATTTCGTTCACAGATCCCAACGATGCCTTACAGTCTTTGCAGCAGTACCTGCGATCAATTCAGACTCACGCATTTCGTAATTCTATGAAGTGCTCCATGAGAACTTATTTGCATAGTTATTTGTTGTTCTGTAAGTATTTCAACTTAAATCCTTTTCAGGTGTCTAAAACCATGTATTTACTTATTCTCATTGTCTTCGTATCACTCAGTTGTTAATTTTTAGGAATAATCACGCACATCAATCGCTCGTTTGGGACCAGTCTTGCTTATCTTCAAGACTATGATATTTACCTTGCCAACCTCGAATTTTGGGAGATTGTGTAGCTCGGAAAGAACCAATCACTATTGAGATTTTGTTAAGATTATTCAGTCATTTTGATTTCCACACTCATTTGCATGTATGTATGCACGCTTTGTTTTTAGTAGCTTTTTTTTTTCATTCTTGCGTATATCCAATTTAGTGCCCTATCAGTTGTCCGACAGCGCCGATCTGCAGGCTTGTCACTTAACGCCCTCTAACGTCACTTTCACCTCACAGGGGGCTTTGTTACGTCTCACACATACCAAGACCATACAATTTCGCAAGCGGCAGTTGGAAATTCCCTTGCCCCATATTCCGGGTTCTCCTCTTTGCCTGTTGACTGCGCTCCAACAGTATTTAGCCAGTGTACAGCTACTACCTAGTTCTCGGTTATTTTGTAAATCGCAGGGCACTTATAGGCCTATTCTGGCTCACCAGTATAACGCATTCATTAAGGCATCGCTCCGGTGCACTTTTCCTCGCATAGCTTTCGTACAAGTGGTGCGACCTTTGCCTTCTCCTGTGAAGCACCTACAGCATTTATTAAAGCTCAAGGCGACTGGAAAAGTGATGCTTATTTAGTTTATCTCACTCTGTCCACCGCCCATAAATTTAAAATCCTCAATTCCATCACAAGCAGACTTTCACCCACTCCTTTGAGTTTGGGGTTGTCAGGTCCTAAGGTTTTAGCGTAATTAAACGAGTGTTTAACCCATCTCTGATCCTGTTTGCTCGTAATAGTAATTCTAATATTTCACCTCACTAATTTAAAATCCAGTTCAATCATGCACAGAATCTCACCTTTAGGGGCCTGCTTAAGAATCCATCTCAAATCCCACCTGGCATCCCACCTTCAAACATGTGATCAATATAATTGGTTTCACCCAGGATCCCACCTGGGAACCCACCTGGGATCCCATCTGGGATCCCGACTATTTTTTTTTTTTTACATGGGTTCCTTTTTTAGTCATTGTTAAAATATGAGGGTGTCCAATCATTGTTTTTTACCGAGAAAATAACGCGTTTCATTCGCTTGAAAGTTGTGTTTTTCAACAAATGAGTTGCTTCTAGTTGTATGTTTTTATTAAGCGTCTTTTGTTCAGAAATCAAGGGGTCGGAAGGACAAAGACAATGAGTACCACTTTTCACTAAAGTTGTATACAATGTGTTCTAAGTCACAAAATTAACAGACTTTGTGAATGTCACAAAGCACTTGTGAAGCCTGCCTCAAGTTGTAAGATGCCTACAGAACGTTGTTTTATTTGTTTACAGTGAGGAAACATTGGAGGGATGGAAGGAGAAAGCGGCATAGAGAAACACTGCATAAAAGACTTTGCTGTGGTCTCTTTACCCACCAAAAATGCATGTTTGACTATTTTCAGACGATTCCTGCCTACAAAGAACTGAAGTGTCCTTACTGCCACGTTGTCCTTGCTTCCGCCTTAATGGAGGGTAAAGGAGAAAGAAGAAGGTTCAAGCTAAAAAAACAGTGCTTTTCAGCACTACCTAACTCTTAGCAAAACGCTCATAATCAATACGTTGTCCTCTTTAACTGTCAAAAAGAAAAGAGAGTTTTGTTTGTGTAAACTTGAGTTTCAGTTCCTTCCACTTTGAAATGTTTATCACTAATCCTCATTCTTGTCTCCTCAGTCAAGATGTGATGTTTTAAAAAACATACGATAAGATCATAAATACTGCAAGCAATCAAAAGAAAAGACACTTTACCACGGATTCTCACTTCTCCTTCTGTTACAATGACAACAGTGATGTTTGCAGATAGAACATTCCGAAAAAAATAAGGCGAGAATGCAATGATTTTGACCAAAAAACTGCAAAAATTAAACTAAGTTGAAAAGATACCCTGAGCAATAAAAGTGTTTGGTTTGGGAGGGGTCATGCGCAAGGTAGAGGAGTAGGAGCGTGGATAAGCTGTCTGCAATGCAATGCGAATTGCTGTTTTTTTTTCTTAACCAAAATTCCAGGTTT
Source organism: Galaxea fascicularis (assembly GCA_948470475.1). Lineage (NCBI taxonomy): Eukaryota > Metazoa > Cnidaria > Anthozoa > Scleractinia > Euphylliidae > Galaxea > Galaxea fascicularis. Next base: position 16,045,800 of record OX419341.1, on the reverse strand, counting down.
GATTGCAAAAGCCGCTTTGTTTGTGTATGTTTATGCGTATCTTTGTTTTTACTTACAGCTACGAGTTTTTTGTTTAAAATACCCTTTTTACATGTACACTGCCAGCGTATTTGCATACAAAAGGGCAAACTAATTTATTCTGTGGGTCCCTTGCCGCTTAAATTATGTTTACAGGTCACGCCTTTTGAAGTGTCCGCATCACAATCTCTGGAGATTTAGAGCTGGTTTTCACTAGTGACGGAGTCATAATCAGAAGCATACAGCGTTAAGATCTCGTGAAAATCAAATCGACTCAGTTGGAAGCAGAAGGCTATTCCTGTTTACAACTCCATCGCTTATGATCTAGTGAAAACTAGATTGTCGGAGTCACAAGAGCTATTTTGGTATCAAACTGTAATCGGAGAGTGTGAGAACAAGCATTGTGATTGGTTGGTTCTTCCGCTTCTGCTTCCGACTCCGACAATCTGGTTTTCACTAGATCATAAGCGGAACGCAAGCGACGGAGTTGTAAGCGGAGTCGTAAGAAAATGGAAATGTTCTGATTCTTCTGACTCAGATTCCGTTGCGCTTATGACTCCGCTTATTTATTTTCACTAGGTCATAAGTGCTCTTACGACTCTGCTTACAAGTTCGACTCCGACTCCATCGCTAGTGAAAACCAGCCTTTAAAGTGCCACTAAGATCAAATTTTCGAACTTTAATAAAATTGCATTTTTCGAAACCTCGTATTGGGCTTACTTACTTGTCCAAACCGTTTTTCAATCAGAGGGCGGGAAGTCTGTTTTTTCGGAGCATATTTTTCGATGTTTTGCTGTCCGCCATTAATGAAGCCTGTTCCAACCGAGTAGTAAGGGGCTTGGAAGCTAGTTAGCAGAAATGACGTCAGATTCTCAACTCGAAAACCCCACATGGCTAATTTGCAAAGCTATAATACTTGCAAGTTATTGTTCTTTGTACGAAAGCCTAAAGAAAATGCCAGGCCGCCGATGTGTCGTCCAAGGATGCAACAATACTTCCAATCTTGAAGGGGGAATTTCAGTGCACATAAGTCCTAAAAACAAGAGTGTACGCAACAAATGGGCAAGATTCGTGAGAACGCATCGAGCAAATTTCAATCCTCAAGGATGATTCATGGTTTGCTCTGAACATTTCGGAGAAGAGTGCTTCGAAAGAAGCCTTCATGTCGAAGGTTCTCAACGGACACTTCGTCCAGGCTCTGTTCCAACTATTTGGATGAAACAAAACTCCCAAAAGCCGTCTTCCTCGAGCTCTGTGCGATCCCGTAAGAAGGTAAGCACGTGCTTCTTGTTGTTTTAATATATTTAAGCTTATTTATATATCCAGCACTCTCCAGCTAGTTGTATTTCTTAGTTTCAAAATGTAACCTTGTCCCTTATTTTGCAACTTGAATGAACTCTGAATTTAAAAATATAAAAGATGTATGAACATTAGAAAAGGACAATAATTGATGACTGGGAACTTCGCCAAAAATTCTACCTTGTTAAACATCGCTCTGTACGCTTAATGCGCTTCACCATTTCACATCATATCATAAATCTTTGAAAATTTAGGAACATTTTCCTTTCGTGTAGGTCATCAATGACTTACTTAGCTCTCCTGGAGATGAGACCTCGTCTTTTGATCGACAAGAAATAGAAGTAGATCACTGGAGCTATGCTTCTGGAAGTACGATAGATGAAGAGGCTTGCGGTCTTCAAGTAAGGCTCAAGATTTAGTGTGGATCATTTAATGGGAATATTTTATTTCATAAACAAGGTCACGCAAACGTTTTCTGAACTATATTATGTCTCTACAATTTCACGCTCAGTTCCACGCCTCCACTGTCTGGCCCCGCATAATCCTTAACTCCTGACAATGAAGACATTGCAAGTTTCCCTATTGTTTAGAGATGAGACTGGTATTGTCAATACTGTTTGCATAGATTTTTTGAACAGATGTCTTTGCTTGCAGAACGATTCAAGTGCCCAGGCAGCCGCTTCTGTTACTTCACCAACTTTCTTGCCAATGATGACAAGTACTCCAAACAGGGTATATTTTTTTAAAAATTTATTATTATAGCTGAAATCAGACACGTTTTTTCTTTGAAACACATTATTCCTATTATGTTGCATCCCTACGTCCCTAACGGGTAGATTTCCTACCCACTGGTAAAAATGAGCTCAGCTTCATGCTTTGTCAAAAACATTATATATTTGAAAGGTTAGATTTAACTTGAAATAACAAATCCTTGTTTGCAGA
>OX419341.1:16018541-16038541 GCA_948470475.1 Galaxea fascicularis | reverse complement strand
CTACGTATTGAAAGAGGCAAAGAATTCCACAATCTATGGGCGCATACTGTAAACGATTGATCTCCATAAGTTCGCATTTATAAATATGGCTCTACAAGGCCATCTTTACTAACAGATTGCAAAGAATATGAACATGTAACCATTCTGACTGTTCTACAGTACTAAGAGAATAGACCCTGTACACCTTTGTGATTGTTTTATTGAAGATGTGTAAATACACATATTTATACTTCATCACCATCTTCTTCCTCATAACCATGGTACTGGTGTTCAGCTGTTGGAAAGGCAGATCTGATTGAATTGTACACGCAGCAAGGAAGAGGAAGTCTGTTTGACTTGCCAACATATTCCCATACCAAACGTACAAATTGTCTGTATGCCACAGATCTTAAAAATCTGTATGGATAAAAGAAGGTCACATAAGAGATTATGCAAACATTGTACTTGTGATTTAACTGTTTTTTCTTTTTCTGATGTCATTCTCTCCTTTGCAGTTATTAAAAATTATCTTATATTTGGTAGGAGCAATTTTTAGCAATTTGGAGGTCTTCAATAAAACAGAATCACAAAGTACAAAGGTGTATATTCTCTTAGTACTGTAGAACAGTCAGAATGGGTACATGTATGCCCCAATGTCCCTTCCCTAAAACAAAGAAGAAACTTACTCTGCCTCTGCTCTGTCTCCAAGTGTCAGCATGGTGGTATAAGACTTTTTCAACTTTGTTTTTAAACCAAAGCCTGCCGTTTGTAAGACCCATCGGTTCAAACAAACACTTCCAAATCCTGGATGCATTGTTATGCACTGACCCTCTTTTTCCACCTCCTCCATTCTCTCAGTGCATCGATTGACTTCCGTGCAACACCGGCATTCCTCTGCTCTAACTACGCAAGTCAACGAGCAATTCGAACACCGACACCTATGTACATTAAAAAGAAAACCAATCTCTAACTCAGATGACAATTTAGCGCCAGTCGAAAGACTGCGACTGAAAGTAGGATCTTGAAGATCTCGGAATTATTATGCCAACGTATATGTTAGCCAATATGATAACAATCAACAAAAAACAAAGACTACAAAACTAATTGACGCTGAAAATATAGTTGAAATCGAATCAGCAATGACATGATTCAGTACCTATATTAAGAGCTAAAAGAAAGCTTAAACACCATTCTCGGACGTTGACTTCACCAGAGAATCTGCTGAGAAGCATTTGTTCTTCTTCTTTCTCTTCAGCGACTTGCATCGCATGTTGGGCAGCTTCTTCTTTGTTTGCTACCGGCTCTATACTTTCGTCGTATGGCACAAAATCCTATGTCCACGATACAAAACTATCACCTGAAGTGTCAGACAAACAATCTGAGTCATCTCCTGATGAAACTTGCGTACTTTCGTCCTCAGAGCTCGACATATTTCTCTTACTTTCTCTAGACACGAAAGATGCGAAGTTATGCATGATGAGAATCTGCTGCTGGAAATTTGTCGGCTCATATGGAACCAGATTCCAGCAATGGCGGACGGAAAAATCGTGATTTCAGTCGCAGAAATTGCGAGGTTAAGAGTATTTCTGTCGCTTTATTTTAACATGGATGTTTATTTCGGAACCTAAACTCCTATTTTATGTCGAAAAATAGTCAGAAAAAAAGGGTGTTTTTTCGTCTTAGTGGCACTTTAAAGCTTAGTTCTTTGAACGTAAGGGGTCTGGGAGAGGTCTCAAAATGAAAAGAAATCTTCAACTGGCTCAGGAAAAAATTCTCAATTTACATGCTCCAAGAAGTACATTGCACAGAAAACAATGTTCACCTATGGACAGCTGACTAATTTAAACCCTAGGGGCCCCGGTTTCTGGAAACTAAATACATCCTTTATCTCAGAAGATAATTATATCACCAAAATAAAAAATATGATCAAAGACACAAAAAGTGAATATGCAAACAACCCTTTCGGTCTCTTCTGCTCTCCTATGGGAGATGATAAAACTAAAGATAAGAGAAGCATCACTATTATATGCAAAACAAAGGAAAAAAGAGAGAGCTGACCAGGCAGACGAATTAGAAAAGACCATAAACACCCTCAAAAGAACACTGGAAGACAAAAACATTGAAGGACAACTACGTGAACAACTTTTAAATGTACTGAAAAGTAAAACAGAACAAAACGAAACGATAATAAATAGAATATTGAACAAAAGGTGCTATTTTGAGGTCGCAGAGCCATTGGTACAACAAAGGCTAGAAATATACCAAACATTTCCTTAATCTGGAAAAAAGACATAAACAATGAACAATAAGCCAGCTGAGAATAAATAACGATAATTTTATTGCAAAAGACAGCGAGAATGCCTTTCTTTTTATAAAAATCTATACACAACAAAACTGACTGATGGACAAGATCCATCCATCAACCAATTTTTCTTTCCAGAAGTACATGTAGGCGATGTACACCTCTCAAAAGCACAAGAAACGTCCTGTGAAGGCCCACTTACAGAAACAGAATGTCTCTATTCCTTGAAACAAATGGCCGACAGCAAAACTCCTGTGACAGACGGTTTACAAGCAGAGTTCTACAAATTGTTTTGGAGCGATATTTCCAACGCTCTTATCTCTGCGCTTAACTTTTCATACGACACCGGTACACTACCAACCACTCAGAGACGAGGATTAATAAAACTCATTCCCAAGAAAGAAACAGATCTTAGAAATATCAAAAATTGGCGACCTTTATCTCTTTTAAACTGCGATTACAAAATAGCTGCAAAGTCAATCGCAAATAGAATCCAAGCCACTCTCCCAAAACTCATCAACAATGACCAGACAGGATTTATCAAAGGCAGGTTTATTGGTGAAAATATACATTTGATCGATAGCATCATTAACTACATGGCTAAAGAAAATATCCCTGGTTTGATTTTGCTTTTAGACTTCGAAAACGCCTTCGATACCCTCAAATGGCCATTTATTGAAAAAACCTTACAACACTATGGCTTTGGCCTCTCAATCCAAAAATGGATACGAACTCTTTATTGTCATATTGAAAGCTGCATAATAAATAACGGGTGGATGAGCGATTGTTTTAAAATTGAAAGAGAGGTGAGACAGGATTGTCCTTTATCTCCATATTTATGTGTTCTTTCCGTCGAAGTTCTAGCTCATGCAACTCAACGGGACCCTGGTATTAAAGGTATTTCAATCAGCCAAAATAAAATTGAATTAAGTCAATATGCAGATGGTACCACATTCATTCTAGATGGCTCACAAGACATGCTTGAATCCTCTCTTGACGTTATAGAAAAATTCAGCAAGCTGTCTGGCCTCTTCTTAACAACAAAAAAACTGAAGCGTTATGGATAGGTTCAAAGGCAACAAGCTCAGAAGTCTTGTGTCCAGAAAAAGATTTCAAATGGCAAGAGCTCAAAATTAAAACACTAGGAGTTTGGCTTTCAATAGACCCTGAACTAACCATGATTCTGAATTTCGAAGAAAAAAAGAAAAAGTTCAGAACGTATCCAGCATTCATAGCAGCAATGAAAGCAACGAAGCTCGAGGAAACCTGGTGGACCTGATGGTGCACAACATTACAACAGCAAATAAGTATTATAGATTAAAGGAGAAATCCAATTCATCTGTACTTGCATCCAAAGAGCTGTGCCAAGTAATACATCAGGCGTTTGACAGTTCCCAAGCAATAAGTAGAAAAGCACTGGAGGCCTCAGAGAGCTCAAGCGAAGAGCTACTCCAAACAGGCGACAGCAGCTCATGCTCTTCCAGTCCCCCAGTCAAGACATCAACTATGAGACTTTCATTAGATGAAGAAAAGTAAAACTTTTGTTTGAACAAGAAATAAAGAACAAAATGGTCACCATGGATGTTGTGAAGGAGAAAATTTCTTTCAACTAAGTTCTCCAAGACGAAGACCCAAAGAGAATATTAGATAAACTGCAAGGACAGTGGCATTTTGCGACTGAGGCAGTCGCCCCAATTCACCTTCCGGTTGAAAAGGAGACTCTCCACCAGCAAGTACAAAGATCTTTGCCGACCAATGCTGTGGAAATGGAAATCCTTACAGCAATATCAGTGAGTGGCATCCACAAAATGTTCTCTCAATCAGCCCTTGACAACTTAAAAGTCGCCTCTGCAGATATGATCAAGAACTTAGATCCCATCTCTAAGTTTAAGGTCCTCAGTGTTTTGGAAAATGAGGCCTGGGGGAAAGACCTCCTAAAGAAAACCTGCAAAGATAGTCTCATCAACCATGTCAAGTACGAGAGGTGTATGTTTAAGAAGTGAAAGGCTCGTGCTCGCAAATTGCTGAAAAGCTACTAAAAAAAATGCCCAAAATCCCAAAAAAACAGGTGCTTCCTAAATTTCTTGATATTTTTTTATACAAACGTTAATGAAAAGCTTTAGTTTTCATCCTTCTCAATCATACACTTAACATATGGTCCCGACAGAAACAGTTTTGATCCCAATCAATCCCATCAGGATACATTTGAATTTCATCAGGGGCACCTGACCAAGCATCAACCAATCACAATTTTTGCTTTGAGGGGTTTGTTCTGAGTAGTATTAGAGCCTCGCCTGTAACAGAGCCTTTCTTTACTCCCGCTGGGTGACACATTGTGAAGAATGTGTACTGGAATGTCTCTGAATCTTTTGCCCTTGTAGATTGTTGTGTCTAAGAAAGTCGTTTCTGTACATGACTTTGTCTTTAAATTGGTTGTTGCGGTAGTGTTTATTTGCTTGCTCAGTAAACTGGTTGAAGACATCTCTACGAGTGTGCTAGAGGAGTTATGTCGTCCATGTAGCTTTTCCAAACGAGAGGTTTGTAAATACATTTATCTAGGATTTGTGTCTCAATTTCCACCACGAAAATATTGGCAAAGGCTACTGCCACTTTAGTGCCCATGGCAGTTCTGTGTGTTACGTTTGTTGAATTGGAGACTTTTCTTGCAAAATCAGTCTAAGTGCTTTTTGTAGTGAGTGCTTTCACTTTGGGATGAGGCTTTTTGAAGTCTTCCAAGCAGTTACATTTTGTTTTCTAGGCCTTTTGCCGTGTTGTAGTTCGCGTTTGAAACTATTGATTTGCCTTTGGTGAAAGTGAGTAAGAGCATTTACAATGCAAACGTGTTTAACATCGCTCTTAAATTGTTCGTCAGCCATGCCTTGTATCAGAAAGATACTGGGCAAGTTCCTATGAATTCCCGGTATGTCGATTTCCTTTTAGCTGATTATCAGTTATAACACAAGATAAGTATGTGAAACGTTATCAAGTGATAACAAACAAATGATTAGGTTGCTTTTGTTGTTTAAGAGAGGTGCCAAGGACTTGTTACTCATTAAAGTCAACGGTAGAAAACGAAAGTGTAATCAAAATTCGTTTATAAATTCAAACTTGTTATTACTTTCCACTAGAAGTTACAAATAAATATCAAAGGTTCTTTCAACTTTTGCTGCGTTATGCTGTTAAGACAGCTTCTATTTTTCTTGAATTTACAAATGATCTCGAGAAATGGTCTAGTGATTAACCATGAACAATAGCTTTTTTGGTATTACAAGCAGCAGGGTAATTTTTCCGAAACTTGGCAGAAAAGCTTGTGATCATCTGAGAAATTGTCGGCATGACAAATCAGCTTTCTTAGAGGAGTGGGGTGTGTAAGTTTTCTATCGCAAGATCAATTTCCACTGGGGGATCTGTCATAGAAATCTTTTCTTCTGTTGTCCCTTGTTTTCCCGGTTGTATGGTTTGTTTGTTGGTGTTGATTGTTTGGTGTCAATGTATCCTAGTAGTAAACCGTAATTAGTACGAAAGGAATAGCTTGTAAAGCGGGGCACTTGAAGAAGGTCAATGTGCTCATTTTTTCTTTACACACACACACGTCTTCCCTAGAAGACTGAATTTTACCAATAATAATGATCATAAAAGATACACTGCTCAAAATGTTTCCCTTGTTTTCTCTGAGAGCATGCATTGTGACCTTACCATGCTTTTTTGTTTAATTTGGTGCACGGCACTTAAGAGGGTGTGATGTTTTGCTTTTGAACAAATCTATCTCCTACAAATTTTAATTCTGAATTTAACAATTGTCTGTTAAAGATATGCCGTTCAAAACATTTAGTTTTTGCTAATTTGCCGTAACGCATGCATCGTGACTTTGCTGTTTCGTTTTAATCAAATGCGCGGCACTTAAAGGAATTTTGCTGAATCAATAATGCCTTGCTTGAGGATTAATCTCTCCTAAAAACTCTTACAGTTTGAAACCGAATTCTGACAATTATTGTTAAGACATTCTGTCAAAACAGACACCCATGAAGTAATTTCCATGAACTTATGTGAATCGAACCAGGCGCAATCAGCGATTGACAAAAAAACGGAAACAAATTACGAGCAGAGATTATCCTTCTGCTTTGTACGCACTGTTACTACTGACGAGGTACGCGCGACTTTTGAATGCTATGAAAATTGGTAAATAAATCTGAGAGCAATGGAAACGTGGGAGACTTGTTTGCAACTAGAAACCGCTTTGATATTCAAATTATTGATTTGTGTTACTGTCCACACAGAATAACGCATGGGTTTCACGATTCTTTAACATGGAAAGTGAATCAAAGAACAAATGAAGAACAAATGTAAACGTCAGCTACTTTAGTCAGTTTACTTTGTTTTCATGAACGAGCCTCTGCTAGTCTAAAGCTACACAAAACTTTCAATAGTAGCCAAACAAATAAGGGCAACACCATCTATAGCGACAGTTACCCTACCAGCTGCCCCAGCATAACAATTTGCACATAAAAAGTTGTACTAGTACCACCTCCCACGGGGAGAATTTGTCTTTCCTTCGCTTTTTCTGATCATTTAAAATTTTCCGCTCCTGTGGTTGTCAGAAATTTGAAAAACTCCTCATGCATTTTTAAGACACTAACGCTATCGTTCAAAAATGGCCATACAGGGTCATATTTTGATTGTGTAACAAAGCCTTTTATTAGCAAAATGGACCCACTCTTCTTGGAAGGTTGATTCATAGGCACAGCTCAGCATTAAAGTCACATACACACGTTTGTGATTGGGCCGTCCTGGTTAACACACCATGCAATGCACAACCACAAGAAAGTCAGTGGAATTCTCTTGCTCTTATGCTTGCATCATTAGGTCGGAAGTGTAAACTAGCACCTCATCATCTCACACACAGGTTCCTTGTTCCACCTTGTGCCTGTAGTGTACTTTCATGTACTTATGCGTTAATGATACACGTGTAAAACGGTAAGTACTTGGTTTAGGCACCCATATAGTGGTCCAAGCGGTTACGGTACCTAAACATCCTTAGCCCTACTTTGACATCCTTACACATACTTACCCATAGTTAGCCATACTTAGACATCCTCACACATCCTTACCCACACCTAGCTGTACTTAGACATCCTTAACCATCCTTACCCATACTTAGTTGTACTTAGACATCCTTACACATCCTTAGCTGTACTTAGACATCCTTACACATCCTTAGCCATACTTAGACATCCTCACACGTCCTTACCCATACTTGGCCATACTTGGACGTCCTTACACTTCCTTAGCCGTACTTAGCCGTACTTGGACATCCTTACACATCCTTAGCCGTACTTAGCCGTATTTGGACATCCTTACACATCCTTACCTTAGCTGTACTTAGCAGATATCTTAAACTGTACTTAGTCATTCTTAGAAATCCTTAGCCGTACTTAGACATCCTAGCTGCGAATGATTTCTAAGAACATCTAGGAAACCAGATAAAGTTACTTGCAGAATTCGCTTTATTTCTCAAGTTTTGAGGAGAGCGTAGAGGGGATTACAATTATAGAAACTTCTGTTGTCTGGTTAACATAACATACCTTAGTTCCAAAAGAGTTAGCAAGTTAATAGCATATTTTTTGTAAGGGAAAGTGCGTTTTTTTTTGGAGGGGGGGAGGGGGGGATGGCTGGGGAATTTTGGTAATTTTTCCAAAAATAGTGTTGGCCCTACCTTGTGCTTCATAAAGAAAACTCCTGAACCCCAACTTTTAGGTGACTTACAAAAGTGCAACCCTCCCCTCACTAGAACATGGTATGTTTCATGCTGTACAAACCTCAGAGCATTTCGCTTGTAAACTCATGGATACAAATATATCTCGATATTGACAGTGTGCATTATTTACATGTCGGCTATTTACGTTTTATTCTTGCTTTTCACCCACGTGACCTTTTGCTTGACAACGGTTGCTAGCCACCATGTTGGTGTCCCTTGATAGTAAACAAAGTGATCGAAAAGAGAAGCTAGTGTGAGGAAATGTGGGAGAGTTAACTATGGTTTTATGCATTGTGTGGGGATGTGGATCCAAAAGTGGCAAACATAAAGGTCTTGGATTCTTTCAGATACCCAAAATCATCACTGACCAAGGTCAAGAGTACGAGGAACTAACTAGAAAGCGTAGGGAAAGGTGGATCAGTGCAGTAAGTCGTGGCGACATATCCTCGAGACAGAAAGAGTTTGCGGTCGTCATTTTTTCACCAAGGACAGCCAGCGAAGGACTTCGATCAGTTCAGTCCAGACTGGGTACCTTCCCTAAATTTAGGAAAGAAAGAATATCGACGTCCAAGGGACTTTAAAGCTTCTGTAGAAAGATCTGAGAGAGTTGAAAGGAGACCACGGAGGGCCGCCATTGAACAACAAGAGCAGGAGGCTACAAAGACGAGAAAACTTCCATAACAAAGTGGCGATCGCATCTGTGATATAGACTTTGAATCTGGGGCTAGTACATCAGAAACTACTGAGGAACAGCTAACTGATGGAGTGGATACAGATAACTTTTGCCATGGGCAGGGAACGAAGTGCGAAACTAAAGAGTTCGCACATTCCTCCACACAAACAGAGCCCGAAGTGGCACCAACTGCTGCCAGTGAATGGACTCAAACTGAAGAGTTTAAGTATTTATTTGAAAGACCTTGTGGCTATAAGGAACGTGGAAGAGATTTTTCGATACCGACGACAAAGTGCGGTTTTATACGGGGCTACCGTCCATTGAAATCGAATCAAGCATTTACACCAGTACTGAAGGTGGAGGATACAACCATATGCTAGTCTCAACTGGGGAAGTTTGTTAAAATTTTTCATCTTAGTGCTATGCATTTTCATTTTACATGTGCTGGTGCAAAGAAAATATTTACATGCCTCTGCTATTTATATGTGTTCCAGGCAATAAATATAGTCAGTACTATTGACTATAAACAATAATATTATATGTGATAGAGTGAGAAAGGAAATCATTATGTTAAAAAAAGCTGTAAGGGTATTTCACAGTTTTATGGAAAACCCTCTAACTTGTTTACGCATAATTTAGACTGATGAAATGGAAAACTAAATTAGCTAAAAGTATTTCTAAGGCTCATAATTATTTTTTGCTTCATCTCCCTCTCCCCACCATGCATCATCACGCTTGCGACATGAGTGCATGTTTCTCCTAAACCAGCCTTACATCCAAGGCAATGTGCTGAGAGGATCGTCCCATCTGTCTCAGTTATGATCCAGATATCAACAGGAGGTTCGTTCATTGCCTGTGGGTGTCGAACTTTGCTGACCACGATGTAGTATTTATCGCGAATCAGCTTTCCTCGTACCGACTGAACGAACCCCGAAACCATTTGATTATAGGCGTTCAAACGTTTGCAGGCCTTGAATTCTTTTCTCGTATAATGGCTCGTTTCCAGAACCAAATATCCAAGCAAATCCGAAACTTCTATGGGAGGTAGACATTCCCCGTTAAACTGCTTTTTCGGGATGTTGGCCGGGTCGACTCCGATAACAGATATTTTCGCTAAATATCGCTCTTTAACACGGGTTCCCAGCCCTTTCACGTAATCTAAAAGCACTGGCATAGCTTAGCTGAGTTTTTCCGAGTCGAGCAGAGAATCTAGAAATGGCCTATATTTTACTCTATTTACCTGTGATAACACGCTTCAAGGGACACCAACATGGCGGATCACCAAATTTGCATAATCTGTGACGTCACATGAAAAGCAAGAATAGGTGAAGTTTTATAGCATGACAAACCTGACTCTCAAAAACCAAAATTTCCTACATTTCCGAATTTTGTTAAAGGAAACTTCTCGCACACGAGTGAAACAAAAACTTAGTCCTATAAACTTAGTCACTCCATGTTCTACTTTTGAGAACAGTACTGCTGGATATTTTAAATATTACACCAGCGATAAAATATGTTGCTAATTTAAAAATTATTAAACCACCGTTTATCACACGATGTTTCTCACTTTCCAGGGAGGCTCTGCACGTTCGTGATCTAGCTCAATTTCTGCTTTATGATCACACAAATCTTCTTGTTGTACCATTTTCATGTGTTCTCAACCAGGACCAGTAATATGGGTATAGATTTGCAAGGAATCAATTAATCGGAGAAGCTGTTCATGAGTCCAACCTATGGAGTTTGTGACAGCTGGTGGAGTACTTTCTGAGTATTGTGAGTGCACCCCAGTACGTCACAAAAAATTGACAGATCCGAAATTCTGAGGCCTCACAAACAGCACATGATGAGCAAGAAAACCAAGAAACAAGTAGCCTTTGGAAAGATGTCTCACTTGGGTGGATTCCAGATCCAAAAGGCAATTATACTTGCTTTTCCAATCCCCTTTGGCAGAATTCTACCAGTGTTTTTGGGCAACTTGTCTATCCTCATTAAAAAATCTGGAAAAAGGTGTGACCCTCCCCTTGCATAACTTACAAAGAGGTATGACCTTCCCCTTTTGGTGCTAGTTTTCACTGACAACCCTACCCTTTGAGGCCATAACCCCACCCACCCCAGACCACGCACCTATTAAAAATTCAAAATGGCTGTCACAAAACACAAAACACAGGTGATAAAGGTAGGTTAATCTTTTATTCATATTCTAAACGGATGTGAGGGCTCCCTGTGCTTATTTGCAGATATCCGGAGTCGGTATGTAAGTAAGAATAACAAAAGCGCATCTGGCAAATTCGAGTGTTCCTTGCGATTTCCAAGTAAGTTACCTTAATGTACTTCATTTCTGCTCAACGAGGCAGTAACATTTTTTTATAGCATGTTCTTATATTTTTGCAATGAATATTTTGAGAAGTGTCATGTTTGTCATTATATGCACTGCATATTTTAGATCTGTTTTCCGCAAAATACATTGTTGATTACAGCTTGCCTATATGAAAGCGATATCATTGTTATATGGCTCTTTTTGTATTCAACATTTTCAGTGGCGACGTACAAACCCACCTTTAGAGCCGATCGAAAAATAAATCTACTCTGGAAAGGGTTGACTCAAGATGGGAGATAGAAGCTCCTAGTCATAGGCTCCTGGCAAATGTAATGAAGGGCTAAACACTAAATGTAACAATCAACATAAGAAACCAAAGCCAATACATTCAGTTATACAGTTATAAATGCTTTTTTATTATTATTTCAAGATGAAACAATGGCAGATGTTGCAGAAGAGTCCACAGCAGCAGTCAGTTCAGTCTGTGCTTGTGGCAAAAAGTCTAACAGGAAGAGGGCAAACTGCATTAAAGGTGAAGGAAACTCAAGGTGCTCTGGTGGGATTAGAGGGGCCTTGTGTACACGGAAATGCAACTGCAGAACGTGCCAAAACAAGAAGACAAGCAAAGACGAAAAAGAAACACAAAAGTCAAGAGGGTGTCGCTGCGGGATGAATAAAGGGAAACTTTCAATCCTGTACAGATATTGGAGGGGAGAAAAACAAAGTGTCCGTGTTTTCGCGTCGGCTCAGGCTGCAACTCAAACCTTTGTTTTTGGAAAAAGTGCAAAAATCCTTTTTCTCCATTCCAAGCTCTGGAAACAGAAGTAATGAAAAGTGTGACGAGAAAGAGGAAACGTTATTGGTCTCATACAAGAATCAGAGCACAAGAGTTCTTGCAGGCCAGTGACTTGGAAGCCTCACAAGGTCCAAGGACAAAGTTAGAAGGGTGCATGCTTCAAACAATTGAATCCTTGCTAGGAAGGCTTAGCAGTGTTCCAGTTAACGCTGAAAGTGTTGAAAAACTTTATAGTTCTGTGGCCAATTCCGAAAAAGCTAAAGACCAAGTTAATAGCATATTTTTTGTAAGGGAAAGTGCGTTTTTTTTCTTTTTTTTTTTTTGGAGGGGGAGAGGGGGGGATGGCTGGGGAATTTTGGTAATTTTTCCAAAAGTAGTGTTGGCCCTACCTTGTGCTTCATAAAGAAAACTCCTGAACCCCAACTTTTAGGTGACTGACAAAAGTGCGACCCTCCCCTCACTAGAACATGGTATGTGCCATGCCGTACAAACCTCAGAACATTTCGCTTGTAAACTCATGGATATAAGTATATCTCGATATTGACAGTGTGCATTATTTACGTGTCGGATGTTTACGTTTTATAGGTGAAGTTTTATAGCATGAGAAACCTGACTCTCAAAAACCAAAATTTCCTACATTTCCGAATTTTGTTAAAGGAAACTTCTCGCATACGAGTGAAACAAAAACTTAGTCCTATAAACTTAGCCGCTCCATGTTCTACTTTGAGAACAGTACTGCCAGACATTTTAAATATTACCCCAGCGATAAACAGTTAATGCGGAAAGTGTTGAAAAACTTTATAGTTCTGTGGCCAATTCCGAAAAAGCTAAAGACCTCGGGCTAGATCTCGAAGCCAAAAGTGTAAACCAGATACAGGCAAAAATGTTGCAAGTCTTGAAGACAAAGACAGCGTTTGTAAATCTCTTTTCCTCCTGCCCCTAATGCTATAGGGCCAGGTTTACAATTAAAATTTCCTGATAGAATCATAATAAGAAACATATTTCTTGGTACAAAGCTGCAAGAAAATGAGAAAGCAGAATGTAATGATAGGATGGTGGCAATTGCACTGAATTTGCTCCATAGAAAGTTTTTGCTTGTCAAGTTGGTGCATTCGAACTGGAATAATTTATCAAAGTAAAAAAAATCTTTCATCCCAGGTAAACTTAATCATTCCGTTTTGAAATAAGTTATTTTTATATACCCTAGTTCAAAATCGAAACTTTCAGCCAATTTTTTTAAGTTAATGCAACTTGGCCGGCACAAAGAAAGTGAAATTTAGAAAAGAAAACGCCGAAATATGTTTGCTCTAGGAGGAAAAATAATTAATGGAGTTCAGGTGCAATTCAAGCTTCTTAAATTCTGCGTGAGTTACAACTTTTGGATTATTCAATTAATGACAGCATTTTAGGCCAGGGAGGGATTTGTTGCTTTTTGCAAATAGCAATTTTAATTCAGTTCAATCTTATGTTGGTTGATATGGGAACAAGAACCATTTGCATTGTCAAAATTGCACTACTAGATTTTAGGTTTATCTTTTAGCTTCTCAGGAAGGAAACAATGAATAATGTTAAAAGTGGGTATAAGACCTCGTTATTGTGCACCCTAGGTGTCCACTTTAATGCTAAGTAAAACTAGTATAAGAAAAACACCCATTAAGCTAATGGCTTAATGACACTTTTGTGAAGGGTTAATTTCCTGGTTGTTTGTCTTATCTGCATCTGGGATGGAGATAGGAAAATAGTTAGAATTCCTTGCAGGCTCAAATCATGCAATCAATGCTTTGTGATTCATTGTTGCTTCAGATAGCAACACATGAACAACGTCAGTCTTTGACCCAATTTTACGCACCGTGTTAAGGCAAGTACCCTAATTTGTTATTCCCACGTGGCATGTGTTGCGCTTACATGTAGTTTTCTCTCTCTATGTGTAGTTATGGCTGAACCTCGGGTTTTGATTTTGGGGCACTCCTTCATCAGGCATTTGCATGACTTTGTACGTCTGCCTACAAACGCTTTAAGGGAGGATTTGGACATCACCACCCCTATGAACCTGCGCTGGCATGGAGTAGGGGGACGAACTCTGGCCAAAGTCATATGCTACGATTTGGAGATAGTCCAACAAATTTCGCCTGACATCGTTATTCTCCAGTTGGGTACGAACAATATCAGTGACCGTTCAATTCGTTCTGCTCTAACTGTCGGTTCACAGTTAGAAGACCTAACAAAGCTATTACATGAACAATTTGGCATAACCATGGTTTGCGTGTGCCAAACTATACTAAGAGAGAACGCGCACTTAAACGTACGCATTAGCACGTTGACGGATTATTTATGCGTTGTCCTACAGCCCCTCCCATTTGCATTTTACTGGAGACACAGGGGATTTTGGAGGACAACACAGTCATTCTTATTGCACGATGGAGTTCATCTGAACCAATGTGGACAGTTTAAACTTTATCGCAGTTTGAGGAGGGCTTTGATCAAGTCACTTAAAGATGTACATAGTTGGAGTCTTAGATCTGTACTATGGCTCAGTATTTCCTCTTTATTGGACATACCGCCAAGTTAAATATTGTTTTGCGTTGGTACTTGGTAGTGTAATTCGCCATTGTACTCACAACGTATTCTTTGTCCTTGATCCTTGTTTGGCCGGTCACAGTCCAATTTTATGCTTTGTCTCCAAATGAGTGGGCTGCCTGTGTTGTGTGCCATAGCACTCAGAGTCCTTGTATTTGAGGATACGAGCGTATGATCTAATGACAATTCTTAATTTTAATACCTCATTTATTTGACTTGTGGCAGTCATTGCGATACAACTACAGATTAAGAGTTACACGAGAACATTAATACGTTTGGATAGATTAACACTCTCTTCTTTACCTAACACCTGTGCACCTAACGTGCACACTATGCCCACCACACCCCTTTTCTCAAGTGTCGCCATCCCAGTTGGAAGTGCAGTTAGAGACAAAATAAAATAAAAAATTTGGGCTAACAAATTTGTACCCCTTGGAGCACTGCTCCAAACCGCAGTTCAACAAGAGCGTTTTACTGTTGGGCTTTCGGCTAGAGGCAATGGCAATAAGCCGCAGATTACATTAGAGCCAGCTAGCGCCCCACGTAAATTGAATAGTATTCACCAGTGGGTCACGGCGTTCCACACATTTATGGCCATTTATTGCCAGAAGTTCGTGGGGGACACGGCCGCTTTGCTAAAATATTGTGAGACCGTTTGTGCCATTGCAAACAAAAACGGGAACTGGACTTACTATGATGAGCAATTTAGATCTTTGCATCAGTCCGCCCCCAATAGGTACCCTCGGGAGGAAGTCCAGTGGGAATTATGGCTCGACGCCACTTCAGTTAACTTGCCTTTTTGTCCCCAGACAGGTAAACTTCCTGCCGGGCGAGTCGGAAAATCACAACAAATCCCTCTTGTTAAAAGAACATGCTTTTAACTTTAATAACGGGAGGTTCTGTTCAGGGTGTTCCTTTACCTACATCTGCTCCCGATGTGGAGGTAAGCACACAGCAAGAAATTGTTCAGAGGGAGGGAAGCAACCAACCTCGAGCATTACGCCTAGTGGAACAACAGCGGCAACCGCGTCTACTAGAGAGCAATCCAGTCACCCCCGTAAGGTTTGACTGTCTCACTTCAGTTCTGCGTGATTACGACCCCTTTTTAAAAAACTTTTTGATACAAGGCTTCTCATATGGGTTTTGTATTCATTACTCTAATTTAAGATCAAGCTTTGAATCTCCAAATTTGCTTAGTGCCAATGATCAACCTAACATCATAACAGATAAATTATACAAGGAAATCGAAGCCAGTAGGGTTGCAGGCCCATTTAGCGCCCCGCCGTTCCATAATTTTGTTGTCACCATTAGGAATTGTCCCTAAGAAAGCAACCAATGAGTTTTGACTTATACAACATTTGTCATTTCTGCATGAGAATTCAGTAAATTCAGGGATCCCGGTAGACTTTTCTTTGGTACACTATGTGTCCATTCAAGATGCAATATCGTTTGTAAAACGTTTAGGAGTTGGCTGTTATCTCGCTAAAACTGATATCAAGTCTGCCTTTAGAATTATTCCGATTCACCTGGAAGACTATCCTTTACTGGGGATGAAATGGCAAGGGAATTATTACTTCGATTGCTGCCTCCCAATGGGCTGTAGCTCATCGTGCACCACCAAGCAAATCTTTCAGGCTGACGAGATAATACACGTTTTGGATGACTTTTTGTTAATAGCCAAAAGTCTTGCAAAAATCTACTGTCACGGTTCATTTCACTTTGTAACTACTTAGGCGTTCCCACTGCACCCGAGAAAACCATAGAACCCAAGACCGAATTGCCTTTTGTCGGAATTACTCTAGATTCTATTCGCATGGAAACTCAATTGCCGGAGGAAAAACTTGAGAAATGTCGCACGATGCTGCTGGATTTTTATAAGCGGCGTAAAGTCATGCTACACGAACTTCAGTCATTAATTGGCCTCTTAAACTTTACATGTTCAGTGGTTTTGCCAGGTAGAGCCTTCTTACAGAGGCTAATCGATTTTACAAGAGGAATTCAAAGAGCCAATTTTAAAATCCGTTTAAACAAACACGCCAAAAGTGATTTAATCGTTTGGCTATCATTCTTGGAGTAATACAATGGTCACACATTTTTTCTGGATGAAAGAATGTCCACTTCACAATATGAAATTACTTCAGATGCAGCCGGTTCTAAAGGATATGGGGCTTTATTTAAAACACATTGGTTTTATGGTAGTTGGCCCAAGTCTTGGCAATCACTGAACATCACCATATTAGAATTGTTTCCTCTCGTAATTGCGTTACATATATGGGGGGATCAATTGGCGGATAAATGTGTGACGTTTGGGACCAATAACGCTGCCTTAGTGGACATAATCAATAAGCACACGTCTAAACATAATTCAAAGAGGACAGACCACGATCTCACTTGCGGCTCCTATAGATATCTATTTGCCGTAACCGTTCATCAGTAGGATGCCTAAAATGCGTGCAATTCCACAATTGGTTTCGGCTCCATCAAATCCTATACCAATTGTAGAACATTTTAGGTGGAGCCACCCACGATGTGAGCACAGTTACCGACAAGAAATGTTAATAAGGAAAACAACGTAATACAAATGTGATCTGTAAACCGTTAAATTACGCTAAACTGTTAAATTTCAAACTAAGGACACGTGCCAACTGAATGAGCGAAATGCACGCGCATCAGTCACACAAGAAAAAGAGCGCGAGCGCACGTCGAAATCCAGTGAGTGGATTCAGAAGCAGTGTGTATTTGGCAACTTGCAGATATTTAAGATATTTATGATTCTCATCAGGGATATGGTGTTAACTACTCTTAAAATCAATATTTTCTTTATGGCTCATCATCTTCCAGGGAAGCTTAACGAGCCCGCCGACTTAATCTCCCGTTTTCAGATAGAGCGGTTCAAGGCAATATCCCCTGGAATGGATGAATTCCCAACACCAGTTCCCGAGAACCTTCAGCCCAGGAATTGGTTTCATGCTAGGTTCTACAGTGCTTGTGAAACCCAACTAATTCCTGTGTCAATTGACCCCTTAGCCTTATTCATTTTGTACCTTAGTTGCAAAAAGTTTGCAGTTGCTACTATTCACTCATATGTTTTGGCCATCGGCTATGTTCATCATCTTCGGGGTATTGGTGACCCAACAAAATCCTTTTTGATACAAAAAAGCTGTTGACAGCAACTAGCTGAAATAGAGTTTGATATCCGACTGTCAATATCACGTCCGTTACTTCATATATTATTAAGTTCGTTGTGTTTGACTAATTCCTCAGCGGCACAGAGAAAGCGATATGCTGCAATGTTTACAATGGCTTTTTATGGTTTCTTTCGCATCGGAGAGCTAGCGGCCAAATATGTGGATTTGGGCAGGGATGTTCTGCAATATGACGATCTTTGTTTTCTATCAACAAACCGGAGCATAAGTATGGCCAAGTTGACAATACGGAAATTCAAACAACACAGCGACTAAAGCCTTTGAAATCCTAATTGCAAGAGAAAATTCTCTGTTAGTTTGCCCAGAATAAACACTACTTGATTACTGTGGCATTAGAGGCGCTTCTTCTGGTCCTCTATTTTGTGAAAGTGATCTGTGCCCGGTCACCATCAGCTCATTCAATACTGAATTAAAATGTTGCCTTGTTTTTTGTGGTTTAGACACAAGCCGTTACAAAGGCCATAGTTTCCACATTGGAACCGCCACTCACACTTCCTAGCAAGGTTTCTCTGATTCCCGAATTCGCAAACTTGCTCACTGGCAATCTGATGCATTTAAAACGTACCTACATTCAGGTGCTTTGTCGGCTAATGCCCAAAACGATTAAAGCTACTAATTTTGACGTCCCTGATTTAGTTCAGACAAGGGCTGCTATTTCATGGGCATGCAACTTTATCCTTTCTAAATACTCTAGCATAGTTCAGTCATGGGCTGCTATTCTTGCTAGACTAGGGCTATCTATCATTTGTTTAATGCTTAGCATTAACTGTACACAGTATTAAGCCACACGTTGCAAGGCAAAGGTTTGTTCACGGATGGGCTGCGGACTAACTGTCTTGTTCACAGGTTGCTAAACTATCCACGCTTGGATCTAAGTTTAACATTATGATTTTACAAAGCATAGGTCTGTTCAGATATGGTCTGCAGGCCGCTGCTTTTCTATACGATAGTTCTATTTGTACATGTCATTCAAGCATGGGCTGCGACGTATTTTTTCATTTATTTGCCAGTAATCGCTTTTTGTGTAATCTGTTTGGTGACCGGTGGGGCGCCCACAGGTTTGTGGCTTATGGCGGGTTTTTCCCCCACCTTTGATGTTTGAGATCTAACAAGTTACAGTTTCTGTATATTCAATGCTTATCATTTATTAAACCGTCATACTGGTGGCATATTTACTCCAAATCCTAGTAGTTGTCATCTCTCTGCGCATCAAACTAGGCACCAACAAACAGATCACGCAATTAGCTTTGTACACGATGATTAGCCCTGAACAAAAATGTAGATTTTGCGATAATTTACTGATTAGTTTTCATTCTACTGGGTTTCACCTTTCATGAACGGACTTTCCGCAACATTTCAGGTATATATTGCCCCATTACATTGAAGTAGTTTTGTTCAAGTATGATGTATCCAACGGACATCTCTTGATGTAAAATCCTTATGTACAAGTTATTGTTACACTGAAATGTTAATGTTTTGTTATTTCTTTCCTCAATAAACAGGATCAGTGAACTGTCATAAATGTTTGTGTCAACTATAGGTTTATGTAATGCATGGCGTGTTTTCCAGCTAAAACACTAAACAACTACAATTCTAGGACTTCAGACGTACAGCAAATCATACTAAGCCTAATTGGATAACAAAACTTTACGGCAAACACCATACAAGCCTACATTTATTGTAGGTTCAATTTCGTGCACCAACACTGAGCTTTCAATGCTGATCACAGGCTACTTTCTGTGGCACAACTATTCTGGATAAACAGTTGTAAAGAGAATGTGGATTATCAACAATTCTCAAAATTAAACCACACATTAGAAGAAGAACACCTTGAAATTAAGAAGTAATCGATGGTTTCTTTTAGGGCTTCCTCACCACACTATTTCGAAGTATACTTTGACTAACTTCTATTGTAATTTGTGCATGTAGTGAAAAGAACCGATTAAAAAACATGACAACAACTACTCTTATTACTATGGAAGTTTTAACTTTATATTCAAGCCTACCACAAGCCAGACTTAAAGAGTGACAACATGATCTATTGGAAACACTGAAACTTATCAATAACTTTCACAGTTTCTGGGCAGATGATAAGATGCCTGTAATAAACTACATTGCTTTAATACCTCTCTTAGATAGATCTTTGTCTCACTGATTTTCTTATAGACAATATCAACGTTTTTACCGGAATTGTAGTATTTAGCCAATTGGTTGGGATATCCGTCTATGGGCACTACTAGTGCTCCTTTATTGGTTCATCTGTTCCTTCACACTTTCGAGTCTGATTTCATTATGACGTTTATGAAAAGGGAGATGCCTTAAGCCATTGCCTTTAACACCAATACTTTTAAATTGCTATCTATGTTGGAACTACCATATGTTATATTAACCAGAC
>OX419341.1:15948541-16011041 GCA_948470475.1 Galaxea fascicularis | reverse complement strand
GGACTTACAATTTTGGGCAGAAGTTGTTGAGTTATCCACACTTGCTCTCGCACTGCCCTGCTCCCACCCCCTCAGTTAATTGTATAATTTCTCCTTGTTTGTGACAAACTTCACTTAATTGCTCTTTCATGAAATGTGTTTTTTGTGTCTGCTATTTGCATATGGAAATGCAGACACTATGCAGAGCTGTAGAAATTTTGATCACAACCTCATATAGTACAAATGTGAAAATTTTTTATAGAGGTTTGACTGAGGTTTTCATTGTAAGTCAATTTTGTGACTAAGTACATGAGGGACAGGTAAAGCGTAACCATTTGTCGTGAATCTGTCGTGAACTACGATGTATGTCGTCACTCAATCATGAATTATCGTAACCCTTACCATTGGTTGTGAGAAAACTACGAATTCAATACGACATTTGGAACCAATAGAATTCGAGGAAATTAGTCAGCAATTGCGTCAACGATCATGTGGACTTCCAAATGCTAAATTTGAGTCAGTCACTCAAGATGGGCTAGATGATAAGTTTTTGTCCCTCCCAGAAGTTTGCATTACCTATAACAAGACAAAGATAGCGGTAAATATTGAAAAACAACAATGAATACTCTTTCAAGCATCTTAACCTTACTGTTCGCTGAGTACACGATAAAAATGTTGTGTACTAATATCGTTTCTGTTTCTGCCAAAAGTTTGATTTACCTTTTACGAGACAATAGACACTGTCAAGCATGTAAACTGTTGTATTAATGAACCATAATAAGGTAGTGTAGTATTAAAAGAATATCATTGTTTTTGTCACTTGCAAACTTTCGAATTACCTTTCTCAGGACGATGGAAACTGTCTGTGAACCACAAAAATTCTTGTGTTAATGAACCATAGAAAATTACTCTGATCATATCGTTGTTTTTGTTACTGCCAAAATTTCGAATTACCTTTTACAAGACAATACAAACTGCCTGTAAAACATGTAAACTGTTTTGTTGATCAAACATAAAAACAGGGTTCGTACTCTTTTAAGCTCTTCAAATTCCATGACTTTCCATGACTTTTTCCATGACCTTTTCTAGCTTTCTATGACCTTACGTTTAGCTGCCACGTAAGAAAATTTTAAAAACTCTCCTTGTCTTAGCATATTCTCTGACATAACTCAGTTAAAATTTGAATGAATTAACGACCTCTGTCAGCCAAACTTTCGATTGTTTGATAGAAACTCGTCTTTGTATCACTTTATCCTTGCTTTGACAACTGCAATGATTTATAATTATAATTTTCCATGACTTTCCATGACCGACCACAAAATTCCATGACTTTCCAGGCCTGGAAAATGAAATTCTTAAATTCCATGACTTTCCAGGTTTTCCATGACCCGTACGAACCCTGTAAAAAGGTACTCTAGTACTATGGTAGGTTTGATCACTGCCAAAGTTTCAAATTGCCTTTTACCAAACAAACTCTTGTGTTGATGAACTATGAAAACGTTGTATTACCGTTTGCATTCTAAAGCATTAAAGATCATTTCCACTCCATTCTGCGCAGTCTCAGCACTCCAATGTTTGTGAATATCACAGGATGGGATGCAAATCTATGTTCTTCGTTACCAACCGCTTACCTTATCTTTGTGGCTTTATAGGCTTTTTTTCCAATAGTCTCTTTGATTTTTAAAGCTACAAAACAAACATGACATACAAAACCAACAAAGTAAACATTTTGTACACTGCAAGAGAAAACTACATATCCAACAATAATTTCCAAATAGCAGACACATGTACGCATTGCGTACCTATTTTCCTAACTTAGCCATGCTATGCGGCAGAAAGCTACTAACTCCTAAGTTAGCAGATGGCATTACTCTGGATGCATAAAGGGTAATTAAGATGGCTGGTTAGGGAGCTGTTTATGTTGGATCACAGGTGCCATTGGAATCTGAAGATGAGGGTGAAACTGAAGAGGAGTTAGAGAATTCAGTATTAGATAGAAGTCCAAGGTGAACTGTTTCTTGTGAGTTTTTGCACTGAACATGATAAAACCTGTATAGATTTCTTCTAGCTTTTTTGCCTCACTGCAAAGGTATTTGTCAATTTTATGTGGCAGCATCCCAATACAGTGAATAGCCTTGTATATGATAGATTGGCATCACAGCTTGTGGTACTAGGCATGAAATGGCTTTTTGTTGGAAATATTATCAGTTTGTCTCCCAACAGATTTGTGTATTTATTTATTTATTTTATTGTTTATTCATTTATTTGCTGGCTCAGATATTGTTTCAATCCTTTGGCAAGACATAAATTGATTTGGTATATTGCAACTCCAAGTGATTGTGGATATTTGTGTAAAAATGAACACTTCATAGTATGTTATATCATTGCCACTCAATTCACTTTGTTTTTTTATGGTTTGTGACAAGTCAGTATTTCTTTTAGTGTTAGTGGATCACAAAGAAGCCCTGTGTTGCTTTCATCCGGGGAGACTGATGGGAGGCCAGATGGAGCTGTGGTGCCCCAACCCTTCCAGGATGCTACACAGGCTTATTGTGTACTATTTTCAATTGAAACAGAAGGATCACATCAAAATACAGAGTAAAATGATCTAGAGCCAGGCAGAAACTCTAATGTTGTATTGGCATCATCTGAGCTACCTGTACCTGTATCAGCACCTGTACCTCAGCTGCTGCCAAAACGTATCATCCACGTGCATAGGTTAAATATTAAGAAGGATTTGATTGACTTATTCCGAGATCCATTAATTATGATTCAAGACATAGAGATAATTGTTATTGATGCTAGGGGAGTTGAAGATATAGGCAGACGTGTTGGGTTGCTGCGAGATGTTTTCTTTCTTTTTTGGAAAGAAACATGATTCCCTTTTTGTTGGGGAAAATGAACGTGTACCATTTATAAAACACGACTACCAAAGAGGTGAATGGATTGCTGTGGGCAGAATTTTGGTGAAAGGATATTTCATCTGTCAATATCTACCAATTCTTCTGCCACAAACATTCTTGGCCTGTCTTTTTTGGGGGGATCTGCTATAATTAGTGCTATGCTGACTCAATCCTTTAGAAATTACATTTCAGTTTTCCTGATATTTCAGCACTTTCCAACAGGAACGAGTTGTTGATACCTTCCACAAGCAAAATTCTTAGTTGCCTAGAGGCAAACCCTGAAAGTGACGGGGAAAGGGATAGCATTAAGTTTCTCAAACGGTATATTAAGGGCCTTGACACACTTCAGAAATTATCAAAGTTTGTAAGGTTTATCAGTGGGTCTGAGTTAATGCTTTTTGACACAATCCAAGTACATTTTATTAACTTATCTGGTTTGGGTCGTTGACCAATGGTCCACACTTGTTATACTGTGTTGGAGCTATCCTCGACGTATCAGTCATTTCCTGAACTTAGAGAGGAGTTCAGTGCAATACTTGCATCAGATTACTGGGGAACGGATATTGTGTAATCTGCCTTGTGACGAAAAAAAAAAACAATTATGGTAGCAAGCTGATTTAGAACAGACATAATTTCATTTTTTTTATATTTAAATTGTGTTTTTCTGCCTTTGATGAATATTTACAGTTTTAAAACATTTAACAACAGTGCACTTTTTTTGTGTGCACCGATTCCTGTACATCTTACTGCGAAATCGTTAGCTAATGGCTTATTGTAGTGTTGTGCTTGTTATTTGTTCAAAGTTGACATCTTCAAGTGAGTGAAGCTGTTTAGATGAAAATGTTGAGATTTTAATGTACTTTTTCCTGATTGTTGTAAGGTTAAGTTGCATTCGTTGTGTTCCATTCTGATCGATAAAATTTGAAGGCAAAATAATAATTTCACACTGTTTACATTTTCAATCTGTCATCAAAGTTGGTAGTCTACAATTAACAGTAAATGGGAAGCAAGAGGAAATAACTCTTGACTTTCTATCAGAATTTTGTCTTGTTCCATGTCTCCCTCTTAGAGTGAACTATGGCACCCAGCCAATCAATCCTCATAAAAAAATACGACTTTACGCAACTATTATTCCACGTTTCACAATTGATGATGCCAGTTTGATAGGCGTCAATTGATCTTAATTCACTAGGGAAAGGTCCATCTGGGTCAAACTCATACAATGGAATTTCATTTCGATGTAGAACACTCAACTCCAAAGTATCCAGAATGCATGTCCTCCAAAATCCCAGAGACGAAATTTGTAGGGGAGATAATTGATGTTCGCCAGAGACAGGGTGATTGTTCCATTGGCCAGTAAAGTCATGCAATGCCCTATTTATCCTTCGTATGTAGACAAAGTGCAGTGAAAATTAATGAACCTTGTTTAAAGGGTCAAGAAGACCCATATCTTCTATTCCACTAAAGATATTGGTGAAGTGACAAAGAACACCAGCATAAACATCTCTATGAGCACGCTCAACTTGGCAGTTGTGGACAGAGCTTCCCGTTCTGATACTGTCCAGGGGAAGCAGCAAGTTTCTTTTATATGAATCCAGCAATTGATGAAGAATTTGGTCATCACTTCCTTGAATTCCAGAGGTTCACCATGCAATGCAGGCAGCCCACAGGATCGACATGAGGTATGAGGTATGGAACAAGTACCGATGCTTATCAGTTGGCTTAGTGTATTAATTAGTTGCAAGGTTTGTTGTTTTCAGTATGTAGGCTCCACCACCACTAAGTTTAGGTTAAGGTTCAACAACAACAAGAGCCGTTTACGAGCCTACTCTAGGATGTCTGCTGTTAATAAGGAGAGTGATGATCTTATCTATAAGCATTTCTATAGTCATGGGCATCATGGACTTCAAGATGTTAGCATACAACTTATAGATAAAGTTAATGCAAACAACGATCTGCTTGCTAAGGAAGGACAATGGGCATATCGGCTCCGATCCTTGAAACCAGATGGGCTTAATGAGTAACTTCTTTTTTAGCCAGAACAGAGGGGAATGTAGCTGAAAGTAAAATTCTGTTTCTTATACAGAATTACCTATGACATACTTTACTGGATAATTTATCTGCTATTTTCCCTTATTTTTACACTTATTTCCCTTTTATTTTTAGCATATTTCATATACTCTCCGTTCGCATGCTATCCTTTGGCATGCACATATGTTACTTATGTGTGAATTGTTACGGTTATTTACGGTTGAAGTTGTAGCGCGCACTTTCGTATTTCAGTGGCGTAGTAGAAATTTTGTATAACAGTTTTTCTTCATTCACTCTCAGGAAGACCGACAAGTTGGTCGAAATATAGGTGTTCTCTATAAACGTGTCTTGTCTTCATTTGTGTTTTATATATTGCTTCTTGAAGAAAACATCTACACGTATCGGATGCTTGTGAGGGATTTTATATGTTCACCGAGTACATCAATTCTCTTTATCCCACTACTAAATTTGAGTTAGTGTATTCTGAGGACACCCTCAATGTCTTGGATCTTACATTGCACCTTCAAAATGGGTTTATCATTAGAGATAGCTATGCTAAGCCTACAGATAGCCATCTTTATTTACGTTTCTCTACTTCTCGCCCGGCATACTGTAAAAGGGCAATTCCCTATGGGGTGTCTTTACGAGTTAGACGCAATTGCTCCACCAATGAATTTCTCAAGAAGAGGTGTGTCGAATACAAAGGGTACCTTAAATCCCAGGGCTATAGTGCAGATATAGTAGACACACAATTTGATAGGGGGCTTAGTATTGAAAGATCAGAACTCCTTATGAAAAAGGTCAAGCCTGACAAAAAAGTTTTACCGTTACTCATGGACTACAACCCTATCCTCCCCGACATTCGGAAGGTTATCCAAAAGCATGCTCATCTTTTAAGATCGTCGCCTGAATTATTAGAAATTTTCCCAACTAAATCAATTTTTCCAGCTTATCGTCATACCAAAATCCTCAAAGACATTTTAGCACCATCTAAATTTTGTGGGGTTAGTAGAGTTAATCAGGCAGAGAGCGTAACGAGAGGGTGTGCTCTTCTAGATGTGATCTTTGTAAGAATTTTTTAATTCAACATTCTAAGTTTAAAAGCTTTTCCACGGGCCGAATATATAAGATTAAGCAGATTGTGTCTTGCTCTTCCAAGGGTGCTGTTTACTTGGCATCGTGTAATAAATGCAATTTACAGTACATGGGTTCTACGTCCACAAAATTTAAAGTACGCTTCTGCAATCGCAAGTCGTCCATGCTCAAACAAAAAAACGTGTGAGCTTGTAGTTCACTTCAATTCTACCAAACATGTGATTTCTGAAATAAGCTTTGTTGTCATTGAGAAAATTACGAGCCAGGGGGACGCAGCCTATTGAACCGTTCAACTGTGCACACTTAATCCTCACGGTCTTAATAAAAGATGTGAATTTAGATCCAAAAATCATGTCCGCTATAATACTTAATTAGCGTATTACTATACTGTGTAATTTTATTCTTTGCAACCTATTGTGGTAATTTTACTGTATATGCATTCTTGCCTGTCACCATTATTGTATTTTTGTATTATATTACGTAACTTGATTTACATACATGTTTTATTTTTAGTATATATTCCTGCTGATTTGTAACTCACTAGGATTTTTAACTTTTTTATTTTTTATCTGTAAACTAAGTAGCTCCACATCTGAAGAAGGCCGAAGGCCAAAACATCGCATTAAAGCCGGAGCAGTTAGAAGTTTCCTTCTTGCTTCACCATCTTACACTCAACTATATATATTTGCGTGTGTATATATAAATGCAGTTAATGTTCACCGCTGAATCCAGGATAGTGCTCTACAATGTGTATATATATGTATATATATATATATGTGTGTGTGTGTATATATTTTTTCAGATGAAGGAATGGACTGACTAGTTCACTGGCCTTGGAGAGAAGAGGAGAGGGTACAGGACAGAAAATGTAACATGCTACATGTACGCCACTGCCTACTACATCCCTCAAATGGTGAAAAACAATCAAAACATTATGCAGTTCAGTGGTCAAGGTATAAACCATAAGGACTAACTAATTGCCTGCTATTCATAAAATTTCAGCATTTTGACATAACACAGAAAAAAGTTAACCTTGCATCCCAAGTACTACCAATAAGATGTACATCATGGTTTGTACATATTTAACCAAGTGAAATTCCATGACTTTCCATGACGTTTTCCATGACCTTTTGAAAATCCCATGACCAAAAGTTAGCAAGACAATAGTGTTCTCCAACAGTAATGTCAAAATAATCATTTACTCAACTAGCTAGTTTTTGATTATGACCCAATTCAACCAAAATGTAAGAGATTCTCTGAAACTGTCATGAGTCAGTCCTTTTACAAGTTTACAAGTTAGAACTCTTCTTAGCCAGCTCTCTCAGCTCATTGTCGATTTTCTCGAGGGCTCTTTCCTTTTCTATTGCTACTTTTTAGGGGTGTAACGATTAATCGAATTCTTAATTAATCGCGCTTATGACCGTTCAGTTCAATTCACGAGTATTTGATTTCACGTTTCGATTTTTTGCATACCTTTCCAAAAGTGCCCTCAGTGAGTCATTATATTGTAAACTGTTTCGCTATGGTGCTATCTGCAAACATTCGCTGAAAGAGTTGAGCAATGTCCTCACAACTTTTATAACTGTAGTGAGATAATAAAACCTTTAATGCCCATAAAACTTCTGCAGTCAGTTTCCTGTGATGAAACGTATGACATTGGGATCTAAATAACAAACATATTTTACAGTTGATTACAAAAAGGGCTTGAAGTTATAAAGCGAGGGTAAATTACTGATAAACTATTGGCTTGCAAAGCTGTTAAAACTTCAGCTAACTATAAGGTACAGTTTAATGCAACTTAAGGAAGAACATTTGCGGAAAAAGTGTATAAGTAAACTTAACTGTTGTTGCTTATATCAACAAAATGGGAGGTATCTCCTTCTCTGAATTCATTATCTAGAACTTTATGGGAATGGTGTATTGAAAGGAATATACTTATTTCCGCGCCAGCGGTTATTGTCGGCCGCGCATGCGTCATGTGGGCGTCTCCTCGTTAACCGTGTTCGTTGTTTTACTCAGCCATTCGCAAAGGCTTTGTTGTACTTTAGTAAAGAGTTTGTACTACGTTATTTCGTGTCGTCTGTCCCTATCACTGGCGTGGTGGCAGCAGTTGGAAATTACCCTAGTCTCGTACTTAGAGACAGCCAGCCCATAACGGATCATCGACCGATTTCCAAGCGAGGAACTAGCGAAACAGCTTCGTCGATAGCTGTGTCAACAATACTCAAGGACTCACAGATAAGTACACATTTTGCCTTTCCTCTATTTATTTAAGAACACGAAATGAATCCAAGAGCACCAAAAAAGTGGTCCTTGACCAAACAAGAAACGATAACGTTGTTCGAAGCCTGGAGACAAAATCTTCAGTACATTCTTTCCCTCGACCGCAATTTCGCGGGCTTTCTCGCTGATGGCGTGACATGGTTGAAGAAATCCCCCGGCAGCCCTCATCGCGGCCTCCAGGACGACCCCGAATCCGTTCCTCTAGCTTCCCGTAGAACAGCACAACAAAAGTGTACTCATCTTGAATTAATGCTTGGACGAATTGCGAACTATTGTCCTGTAATTTCTCGTAACACCATCGTCAAGAACTCAACCTCCATGAGCTCTATCTGGCAAGCGATTCGCCTTCACTTCGGTTTCCAATCAACCGGTGCCCACTTCCTCGACTTCAACAACATCACACTTGCTCCTGCTGAGTGCCCCGAGGATCTCTATCAACGTCTGATGTCCTTTATTGAAGATAATTTATTATTGGCAAATGGAAATATCTCACACCATGGCGAAGTTCCCGACACCGACGAGGAAATGTCTCCCACTCTAGAAAATCTTGTAGTACTAACATGGTTGAGATTAGTCCACCCTGACCTCCCCAGTTTGGTTAAGCAACGCTACGGTACTGAGCTCCGGTCCAAGTCTCCTGCCTCTCTCAAACCTGAAATTTCTCAAGCATTGGATTCCCTCCTGGAAGAGATCAATAACAATGTTGACGCTAAAATCTTGCGTTCCACGGCATCGAAGTTCAGACAGCCGCCTCCGAGGGGCTCTTACAACCGCTCCCAAAAGGCATTTACTAAACCACAAGTCAAGTCTTGCCCCTTGCTTAAGTCAGTGCACTTACCTACCTGCCGAAGATCGCGCTTTCCTCGCCAAAGCACGCCTCGCAAGTAGCCTAGATGACGACGATGACCCCACCGATTCTGATTTCTTCTGTCCACCTGATGTGGAGGAATTTGCTTCTTCGCCCCATTCCTCGGCCAGGGTTGTGTCTCGCCGTGTAAGCACAAAGCAATCACCCCATTTCAATGCCTTCTACCATCACCACTCGCTTAAACTCACCTTAGACACTGGTGCCGAAACCAGCACGATCAAAGCCTCTGTCGCCCGTAGCATCGCCGCTCCCATCGTGAAAACATCCCAGCAGGCCCTACAAGCAGATGGAGTTACGCCTCTTGTCGTTGTTGGCGAGACCCACCTCACTCTTTCACGAGCTGGCAAAAACCTGACCCTCGATGCCCTCGTAGTAGAAGACTTAGACGTTGACGTTTTAGCTGGAACTCCATTTATGATCACTAATGATATATCCGTTCGCCCAGCAAAGGGTCAGGTTCTTATCCAAGGCTCAGAAATACTGGCCTACCATCCCGAGTCAAGTGCCAGTTCCCAGGCTCACGCCGTCCGTCGCACCCAGTCTTATGTGTTACGCTTGTCTGCCCCTACAACAGTGGTCCTCCCTGGGGAATATCTTGAGCTGGACCTACCACCTCATATAGATCCCGACTGCACCTTGGCCATAGAAGCCCGCACCGATGCACCATCCAACAAATGCTCCAAAGTTTCACAACTTTGGCCTCAGCCCCAAATTGTAGAAGCATTTGCTAGTAGAGTTCGTTTAGTCAACGACACTGCTGAGCCAAGGACTGTCCGACGCCACGAACATCTCTGCCAAGCTCGCCACACCACAGCTGTGGCTCCCTCGTCACCTGTTGGTCCACACCCACCACCTCCCCACCCTGGTGGAAGCACCTCACCTCAGCCCGGGTTCTTCTCAGATGCCGTTGAAATTGACCCTGACAACATCCTACCGGACACCATTCGCAAACAGTTCCGCGAAGTGCTCCAGACTCACGACGAAGTTTTTAATTCTGCCATTGTTGGTTACAACGGCATAGCTGGTCCTGTCCAAGCCTCTGTCAATATGGGACCTGTGCAGCCTCCACAACTCAAAGGCCGTGTTCCCCAATATTCCCGTGACAAGCTGGTCGAATTGCAATAGAAATTCGACGAGTTAGAACAATGCCAGGTCTTCCGGCGTCCGGAGGACATCGGAATTACCGTTGAGTACCTCAATCCTTCATTTCTCGTTAAAAAACCCTCTGGCGGTTTTCGTCTCGTTACAGCCTTCACAGACGTTGGACGCTACAGCAAACCACAACCCTCCCTGATGCCCGACGTCGATTCTACTCTCCGCACCATTGCCCCATGGAAGTATATAATAAAGTCTGACCTCACCCGTGCCTTTTACCAGATACCTCTATCAAAGGCCTCCATGAAATACTGCGGTGTGGCCACTCCGTTTCGCGGCATCAGAGTATATACCAGGTCAGCCATGGGAATGCCTGGTTCAGAGACCACATTGGAGGAGTTAATGTGTCGTGTCCTCGGTGACTTCCTCCAAGAGGGATGCGCTACAAAACTCGCAGACGATCTTTATTGTGGTGGCGACACCCCGCAAGAACTTTTAACTAACTGGTCTCGTATACTTGGCGCCCTTGCCCGGTGTAACCTCCGTCTGTCTGCCACTAACACTGTCATATGCCCCAAAACAACCACCATATTGGGCTGGATCTGGTCACAAGGCTCCTTATCTGCAAGCCCCCACCGTGTTGCTGCACTCGCAACCTGCTCTCCTCCAGAGTCTGTGAAAGGTATGCGTTCCTTCATCGACGCCTACAAAGTCCTTAGCTGTGTCCTCCCCCACTGCTCTCAACTTATGGATCCACTTGAGTCATCCTTGGCCGATCTACAGTCTCAAGACCACGTCCAGTGGGATGCCAACCTTCGTCAGAAATTCACCACTGCACAAGATGCCCTTCTCACACACAACTCTATCGTTCTCCCCCGTGCCTATGACCAGCTCTGGATTGTGACTGATGGCTCAGTCACCCGACGCGGTCTCGGAGCCACCTTGTACGTTACCCGCCAGGACCGCCTTCTCCTTGCCGGCTTCTTCAGCTCTAAACTACGCAAACATCAGGTCACATGGTTACCCTGTGAGGTCGAAGCGCTGTCCATAGCAGCTGCGGTAAAACACTTTAGCCCCTTCATCATCCAATCCAAGCACCGTGCCTGCGTTTTGACAGATAGCCAGCCCTGCGTTCAAGCCCTGCAGAAACTCTACCGAGGCGAATTTTCTGCCAGTCCACGCCAATTTACCCTCGGACTTTGCCAGTCGCAATGCCCCTGAGTGCACTGAACCGAACTGCCAAATTTGCTCTTTCGTACACGAATCAGAGTCTTCTGTAGTACGTGGCATCTCCACTCAAGATGTCCTTGACAACACCAAGCGCCTCCCCTTCACCAGCAGACCTGCATGGTTCAGTGTTCAAAATGAGTGCCCCGATCTACGGCGTGTCTGTGCCCACCTGAAACAGGGCACCCGCCCTTCCAAAAAGCTGACTAATATCAGAGACGTAAAGCGCTACCTTAACGCCACTTCCATTTCCAAGGATGGCCTGCTCGTCGTTCAGCGTCAACAACCACTCTCCCACCCTATTGAGTTGATCGTCGTACCTCGTTCCGTACTTGATGGCCTACTTACTGCTATTCACATCAAGCTTGACCACCCCTCTAAGCACCAACTTCAAATGGTCATACAGCGTCACTTCTTTGCCGTGGATATGAGTGGCGCTATCGCTCAAGTATCAGACTCCTGCCACACTTGTGCCTCACTCAAGAAGTTCCCTACCTCCCTTACCAGTCAGTCCTCAGACGATCCACCCGAAGTTGTAGGCGTGTCATTTGCAGCCGATATCATTAGACGCTGTCGCCAATTCATCTTACTTTTGCGAGAATGTGCCACCTCTTACACTACATCGTGCCTTGTACCCGACGAGAAGAGTGATACCCTTCGTGATGCCCTTGCCTGATTAGTGGTGGGTCTACACCCCCTCATGGTCCCCAAGCTGTGATTCGTGTCGACCCTGCACCTGGATTCGTCTCGCTAAAAAACACCCACGCCTTACAACATCTTGGCGTCTCTGTCGAAGTTGGCCGCGTCAAAAACACCAACAAAAATCCTGTTGCCGAACAAGCCGTGCTGGAACTAGAAGAAGAGCTATTGCGCCAGGAGCCCGGCGGAGGCCCAGTTACTGAGCTCAGTCTTGCCATTGCCACTGCCCGGCTCAACTCGCGACTCCGCAGCCAAGGCCTTTCCTCACGGGAGCTTTGGACACGACGGAACCAGTTCTCCAATGAGCAGATACCCATCAATGACTTACAACTCATTTTAGCGAAACAAAAAGCCCGTCAAGCCAACCATCCTTTCAGCGAAGCAGCCAAAGGCGGCTACCGGCCACAAGCTCCCGTTCCCTCCTTGCAGGTTGGAGACCTGGTTTACATGAAGAGTGACCGAAACAAGTCACGCGCCCGTGACCGCTATCTCATTGTTAGTATCGATGGCGAATGGTGCTTCATCAAGAAGTTCTCCGGCTTGCAACTCAGGGCTACGTCTTACAAGGTGAAGCTAGCCGAGTGCTACACTGTACCACACACCCTTCCACCACCTTCATCCCATTCTGTTGTCCCTACACTTGACGACGACGAATGTGAGGAGATTGCTGAGCAGCCTCAGCCGTGCCAACAGCCCTCTGCTCCACCGGATCTGTTACGTCCGCCTAGCCCTAAACCTCCAGCCTCCTCCCCGCACCACATCCTGCACCAAGAAGACATCACCCCCGCTGACACTGATCGTATTCCTGTCCCTGTTCCATCTGAACCAAGACCCCAGCGAACCCGCCGACCTCCAGCATACTTACAGGAGTACATTCTTGACTAGTGTTTTAGGTGACAGTTACTTCCGAAATAGCCCGTTTAATTAAGTACTATCAAGAACAGTTGTTGTCGGTCACAACCTTTTTGTTAGGTTTCTTTCACTTTGTACACGTTAGTTTTCTATTTACTCAGAAGAAGAAGAGGTTGCGCCAGCGGTTATTGTCGGCCGCGCATGCGTCATGCGGGCGTCTCCTCGTTAACCGTGTTCATTGTTTTACTCAGCCATTCGCAAAGGCTTTGTTGTACTTTAGTAAAGAGTTTGTACTACGCTATTTCGTGTCGTCTGTCCCTATCACTGGCGCCGCTCAACACATTCCAGGGAAGGAGAATTTAGTAGCAGACTCCTTATCTAGAGAATTCTCTTCCAACTTGGAATGGTCGGTTGATATTGACAACTTTAATCAGGTAACAAACATGACCTTTGTTCCTGATATTGATTTATTTGCATCAAAACTTAATGCCAAGACAGATTCTTTTGTTTCATGGCATCCAGAACCTGGTGCTATGGCTCTTGATGCTTTCAGTATTAGCCCTGTTACGCTTTTCCTCCTTTCAGCCTATTAACCCAAGTTTTGGCAAAGATACGCAACAACAAGGCTTTGGTGCTTCTCATTGCTCCAGTGTGGACAACTCAAAACTGGTATCCCCTGCTCCTTCAACTGGCAGTACAGCAACCAATCCTACTGCCTCGGAAGGACAATCTTCTTACATTGCCGCACAGCCACAAACTTCACCCCTTGAAGGACAGCTTACACCTAGCTGCATGGATGTTATCCGGTGATCGCTTGCAGACAGAGGCCTTTCTGATGATACAATGACAATCATCAGTGCATCTTGGACCCCTGGGACTGATAAACAATACAATTCAGCCTGGAAGAAATGGTCTGGCTGGTGCGAGCAAAGGAAAATTGATTTACTTCAGGCATCTGTCGATGAAGTAGTTCATTTTCTTTCACAGTGCTTTGCTGAGGGCGGAGGGCTACAGTAAAGTCAACACATACCAATCAGCTCTCTCTTCAACTTTGTATTGTGTCAAAAATGTTGTTATTGGTTCTCACCCACTTGTGGTCAGCCTTCGTAAGGGAATTTACCATCTCAGGACTCCACTTCCGCGTTACTCTCCAACTTGGGATGGTGCCAAAGTTACCAGTTACAGTGTATTTGACGACTTCGTTCCCTTTGGAACAACTTCATTTAAAGACTGACCATGAAAACTGTGATGTTCAAAGAGAGCAGACATTGCAGTGCGGACGCAGTAAAACGCTCTGCAAATTTTACAAAATTTATTGTTAGTTTCTGAAGTGTGAGTCCTTATTTATCTGTTATTCAACATGGGAGACGATGTTAAGTCTTTAAGAAAAGCCAACGATAACCACAAGAGGCAGTTGCAAGATTTAGCAAGTTGCAAGACTTAGAACAAGATGGCGGAAAAAAACGAGGCCGCGATAGAATCTTTGCCGACTGAAAATGATGTTCAGTACCTCAGTGATGGTTATGATGCTCTTGTGCAGTCCAAAACGAATATGGTAGAAGATTTACGAAACCTATTGCGGCGACTGGATATATTGACGGAGAATGTCACAAGGATAAACAAAGCCATCGACGAAATGCTATTCTACAGTTACCAATATAATGTAAAAATAGTTGGTGTCCCACACGTTAGTGAGAATGAATCTTCCGAAGAGACTGTGGAACTATGTGTCAACTTATTCTCGGCCTTGGGGGTCGAAACACCAATCTCTGATATAGACATAGCACACACGGTCCCTCAATGAAACAACATGAGTAGCAATGCCCGCCGTAGACCTAATCCAATCATCTGCAAATTCACGAGAAGGATGACACGTGAAGAAGTCTTAGCTGTGAAGAGCAATACCAGTGCTCTAAAAGTAGATAATTTGGGTCTGCCCACTACAGCAACTGTTGACCGTATCGCGATTTACAGCCACTTAACACTTAAGTTACAGGAGTTGCTGTATGCCGCAAAAGACCACCAGAAGTCATTCAATTACAAGTGGTGTTGGGCAAAGGGGGCGGCTGTATATCTTCGCAAGACAGATATATCTGCATCACTCCGGCTGAGATCAACAAATGATTTGGTAAACCTAACAGCACATGAATCTTCTCCATCTGGTCATCAATCCAGCGATGACTGAAGCTCGATCTGTAAACAACCCATTCTTAGCAGCTAAGTGCACTCTTTTTAATTTACCGTTCATAATATTGTAATTCCTGTGACATGGTAGGTACAAGTAACGACGCTGATAAATCTAAACGATCTTTTTTGAAGGAACTGCCTCTCTCCTCCGCAGAGGTCTCTTTTTGTGTCGTTGGGAGGCTGCGGAGAGGGAACATGAAAGCGCGCATGGGTCAATGGAAAGGGGAAAGAGAGAAGAAGAGACCTCTGCCATATAATGTGCGGTTCTCTGCCAGAAATTGCGGTTCTCTGGCAATGGTGGAACCAGAGGAAGATTTAGAGGATTTTGTGTTCTCATTTAAAGAATAGAATGTTAGTAGACGCAATTTGGAGCTGATCCATTAGCTGTTTGAGTTTTTTTTTTAACTGTTTGTGGTTTACGTTTTCATGAGTGTCTGCAGAAATAAAAATACTTGTTTACAACTTTCATTGTCTTTAGTCAGTGCTTAGGTTTTGTGTCCCTGTTAAGACGGTAAAAAAGGTTACTGAACCGTTTGCAGTCGAAGCCTGCCGAACCATTCAATGAACTTGCCGTGAAAATCCTCAAAAAGTGCATGCCTTGCATCTCACAAGATCAACACTCATCGAGGTGTTTCGATCTATGTTTCGAAAATGTTGATTTATTTCGTCTCTCTCGGCGAAAAACTTTCCCAGGCCGTGATTTTGCAAAAAATTACAGCAAACCTCTCTTTCTTTGGTGGTCTACAAAATTTACAATATCCTTATGAGGTAACTGAAATGTAACGCGCTCTATACTGGCATATTTGCCTTTCAACGCTTAATGAACGGATCATACTCATGCCTGTGTTGACTTCTTTGTTGGTTTTCGTATAAATTTACACTATTTTCAGGCCGTGACTGAAATATAATGGGCTCTAAACTGGCATATTTGCCTTTCAACGCTCAATGAACGAGTGAATCATGTCTGTGTTGATTTCTTTTGTGGTTCATTCGATGGCCTTTGTATAAATTTACACTATCCTCAGGCCGTGGCTGAAATGGACCGAACGAACTGTATGGTTGGTTAAGCGTCTCACCCCACCAAAATGGCAGGTGACATATTTGAATTCCCTTGAGTCGGCTTAATGAGATGCAATTCACGGACTGTATGAACCTCCATACACTCTGTATGTCAAATTTACGGACCGAACGAACTGTACAGTCCGTTATCCCACTGAAAGGGCGGGTGACATATTTGAATTCCTTTGAGTCTGTTTAATGAGATGCAATTCACAGTCCGTTAATACCTCTGTACCATCCGTATGTCAAATTACAGATGTAATGAACTGTATGGGACGTTAATCACAAATGACAGTCCGAATCAGTGGGAACAAACTGTATGGAGCGTTCATCATAAATTATGGTCTGTATCAGTGTGGGTGTATTGGACATGAATGATCCAGCTGTAAGGACAAAGGTCTAAGCCTAGCAGTGATTATGCAGAGTGCAGGATGGTTAGGCTCGATTTCCGCCGCTCTCTCGTGTTTGGTCTGGTCCCTCCCCGAGAAGAACGGCTGGACACGTGAGCAGCAAGCTGTGTCTGTGACGTAAATTTAAAAATTTAATTTATGCGCTCTCAGATGTCACCAGAAGTGAAATCAGACTCCGTTTGGCGCGAACATTCACCCGCCCAGCACAAGGAGTGCTGTCAGATCAGTTTGCTTTGATCGATCGAATGGACGGCATACAAGCTATTGACATTACGCCGACCAAATTTAACGCGACGAATACTGGTTGTGTCTTGTGCGGCTTCGAAGAAAAAGATTCAAGAAGGAGAACGAAATTAAATGAAAAGGTTTCCGATCTGTGAAACAGAATTTGCGGTGTATTGGATATCTCTCTTTCCAGTATAAATGTGGCAGCTATATTTGCGGTGTATTGGATATCCCTCTTTCCAGTATAAATGTGGACAGCTATATTTGCCATGGAGAAGATCAAAGAAGGGTAAAGTCCACTAAAAGTTTGTCATATGAAGAAATCTTACCTAAACCAAATCCCGAAGTAATTCACGTTCCACTTACTATGGTTTTGCAAACTTTACCCTCCCTCGACTTCGTTGTGGTGAACAATGTTAAGATTTCTTCGGAAGGCCACTGTGATGGTGATATTTGCAAAGTACAGGTGAGCTTAAATTACTTTTAACAATGCGCCACTTTGTCAAGAGGGAGGAATTTTTTTGTTCAAACGATGTGTTAGTAAAATTGCCATGTGAAAATTTCTTTCAGGCAATTGTGACCTATGAGTCTGGAAGGAAAACCGGGGAATTGCCGAAAGATCTTCATTGGCTTGGAAAACCTCTGGCACGTGGAAGCGACTTCAAAGAAATTGCAGGCGCAGCTATGAATTGCCCAGGTCATCTTCTTTACAATGATCTGGCAAGATAATTTATGCACCGATTCATGCCCGAGAAAAATCTGCGGGCGGTTATCTGATTGGCTAAGACTAACAAAAGAATGCTCATGCATCCACCCATGACTTCGGGAGGAGTGCGGGCTCCTCTCCCGAACAGCGGCTGGTAATCAAGCCTAAGGATGGTCTAATTCTGGTACTTTTGCAAAGTTTTATGACAAGCCCGTTGACACTGCCTCAGCTAATTTGGGTTCTGTGCTGCTGAATCCAGACACACTTTGATCTGTTGAACTGTATCATTCTTTTCTCGAGTTGGGAATAAACATTACATATACTGTTGAGTTGCCTGTAATGGAGGACTTTGAAGTCTCATGTGACTCCGTAGTGATGTAAGTAGTAAGGGGGGCCAGTTCGGGAAAACAATAGATTTTGCCTCCCCTGGGACCATTAGAACCAATCAGAAATAAGTCCATAAATTAAAAAAAAAGGCTTGATACGAACAATGGATGACATAAAGTATCTAGGAGTGTTTTGCTGACAAGTCAGTAATATGGAAGATGTATGGTATCGAGGGAAGTGTATTTTGCTGACTAAGAGACATGACATCACCGATTGTTTTTGCTGAAAAAAAAGACTTGATGGTTGTTTCTCACAAAACAAGACTGAATAGGTAACAAGTCACTTTTAGTTTTGCTGACAAGGGAAAAATATTATAAGAAGCTTTAAAAAGGCAGTGTGCTCTGTTTGACAATTATTGTTGCTGTCATTCTCAAAGTGTTTCTTAAAACTGTTCGATTATAAATGAAAGTGAAGCAAATCAAAACAAACCTTTAATCATCACTGGAGGAGCCCATGGACTTGATGTAACGGTGATGCGGTTCGCCCTTCACAA
This sequence comes from Galaxea fascicularis, assembly GCA_948470475.1. NCBI lineage: Eukaryota > Metazoa > Cnidaria > Anthozoa > Scleractinia > Euphylliidae > Galaxea > Galaxea fascicularis. The sequence continues at coordinate 15,992,542 of OX419341.1, read as the reverse complement.
TGACTACCCCCTTCATGTATGTATTCCGTCAGGTCACTTGATTGCGGAAACAGTAAAGCAACTTCAAGGCGGTCAAAAACCAAACAGTGAATGGAAGATTACTCAAGTCAATGGCATGTCATGCATTGTGAGCTCCCATTTCAAGGAACATTTTCGTGATGAGTTCTTAACACATGAATTTCTAAGAGAACATGTCTCCATTACCACATTGGAAGATTCTGAGGCCTATCAAGCGTGTTGTGAGTGAATCCAAGATTTCCATTCTTATTGACTTACACTAAATTGTTAATGCAAAATTATAGTATTGTGAAAAAAGGCTGACACCGTGTTTGCCTTTGGCTGCCTTGATAAGAAACAAAAGAATCGCGTTAACGGTGGGACAGGTTTTCTGTACAACTCGTGCGCAACCTTGATCTACCAACGTTTATATTTGAGCTTCAACTTCTGAAGTGGTTCAGAGTTACTTCTGACAGCTTTGAAGAGTGGTCAAGACCTACTGTACCTGGAAAGTGTGCTGTCATTGGTTCGTGACAATTTCATTTCAATTCATCGGCCTATAGTGAGTTGCTTGTGCTCTTTGTGTGAAAAAAAAAAGACAAAACAACAATTTCCACGCACTCAATTAGTCCATCAAGAGATCAAACAGAACTTTCCAAAGGAAAAAGTATTGACATGGTGAACAGCCGTTATCCTCGAAAAGTTGTACGCAAAAATGATGAATACCTTTGTGGAGCAACTCAGAGTCAATCATTGTGAGGGCTGCATAATCAATCACCCCAGTCAAAGACGTCATGCCTGTCTTATGAACTCCCAAAAAGAAGCATGGAATGAGTTTACGATGAAGCACAACAGCGCATTGACCCTAGAGATATTATTGCTATAACATCCCAAATAATGGACTGCCCCCTTACCGATTTGTAGATGAAATACATTGAAGCCCTCCGAAAATTATTGTGGTGGAACCACTATGCCACGTTTCAAGAGATGTATAGAAGTCTTTCTCAAGATGAGTGATTGATTTGCAAAAAAGTCTGGCAAGCGGCAGAAAACAAAAAAAAATCCTTTTGCCCCCTTACAATCGCAGAGTGTTCGGGGAGAGCCAATGGAGTGTCTGTTTGTGGATAACAACTCAACGCAACCTATGCAAATTGATGCCTCAACTGCGATGTTAACGCAAGAAGAAGTGATGGATGTTGATGAACAATTGTCCACAGACTTCGCTAATAAACTAGGCGAAATTGCACGTGTTTGCCAGAGTAGCGGTATTTCCAGTGGCAACATCAAAACACTCATATAACAATCGTGGCTTGGACAGATAAATGTCAGTTGGATGGTCTATAAACCGCTCACTCACGATTTCTGCCAAACCTTAAGATTTCACGAGTTTCCATCCTATTTGGAAGGTTGCATTGCTCCCTTCGTCTTGACTTTTCTCAACTTGTTTTGCCAATGGATGAGTTGGTTCCAGAAAAGCAGTGAATGGAACACCTTCTCTCAAACATATTCCAATAATGGCACAATTGGTTCCTTCTTTGGCCGTGGTTAAGATGTGGGGCTGGTTTACCATTCCAATCATTTTTTAAAGTAAACTTTCACACTGAAATTACACTTCTCAGATTGTCTTCAAATATTAGGAATGAAAACAAGCTTTCTTAACCAGCTATTCTTACACTCGCATTAAGAAAAGAACATTGGCAACTAACCAAAAATATCATGTTCGTTTCAATTGCAATGCGTTCCCTTAAGTCCGCCGCACACGTGAAGGAAAGAGCTGAGCAAAATTCCTCGCGAGGCAGTTAGCTCAGCCGTTTCCTCACGTGTGCGGCAAATTTTCGGTGAGAAATTCGCCTCAGGAGGCGATGAGGAAAATATCAAACATGTTTGATATTTTTTGCCTCGCGAGGCAAATTCCTCACTGTGTGCGGCAAACATGAGAATCTGGCTGAGCCAGGTTAATTGATCATCCAATAAAATTGCATGGCCTACTTACGTGACATTAAAGGTTGCACTTCAAGATGGCGGCCGATGGTGTCGTCAATGAAGTGTTGCTGGAAGAGAAACTTGTGGAGTTATGGCCAGAATACAGTTGTCTTTATGATGTGAGATCTCCAGATTTTAAGAACAGGGATCGAAGGGAAGCAGCAATGTCAGAAATTGCGGAAAAGTTGGGTGAGAACGGTGAGTAATCAGAGATATAAACACCAAATATGTTCTCTACCTAGCCTTGCCCATGTTTTTTGGTTGGCCAGCTTTTTTTCTTCGACAGATTTGTCTAAGTAAAAGGACAAGTAATAGTACCATCATTTCCGGCCGTTTCGGAGGCCACTTTGGAATCCGCGCTCAAAAGTCAGGTGAGTGAGCCATGCAATTTTATTGGATGATCGATTAACCTGGCTCAGCCAGATTCTCATGTTTGCCGCACACAGTGAGGAATTTGCCTCGCGAGGCAAAAAATATCAAACATGTTTGATATTTTCCTCATCGCCTCGTGAGGCAAATTTCTCACCGAAAATTTACCGCACACGTGAGGAAACAGCTGAGCTAACTGCCTCACGAGGAATTTTGCTCAGCTCTTTCCTCGCGTGTGCGGCGGGCTTTAGGAAGACAAAGAGAGAGAGAGATTAGTACCACGCGTTTTTCTCTTCTCAGAAGGTAATGAAATTAAAAAAATTTGCAAGAGGGTTGGCGGTGTATAGAAAAGAAAAGCGGTTGTATAACGTGTGGCCGACAAGTTAGAATTTGCATGCTTAATCAATTAGTTAAGGGTTAACAAAGCATGCAGTTTCACAGCTCTCTCAAACATGCTTTCTCTGTTTCGACATGTCTGGAGAACATTGCGTAATTTGTTTAGCATGGTGGAAACGTTGGATTGATGAAGACAGAAAGTCCCATAGAGATTCACGTCAACGTCGTAATTGTTGCGGTGTGTTTTTGCATTGGAAATGTCGCTGATTATTTGATGACGCTATCATTGTATGAAGATGTGAAATGCCCACACTGCTGGAGGGTTTTTAGCATATGCGCTTGCTGATGGATGAGAAGACAGATGATTGTTTGATTTCTACCCTGGCGACCACCCTCTTACCAAGAATTCAACAAAAAAACTGCTTTTTAGCACTAACAAGTCATACATGTATGAAATTAAAGTTCATAATAAAAATATGTCATTTTTATTGCTTTCAAAATCATTACAAATCATCTTGTTTGAATAAAGTGTAAAATCAGTCCACTGAGTTTGACTTTAAAATGCTTGTGTAATGTGATTGATGTTTTCCCCTCTTCTTGGATTGTTTGTTTCATATAGCAAATGCGAAAAGACTGCATCTGCTAAAAAAGATAAAAAAAGAAAATACACAAGCTTATTTCCGAGTTCTCTCATTTTAGAGACCTGATGCCGAAATTGACGCATGAGATCGGGGCCAAGTGCATTGCATCGTACCAAACATGGAGGCTTCAAGTGAAAAAAATACATGCAGTGAAGATTTCTCGAGATTAAAGGTTAATGAATTGAAAAATTATTTGCGAGAGAGAGGTATACAATTAAGCGATTGTGGGAAAGGAAAACAAAAGCTGAATTGCTTGATTTATGCCAGAAAGCAGAGGCAATGAAGCAAAGGAAACTGGATGATTCTGCCGAAGACCACACAAAGCTACTGGAGGACAAATTTCAAACAAGTGAAGGGAAGTTGCCAGATCCTAAACCTTTGAGCAGTTGGACGCACAACTTCTCCAAAATTCCAGAGTTCATGTTCGGAGACCTTGCCTGAAAATCTTCATTCATTCAAAAGTCTTCTTGGCTTTAGGTTGTTTCGTGATGGCCACGTTGCTGACCTAAAGTATTGTCCAGTGGAGGCCAGTTTAAAGTTAAACCTACAGAAAGGGCTAAAACTGAAGACGGTCAAACCACGTATAATGGATTTGTAATTTTAAATTCAAGTGGAGAGGTCCACTCAGCCTTTTGTCCCTGCAAGGGTGGAAGTGATGGCTGTTGTAGACATGTGGCAGCCGTGTTGTTCGATTTACAATCCACAGTTAGCAACAATTACCGTATTTATTCACTTATAAGGCACACTCGGTTATAAGACGCACCCTAAACTTTTGAAGACGACTGCGACAAGTAAGCAAAATGAAAATTTCACCTAAATACCCTGTTATAAGGCGCACCCAGAATTACGGGAAATTTTGCTGACCATGTTCCCTGTACTTACAACAATATTTGCTTCCAAAAGTGATTACCATTAATTACGGTGCTTTCAGTCTAAAAACGAAAGCATTACAAACAATAGCAAAAAAGTCACACATGGACATTAGCATAAAAGTCACACTTTTTAATTCGCTTGAGTCATCCTTCGCAGGAATTGAATCCGTTTTTACCTTTATAAACAATACGCATCTGACAGATCTTTCATTCACCAGTTGCAAAATTCATCTTAATCTTTGAGCATTTGTTCAGCGCACTGTAAATTTACCCTAATTATGCCAAGCACTTGTTGTCATTCCTATGATCTAAACTTCAAGTTGAAGATCGTAGCAGAAGCGGAAGCCATCAACAACAATCGTGAAATTGCTCGCGATTACGGCATATCGGAATCGAAGGTCCGTAAATGAAGAAAGCAACAGCATGTGTTGTTCTCCGGCGAGTTAAAGATGACTGCAAAACGCGCCTCGATGGGTCGCTACCGGCCAAAAGATTCAGAAGTTGATCAGCAGTTAGCTGACTGGTTTCTGTTCACAAGAAGGCCTGGATGGACGAAGAACGTTTTTTCTTTTTCCTTTATCATTTTAGGAGTATTTAACCGCGGCCATAACATTTTTCGAACGATTTGTAGTCAAGTTTGCGTTATTTCGTTTTTGTTCACAAGAAGGCCTGGATGGACGAAGAACGTTTTTTCTTTTTCCTTTATCATTTTAGGAGTATTTAACCGCGGCCATAACATTTTTCGAACGATTTGTAGTCAAGTTTGCGTTATTTCGTTTCTGTTCACAAGAAGGCCTAGATGGACAAAGAACGTTTTTTCTTTTTCCTTTATCATTTTAGGAGTATTTAACCGCGGCCATAACATTTTTCGAACGATTTGTAGTCAAGTTTGCGTTATTTCGTGGGAGCGAGGTTAGGAATTTGTTCGATTGTTTCTGACGTCAACAACTTCAAGCACGTGCCCTAGTCAGTTGTTTTATAAAATTTTATAAAAAGTTTATAAAAAGTTTATAAAATTTTATAAAAACTAGTTACTAAGAAAAGTATGGGACTTTTTCATAAAATTTGATAAAATTTTATAACGTTTTCCCATATAAAATTGTATAAAATGTTATAAAGTATGTTGAGTTTTATAAAAAATTATACAGTTCAAACCTACATCTGCATGCATGTCTAACTGTTTATAAAATTTCATAAAATCTTATAAAAGGGAATTGCAAGTCACCACGTCCAAAATATCATAAGCAAAACTAATTGAAAGGGAGTTTATTATTTCATTTAAATATCTGGTAATTCGTACAACACTTATCAGTAACAAAAATCCAATCAAGATGCTGCCGTACTTCAAAAATGTTAAAACTATGCTCTGGCAGCTTAAGCTTAAAGATGTTTTTTGCATTAACAACTATAAGTAGCGATTCTGAATCTTTTGATTTGCTAGGTTCTAATCCAGACATTAACAATAATTATTTCCTTTTTGACAAAAGAGTTCACAAACTAAAAGTAAACAGTTTAGTCCTGGCTGGAGCTCCTGTGCTCTTGCAGTTTCACATTGGCAATTTGCACCACAGATGTTTCTCTTATATCCTTGAACTTCTCCATTATTACAGCTAGGAAAAAGGAAATTGAACTTATCAGTCAAAGTGAGTTGACTTCAGAAGGTGGCTTTAGAAATATGATAAGCACAACAAATTTCCTTTACTAAGGCTGTGTCAAAATTATTGAGTCACACCAAACAATAGAGTGCAAAAGCTAAGAAGTCAAATGTCACTATCATGCATCTATATGCAACTTACAATATACAGTAAAAATAAAAAAATTAATATATAATGATGATTAACATACTTATGAGCAGGTTCCAACGTTTCTTTGGCAAGGGAGCTCTGTCCCCCCTTCCCTTCACTGAGCAGTTTGCGAGCTCATAACTTGTGAAAAGGAGGTCCATGAGCTCCCTTATACTCTGGCCCCATTTTGATGTGCATTTGATTGCTGTAATGCAATCATCCTGTCAATGTAAAGCAAAAAATAATAACAATGTTTACAAGTTGGGCAGTCTATTTTTGCTCCAGATGCATGATAAAAAGCAGCATGGTTGGGGAAGGAAGCAAGATAAAAGTCTGATCCACTTGCAGCCTGATTTGAGTGATCACTGATGCAGTCCTAAAATGAAATGTATAGTTCCAAAAAACATCCAAGAGATGGAAGGGATTTTTTCTAAGACCCCCTCTCCCCTCTGGAAATTCCTATTAAGCTTTATGCATTTCTTTAAATTTTTCGGTCTTTAACAGACCCCCCAACCCCCAGGAAATACCAATCCCTTCTCAGTGGGGGGAGTATATGGATATTTTCGGGAATTACACAATTAGTGCTTATAACCAGCTGGCATATTAGCCTGCGAGCAAGCTTTCTATTTGGGTCTCACGTGAGATTTATTTTGGGCGCGAGCGGCAAGCGGCCACGAGAGGATTGGGGTGGGGGCGAAGAAGATTGGCCCCTGCCCCCACCCCAATCCTCACTTGCGCCCAAAATAAATCTCACGTGAGACCCAAATAGAGAGCTTGCTCGCAGGCTACTGCCATATGTGTATTAAGAGGTTGGCTGGCCTTCATGTTATACAATTGTTGGAGAGCAGAATAGACTACAGTAGAAATTCTTGAACTTCTAACTGAAATGAAAATTCGTTGGCTTGAGAAATTAATGGGAGTTCAAAATGTGGCTTTGGATATACTAAATTGTTGAGATATTAATTATTTCAAAACGACCAAGAAGGCATATTCAACCATTACTATAATTTAACATGCCATCTTTGCTCCAGTCTTAATAATATGCCACTAAAACACCTGCTTGTGTTAACTGAACTTACCTTTGAAACCTTTTCTTTGTGCATTAATTCCTGTCATGGAAACATTAAAATTATTTTCAGTCAGTGATTTTAAACATCTTCAAACATGCAAACTGAGTGCAGTGTTTTGATTGTTTTTAATTAATTATGCAGTAAAAAGTATTCCCAGTGTACTAAAGGAATCCAATACTCTCGATCTATTAACCCTCAATTGAACTCTTGATCAATACTCGATTGACATCCTGATCGACACTTGGTCGACACTTGATCAACAGTAAGTCGATTGAATCAAAAATTAGTAGGCCCTCGACTGAGATGTCAATGGAGTGTTGATCGAGTGTCAACCGAGGTGTGCATGTCGATCGAGTACCAATCAAGGGTCGATCAAGGGGATCGATGAAGGGTATTGTTTGATGGTATTGATTGACTCTCGAACACAGATGCCGTTAGTTTACATATGATCCGTCAGATCGGCATAATTTACAGACATCATTATTTGGAATTTTACAATTTCTGTTTTGTGAATGATACTTAGAAAACTCAATAGGGTTGTAAATTAGTGTAAAATCAGCAGCACACTTATTTAAAGCCAGCCAATTACATTAGCCAATGAACTGTAAATCATATCAGGTGCATGATATGATACACTCATTTTTAAAGTTTGAAATAATTATTCATTAGCTAAGAAGCTTGATGACAACCTCACTAACCTTTTCATTTTCAGCATTGGATGTGACTCCGTGAGGATTTCTTGACTGTAATGCGTAAACACAAATAATAATATTAAATAATTATTTTGAACTAATATAGCTCTAAGATAATAGAACATTTCTGTACACAGTGTTCTCCTTTTTTCAGGTGGTAACTGGTAAAATTTACCGCCTGTAGTACATGTATTCAGTCAACAACTTTTAATAATTGATGTGCATATGTGTCTGCAATTTTGGCATTGAATAACTCATTTTCAACAGCTAATTGTGGTGAAATTGTGTTAATGAAAGGATCACCTACAATAATGTAGTGCCATTCCTATACTCAGAGCACTTAAGTCGTACGGGGGTATTATTGTGATAAAACAACATTACAACAACAAGGATTTATTTCAACAGTAAGTTACCTTAATTACACATTAAACTGGAAATAAATTAAAAATACATACAGTTGCTGATCAGTGGTCAGCAAGGATGGCGGGTGCATCAGCCATTTTTTGCTCTCTGTGAATTTTCCATATCTTCAACCTAAATGTACACTTTTTCTAGTGGTTCAGGAATTATGTACATGCTGGTAGCTTTTTCGTTCTCTTTTTTAGTGTTCTTTACAATTTATTTTTGTTTTGAAAACGAAATGCCGACAATCTCCCCCCCCCCTTCCCTGTACGACCCTCACTAATAGCAACTTTTTAAACTATACAATAAACATTTTTTTTACTTCAAACACCTTATGTAATCACAGATAACACATGTACATACATGTTTCTATAGCCCGGGTGTAAACAAAGACAGATGTATCACAGTAAGCTACAAACACATTTAATACATCAAACATTTTCTGCCTGTGATCAATAAATTTCCTCCAGTTAGAAATCAACATAACTAAACCCCTGCAAGGTGTAATGGGTCTTAAAGCTAAGTTGCTTACTTATTATTCACCTTATTTTTCTGCAATTTTTTCTTCAAGGTCTTAAGCTGTTTTTGGGTTTCTGCCAACTGTCTGGCTAGAAAGCTGCATCCAGGACATTTTGACTGAATATCAGCCAATTCTGTCATCCAGTCAGGGAATTCGTCCTCACCATCTTCTTCAAGCTTATTATCTTTGGAGCTGGTTTCTTGCTCTTCTGTCATGTCCTGTTCTTTCCCTTTTTCCAGTTCTTTCCTTTGCTGCCTCTCCTTTTCTTTTCTTTGCCTTTCACGATTCTCTCTTTCCTCCAATGCTTCCCTTTCTATTCTCAGCTCACGCTCTTGCCTTTCATTTAGTTCTTGCCGTCTTCTCTCTTCATTCCGCTTTCTCTCAAGTTCCTTTTCTTTTTCAAGTCTTTTAAAGACTTTTTCCTGTCTTTCCCTCTCATTTTTTTTCCTTTCTCGTTCTTGTTTTTCTTCCATTTCTTCCTCTCTCATCTTTTCCTTTCTCAACCTCTCTCTCTCCTCTCTCTCTTCTGAGTCTCGTCTCTTTCTCAGCTCATTTTGAAGGTCAAGTTGTAGTTGTAGTTCTGTACACCTTTTTTTGTAGTCAGGCTCATCATCTTTCTATCAGAGAATTATAAAATAACGAGAAGTAATTAAAATGAAAAAGGAGTCTCTTGATGTATAAATCTATAAAAAATAACCTTTCTTTTTGGTTTTAATATGTATGTTTATAATGTGACAAGGTTAGATTCTTACCGTTTTCTGACATGAGGTTATTGCATGTGCACCCTGCAAACGTCTCTTTACTCTCTTTTTATTCTTCTTATTTTCTGCAACTGTAAACGAAAAGTCGACCACTTGTTCATAGACTTTCTAAAAGTCCTTTCCAATAATTTTCCCTGGGCTGTTGGTTTCGCCGTTAGAAAGGTCGACCTCTCGCAACTTATGTCGCTCGCGCTCGCCCTCGCGACTTCGTCGCTTCAATTAAGAAAAGGTCGACTTGTGGCAAGTCTAACTTGTTCACTGTACAATTAAGCTACACTGAACGTTCATCAATTCAGTTTGCTCACAGACAGTTCATGACAAATCTAATTTTTCAAAATTATCCTTTAAATACCTTTTTTAGCAAACTTGCCTAGAAGCTCTGCGGTCTCTTTTTCTGGGGACCAGGATTGGGGTTCTGACTCGGAGTCACTGTCATATACTTGTACTTTGGCAATTGACTTCCTCAGTGGAACTAGCTTAATTATACAAAAGTAAAGGAAATTACACTCGGTCAGAATGTCACTCAGACCACCTTTTTGGACTGTAACAATCCACTATTAATATCCTGTATATTGGCCAATTTGATTGTGCTTTGGCTAGAAAGCCTGAGAAAGGGTCAATGAATTAATTAATTTAAAGGACAATCACATGTCACTTTTGTCATGCATATATAAATAAATACTGTTAGTTTATCTGTGGCCCGAGTAGCATCATTTGCGTCCGAGCAGAGCGAGGGCGTATTAATGATGCTACGAGTTAGGGACACATTAATTAAAACTATATGCACGACAAAAGTCATTTGATTTATGATTATCAATACACAAGGCCAAACAGTCGTATAAAATCATTTAAATCAATAAGAAAAATGTTTAACAGAGATGTAGCATGAAACTATGATATGGAGAGTTGTTGCTACAATACGGACGATACGATCAGCCAAACAAGATCTGAGCCAAATAAAATTCCTTTATTAAATCCATTTTGAAATCACTGGTTATCCTTGCAATCTGATTGGCTCTCAGGGGTGCGATTTATTCACGAATCGCACTATTTTTTGCTCCAAATCGCATCTTTTTCTCAGCCAATGAGAATGGGACAGTAAAACAAAACAACCAATCAGATTTCAAGGTTAGTTTAAGGTAACCAATAAAATTTCAGGAAAATAAAAGACAAAAAGCCAGTGTGTTGCGAATTTTGCAAGTACATGTTGTATTATTGCCAAAACTTTGTTGTTGTTGTCTTTTCCTTTTCAAAACAATTGACGAGTTTAATTAATTACAGTTTCTGAATGACGATAATTACCCCCTTCAGGCTGAAGACCTACTTTACAAGAAGTTTCCAACATTCAGTGTCCATTTTTACGAATATTTTGGCGATTTTTTTCAACATCTGCTCAAGATCCGTACGATAGCGAGTCCAGCAAAACATAAACAAACGAAAACCACACAACAACAAATTCATAGCCATCTCAAGAAGGTACATGTTTCTAGGTTCCCAGTAGTTTGAAACGAAGCACTCAATACAAGAGCTCAACTCCGTCGCTGTGAATAAATATGTGCAGTCTTTCAACCTGCTCCACAAAACAGTGAATGAATGAACATCCTCCGAAGCTGGTGCCAGTCCAGCCATCTTGAAAATATCTTGAAACAAACGGCGCTGCAAGAACTTGACAAGGTCCTGAGTATGAAGTTTTACACCAAAGTCACAAACAGGAACGGAGATACTAACGAGCTGGAATCCCCTAAAATCATGCAGAGTGCCATTGAACGGTAGAAGGAGAAAACTATCCACAGCTGGGCATCGTGCAGTCCAGGGAGTTTCACAACTCCCGCAAAAGAAATTATCCATCGCAGAATTTCACCGGCTGCAATCTCAAATTCCTTCTCCAAAGACAACGAGAAGCCTCAGCCTCAACCACAGCAGAAAGGAAGGTATTCCATCATCGATTCAGGCGACGAGAATCGAACTTTGATGCATGAAACAGACCGTTTTCGTTTTTACTTCAGAACTGCTTGTTTGTTTGTTATGCTTGAATAAGTTTTCGTCACATGACATCGTTTTGCACACTAATTAAGATGTCAAAGCGTTTCCGGTTCCGCTGTTTTAAAATTGTGCGATTTCAAAATGGATTTAATAAAGTGGTAATTGAACTTCTTGTCGTGCAATTTTGGTCTGAAATCATACTTGTGATTTCAAATCGAACTCGCGCTGCGCGCTCGTTCGATTTTGAAATCACGCGTATGATTTCAGACCAAATTGCACTCCACTCAGTTCAATTACCATTATTAATCTGTTTACATTAAAAGGCAAGCAGTATAATCTAGTTTTAAAAAGATTAGTAACAATGATAAGCAAAAATCCCTCTCTGCCGCGGCTATTAAATGAAAACAACGAATTAACCAAATTAAACTCAACTATTTTACTTACTTCTTCGTATCTAATTCCAAACGCTGTTCGTGTTCTGCCTTTACATGAGGTATCGATTCAATTTCTACCTGTCTCCTGACTGAACAGATGATTTGTGTTCTTTCGTAAATCTTGGCCTTCGCTTTCCATTTAGTTTGAATTCCACTGTCTTGCAAAATTTTTATGTTTCGGCTGAGTGGAGCACAGGTTAGATGGCGATGAATGGCCGCTCTTATTCCAGTCAATGTACCTGGAGTAATGCTTGGCCTTTCTCTGTTTTCCCTTTAGCGAAGAACTTTCGCAGAATTTTTCTCAGATCCGTTGGACCTACTGTTTTGAGATCCACTGTACTTTTTCTTTTCTCACACCGTTTCTCGAACTTTTTTATTCCCCGCTCAGTTGTTTTTTTGGTGCTTTTTGCTTCAGCTTTTTGTTCAATTTCATCCACTTGCTTGTTGTCTAATATCGACTTTTGACTAGAAAAAAGCTGAAAATTTTGGACTTCAAAATCTCCAAACATCAAACGTTCACTACGTACAGAACTAGGTTTTACAAAGTGAGCAAGTGCAACAAACTCATCCACAAAAATTCGCGCCAACTCTAGCATTGAGATGGTATCGTCAGGATCTCATTGGCAGTTATTGGCAGAGCAAAGTTGTTTGACATCTCTGCAGCCAATCAGTTTCAGGGCGGCAAATGCATTTTCAGCTCGCGCACTTCCCGCTTGGCCCGCAAAATACAGAGGATAGTTAATGTCATTTGGCCGTGCGTATTGATAATAAAGGTGCGGCTTAAAAACAATTACGCTCGATATCCCGTAGACACTGCATAAAATAAACGGCACGGGTAAAACGCCGAACGCAGAACGGCGAATGCACTGTTTGCTTGCGGTTAGGTTCACTCATGTTTGCTTGCGGTTAGGTTTTATTTGTTGGCCAGGACCATATATAAAGCTAATATGCTGTCCTTAACAAATTAAAAAGCTCACCGCAAGGAAGCATGAGTGGAACTAACCGCAAGCAAACAGTGCATTTGGCGTTCGGCGACTTCTGTGTTCGGCGTTTTACCCCTGTCGTAAAATAAACTATTAGCTTTAATGTCTTTAATGGGCTTAATTTTAAATTGTTTTAGTAAACATAAAAAAGTGCGAGGACCGAGTTGTCAGTTAGCCTAAGCAAGCGTCCAGGTTACCTTTCCAGTTGGTTTCCTTTTCTTTTCTGGTGGACTGATTTCTTCTTCAGACATCTCTCCACCACTCTCTGCATACTTTTTGTTAGGTTTTCGCTTTCTGGGTTCTGCGAGTAGTTTACTCTCCTCAAACTTGCGCGCCTTTTCATTGTACTGTGGTACCTCTCTTTTCATCTCTCGTTCACTCCCTTAAAATGAAATATTTATATGCACTGTATAAAAATTTGAATTTGACAACTGAACTTTAAAACAGTGGGGCTAAGTTTTATATTATAGCGTGTACTTGATCGACCTACGGTCAACTCAAGTCTTAACGAGTGTATTCTTTCGTAGAAGTAAACCAGGCATGAAGTCTAAAGAATGAACGGTTAATTCAGGACTTTTTCACTGAATCACTCGGCAGTGATTCGAGTGTTATTGTGTTTAAGCACAAACAACGAGAAAAAGATTAAAAGATTTGATATCAACCTACTTGAACGTACCTAATGCAACGATAGTGGCAGCCCATTCTTCGTCTCTTTGTTTGTTGGCCACCGGATCAAAGGAAGAACCTAAAACAGTGACACTGGCGCCCTTTTCCAGGACAGATTTTCCTTTGAAGGAAGCCACAGCTACTGCCGCGTAACGTTTGTCCTCATTGAAGAAAACAAGAGCGAAATCCATTGCGTTGCTATACAAAATCGCTTAAACGAAAGTCTGCTTGAGTGCACGGTACTGTTATCCGTGAGATCTGTACTTAAACGGCTTCACTGATGATAGCACTCCTGCGCGCCGAAAAATTCTTTTGTGAATGAAATGTTCACTGATGTTCACTTCGTTTTGGCGCGCAAACGCGCAAAGAACAGAAAGTGATGTCACATCCGGAACAAGTCAACATGCCGTCCACGGCGTCCCGTCACCTCTGTTTTCCGTAAATTATAAATTAGAACTTCCTCAGCGTGGTAAACGTAATAGAAGTCACATTTCAAAGTGAAGTCCTGGAAAAACGTTTTCTTTTTTATTGAATCCTGACGAAATAAATAGATATGTTCGTTTGGTGCAGCAAAAAAAACAAATACAACTGACGTCACATCCGGCTTCGTCAGCAGCAAGTCAACCTTGCAATTTCAACATGGCGTCCAAGTCAACTTCGCCATCTCCGGAAAATGAGAACTTTACAAACATTGAAAACGAAACAGAACACACATCTTACTCAAAAAAGCGTAGAAGAAAAGGTTTTCTGTGGAATCCGAACATAAGTATTTCAAGCAGACGTGTATGGCGAAGGAAAAGGACAAAGACATCTGCTGAAGCATCTTCACTCATCAAATTGGCTGAGAACGACGATGGAAAGTTTGCCCACGAAGGTGAACCGACTGCTCCTGCCATCGAACAGGACATTTATGAAGAAGCAGGCTGCGAGGATACCAAAACTTGTGGATCAGACGACAACGACAGCGACACCTCTTCCACAGATTATGAGGGTTATGTTAGCAGCGACGATTCCTTACCAATGTCAGATGAAGATCAGGCAGATTTGCCGCAATTTGAAGCAGAGTCAAGGTATTCAATTAGTTATCCAAAAAATGCATTTTTTTGCAGAAATCTTCAGGGTAAAAAAAACCCGGGGATCCGAGGACTACAGTTAAGCTTAGTATTACCGGCCGGTCGTTTCGCCGTGTCAGTTCGCCAACGGTTCGCCAACACTTTAAAAATACTTTTTGACATAGATCTGAAATGTATATTGACAAATTACCAGTGGAAGATAATGTTACCTTATGTAAGATGAATTGGTCGTTAAAGAGCCATTGAGTCGAAATATATTCGTTTGAAGCGTTGTTTTATGCATTCACTTGTTTCCCGCGCATAACAACAAAGTGTAACTAAGACCGTTGATCGATCGAAGGCCGACCGTACTTTAAAACCATCCACGGCTTTTATTTGTGGAGTATAAATCGCCTGTAAAACCTTTTTATTACAACCAAAAAACGGCCAAGTTTGCAAAAGAAAATGACCGACAATATAGACCATCAATGAGAAACCTAATAAAATCTGAGGGGGGGGGATTGGGGCGAATTGATGACGGTTCATAACACAATCAGGAAAAAGTAACATGAACAATACATGTACCTCTCAGAAAGTGAATTGCAAGTTATTGCCTATTTGACAATAATTTTCAAGCAAAAAATCATTTTATACGTTGGCAAACTGACATATAAGCGTTGGCGAACTGACTTTAGATGTTGGCAAACTGACACATAATGGCAAAACGACCAGCATTCCTACATTTGGCTTGTTTCGTATAGGGAAGATATTTGTTTACAAACATTGTTTTTGTTATTTAAATGTTCAAAACGTCAAACAAAACAATTCTTTGTTTCGCCAGCCAATAGTTCTCTGGTTGGCATATTAATAACAATAGGTGACGTTAGGGATATCTTTGCTATGAGCATCCAGAGTTTTAGAATTGAAATATTTCTATCAAAGCTTCTTTTGATTGAAACTCATTTGTTTAATCTCTCTGGTTACTTATGTTGACATGGTATTGTTTTCATCCAGTAATGCACAGCTATTGACAGATTCAGTACATCCTGAGTACAAGAGACCAGTCTGGAAAATACCACCCAGTGACCATGAGACTGTTTCCCAAATAACTAGAATGGAAAGTTACATAGCCACAATGGCCTGGGCTGTTGGGACCTGTGCCTCAAACCAGCAGTTCAGAACTGTTCTAAAACTTCTAAAAATGCACATGCCAGATGTGAATGAAGGTGCCAATTCGGTAGATTACCTCAAGAAGGTATTTACTCAAACAGAGGGAGATGAATTTGAGGTTATTGAACACGACTATTGCCACAAGTGCAAAAAGTTATTTGAGGGAGAGGAAGTAGACTGTACTGTTGCATCTTGCAATGGGTAATTATCACATACCTAATAGTTTTTCAATTAACTTCATTATCAGTGATTAATTACAACCAGTCATCTTCTAAGGGTGGAAGTCAAAAGTGAAGCCACATACTGTACTGTAGTGATCAATGTTGTCCTGGCTCTGAGACTTTTCAAACAATTTCAGTGTATTTGCTCAAAACTGGTTTCATTGTTTGAAGCCCACTTAATGGAGATTTATCGATGAACGATTGCTAAAAAATTGTGTAAATTCGTCTGTAGCCCCCGTCTAGTGCTAAAAGCTATAACAGTTAAAAGACTACCAGTAGTTAACAATAGACCCGTAACCCTTGCGGGCTACGGGTCAATAGCTCATGAGGTGAAGCTGAATGGGCCATTGCCTTGAGGCCCTTGAGGGCGAAGGGTCTAATTATTGTTTTAGTATCACCCAACTAGTCGTACAGAAAAGGCAATAATAAAGTTAACAAGTGCAAGTTGAAGGACTCTTTGTTTGGGAATAAAGCAAAAGAAAGAGTCACGCTTGATTGCACCAATTTTGCTTCTTGAGGACTATTACCAATAGTCCTCTAGCAGCGTAGCTAATTGAAATGCAGGATTTGCATTAGTCCGCTAGTTGGGTGATACTAATTACAGATATTTCATCTCTTACCTACAGGAAACGCTTTTCAGATCAGCAAGAGAAAAACAAAAAGGCTTACTTCTATACGCTCAACATCAAAGCTCAAGTTGCATCTCTTTTCAATCGTAAGTTACATGTCACTGATAAGACAAGCACACAGTGAAACTTACTGATAGCTTTGCCTCTCAAATGTCTTCAGTAAATCAGATGTCATAATGGGGCATCCATAAAAAATTGCTAGTCCTATTGATGACAATATTTATACTTACCACATATAACTTAACTTAGCTGTTCCTTTTTCATATGCAGAATAACAATTCTGTTATTAGTGTGGCTCTTGGTAAAGTGAATCTATTTTATGTAACTGTGTACGAAGATATGACCAAGCAAGGTTATTTAAACTACCTGCTCTTGGGAAAGCGAGAGCCACATTGATTAATATTAAAGCACTTCTTATTTTCTTGACAGGTGAGAATCTTTGGGCTCTTATTAAAAAATACAAAGAGAAAATAGCAGAGAGAAGGGCCTCTGGGGACTCGCTGATAAGGGACCTAACTGATGGTGATGAGTACAAAAAGTTGTATGAGGAAGGAGGTTTTCTGTCATGCCCAAACAATGTCAGCTTTCTTGTCAATACAGGTATTGCCTCTTAAATTACTTTACAAAAGTATTTCATAAAAAAAGGTTTTAATAGGGAGTGCATAGATGCTGGAATAATTATTTGGATGTACTACTACATTGTACTTTTTAGAAAGTGTTTGGTTATTTGAGGGTCTTTTTTCAGATGGTGTTCCTGTTTTCAAATCAACCAAATTCAGCATCTGGCCTTTGTACCTTGCTGTTAATGAACTACCTCCAAATCACAGGTTCTTGAGAAAGAACATGCTTCTATGGGGTGTTTGGTTTGGTGCAGAAAAGCCAGATATGAATACGTTCTTAACGCCTTTTGTACAAGATATGAAGACCCTCAAGCAAGATGGTAAAATTTTAATTGAAGATTATTTTCTGTTTAAAATTGAAGTGTTAAAATGTACTTAAACTACACATGTACGGTCAGTTTGTTAAACCAATGTACACAAAATGTTATTTTCTTTTAAAAACACCTGGGAAGATGGCTGGCTTAGTAGTAACTGTTACTATGCTACACTCCAGATTGAGAGGTCCAGGCTTGAACCCAGGTGGTGGTGGTTGTACATGTACATGTATTGTCCTCCTCAGGGCACTTTATACTCATACTGCCTCTCTCTGCCAAGTGTGTAAATGAGTACTAGGAAATGTAATCCTGGGGGTATCTCTGCAATGTATTTGCATCCCATCCAGGGGGTGGGGGGGGGGGGAGGGGTATTCAGTACTCCTAGTGACTTACATGTACATGTAATGCTACAGAAATTGGGATAAGCTCTGGCAATATGGGACATTGGGCTGGATGAAGATTTGACCAATAATCACTATGATATTGCTAGCCTCGTGAGTGGGAAAGAGGAATCAAATCCTGTGCTGTGATTGGCTACCTGAGTGGGCAAGATGGAGCTATCTTGCCCGCTCGGGACTACCCGCTGTGTCGTACAAAAAAATTTTCTTGAAAGCCATACAGTAAATCCTTTATTGACCAAGGTTATTCGGTCTAGATGGCTCAATATTGGCCTTGTTCTTTTTTTTTTTTTTTTTTTTTTTTGAGTTTATGGACCTTGACTCTGTCTCGGACCATAAACGCGCGCAAAAAGAACTTGGCCAATATCCTGCCATCTTGACCTCACACTTGGTCAATAACCCATAAATCACAGCACCTTGTATGCCACCTGGTTGATTGATTGTGCACTATTTGTAGGTGTGGAGATTGTGTTTGAGGCAGAAACAATTACCATCAGAGCAATGTTCCTAGCCTACACTGTGGACCTACAAGCCAAGGCAATCATTTTAGAAATGATCGCTCACAATGGTTACTGTAGTTGTTCATACTGTGATGACCCAGGTCATGCACCGAAAAACAAGAAAGGTCGAAGACAGCATGCATATGCCTTTGATGGCGAGGGAAGCTTGCGCACCCAGGAGCAGTGGCGGACTGATGCACAAAAGGCAGTGAGAACAGGAAAGATGGTAAAGTAGTCAATATCTAATACTCCATGATTTATGCAAAACCAAAACCTGTAAAAGAAAGCCCTGTCGTTGTCATTTATGCATTCTCAAAGGCATACAGTGTATATGGCAGATTCACATTTAATGACTGAGCTGGACTGGACCAGATAGAGAAATAGTCTGGTCTTAGCTACTTTGAACTGATGAACATAACTTCTTTTTGCACATACATCCATTGTGATCTCAAGCCAAACATATTCCCATCCAGCTCTCCCGCTAATTTCATGTGTATTCTTTACACTCACAGGAGAAGGGAATCAAATCTCTTTGTGCCCTAGTGGAAGCTGATTGGTTTGACCCTGTGCTAGGATTTGTCATTGATTACATGCATGGTAAATGTAAACAGAAAAGGTTTGCCACAGCATTCCTTAGTTATTATTAACACATCTACATGAAAGAAATCGCAAACCTTTTTAATACATTTAGGTGTGTACATTTTGAATCTAAATTATGTACTCTTAAGATTTAAAGATTATTATGCACTGAAGATGTGGCAATTAACTGCATAAAAATGAATACATGAGTATCTTATAATCAACAGGAACTCTCATTGGAATAACAAGTGCACTTCTGGACAAGTGGTTCTCCCCAAAGAACTACAAAGAAAGTTATTTCATAGGGCACCGGGTAATTAAGTTTAACCCAGCTTTTAGGAAGTAAATGTAATATGTTTAATTGTTTTAATCACAGGACATGTATGAGGCTAAAGCCTGTAGGAAGCTGCATATTTTGGATGGAAACTGTGAAAAGAACTTCCAGCTTTCAAACACTTCAAATGATCTGTTTATGCATTAGCTTTTGTAAAATTATGAAAAAAGTCCCACTTTGTTTCAATTTTCCTGTCAGTTGTCTTAAAATTTACAATGTTATGTAGTAAATAAATGTAATGAATGTAATACATAATATTATACATAACACATAACTGTGGTATCACTGAGAAATTCATTGTATTTTATATTTAATTATCTCAGAATTTAAAACACATCATGAATGTATTTGTAGCATTTAAGGAGATTATAATTTTATCTCTAGGTTGAGGATGTTGATAAGAGACTTATGGGTATGAGACCACCTGAATTTATAACAAGGTTACCAAGAAAAATTGAACTAACACGGAAGTACTGGAAAGGTACATGTCTTAATTATTTGACACCATTACTGTTTTTCTTAACATTTCCCATGGTGTGTTTTTTATTCTCTGTTTTATCATTTTCAGCCTCAGAGATGAGAAATTGGCTTCTGTTTTATGGTCTTCCTTGTCTTGATGGGATTCTGCCAGAAAAATATTTCAGAAACTTCAGTTACCTTGTAAATGGAGTATATTTGTTGCTAAAGGATGAAATAAGTCGTCGAGAAATAGTTATTGCAGCCTATTGTCTCAGAAATTTTTATCTTTGTGCAGAAATATATTATGGTAAGTGGAGTTTTCCATTGTGCAAGCATACTATTTATCTTTTACATTTCTCTGCTGTCTAGTGTTGTAACGGTTAATCAAATTCACAATTAATTGTGATTATGACCGTTCGGTTCGATTCACCATTCTTTGATTCCACGTGTTGATTTTGGTTTGAGTTTTTGCATACCTTTCCCAGCGTTGAGAGTCCCTCAGTGAATAATAGATTGTGAAATTAGAATCCAGAACTCTTTAACATGTGCATTCCTGATTGATAAGTTAAGATGTTTGCAGTTCGTGCGCCATTTTGTGTTGCATTGCATGGTAAAAATGTTGCCCTTCTACCACCCCTTGAGAATTTCCAAATAAGGGAAACCATGTGCAACACTCTCATTGTATCCTAAAATTGCGGGTTTAGGGTTGGATGTTGCTTACTTTGTGTATTATGTTGTAAGAATTAAAAACATTAAGACAGAATTCACTAGAAGTTTGAGAAACAAGTGGATAAAAACTTTGTACCAAGATAGTTACATCGTATTGCTAACTTCACTATGACTGTTTTGAATATCTTCTCAAAAATCATTTCTAGCAACTCCAAATGTTGAAAACAAATGTTGAACTTCGCATGAATCACTTGAAAGAAAAGGTGAAATGAAAATCATGATGAAATTTTACCTACGTTTGCACAATTTCTCTTAACTTTGAAATTTGTTTTCTCTTGTTGCCAAGGGAAATTGTTTTCCGTGTTATTTGAGGCAACTATTTATATCTTTAGCTTTAAGAAAATGTAGAAAGGACTGTAAAATACGTAAAATTATTTTGGTACCAGAGTTTTGTAGACTAAGAACTGAAATTGCTCAATTTTCTGTCGGATTTCATCTTAATATTTTGCATAGTTGAATTGAAATAATCGAAATCGAAAGGCACTAATTGAAATTGAATCAAATCGCAAGGAATATGAATCGTTACACCCCTACTGGTGTCATCTATGAAAGTCAATACTGCAACTAGTGACCATCCATTTGCAACTTGTACTTGTAAATGTTCATGTATTTAGCCATAATAGTACATCTTGTTGATTGTCCTTGATGATATGGTATTAAAGTAAGAGTATTCTAGTCTGTTGCTATTACTGCACCTTTAAATAACATGCAGACTCTAATTCAAAGCAAAACCGACAAATGCGTTTTTCAGTACTGTCAATCAAATGGTTGGGGGTTCCTCCCAGCTTCTGACTATGTTGTCTGAACTGTGCTCAATGAGAAGCCACCGAACTTTTGATTGACTGTAACAAAAAACGTCGATTGAACTTTGAATTTTAGGGTCCGCATGTTGTTCAAAGGTGCAGTAAAAGTAGACAATGTGCATGTGTGTGTGTGTGTAGATGTCTTAAATGTTCATATTCTGCAGGAGAAAGCTTCTGTGGGCTTAATGTTCATCACCTGAAGCACATGCCAAAGTGTGTGGAAAACTGGGGACCTCTCTGGGCACACAGTTGTTTTCCCTTTGAGTCTGTGAATGGTGATCTATTAAAACTGTTCCATGGAACAAGAAATCCTGTAGAGCAGGTTTGTTTTAGTTACATGTATAAAACAAACATTTCCAACACTTACTTCAAATCATGTCAGAGTATATGTTGAGGTTTGAATTTATCTTTGCTTTAAAATTTTTACTTTGATCGTTATTTCCCTTTGTTTCAGATTATGAATAATGAATTAATGATTATGATAATGAACAAATGACAAAGGAAATATCATAATTATCATGATTCAAATTAGCATCATCCAGTTTGGTTTTTACAATTATTGTTGAAGTACAGTATCTCTTGTTGTCATTAAGTGCTGCATAATAATTTGCAATTTGTTCATACTGAAGTTAAAAAAGGAGACGTTATCACTTCCATCTTTAGTAGTAGTGTCGACTCTCTGATAAAGGTCCTTTCTCAAGCTCCCAAAAGTAAATTAGCAAGTACAGTACTAAATTGAATCAAAGATGCCACAAAAGCAATGACATATATACATGAACATATTATGATATTATTACTCTGGTTCCAAAGTAGCAATTTAATGAATCTGTACTGTATATCAATTGTCACAGATTCTCTACATGGTTTGCATGTCTCGCCAAGTAATAACAAAGACCCCATTGCTGAAGCCAGGAACTCAAGTTCAAAAATTTGTGGAACAGATGCTTGGGACTGGCAAGGGGTTAGTAATCTAACACTCAGCCTTGTGATGTCCATTTCATGGTGGCTTTCCTACAGTGTAATTGCAACATTCATGAGCCATTAAATCTCTTCTTGAAGCACTGTTGGTTAAATATGAAAATTACTTCAGTATGATTACAGCATCATGATTTAAAGGTCTCTGGATATTTTTCCATTATTAGTTTTCCTTCCAACTTACTTTCAGAATTGCAAAACTTGACAATTCTCTTCATATCGATACCTTATTATACACATAACTACAAACCTGTTGCTCAATTTAGGATACAAAAAGGCCTAAAATTGACTTGTGCCCAAGACTGGAGTGTTATTGGAAAACAAACTTTGGCAAATGCATCAGCAGCAATTTTACTGAAAGCTGTCGAGACAATGTCAAAGTCTTCACTAACACAGCTGAGGAAAGTCACTCGAATGAAACATTTTGGGGAGATATTTTACACCAGTGATTATGGCAAGCTGAAGACCTGTGGGTATTGTGTTGAGTATGGAGAGGAGGGTATGTTTGGGCTGGTGCAGTACTTCCTTTACTGCCCTATAATTGGAGATGCAGTGGCAGTCATCAAGTCCCTCATACAAATGGATCCTGCATTCCTAACTCTACCTTTGGACGATAATTGCTCTTGCCATATAAAGGGTGTAGCTGTTGATGATGAGTGAGTTTGAGTCTGTTGTTATAAACTTACAACCTTTTATTACATGCTACATTATAAATAATGCATATGTCTTTTTCTTCGTTATAAATTGAGAAACAGCTTCTCTCTGAAGGTTATCAATGCATACTCTAAGTTGTAAGCAGGCCTTTCAACCGTTCACAGCACAGGTCATTAGTTTACCAACTGTAACAATGGTTAATTTTAGAACAGCACATTGTAAAATACTAAAATGTGTGAAATCAAATTCGGTTGCATTATTTTCACTTTCATACATGTACATGTACATGTAGCTGAAGCAGTTACCTGGGAAGTAATGAAATGTTTCAAATGGTTACAGACAGATTTACGACATTTTGAAACATTAACTCAAACTTTTCTTTTTGTGTGTGCCTTTTACAGGTTAAAAGTGATTCCAATAACACAAATACAGAGGAAAGCAGTCCTGCTGGAGGGTTACAAGGGGAAATGCTTTGTGGCTAAATTGCCCAATAGATACGAGAAAGACTGAGTGCAATGCAATATGCCAGGAGGTGGAGGAAAGGTCATCTCCACCACTGATGCTAATAAAACGCTGTTCTTTTCAGATTATTAGTGTCATATGTTTTGTATACATAATAATGTTTTCTCAACAGAATTACTCTTTGAAATAGACTGCACTTTTAAAAGAGAAGTGTTGTTGAAGTTTTTTCAAACTTTTAAATAATTATTAGTGTTTTATAAAATTTTATTTCACACTGAGAAAAATTTATAAAATTTTATATAAGGAATATATTTCTTATAAAATTTTATAAAACTTGATGATTTATAAAAATTTTTGTATAAAGGTTCATAAAATTTTATAATTTTTTATAAAACAACTGACTAGGGTGCTTTTCAGCACGTTCACTTGCGCTTCGCTTCAACTCGGCTTTGTTTACGTTTTGGGAAAAATTATATTCTGTTGCGCGATAATACTCAGTTATAAGACGCACCCCGAGTTTTGAGCAGATTTTGATCGAACAAACATATTTTCTCGGCAAAAATGGCGCGCCTTATAAGTGAATAAATACAGTATATGTCTACGTGTACTTTGGGGAAATGTGAATGGAAAAGACGTTGTGGAAACAACGAGTATGCTATTCCTTCCAAGATTTGAAAACTGTAAAAGCAGAGTTTGGAAAAACTGAAAAAGACCCTGTAAAGCCAGTTAATTTTGAACCTGGGCACTCCTCTCTTTTGATGCTAGCGTAATTAAGGGCATGCTCAGAAGAGGATTTCAGGAAGTCTTTCCCCAAGCTGTGGCACTACAAGTTCTACCCAGGCCCAAAAGAACCCGAAATCCCAGAGTCTCTAGTAGCTAAATATATAGCTGATGATAGCAATGTTGAAAGGTATGAGTCTGTAGAAAATGTAACCGTGTACACCCTAAAACAGAATGCAGATATCTTCAAAAGTGAAAACAATATTGGCAGTGAGGAACTTTGCTCTCATGAGACAGTGCAGACATTTATGGACTTTTTGTCTATTGATGAGAAGCAATGCGATATCATTCGTGCAAAAACTGTTCAACAGGCAAATAGTCAGTTCTGGATTGATCAAAGATCTGCACGAATAACAGCCACCAACTTTTATAAAGTTTGTCACATGAGAGAAACATCTGATAAAACAAATACTGTTAAACTTCTCATGAACTATTGCCCTCTGGAACATATTCCAGAACAGTTCGAATGGGGTCATGAGAAAGATTTCCTCATCAGAACTCTATTTTAAAAAACTGTGCTCTAAACATCAGGAACTCACAGTTGTTGAATCGGCGCTCGTAATAAATCAAAAGTGGCCCTTTCTTGGTGCTTCCCCAGATCGTATTCGCTTTTGTTAATGTCATGGGAAAACACTAGTAGAATGCAAAAGTTTATTCTCAAAGAGAAACCTTCTGCCAGGAATTGCTGCATCTGAAAAGTGGAGAAAAACCACGAAAGGCTTCCAGCTGAAGGAAGAGACCACTTGGTACTACCAGATACTGGGACAAATGCCTATTACAGGAATTCATCACACCGATCTTGTGATTTACACAAACAAGGGTATCCTGGTTGCCGCAGTGGAATTCAATGAGCAGTTTTGGCTTCAAATACTGGATAAACTACACTTGTTTTTTTGTTAAGTTCATGGTGCCTGGAATGATTTTGTTTTATACTGAAATTAGAGTATATGTTGTAGGTTAAAATAAAGATCAGTGTTAAAATGATTTTAACCAAGTTTGTTTATTTCCCTTTGTTTTTTTATTTTATGATAAAAGGGAATGCAAAAACAAACATAGTTGAAATCATTTGAATATGACCTTCACTTCAAGATGTTCATTCTCTAGGAGGGTTGTCAGGTTCAAAGGCTGGTATGGGTGGAATACAAACTTGTTCATTATGGAAAACAAGATAGGGAAGTAGTAAATAAATAAGTCTATGAGAGTTTACGATTCTTTATAATATGATCACCATCTTCATTTAGCCCCTAGTCCTATTATTAAGATATCCTTATTTAGTAAGGCATGAAAACAAGGGAAATACTAAAGATTATAAGAAGCAGTTTTTCCTTTTTCTCTACAAATCTAAATTGCAACACAAGGGCAAGCTATAAATTTTACCACTTATCTTAGGCTTTGATTGTGTTGTGTTCTTTATACTCACTCCAAGTTGCTCTCTGAGCATATGGTGAGGTTGGCTTCTCTATGAACACCTCACTGCAGTCAATGATTATCTGTGTGTTTGGATACTTCTTGAAAGAGCAAGGAAGATTTTCCTTAACCGCTTCTTTACTAGGCCAAAATAATAGTTTCCTTAAACAGAGTCACAAGAAAGGAAACCCAGGTGGTAAAAATTCGGCTGATCTGAGCCTGGGAGACAGAAAATATATCAGCAAGTTGTCTCCCTGTCAGGCCAAGCCTTAGCCTTATCCATTTTTTAAGTCTCACGTCGAATGGAAAACAAAATACGATAGATCATGTTGATTACGATTCCCATTTCTGCAGCAAGCAACTGAACAATAAACCATTTTGTAAACAAAACAATTCAGCCGCCATAAAATCTCCCTTGAGAGCTTTTATTTTTTGCGCCATCAAGCATGAGTTCGCACTTAGCCTCGCGTCTCAATTTCAGCGCCAGGTCTCTGTCATGCGAGAACTTGGAAATGGACTATTCACATTTAGCGTTGATTCTCTCTGTTGTGATAACAGTGACGCTTATGTCCGCGAAGAGAAAATTCTGTAAAGAAGAGGGCGATGATGAAATTAGGAGTTCTTGGTGTAAAGCTCTCTTTCCCCACGTCGTAAAACTCTGGAAAAGCGGTATATTTTCCTTTTCACCAGCTCTGGTAGCCAATCCCAATAGCTGTGTTTGCACGGTTTGTCCTTTGTTAAGTCCACTTCATACCTGAATCTTCGGCTTTTTTTCCTCACCACAAGTTTGCTTTCATCGTCTTCTTCCTTCCTCACACAGCGTTCTTGCAATTCGTTAAACATTTTCTCTCAAGTCAAAAAAAAAAATAAAACGTCGGTTGGTTGTTCATGAAATTGATTTCATGTTTTATTTCATTAGCAAACAAAGAGACGTTTTTTAAGTTGTGAAATCAAGTGGCTTGCATTGTCATAGACTTGTCAGATGTGTGAAATCAAGAGACTTCTGGAGAAATAGACTGTTCATAATGTGCAATCAAGTGTAGCGTATTGAATGAAAGCCGACAGAGAGAGAGACGAATTCTCTAGAGTCCTTTTTCAGTGCTTGGTAGGGAAATCAGATTGCGAACACATGCTTGATTGTTTGAGCGTTAGTTTTTTTTTGTTTTGAATAATCAACCATGTAACTTGAAGAATGAAAGTATGGCTTCGAAGATGTCTAAGTAGCATCACGAGAATTCTGAGAAGTATACAGCACAAGTGAAGTCACAAGTCCAACGCGAAAAGAAAAGAAGAGCAGAGAACAAGGCCATTGGATTGAAGAAGCTTCAGCAATCACTTCGGGATGACAAGCTTATCCTGATAGATCCACAACGAAAGGGTGAAATAGAAGACATTATAGGCGTCTGCTCTAAAGTGAAGAAAGTAGAAGAGAACGTTTGAATTCAAGAAGAACAAGAGTTGCTTACCTTTCAAGGTTTGTTAGAAAATAACAGTGTTCAGTGACAAGAGCAAAAGCAAGATGAACTATCGTTAGAAGACTTCACTGACATTGAAATCATTTTAGATAATATTGTGTAATGTTTGTTTTGTTATTCCTTGTGTGTGTTCTTTTTCATGGTAAAAAGAATTGACTTAATGTCTTCTCTCAATAGACATGGTTTCATATCAATTCTAGTCTGACGGTTTGTTTGTTTGTTTTTTGCTCATGCTTGATAAAGTTTGCATGTGGTTTGTGATTGGTGGTTCGGTTCTATAAAAGCTTGTTCTCAAACACGAATCGTTCATTCTGCTTCTCCCAAGCTAAAAAAAAAAATGATGTCAAATGAATGGTTTAACAATGGCCCACCTGACAGTGAGTTAGCGAGTATTCCTGAAGAAGTCTTTGCTCAACAAAGTGGTGGTGGTGGAAAACTTTGCTTAACATTGGAGCCCTTTAGAGAACAGCGGAATGAAAATTTTGCGATTGTACGAAATACGTTTCAATTAAGGTGGCAAGCTGATGACACCATTACCCCTACAGAATTTCGAGAACAACTCACAGCATCGTTGGGTCATGTCATTTGTCAGCATGCAAGAAACATACCAGCCAATGATTTTTTACAAATTTACATGGGCTCCAACCCATTGCATAATAATTACACCTCACACCGAATGACCGCGGGAGATTGGACACAGAACAACAAACCTGCCATTTCATTACTAAATCAACTGACCTCTATTTTGATAATTTGGCTTGATTGCCAGTCAGTGCTCAGGAAAATGAGCCAGGCTCAGATCGGCCCCAAGAGGGCAGTGATAATTATTTTATAATTTGTGTATTGATCTTTAAAGGGTTAAAATATACAGCTCTAGCTCTCACATGAAAAGTTACGTTAGCCTAGAAGAAAGTCGTACATGTATGAGTATTCTTATTAATACATAAATCAGGATTGTAAAACTATTCAGCACTTTTTTCCTTGATGTTTCAGAGTGAAAAGAACCTTTTTTCTATTGGCTGGCTTAAAAACTGTAAGTTCATTTAAACATGAAGGGCATGATTTGCAAAACAACTTTGCCTAGTCATATAATAATAATGAGAATAGCTATATTTAAAAAAATATATTTTTATCATTTACAGGATTTAATCACCCTAAGTGAAGCAGACAATGCTGTTGTTGAAGAGCTTTTCAAAGATATGGAGTCAAGGTACAATCACAACAAACAAGAAGACTTCAAGTCCCTTTTTGTCCAGCAACAGAAGAAGGCTGATGTGTTCAGACAGTAGAGATAGAAGATGGCATCTCCTAATTATTAGATGGTGCTTTCAACTTCATTCCACTTCTCCTAAGGCTTACCAACTACTCAAAGAGAGTGGAGTGTTAATTTTACCAGATAAGAGAACTTTAAGGGACTACAGCAATTGTTTTAAGGTTGATTCAGGGTTTGATTTAGGATTTTTAGATTCAATCAAAAAAGAAATTTAAATGAAAGATCTAATCCAAAGGACTACCATGTGTGGGTGGGGGTGATTTAGATGAAGTGTCGTTACGAAAAGACCTTGTTTTCGATGACAGTGGGAAATTAATCGGGTTTGTTAATTTGGGCACTGTAAAAAATTCTATTGATGATCTGGCACAGTGTTTGTCCTCTACTGATAGTACCTCAATTGCTCCAGAGCAAGCAACACACATGTTTGTTTTTATGGCTGTTAGTTTATTTTCTGACTGGAAAATGCCCATTGCTTTTTTCCCACAACTACCATCAACTCATTTGCCCTCTTTAATTTGTTCTGGAAGTGTGTGGAAAATTTAGAGGAAAGCGGATTTAAAGGTTCTAACTAGTACTTGTGATGGAGCTTCTCCTAATTGTAAATTTTACAAATTCCATTGTCCACCTGGTACCCCTAAAGGTACACTGATTTACAAGACAAACAATCCTTTTACTGATGAAGTTCGTCCATTGTACTTTGTTTGTGACCCAGTTCATCTTTTAAAAACAACACGAAACAACTGGGAAAATAGCTGTTGGCGGAAAAAAACCAAAAAGTTAAAAAACAATGGTATGTGGATCACATGGGTGCAGCTGATTAATGCATCAAATGAATCTGGCTTGAGGTTACTTCATAAGTTAAATGCTGACCACCTCTTTCTGAACCCTTACCTAAGGATGAGAGTCTATTTAGCTGCTCAAGTCTTCAGTAACAGAGTTGCCCTTGCTCTGCAAGTACAAGGTAAGCCAGGTACAGAGGAAACGAAAAAGTTTGTGGAAAACTTGAATGATTTTTTTGATTGTTTGAATGCAAATAAAATCTGCACACAATTTGAATTTAAGAGTGTGTACCGCAAACCTTTAGACAGAAGGCTCCACTGGTTGGAAAATGATTTCTTAAATTATTTTCAGGATTGGAGAAACTGGGCTCTGAGTCAAGAAGATGTTCCACTTGCAGAATGTAAACAGTATTTTGTAAGTGATCAGACATGGGAGGGATTGCAAATTTGTGTTAAGTCTTTTGTAGAGGTTGTTAAGTTTTCTCTTACTATTCCAGGAGTATCTTATGTTGTGGCCACAAAACTGAATCAGGACCCTCTTGAGAAATGTTTTGGTAAGTTGCGACAGAAAAGGGGTGCATATGGTGCATTCACTTGTAAAGAGTTTACCCAGAATTATAGTTGTGCTGCTTTTAGTCAGTCACATGCCATTAAAACTGTTTGCCGTATTAAAAAAAAAGTGGAGGTGCACTGGAAAGTCTAGATGCTGATTTGCAGTTGCCTAAACAAAGAAAATAGCTACAGGATGGAACATTAAGGAGGCAAATCCTAACTGCAAGGTTGTTATGAAAAACTTATAACAATCTTTTTTGGCATTAAAACTTGAGAATGGAAACAAAAGCTAAAACAAGGAAAATGCATGCAAGTAAGACAGGAACCCCTATAAGTTTACTATGTGTATACTATATATTTGCCATATCCTCATGTCACAAACCCATGTGATCCCTAGATTCTCAAGGTAATTGTTCATTGTCATCAGAGTAGGATTTACCCATTTTACACTGCGCAGATCAGGATTTACATGATCAAAAGTGTTATTCATGGCGATTAAAACATTAAAAGTTGAATTACTGTGTACCTGATTTTTTCAATTGTTTTAGATTAGTTTGGGTATCGTGACTTCTTTGTTGTAATTTATCACTAAGAATAAACTGTAAAATAATGATGCCATAGGCCTGGATAAAGCCACAGCCCCAAGTTATGTGTATATTATTTGTAAGGTGAGATGTAAATAATAATAGTGCATTGAGTGCATTGCATTAAAATATTACTCAGTTTTAACAAATAAAAAGATAAAGAGCATTCACCCGTTTGTTTTCTTTCTGTTGCAAAAGGGCATTTAGTCCTGGAAATGATACTGGGACTACAGAAAATTCCCATTAAGTTTTTTTAGGGATCATGGTGGAACTCATGCAATTTTTGGACATCAAAAGGTAATTTTGTGGGATGGAAGGTGCCAATTTGAAAAATATGACCTGTAATAAAAAATTACTGTTTTAGTGGTGTAAACCTCTAGTGATGTAAAAGGAGCTCTTGAAAATTATTTCTTCTCCACTTTACTTCTGAAGACTCCTTCAAGTCTATAATTTTTCTTTGCATTATAAAGAAACACCTGGAATACAATAATCTAATCCCTGAAGAGGTGAACCAAGAGGTTTTTTTTAGGAGGGGGGGCAAGGGGATGGCCAGAAAACATTGAGGGGGAGGGGGCTCTCAACAGCAAAAATTTATAAGGGTGGGTGTGAATTAAACTGGAAATTCCAGGGGGGTCGGAAGGTTAAAATATATTCTGGAATCACACAACGATTAGCACCATAATTACTATATGGACTGAATATATACAAGAGATGGCTACTACAGTACTTTGCAAAAAGAATGCAAACGAATTTCGCCAAAATTCGGGTATTGTTCACTCGAAATATCGCAGAAATTTCGGGCGAAAAAGTGTGATTTTTCGGCCGTAATTTCGAAGAAAATTCGCTGAGCCACACGAAAGTTCGAACACACGCACGAAAATTCGCTCATCAAACAGCTAAATTTCGGTGAGATTTCGTATGTACTGAAACGAAAATTCAAGAAATTTCGCTGAGCTACACGAAAGTTCTAACACATGCACGAACATTCGCTACTCGAACAACGATATTTCGGTGACAGTTCGTATGCACGGAAATTAAAACTCAAGAACCTAAATTGTAAGAGGCCTATGAAAGAGAATTGTAGAGGCATCCAGTGTCATTCTTGCCTCTGGTGGTTTCACTTTAAATGTTCTGCCTTATCTGTTAAAGAGTTCAATTATTTCACTACAACCCATGACTTGTGGCTCTGCCTGCATTGTCGTCAAGAAATTTTTCCGTTTAACTCTGTAGAAGACCATGAGCTGACTGAGCTCTTGGTCTATAATTCCAACACAGATTGTCTCTGCTCTGATAAAATCTCCAGATTGAATCTAGAGTCCTTACCATGTTTTGATCTATCTACATCTATTAATAATAGCCCTAATTTATCTAGCATTGATATTGATTTGAATTTACCCTCTGTGACTAATTTTGGTTATTATTCAACTAATGAGTTTCACTCTAATGAAGATATTCGATCAACTATCTCTGATAGGACATTTTCTGCCTTGCATTTTAATATAAGAAGTCTCTCAGCAAACTTTGATGATTTCTATCATATGTTATGTGACATAAAATATTCTTTTTCTGTTATTGCTCTTTCCGAAACTAAAATCAAAGCTGGAATTGATCCTTTTTTAAATACTAATCTTCCTGGTTACTCTTTTTTGTCTCAACCATCTATGTCTAATGCTGGTGGTGTTGGTTTCTACATTAAAGATAACCTTTCATATATAAAACGTGATGACTTTTGCATGTCTAATCCAGAATTTGAGTCCATTTGGATTGAAATTGAGGTCCCACACCAGCATAATATTGTCTGTGGATTAATATATAGGCATCCTGATCAAAATTTTACCAAAGCTGCTGACTTTTTATATAAGGCGACTGAGAAAGTAAATAAAGAAGGTAAATTTTGTCTTCTGATGGGCGATTTTAATATTAATCTTTTGAACTATGATTCTCATTCTTAAACAGAAGATTTCGTAAATACTCTAGGATCCTATGCATTTCATCCACAAATTCTGAAACCTACTAGAATAACTTATCATTCTGCAACCTTGATTGATAATATATTTTTTAATTCACTGGAGCATTATGCTATTAGTGGTAATATTGTCTGTGGGATAACAGATCACTTGCCTAATTTTCTGATTATCGCAAAGTTATCCAATCCTCCAAAAAATTTTAAGATGTACAAAAGGGACTACTCAGGGCTTGATAATGAATTGCTCATATCTGAGGTCAGCAAGGTGAACTGGGAGGAGGTACTAGCTAGTGAATCTGGAGTGCTTGATGTTAACACTATTTTTCAGAATTTCTATCTCTGTATTTCTAATCTGGTCAACAAGCACGCACCTCTTCGTAAACTTACTCGAAAAGAAATTAAGTCGTTATCCAAGCCCTGGGTCACACCAGGCATCCAAACATCAATTAGGCTGAAGGAAAAGTTTTATAAGCGCTTCCTAGAATCTAGGAATATATATTTCTTAACTAAATATAAGTTTTATCGGAACAAGATTACCGAATTGCTTAAAGCCAGCAAAAAGAATTACTACCATAACTACTTCATTGCTAATAGTAAAAATATTTAAAAAAAACCTGGGCAGGCATTAAAGAATTAATTACTCTCAAACCAAATGGATTCAGCTCTCCCTCTAAAATTGTTGTTGGTAACAATGTCATTACTGATTCTAAGGCTATTGCCTCAGCTTTTAATGATTATTTTTCTCAAATTGGCAGTAAATTAGCAGAAGACATTCCTCAAGTTGATATTGATCCCCTAGACTTCCTTGGTCCTTCGCTGGCAAACAGTTTTATGCTATTTCCTGCTTCTGCAGCAGAGATAGAAGAGATAATTTCTAGCCTGAACTCGTCCAAGGCTTCTGGTCCTTTTAGCATTCCTGTATGCCTGCTAAAGCTATTAAAAACCTGCATATCATTCCCCTTGGAATTTATTTTTAATATTTCGTTTAGTAGTGGGTGTGTGCCTGACCAATTTAAGTTAGCTAATGTTATTCCAGTTCATAAAAAGGACTCAGTTACTTGCATGAATAACTACCGACCTATTTCATTGCTCTCCATTTTCAATAAAATCCTGGAGAAGCTTGTGTATAACAGACTTATCACTTTTATTGAAAAATATAATGTTCTATATGACAAACAATTTGGCTTTAGGAGAAATCATTCCACTCTTCATGCAACTCTTTTAATTACAGACAAAATTCAGAGAGCAATTGAAGATGGCCTATTTTCCTGTGGAATTTTTCTTGATTTCTCTAAGGCTTTTGATACTGTTGATCATAACATATTACTAAAGAAATTAAGCCACTATGGAATCCGTGGTATTGCTAATGACTGGTTTGCTTCCTATTTAAGCAATAGGAGGCAGTATGTTACTATAGGTAGTATTAAATCAGAAGACACCCTAATTACTCATGGTGTCCCACAGGGTTCTGTGCTAGGCCCTCTTCTATTTCTCCTATATATCAATGATTTCTGTAAGTGCAGCAATGTCTTTGACTTTCACATTTTTGCAGATGATACAAATCTATTTTACTCTAATTCTAATTTAGCAGAACTCGAGTCCATTGTTAATTATAATCTGAAAATGGTCTCTGACTGGCTTACGGCGAATAAGGTTTCATTAAATATAGATAAGACAAATTTCATTATTTTCCATCCCCCTCAAAAGGTCAAAGGTCACTTAGTCAAATTGACAATTGATAATAGGGAGATTGCACAAGAGAAATTTATTAAGTACTTGGGTCTCATCATTGATTCACATCTCAGTTGGAAGTATCACATTTTACATATTTCAAAAAAGATTAAGAGATGTATTGGCATACTATCTAAGATAAGGTACTCTGTGACCGACGTGGTCCTTGTACAGCTGTATTACTCACTTATATATCCTTTCCTGACTTATAGTCTAATAACCTGGGGGACTACATATCAAACAACTCTCTTACCTCTTATCACCTTGCAAAAAAGAGCCGTCAGAATAATAACATTCTCAGAATATAATTGCCACTCTAGTCCACTCTTTCGGAAATTAAAACTACTTAAACTAAGTGACTTATTATACTTGTATTGTGCTTTATTCATGTATGATTATTACTCCAACAGACTGCCCTTAATTTTTAACGATTTCTTTATGAGTATCAACAAAGTGCATCAATATCAAACCAGACTGGCAAGTAAGATTTCATACTCTCTGCCCAAAGCGAGGACCAATTATGGCAAATTTAACATTCGTTTCTCTGGAGTTAAAGTCTGGAATTCCATTGAAGACTCACTAAAATCTAAAAGTCGTACTTGTTTTAAGATCAGCATAAAAGAATCACTTATCTCCAACTACTGACTGGTTCATTGATGTACTTTATTTTCCAGTTCTTGTGTGTACACATCCCCTTGTCTATTGTTATTTGTGTGTACGTGTGTGTGTGTAAACATAATCCTGTCTATTGCTCTATGTTCAGTAAGTGTATTAGCAAATTTTTTTCTGCTTGGCCCAGCCACTTAGCTCGATTAGCTTTGCTATTTCTAAGTGGCTGTGCTCTTTTCTATTGTAATTTTGTATCTCTTGTATTTGTCTACACTGTGTAATTTCCGGGCACGAAATAAAGATTGTTGTTGTTGTTGATGCATTGTAGATCGAAAAATCGTAATCCTGAAACGCCACTTCGTAAAATGTTGGTACCTGGTTCGTATAGTAGTATGAATGAATGAAATCGACAACTGTACACGTGGCTCTTCGAGTGTAAACACGACCCGTATGAAACTGTAGACAAGCATAAATACGAGCGATTTCCACAGCCTATAACGTTTATTCGAGTGGTAGTTTGTTTATAGAGATACAACAGCATAATCCTCTTACCGTTTTGATATTGATCATAACAAGTCACACTTCAAAGATACAGTGAAGCTGTTTTTTTCCTCTCGCGTCAAGTCCGTTATCCTCACCGAGATTAATTAAGACGTGTATTCACGAATTATTAAATGTAACTCCTGCCGAGTCCTGTTGTTAACCCTTCCATTGAAATCAGCTTCTGTAACTGCCGCAAATTGGATGTCTACATCATCAGTAAAGTCAAGAAATGCCTTCGAACGGTTGCTGTTAACAGACGCCATGGAGACACCAGGGGAGACACAATTAAATAAAAACTGTGACTCAGCCCAGACTTCCCTCTGTAACTGTGTGGTTACTAAGCAAAAATTTCAACTGTGGCCTAACAACGAAGGCAACAGTGTTGTTAATCCCAAGAATTACGGAAATCAATTAAAGATATTAAAGCTTTTAAAAGGTATTTCACGGGTTGATTAACTTCTTAAGGTCGCTGCAAATACACAGCATTAGATTTCGGCAAGTTTATCACGAACAACAATAGCTGGTTACTATGTTTACGCAATCATTTGCATCAACACAACACGGTAAACGTGGAGATGGAGTCTGAGGAGAATAAATGAGCTGGGTAGGTTAGTTGTAAATTTACACTGTAAAGGATGTTTATCACTGTTTTCGAACATCGTTTCATGAGCGAATTTTCGTGTGAACTTTCGTGCGAACTTTCTGCGAACTTCTCGCGAAAGTTCGTTTTACTCAGCGATATTTCGCTCGAATATTCGCGTGGTCTTACGAAGAACAGCGCGAATTTTCGTTTTCGTTAAAACAATAGTCGTTTTGAAAATTCATGAAACTTCGTCTGAATATCGTTTCCTTCGAAATTTCGTCAAATTTCCTCGAAAGCACCGAAAAGTCAGGAAAAGCACCGAAATTCGTTTGCATTCTTTTTGCAAAGTACTGTAGATTTGGATGCTGGCTGGGTTTACTCTTGGGGAAGTTATTTTAACCACACTGCCTCTATCTGCTCAGGAGAACCTGACAGAATGATGATTGATGAGTCCTTTTAACACTAAATGGCTGGTGCATAAGTCATTAACAAGTTTTTCTTCTTTGCAAACTGTCTGAATCTTGGGTTGGCCTCTTTTCATTTTTTCCTCACAGAATGATAATTTAGAAGGTGCCAAGGGGGAGGGGCTACTGAAGATTTTCAGTGACAGCTTAGAGGTGCAATTAATCTAGAAATCACCTGAACCAAATGTTCAAAACTATAAATAAGGTTCTTTCACCCATACGAAAGTACAACTGAACAAAAAGCTTCAGGAGTAAATTACTGTCTTCAGCAGGAAGAGATGAAGAGTAAGGCCAGGTAGCTCTCAACAGAGAAGAGTTGTCTATCAATTGGTCACTGTCAGACGTTCGAGAGCTGCTACAAAAACGCGCCAGGCTAAGAAAAGGACGGATGGAAACTTCCAGGTAACAAAAGAAAGTAAATGTTGAACAGTCCACTTGAGAAAGGCCGCCTCTGGTCAATGACAATGTTATCAAATTTGGATAAGTCATGGCCAGTGTCTGCTTGGCAACATCCAGTACCATTTGGTTTAACAGTTTGATTATGCGGTCTAGCCTTTCGCATTTCCATTTGGCAGTTTGGCTCGACGACCGTGATCTTGTGTCGTAATTTCTTTTTAAACGGTCTCTTGTCTTTCAACAGACATACCCCACAATATAGGCGACGATATTGTTCTCAACACGGGTGAGAAATGGGCGTTTGTGTAGCGTCTCTCCACTATATTCTTCGCAAATTTGTAGTGCACTAATAACAGATTCAGATCGATGACAATTGATACTTTCATAAAGCACAGTTACAACCTTCTGTAGCAGCAACTTATCAGTAGACACTGAGCCAAGGTGGTTCAGTTCAATCCATTTTGATCCGAGTTCGGTAGAACTTCGAAACTGATTTAAATACTGCGCAACAAACTGTTGCCTACTTGAAGTACTTAACAGGTTATCTCTGGCAAATGTTATTGTCCACAATTTTTTTGTAATATATCTCAACAAGGTCTTGACTTCGTTTTCTGTGCCCTTTTCCAGTTCAGCAACAAGGAAATCTGCTTGACGCTGAGACTCGGCAAACCTCTTCCCTCTCAATTTCACAATGTCAGATTTTGTAGAAGTAATTTCTTTAAGGAAATGCAAAATGACAGGTAAACAGGCCCGAACAAAGTACTCTTCAAATCCAAGGTCCGCGAGAATCGCCTGGGTTTTCCTATGCTGCTCCGACAGTTTCTCAAGTTTCCTTTTCCTCGCCTTTCCTATAGCACCACTGCAGCTCACTTCATGCCTCTTTAGCCAGCCTGAAGTGTGGTACACTTTTTGGCACACTTAAATTTGTTTACAAGTTCATCATCTTCAGGGTCATTCCATTTTTTATCCGCACCCCCCCCCCCCCAAAGATGGCTGAAATCCGAACCCTAAATTTTTTGTCGGCACCCTTAAAAAAAACTGTCCTAAGGGTCAAAATTTTGTCGGCTTCTTTGAAGAAAAAATTCCCCCCCCTTTGCAAAAACCTGCCATCCTTAGGGGGGGTGCGGATAAAAAATGGAATGACCCTCATCTTCGTCATCTTCGGAACCGGAGCAGTCAGACTCGTCAACTTCTTCCTCTTCTCCTCCCAGCAGAAAACTATCGAGGTCTATAGTTTCATTATCTTCATTATCTGAATCCCATTCTTCGAAACATTCGGTGATATCCATACCATTAACATAATCACAACCTAGAAACCGGGAATTGTGCG
The DNA here is from genome assembly GCA_948470475.1 of Galaxea fascicularis. Classification (NCBI taxonomy): domain Eukaryota; kingdom Metazoa; phylum Cnidaria; class Anthozoa; order Scleractinia; family Euphylliidae; genus Galaxea; species Galaxea fascicularis. The sequence goes on along the minus strand of OX419341.1, from coordinate 15,954,678 downwards.
CTGTCTGTTTACATTTTTGTGCTAATTTTATGACGTCACGAATTTCCACTCGGTTGCGGCCATCGTGTCAGCTAGTTTCCAATCCAGTCTCTTTACTATCCATGGTCTATCATTTCCAACAAGAATTGAAAAGTTACTGCCAATCTGATGTCCGTTTATTAAACGCGGGTTGTTTAAAATTCAACAAAGACTGAATCTATTTGCGGCTTCAGTCCTCTTTAGAAGTGCCTCACGATTGCCTCAGCTTGCAACAGAGCGTTTAGAAAGAATTGGTTACAGGAGGAAACCATCGCTGTGCAACCTGTCTTAGGCTGGGGAGCAAGTCAACAGAATCAGTCCAAAGCGGCAATGGAATGGTTACACTTCATAGACAACAACTTGATGAGAGAAGCCTCGAGCTCCGTGTCTACATTGTGACACGCACAAAACGGGAATGAATACACCATTCATAATGGACAAAAACATTTTTCCATCGATGGGCACAATCCCCTCACTCATACAGTGTACGAATTTCATGGCTGTTTCTGGCATGGGTGTACAATGTGTTTCAAAAATTGCATCCAGCGGCACCTGAGTGTCCTGGTAGAGTCCCACATCCTGACAGCTCCAATTGTCCATGCAGCTATGCCTCATTACCTCGACTGGATATTACTTGTTCTATTTCCAACATTGATCACCTCATAAATTCAGATATTGATATCCATATGCCCTCTGACTTGAATTTTAATTATTTCACCACACATGAGTTTCATGCTAATGAAGATATTATAAATTGTTTAAATAGTAATTCACTCTCTTTCTTAAATTGTAATATTAGGAGCCTGCAGGCTAATTTCGATAACCTAGTTAATATGCTATCTGAATTATACTTCCCTATATCTGTATTAGGTGTAACTGAGACAAAGTTAAAGAATGATCAAGATGCTTTAGTAAATATTAATATAACTGGTTACAACTTTTTGTCTCAACCAAGCGCTACTAATGCCGGTGGGGTAGGCTTCTATGTGAAGAATAATCTTGTGTATATTCATCGTTCAGATCTTTCTGCCCAAAAGCAAAATGATTATGAATCTCTGTGGATTGAAATTCAAAACAATAAGGGGCATAATACTATTTGTGGTATTTTTTATAGACACCCCTATGGCAATGTAGATGCTTTTCTAAATCATATTAATATGATGATAGAAAAAATACATCGTGAAAACAAATATTGTGTTTTGTTGGGTGACTTTAATTTAGATCTGCTTAAGTTTGAATCACATCCTGACACAGACAGCTTTCTTAGTACTCTAGGCACATTTTATTTCCAACCCCAAATCCTGCAGCCAACCAGAATTACAGATCACTCTGCAACACTTATTGACAATATATTCTTTAATTCCCTTGAGCATTTTGTGATTAGTGGTAATTTATGTTATGATCTTACTGATCATCTACCTAATTTTCTTATTGTCAGTAAATTATCTTCCCTTCCAGCTAGCACTAAAGTCTTCAGGCGAGATTATTCAAACTTAGACAAGGAAAGATTAATTAGTGATATTCAATCTATAGACTGGAATAGTCTGCTTAAAAAAGCTCCTGATCCCAGCAGTATGTTTGATAATTTTTATATTAAGTTATCTGAGGTTGTTGATCTACATGTACCTGTGAAGCAATTATCTAAGCAAGATCTTAGCCATGGATGACATCTGGAATTAGGACCTCCATTAGAATAAAAAATGGCTTGTTCAAGAAATTCCTTAAGGCAAAATCTATTTACTATCATGCAAAATTTAAAATTTATAGGAATAAATTGAATCATTTAATTAAATTAGCTAAGAGAAATTATTATAATAAATTTTTCTCAGTTCATGAAAATAATGGTAAACGAATCTGGTATGGAATTAAACAAATTGTTCAGGTTAAAACCCATGTCAATCAAAATGTCAACAAAATAGTGGTAGATAACTGTGAAATAGTTGACCAAGAATCAATAGCCAATGTACTTAATGAATTTTTTGCTAATATAGGTAGTAATCTTGCTAGCTCCATTCCTAATATTACTCAAATTCCCAGAGAGTTCATGCCACTTCCCATTTGTGATAGCTTGTTTTTGTCTCCAGTCACTGCAAATGAAATTGAAGTAGAAATAGCCAAACTCAATACCAATAAAGCTGTGGGTCCTTCCAGCATTCCTATTGTTATTCTTAAGATTCTTAAGTGTGAATTATCTGGTCCTTTAGAGACCATATTCAATTCATCTTTTCTTACTGGAATTGTCCCTGACAAATTTAAGATGGCTAGAGTAATCCCAATTTTTAAGAAAGGTTCTCAGACAAGCTTAAATAATTATAGACCCATTTCTCTACTCTCTGTTTTTAATAAATTGTTAGAAAAGCTTATGTATAAGCGGGTAATTGACTTTCTTAACAAGAGACAAGTTATTTATAGTGAGCAGTTTGGATTTCGCTCTCACTACTCAACTGAATATGCAGTTCTAACTACTTAATAACCGAGAGTGAGGTCGTTACGGGAAAATCTCAAACTGAGGCCTTGCCGTATTGACCGAGCGATAGCGAGGTCAATACAGCTAGACCGAGGTTTGAGATTTTCCGGTAACGACCGAACGGTCGAGGTTATTAAGTTGTTTATTATATGGCTAACATAACGGTTCTAAGGGAAAAAAAATAGTTCAAGCACAAGTCGTCGCTTCACGGTAATCTATTCAATAATTTTTTCCAAACTCAGGTCAAACGTTTTACTAACAGTTTTCCTAATCGTCTTTTCAGTTTTTTGCTCTAGAGGCACCAATTTTCAATGTAAATAAAACAAATGTGGCCTTTGGATGACTTTTTGTTGTTTTTGTTCCTAATTTGCATCATCCGTAATCGGCCCGTGGGCATTACGGGAGAATAATGCCCTAGCGCTTAGCTTCGCTTAGCCAATCAGAGCGCGCGTTATATCGTGTACAAACACTAGCCATATAATAATTAGTATTATTGACCACGTTCAATTAGCCATTGAAAGCCATGATTATTCTTGTGGAATATTTCTAGACTTTAGCAAAGCTTTTGATACTGTTAATCACCAAATTCTACTCACAAAACTTGACTATTATGGTATCAGAGGTGTTGTTAAGGACTGGTTTACTTCATATTTAAGTAATAGATCACAGTTTGTTTCTCTTGGTGCTATAAATTCCGACACTCAGGCAGTGTCCTGTGGTGTGCCCCAAGGGTCAGTGCTTGGACCACTTTTATTATTAATATATGTAAATGATTTTCACAATTGTTCAAAGCTTCTAGATTTCCATCTTTTTGCGGACGATGCAAATTTATTCTTTTAGCATAAAGACATAAACATGCTTGAAAGCTTGATTAATTCCGAACTTCAGAAAGTCTTTAATTGGCTATGTGCAAATAAGCTCTCATTAAATATTGATAAGTCAAATTTCGTTATTTTTCGTCCAATTCAAAGAAAACTGCCTAAGCAGGTTATGTTATCTATAGACAACCAGATGCTAATCGAGGAAACCTCCATTAGATACCTTGGAGTTTACATCGATTACAATATTAGCTGGAAGACTCACATCACTAATATTTCTAAAAAAATCAAGAGAAGTATAGGCATTCTTTCTAAACTCCGTTATTTCTTAAGTACTAAAACACTACTTAACCTGTATTATGCTTTAGTTGAGCCTTTTTTAAATTATTGCATAATTGCTTGGGGTAATACCTATCAGACAACTTTGCAACCTTTATTTATTTTACAGAAGAAAGCCTTAAGAATAATTACCTTCTCTAGTTATAATGAACATTCAAGTCCTTTATTTAAAGATCTAAATGTTGTAAAGTTGTCTGACATTATAACCTTTCAACTTGCTGTATTTATGTACAAGTTTCCCAACAATCTCTTACCTCCTGTATTTGACCCTTACTTTAATTCTGTTAGGATGTTGCATAATTATAATACTAGATTATCTAGCAAAATGACTTATGTTATTCCTAAAGTCAGAACAAATTATGGAACTTTCAACATAAGATTTCAGGGTGCTAAAGTGTGGAATGATATAAGTGATGACTTAAAGCTTCTTCCTTTGAAAATGTTTAAGAAAAATCTTAAGTTAATTCTTGTTGAAAAATACTAATAACTCTTCTAGCCTTTCGTTGTTTCTTAACTTTGATATTCTTAGCTTTTTTGACCTTGTTTGTTTGATCTCGTGTGTGTGTGTGTGTTATTTCTGACCCAAATCATTGCATTAGATAAATCACCTAAGTATAGCTGCCCTTTTTTCTAGCCCCTATGGTTATTTGGGGCAGCTAGTACTCTTCCATATTTTAGTTAACTTAAGCTGTTATTATTATTGTATTACATTGGGTACAAATAAAGTTGTTGTTGTTGTTGTTGGCCTGAAACTTAACAATTGCAATGCACACGAAGTGAGAGAACGAACGAAAATGCAAACTGAAGCATTGAGAGAGGCTGGGTATGACGTCATCGAAATGTGGGAATGTCAATGGGAAAAACAGAAAAAAGAAAACCCCACCGTCAAACCTTTATGGAGAAATTAGAACTCATCACACCCTTGGATCCGAGAGATTGCTTTTATGGGGGGAGAACAGAAGCGATTCAGCTCATGCGCGATGTCACTGACAATGAATAAATTTATTACGATGACTTTACATCCCTTAACAAGAACTGTGAATATCCATGTGGACATCCCGAAATCACAGTCAACCCACCCTGTAACACAGAAGCAGAGAGACATTCTAGCACCGTTTGAGCTCTACTTTCCAGTCTTACCTCATAAGCAAAGTGGAAAATTAAAGTTCCCCCTTTGCCGTACGTGTGCTGAAACAGAAATGGAGAAGCCCTTTCACGATTGATTGGACAGGCTACAAATCGTTTCCTTATGGCTTTTTGCCTATGGCAAATGAAGATCAAAGAAACATGGAACTTTCAGCAAACCCCTAACTAAAATTTGTATTAATATAACCTCATTTAAGATGTTGTTTGTGTAAATAAAGTGTCACTGATCGAATCAAGTGGTGATGTGGCCTCAGCCCTAGGACAGATCCCATACGTTTCTTCTTTTAAGAGAAAAGTGAAAATTTGATTATAGAATTTCTCAACCTTGCTTTTTTTTTTTGGCCTTGTTAAAAACAAGAGGGCGACTTTTCTTCAACCACGCTAAAACATGGGGATGACTTTTTTTGAGCATGCTAAAACATGAGGGCGACTTTTTTCGACCTTGTTAAAATGTGAGGGCGACTTTTATCAACCATGATAAAACATCAGGGCGACAGTTTTTTTCAACATAAAATGTCACGGCGACTTTTTTGCCACTTTGTGTGGGTACATTACTGACAAAGGACCAATGTCAATCAAGTTGTGTTTGCTTCTTACTAAGTGCACCCTGGCCTTAGTTGCTTCCAAACGCACTATCATTATTAGATGTGTTTACATTGAAAATAATGTGTTTAAGTAACGGGCTTACGAAGCACACACACTTTGTTACAGCTCTTGTTAATGCAATAAAGTGTCTGAAATTGCTTGAAAGAAATGTGGTTGACTTTTACCCATTTCAAATTCACTGCAAATTAAGTTTCTGTATTGTGAGTGTTTAATTGTCAAGTCCGTGTAATTCATCATCATTAGTTGTGCACTTCAAATGATTGTTTCAAACAACTTGGTTTAAACTGACTCTTGTTTACCTATAATTGAGAGTTGAATCGAACCACTTTCAAAGTCAGCCCAAAGGGTGCTTTTAAGACCTCGAGGAAGTGAGATGCCCCTAGGAACTGAATACAACTTCATAAAAACTGTTACGGTAAAAATGATTTCGGTTAACTTTAAGAGAAGATGTTTGTATTGTCTCAGTGACGTGTTAAAGTGCCACTGAAACGAAATTTTCGTATCTGAGATTTTTGCATAATAATAAAGTTTGAACCTTACTTACAAGCGCTGTGAGGTTTTTTTTGGTCTAACGGCGCGCAGAAAGCTTTCCTCTAGCCCTCTGAACTCGGCTAGTTGAGCCCAAAATTGGCGGCCATCTTGGCGCGGCCAAAACAGTCTCGTGACGTCACTGGTTGTATACATCTCAGAACTCCGAGTAAACCGGAGTAAACCCCTAGTGAGCATGGAGAGCGGCGAAAATG
>OX419341.1:15913541-15943541 GCA_948470475.1 Galaxea fascicularis | reverse complement strand
TTACTAGGTTCAGTAAACACAGGATTACAACGGCAACATAGAAATAAAACATGTTGATTATGGCCATGTCTTGTACTTCAAGTAAAGAGGTTCACGTGTAAGCTCTTCTAGTTGTAGCTTAGCATATATCAACTCAATTTCATCGTACTCACTTATTTTGAGCCGCATCATTCCTTCTTCGATAATGTCGCCCATCTTTATCGCGAAGAAGTGGTCCAACTTGCTCAAGAACAGTACGGTTTGTTAATGGGGAAAAGTCGGGATGGTTCAAAATACATTCCACATCGAGACCGATAAATGTGAACTTCCCTCTCGTCTGGAGTATTTCGTAACAGCATCTAAATTCACGCGCCCCAGCTAAGTGTGTAACACTGCAATTTCCACACGTACACCTGTAAACAGAAATGTTTAGACTTAAGCCTGAACGTTCAATGGAAAAACTAAAAAATCACAGCTATGAGCTCTCAAAAATTGTCTAAAGGAACTTGTCCTTCGAAACGTTGTTCTAAAACGGAGGGCAAAATACCGTCTTCGTCTTCTTCTTCATCTTCGCCGCCGCCATTATTATCGCCGTCTTCACTAGAAGCCAAGGGCTCGCCTTGGTACGGCGCAAAATCGCCATTAAATACATAATAATCTTCTCCGTCACTGCTGCAAACGTCTTCGCTCCCTTCGGAAGAAGATTCACCCATTGAACGCTCGTTTTCAGACATTATGGCGGACCGTATAAATACAAACAACATCAGAGAGAAGACCCACGCTAGCGAGCTGAATACAACCAGTGACGTCAGCAATCGTTTTCATTCGGTCCCAGGGCCCGGACATGTTTTGAAGACAAAATGCGGTCTTCAGCCCTAAAAAAAAAAAACGTTCCCCTTTTTTCTGGCGAAAACAAATAAGCCCACGATAATCAGCGTGTTTCAAACTACAAAATTATGAAAAAATCTCAGATATGAAAATTTCGTTTCAGTGGCACTTTAACCACAATAACATGTTTTGCAAGTGAATCCGTGTGTGACTGAAATTTGCATGTAAAGGTTCGAGGGACAACAATAACATCTAATGAACTATTCTTGTCTTGATCCCTTGGCTCCCATTTCGCTTTGTGTCTGTAATTTCTGTAATATTAAATATTTCATAAATAAACTGAACTTAACTGGAACTGTCATTAGCTTTCAATCTTTTCATCGTAATCGAAGATTGTTCTCCGTTGGCACTTTGATTCAAGTTTTCGGTTTTTCTACAATAAGCCAGGGTAAAACTTGAATCAAAAACTGTGTTTACTTCTGATTTCACGATGAGAGCGGAGCACGTACTGCTGAAATGACGAGGTAACCATGCAATCATTTCCTTGCATGAAGATTTATTCACTCTGTTGTAATTTTTTCATTCAAGTTGGATAAAATAACAACAATGGTATTTGCTTTCTGTGAATCACTAGTTTATTTGTAAAGTCTGCCAGTGATGATTTAAGGTTTGTTTTGATTTGCTTTGCTTTCATTCATGGTCGCAAAATTTTAAGAAACACTCTGAAAAACTTTGAGAATGACAGCTTTTGATTGAGTCTCATAGAACACAATGCCTTTTTCAAGCTTCTTATAATCTTTTTCCTTTGTCAACAAAATTAAAAGTGACTTGTTACCTATTCAATTTTTTCTTTTGTGAGAAACAACCATCAAGTCCTTTTTCAGCAAAACAAAACTATCAGTGAGGTCATGTTTCTACACTTCCCTCGATACCATACGTCATCCCTATTACTGACTTGTCAGCAAAAAACACTCCTAGATACCTTACGTCATCCATTGTTCGTATCAAGCATTTTTTCCTTGATATTCTTTTGTCTAAATCAATAGCACTTGATATAGTTTTTAATTTATGGACTGACTTCTGATTGGTTCGAATGGTCCCAGGGGAATGTCAAATCTATTGTTGTCCCGAACTGACCCCCTTTACTACTGACGTAGACTGATAACAAGGTAGAATTATCAGATTAAACGAGACTTACCTGTAAGTTGAAGTTTGATTACGATTTTATTCCGTCACCGTACTGAGGGCTCACGTGAGATACCATTGCGCCTGCGCGAACTCAGTGTGTTGCCGCCTTCGAAAGTGATCAGAACTAAGCACACAATTTGATTTCTAAAGAGTGTTGTTGTTGGCTGTAAAGTGAAAATTTACAAAGAATGCCTGAAAGTTCAACTAATGTTGAGCCTAAGGGCAAGAAGGACAACTTAAAAAGGAGAAATAACGCTTCTCAAAACGAACACATCAAAGCGAATGTCGAAGTTGTTGATGGCGCCATTGGTGCCAAAACTGAGCTACAAGAGTTGGCCGCTTAGTTGAAACAGGAATTTGCCCAGATGTCTCAGGATTTATCTAAGACTATTGCAGAGTCTTTCAAACTGTTCCAATCAGACTTGGAAATACAGTACGAAGACATGGAGGGCACCGAACAGGAGGAAACTCCTCAGACTAAAGATGACCACGAGGTCAATGCAGAGCCCCTGCGAAGAGGAAGAAAGATACCAAAACTACATGTTTGGAGGAAGCTGTGACAAAGCTGACAGATTCAGCTGGGCTCAAAAAACGCCTTCTAATGAAGGAAAATTTGAAGTGCTTAATAGCTTGAAGCAAGAGCTAAAGAAAGAGGAAACGGGTCCAAGTATTAATGCAAAGCTGGCCAATGTGGTTGATGCTATGGTCAAAGAGGGCCTGCCTGAAGAGAAAATTCAGGAGAAATTGAATAAGTATTACAGACCAGAGAACTGTGAATCACTAACAAAAGTGCGAGTAAATCAATCAATATGGGATCATCTTACTCCAGCCGTTCGATCCCAAGATGTTAGGCTGCAAAAGGTGCAGACATCTCTTCAAAGGAATATGCACACTGACTACTATGATCGACAAATTTCTAGATCATATACCATCATTTCCACAGGGAAACGACCTTTTACAACAGTCAACTGATGCGCTAGCCTTGTTTGCTAATGCAAACAGTGAACTAAACCAATGACGAAGAGAACAGACCCTTTCATACTTAATAGTGTGAAACATTATAAAATTGAGTTTGAGAATGGAGAGCCACAACAGTGTATGCACCGAAAGAAATAAACTTTACACAACAAGAGCAGGAGGTCATTGACATGGAAATTGACAAACTGCTGCTTAAAGGTTTTATTTCAGAAACCACACATTGTCCTGGTGAATACATTTCTACTATATCTGTACGCCCTAAGAAAGATGGGAGCCATAGATTAATTCTTAATTTGAAGAATTTGAATGAACATGTGGAGTACCACCATTTTAAGATGGATACTCTACAATCAGCAATCAGGCTTATGACTCCTAACTGTTATATGGCTTCAGTAGATTTGTGTGATGCATATTATTCCATGCCCATTCACATTGAAGATAAAAAATATCTGAGGTTTTGCTGGAAAGGTAAATTGTTTCAATTCACCTGCCTACCAAATGGTCTGGCTTAAGCACCCAGACTCTTCACCAAAATTCTTAAGCCAGTGTATGCTACACTGCGCCAGAAGGGGCACTTGAATGTTGCCTGCATTGATGACTCCTATTTACAAGGTGAGAACATGGAAGACTGCCAAGCCAATATTAGTGATACTTGTGATTTATTTTCAATGATGGGTTTTATTTTACACCCGGTAAAGTCAGTCCTACAGCCAGTGCAAGTGCTTATCTTTCTGGGATTTGTTTTGGACTCAGTTAATATGACTGTCTCCCTAACACAGGAAAAAATCCAGGGTATTAAGGAAAAGTGCAATAAAATGATGGCACTCACTGAGCTGCCAATTAGGGAACTAGCAAGCTTTATAGGACTGCTAGTATCAAGTTTCTCTGGGGTCTTATTTGGACCACTGTTTTATAGACACCTTGAGATGAACAAAACTACTGCCTTAAGACAGAATAAAGGCAATTACAGTGCTCATATGAAATTATCACAAGAAAGTCTCTCTGAGATAAAGTGGTGGTATGACAACATACCAACCATTACCCTTACCAAACCAAAAGTATGGGAATGATATGGGAAAGTTTGGGCCATATCTGACCCATATATGGGAATGGCATGGGAAGGTTAGATGATGATATGGAACTGGTATGGGGCCATATTTTGCCAAATTTTAAGGTATGGGAAGTATATGGGAAGAAAACCTGACGCTACCCATTATATGGGAGAACTATGGGAATAAGTTTCCCATACCTGCCCCATAACAATGAGACATTTTCTTCATATTCTTTATCTATGGGAATTATATGGGATATCCACATGTACTGTTCCATAGATTACCCATACCAGCTGACAGAGGTTAAATATGCCTCATAGATTTTCCACCGTAGTAATTCTATGGGAACTGTATGGGATAAGCACTCTTTGTAACTGAACTCTTGGAGTTCCTGTTGCCCATAGATTTTCCATACAATAGCTCTATGGGAAATATATGGGTATAAAATATCTTTTCTTACCCCTGATGACAATAAGAAATGAAACAAGATGCCCACACACTGTCAAGACTTGACAGGATAATTTTATTGCCACAAAAAATCTCCACCTTGTATGAATTCCTTTAGCAAACCCAAGAAGCATTCTGAAAACATCCAGTCTTGTACGGTGTCGCATGCTGTATGATTCGCAGAGCACGAGACTCACCGAAGAGAAAATGTCTGGCCCAACTTCTTGGGAAACAAACATACTAATTAAACTTTATGTATTATGAGTAAAACTTAACATAAGGTATCTCAAGTTAACAAGAACGGTTTGAACAGCAATACTCAATCTGGTATATTTAGTGACTTTGATAGATGAGTACAATCCATAGGTACAAATTTCTTTCTGAGCAAGAAATAAACATACCGTAAATGGCTGGGATGGAATTTTTTTTTCAATCAGCATCTGCTGTTATGACGAAAAATTTCATCCATTTTCTGTCCTACATTGTATGCTATGTTTACTGTTGCATGAAAAAATTCAACAACAAAGCTTAGACCAGATTGTATTTATTCCTTAATGGTACAGGTGAAACTGGAAATATATATACCATATTCCCTGAATTAATAGCTGTCCCACAAATGATGAACTTTTTAAAATAATTTCTCTTTTAACACTTTAAAATTTGCCTCAAATAATCCCCTCCCTTTAACAATTGTCCCCTTTTAGAGCAGTTAAAACTGTCTAAATAATGGCCACAATGTGGCTTGCCTATTATTTGCCTATTATCGTTCATATGTGTTACGCATATGTACGAAATCTAACATGTCCAGTTCGTCTTCGCTCAATCTTGGGTTATCTTTGTCTTCCAATTCAATACCTGAATCATCCATGTCTGGCATTTGCTCGTTGCTGCAGAAGACGTGTTTGTGGTCTCGGCTTAAAGTACTCTTAAAGTACTCTTAAAGTTCTTCATCAGTGGTGTAACGAAGTTCACATGGCCGTTCGCAAAAGATTTCTTGAACACCCGATTCACATTTGTTAAAGCCATTACAAGCAACAGTTGGCAATTGGTTTACTTTTTGGAGGTTTCGTTTTCGTCTCCTTGCAGCGGGAAATTTATATGGATTAGAATGACGCATGTATTCTCGATCACGGCCTCTTCGTTTTCGTATAAGCTCCGTCTCGTCCGCCATTTGCAATTTCGTTCCCAGAGTCAGAAGCGCGTGGAGTGCGCGTGCGTAGTCCATTTCGGCACCAGGCCTTAACCTTGTCACGTGATATTTTTATACCAATAGCGTGAATGCTTCAAATCAGCGCGTCCTTTTGAAATTTTCTCATTCTAGCGAGCGATTTCAGCGTGGAATTCATCGATTTCAGCAAGTCTTTTTCGAAAATACATTCCAGAGTGAGTTTTCTGTTTTATTTGACGTTGCTATTTCATTGAAAGGAAAAGGAAAAGAAGCGTCCCAGCACGTCTTAGAGAAGGTAAGCTTGAGTGATTCATAGGATAGCATGACACATCACGTTTGCACATGTAACTTGTATTGAGATTTTTTCAGAAATTTTGAGTCTTTCTTCACAATAGAATGAATTCTTTAATCTACTGAAAGGCCTAGGACTGAGGTACTACACTGTATCTATCACCTGTAAGCTTTGTTTCCTAAAAGGGCAAGCTTAGTCAACTCTAAACGCCGCAAAGACTAACTTAAAGCTTAAATACTCTATCTGATACACTTGAACTCTCCACTGATAATTTCCACACAAGTTTCCTCTGTGAAATCACCTGGAATATATATATATATCGATGAATATCTAACGTGGCATTCCCACATAAATAAGCTGTATAAAAAGATCACTTCAGCAATTGGAGCCTAAGTGAGTTTAGCCATTTGTGCCTCACTCAGCCATCTTGCACAGCTTATAAGCTTACAACTCACTTGTTCAATCTCTCTTTGATTTCTGCAGCCTAGTCTGGAGTAACTGTGGCAAAACAATATCAAGCAAGCTACAAAACCGTGCTGCACGAGTAATAACTTCATCGAGCTATGAGTATGACGTTGATGTTGATTCCTTGTCTTACCAAATCAGCTTACATGCAATTTCAATGTCAAATCTAGAAAGCCCTAATGGTTTTCAAGTCTTTAAACAGTCTGGTTCCTGAATATCTCACGTCTAAATTTTTAACACAAAATGAATCAAACTGTTAACTGAAGGACTCGGTTAACTTGTTGTTCCTTTTCCAAGAATTAACTATATGAAAAATAGTTTTAGCTACAGCAGCACAACTCTTTGGAACAGCTTACCCTGTAATATTTAAGAGAGTCTGGTTTAATAAATCAATTTGAACGCTTACTCTATCATAACTTTCAAACACACAGCTTTTATGGGAATCAGGTGTATAAGTAACATATTGTTAGTTAGTATAGTATTACGATTAGGATTTTAGGTTTTTAGAATCTTGGACATCTTATTGGAATTTAATGTAACTGATGATTTTTACTGTGTATAAAATAAGTCTTAATAATTTGTTTAAGTAAAAACTAGAAACCATGCAATAGCCTTACATGTAAAATGGTCATTGCAACTTTTGAGGGTGAGGGAATTTGTCAAGTAACAAGAAGTTTTGACTGTTAATATCGTTGATTGTTAAAGAAATTCAGTGGTCATCTCTGTACAGCAATTAAAGATTGTGTGAAGAATAACAACAGTCTGGAACACTTATTGATAACAATGTACTATATGAGGCTTTCTGCACTTGACAGATGGTACAAAATTTATTAAAATAGGGGTTAGAGCCTTTCAGCCAATTTACCTGCATAAGTGAAGTGTCTTATAGGGTTCAGGCTGTGTGTGAATTATGGGTACAGCTGTACTTGTTTCACTGAAGTTGTATCCCATAGATTTCCCATATGTTGTAGAGTAAATCCTGGATCATGTATGGTATTGGTATGGCCAGGACTTGAAATCAACAGTACCCATAGCAGTTCCATAGAGGAGAATCGATGATCATATGGGATTGGTATGGGACTGGTGCATATCACTCCCTGGATGTATGCTATGGGGAATATATGGAACTTTACGAAATACGTAGTGATCCCATAGAGACAAGTCAGTCAACATATGGGATTGGTATGGGACTATCCCACATCATCCCCATACCAGATCCTATGGGGAATATATGGAACTTTACGAAATACGTAGCAATCCCATAGCAAAAGACAATACAATGGTGCTGAATGAAGACAGTCACTATTTATGGGTTTGATATGGGAGGCAATAACCCATATCAAAGTAATATAACACCCACACATGGACCATAGGTTATCCCATACCATTTCCATATTTGGACCATGTATGTCCCATATCACCAGCTATGGTAAGGGTAACTACCCCATATTATTGGCTACTTCAAAGGTTGATGTAATCATTTATATTGATGCATCAACTATGGGGGGCAGTCAGGGATGCTGAGAAAACAGGGGGTAGATGGTCAGATGAAGAGGCCAAATACCACATCAATTGTTTGGAACTGATGGCATTTTGCAAAAATGAGCAAGGCATCCATGTCCAGATTTACTCCGATAACTCTACAACTGTGAACTATATTAATGCTATGTGGGGTACACATTCCAGAGAATGTAATACTATTGCTAAAAATATTTGGCAGTGGTGCAGAGATAAACAAATATGGTTAACAGCTGCCCATATTCCAGGCAAAAAAAATGTTGAGGCCAATCGAGAATCACATGTTTTCTCTGACAACAAAGAATGGATGATAAGAACTGAAATATTCCAGAAGATTACAGATATCTGGGGAGAACCTTCCATAGATCTTTTCACATCCAGATTAAATCATCAGGTCTCATGTTATGTATCCTGGAAACCTGACCCAGGGGCAGCTTTTATAGATGCTTTTTCTATCACATGGGATAAAAAGTTTTTCTATGCTTTTCCTCCTTTTAGTTTAATTGCCAGATGCCTACAGAAGATACAGATGGAATTTGCAGAAGGCCTCATGATAGTCCCAATATGGCCAACCCAAGGTTGGTATCCCAAACTTCTTCACATGTTAGTGGATGTTCCAAGAGTACTACCGTCGCAAAGGACTGCCCTAAAAACGCCAGGGATGAAACAAGAAGTCCACCCCTTAATCAAGAAAATGGTTCTGATTGTTTGCAGATTGTCCGGCAATCCTGCACAACAATTGTTTGTTAGTTATTCCAAGCCGTTTAAACCTGTTTGTTGTGAAACCATCCGTAGATGGGTGAAAACAGTAATGGAAAAATCCGGGATTGATGTAAACCTGTTTAAGCCACATAGTACCAGGGCTGCTGCAACGTCTAAGGCATTTTTGAAATCTGTTCTATTAGAGCATATCCTATCAGTTGCTGGGTGGAGCTCATCTGACACATTTGCCAAGTTTTATAACAAGCTTGTTATCAACAAAGAGTTTTTCTACTGTTTTGTTACAAGATTAAAGACACCAAATTACCTTGACTACGAAATATGTTTTTTGGTGTTTATTAACTATTTTTTTCATGTGTGCAGTGTGCTTGGAAGTCTCACGTGAGCCCTCAGTGCGGTGACGGAATAGAATTTAAAAATTAAGCAACACTTACCTGTAAGTTAAAGTTTGATTGTAATTCTATCTGTCACCAAGCACTGAGGGATTACGTGCCCTCCCATGCTAGTCCCTCCCATGTTTTGACAGGGAGTTTCTCCACTGCACACATGGTAAGTGCTTTAAAAACTGAGGTCGCGCAGGCGCAATGCTATCTCATGTAATCCCTCAGTGCTTGGTGATGGATAGAATTACAATCAAACTTCAACTTACAGATAAGTCTCGTTTAATTTTAAAATTCTATCTTGTCATCAGTCCGGAACGAAGGAGTCACATGCCCTCATGTATCCTCCCTCCCATGTCCTTTGTTCCTTTTTCCCCTGTACTACTCACATTGAATACTGATTCGCAATGTACATGAACTTCTCATGTGACTCCTTTGTTCTGGACTGATGACAAGACAGAAGCATGATCAACTGCAACTTACAGTCAAGTCTCATTTAATCTGATAATTTGTATAGTAAATTTACTTGGCGCACCGCCCGTGAACATGTAATAGCATACCGTATTGGCCTCCGAGAGAACTCATCATTAGAACATGCTGCTATCTACGATCACCTTTCCCCATGAGTGCAAAGTTTATTATCTGAGGCCAAGAAAATAAAGGAAAGATATCTTTTCTCATTTTCTTGGGCCAAGAACTCAACCATCTGGCTCTTCCGCATTCTTGAGTACTCAAACATCTCACTTCTCGTATTCATAACTTTTTCCGACAGATTGTCAAATTTCTTTTTCCATGCACAGCGCTCTGCATCACAAGCGTCTTGAATTTCCGAGGCATTTCTCTCCACCTTCTCCAGCATGGCCTTTTGCTTGTTGGCGAACTCTTTCTTCATCTTTTTGTAGTCTTCTTCAAGCTGATTTAAAGCGGTGCTGGGTGAGGGCCGCAGCTTTGTCCTCTTCCATGTTGCTGATCTTTACATCTTAAAATCAATCAATGCAAGCAAGCAATCTGTCAAGTCAGAAGTGATTGCACATGCCTGGGTAAAACAAACAAAAAGAAGCAAGGATTCAGGAGAAAAAACAGTTCCTTAGATTTTTCTTTTGTTGAGTGAAGGTCTCTAGTTTCATGCACAAGTTAACTGTTTTTCAGCAGAAAAACGTTTGTAAATAAAGTCAGTCAATTCTTTGGGAGCTGCTTTCGCCGATGTCAGCAAAACCAGCCAACACCTCTCTACACGCATTCGCAAACACTTAAACGGGCACAGGACCTCACATATTTTTCAACACCTTCAACAATCCGAGCCATGTGTAATTCTTGCTCTGTTGAATGTTCTAAAGTTATAACCCATGCAACCACAAGATTCCAGGTGGACATAAAAGAAGCATTACATATCTCCTGGGAGCAATCTTCTTTAAACAAGCAATTATATCATGTCAATTTAACTCTCTCGTTCTTATCAACAAGTTCTACTGTACACTCTTTTGTCACCTTTGGCCATTTTGTTAGTTTTGTAATTTATTCCACGTTGTTATTTATTCTTGTTCAGCATTATATTATAAATTCAAATGTACCAACTCTCATTCTACTTTCAACTGAAGATGGTCGTTGCACGACCGAAACGTGTATTGTAAATTCAAATGTGTCATTACTTTTATAGAAAGAGGAGTTCCTCTGGTGAAAGGCTGTGAAGGAAAACATTTGAAGAGGACAGTGATGGTTACCATTCCCTTGTAGCCACACAAAGCAAAAAAAAAAAAAATGGATCCCCTGGAAAGGGAAAGAAGAGTTCTTCTAACTGTGATAGCATGAGCCCAGAGATCACAGATGAGAGTAACTCTGATGCCTTTGAGGATGACCTTCAGTTACCTGGTAAGCTAGACAAAAATGTTCAAAACATTACTTTATTTTACTTTGCATTCTTATGCTACCATTACCGGCATATCACCCGCTAATTACTGTGGGTTATTTTACGGAACATTCCTATTAATTTAGTGTAGAAAACCCATCTTGTCACTTTGAAAAAAGGTAAATAATGTACACCATATGCAAATATGGCAGACCACTTGGTCGTTGCCTGGAACATCTTGTATGAAAGGGAGGCTAGTTGGGCCTCGCTGTTGTTTTGACAATGCCTCCCCAGAAAAGTCTTGCTTCGTTAACAATCTGGTCTAATTTATTTCACTATGCCCACGACCTTTTGTGTTCCTGAATGTCTCCATAAGGGAGTGAATCCCCCTCAGGAGAGAGAAGTTTTTTTAGTTTTAGTTTCCCTGTTCGCCTCTGAGGGGAAAACAGACAAAGGAAAGAAGTTCACGATCGAAAATGTGTAACCAACCCCATTTTTGTATACTAATCTGCCTAAAACGTGTAGAAATGAATTTAAAAAACACTTTCACAAGTTAGCATACATTTGCTTTCATTGTTAAAACATATGTAAGGAATTTGTGTTCTCATATACCCAGGGTAAAACATACCAGTTTGGAGCTTAATTTGGCAATGATAAATCAATCTGTGAAGTCCTTGAAAAGCAGTGAAATTTGACATTGGTAGAAACATTTTGAGTACAAAATTGTATGTTGAACCTACAGTCACTGCATATCCTTGACTCTGGACCAATAGTTGTGTTAAAGTGCCAACTAGCAGAAATTAAACACATCTTTTAGTTTCATTGTTTTATTAGTCTTTTGTTCTTTAATTCTATTAATAAATCATGCTTCAATGTTCTTTCCTTGTTACACAGCAAGAATATGTGATGCCATATCACTAAGGGCTGAAATATTATTGGTAATTCCTAGTTGAGCTGAGATTGGTGTGTATGGGTTTCCCTGGCTGTCATGGTATTTTCCTGGTATGATGGAACTTGCAACAATCTCCTTTTTTCTTGGGAAAAACGTTAGTCATATGAGATTCCCAAAAACAAATTAAATTGGGAATTATCATTTTACAAGGCTTTTAGTCTTACTTGGGAATTGCTTGATTTACCAATGAGATAACAGTTTACAGTAACAAAGATTGGGAGTTCAGATGTTTCCTGTGTATTGTTGGTATTTTTGGTGTAGTCAACAGGTCAATGTTAATGTCCTTTCACCATCTTTAACTAATGTTTTGGATTTTCTCGCACTCCAGTTTCATGAGGGTAAAGAGTACCGAACCGTTAACGTCCATCACTCTGCCCTTTCTGCTGTCTTGCCTCTAATTGATGGGCACAAAGCAGGCTCTCATCCGCTAGTATGCCAGTTGCTCAAAGGCATGTTCCAACTCCACCCACCAGAACCCCGCTATGCTACAACATGGCAGGTCTCAAAAGAAGTACAATATATTTCATCTTTGGGTTCAAATTCCAATCTTTCCTCAAAACTTCTGTCCTACAAGCTTGTTGGATTGCTTGCACTTACTGCCCCAGACAGGGCCTCTGGTCTTGTAGCCCGTGATCTATGCTTTAGATACTTTCACCCTGAGGGAGTTCATTTTAAACTCCCAGAACTCAGCAAAACTGCTTGACAAGGCTAGAATCCAAAGTCTTGTTTTCATGCTAGGTTTCCCGAAAACGAGCATCTTTGCGTTTGGAAGTGCCTACAGGAATATGAAGCTAGAACGCTTCAATGGAGACCACAGGGCCCTTCAAAACCTAATAAGCTTCTGTTATCACACAAACCCTCATAAACCAGTTTCCCCTGCTACAGTGGCCAGGTGGTTAAAAGAGCTGATGCAATTGGCTGGCATTGACACTACTATATTTAAGGGTCACTCGGTGCGTGGGGTAGTTGCTACGGAGGCGGCAAAACAGGGTTTTTCTATCCCTGTAGCCTGCATAGCAAGCGTATTTTCTGGCGGGTGCATGCTATTTTCCAATTGAAAGTTGAAGGCGCCATATTGGATTGGTAAGATCGAGGAAAGCCTGGAGCTAGTAAAATAACAGCCTATGGAGGTGGTAGTGATAGTGACAAACTAGTGAGGGGGACGGGAAAAATACGCCTGCCTGCAGACCCTGTTATTTTATGAAGCTCCATTCATGGGCGACCAGAGTTCCTGATTGGTGCAGTAGATACTAATGATTGTCACCTATCAATCAATCTTATTCAGAAATGCATTTTTCCAGTGGGAGAACGCGGGAGAATCTTACTGTGACAGAAAATGGCGGTCTCTAGCGCTTTCGATTCCGCTCTGGAGGAAAATTTGTGTTACTTACGAACTCTTGGAATGTCATTCATACTGCACCCTGAGCAAAGCGAAGCCATCTGGTCGCATGTATTGTCGCAAGATTTTTTGGCAGTTCTTCCAACCGGCTTTGGGAAAAGCCTCATCTTTCAACTTCTTGTTCACGTTCAAGAAACTTAGTGTTGTTGATTTCAGTGCGTAATCGTTGTTTGCCCTTTAAAAAGCATCGTGCAAGACCAGTTGACTGAAGCGTGTGCGATGGGTTTAAGTGCTGTTGCACTTACGAGGGCAAGACTGGAAGATGTAGAGAGGAGAAACTATCGACTAATCTTTGCCTCCGCTGAAGAAGTATTGGCGAAGCCTTTTCTCACTTCACTAAAGAAGACATACGTCATTCCACCAAAACCTGGCTGTAATTATTGTTGATCAGTCTCACACTGTGGAAACTTAGACCGGTCAAAGGTTTGTTTTCGTTGGAATATTTCTCTATGACAACAATAAACACTGGCTGATTCTAAGATTTCCTTGAGGGTTAGGGCTTCAGAAGTAACACTCAATTTCGTTTACATTTCCAGGTCAAATAAGACAAAGAAAGGGAAAAAAGCAGATGCTTTACGTGAATGCTTGGGAAACTCGGGGAACTGCGTTTGTTTTGTAAACAAGGTGAGTGAAGAGCTTTGCATGCTGTTGATGTTGTTGTTGTTTTTTTCTGGCTAGGAGAACAGTGTCATCAAACCATTTGTGTATTTGTTGACTTGCATCTCATCAAATTTGCATAAAAACTGTATTTTGCACCGTGCTCTCTTTTATAGATCTTCCTAATCGCCACAAACATGGCACTTTTTAGGACTATTTCGTCCAAAAACGACATTATTTGACACTCTAAGGCAGAGTGCACTTGAATGTAAAGTATGGAATTTTTCTTTTACTCTAATGTTGAAAATAAATGTTTGTAACCAATGCAAGTGTTAGCTCTACTAGTGCCTTCAGTTAAAAACTGACAACAGAAATTAACCTCAGAAACCGCTTTACCATATGAATTCTTTAACATTAGTAATACACTGCAGGTACTCCTATGGGTACTCTCAGCGGGACTGCTGACCCAACAACATAGGAGACCATAAAGAGACTGCTGTGCTTGAAGAATTGCAAAACAATTTATGTGAGTTCCAGTCAGTTGAATTTGCGGTTTTCTGTTAAAAAGGTGAAAAAGGATGTCCAGTTGAAAGAGTTGCTCTGGCTAGTTAATTTAGTGAAAGAAGAGGGAGTTAATTGCCCAAAGACTATAGTGTTCTGCAACACTATGAATGAGATAGCCATCGTAGTGAACTACTTAACATCAGAGTAAGGGAAAAACGTTTTTCATCCTCAACAAGACAACTACCTAATTGGAATTTATCTTTCCAATTCCTGGCAAAACTGTAACGATTGTGTTCTTAAACAGTTCAAGACAAATGGAGTAAAACGGATCCTTGTGGCAACAACTGCACTCTGCATGGGGGTAAACTTTCCAGATGTACAGTACATCATAAACTGGGGACCTGCACGCACAATCCTGAATCAACATCAGGAGGCTGGACGAGCTGGAAGAGATGGGATGAAGTCCCATGTTATTGTAATTTACCATGGACAGCAGGTGAGCCACTGCGAACAGGAAGTTAAGGATTTTGTGCGCACCAAAGGGCGTTTTTGTGTTTCTGCGTACAAAACACTGGACGCCACAATTTAGCCCCTTGAGCCACTTCATGACTGCTGCTCCTTTTGCACAAGCCTGTGCAAGTGTGCCTGTGGGAAATGTAGTGCAGATGTGTTGCCCTTTGAGACTGTCTTTGCCAATGACAAGGACAGTGGAAACCATGATGGCTTGCAACAGCAGGTAAAACCTGGAGAGAGAGAAGTTCTCAGGGACGCTTTACATCAAGTGTGGAATGGCTTGAGAAGCGAAGGAGTTTCACTTGATGCGAGCTCAGGTCATGGCTTTTCAACAAAGCTTATAGATGACATTACCCATCAATGTGAGATCATTTTTAATCTTCATGACTTGGTCTACAATTTTCCAGTGCTTTCAGTGGCAAATGCATTGAGAATTTTAGAAGTATTCAGGAAATTTTCATGGACATTCCCAATTTGAGGAAACTCTAGCCTTTCTCAACTGGCATTCAAATAAACAGGCTGTAAATGTCCCAGAGTTTGATTTTGACAGCCTTGATTTGGGTTTTATGAGTGATAGTGACTGTGAGGATGAACTCTGAGCTTTAAACTTGCACAATAGTGATACATTTAATGGAACTACATTATCATTAAGGTGTTATCATACAGCAATGGGGCTGTAGATATATAATTAATATAATTATTTGCTTGTGTGCTAGTTACAGATTGTCATTGCATATTGAGCAATAAAGCCCCTCTACAGTGCTGGAAATAATTTCTTTTCATCAAAGGGACATCTGCCCTTTGAAATCTTCCTTTTGGTTAGACATACCAGTTTCAAACATTTTTCGTTCATGAGTTATCCTTCAAATATGGCTCAAACAATGTATGCAACTTTTATCAATGGACAAAATACAAGTACAGTGTAGGTAGGATATATTATAGTTTTGCTGATAATATCATGGGTGACAAATTACTCCTTAATTTTGGCGCGAAATTTCATAATTAATTTATAATTTCACATGTCAAATTACAAAATTGCCATGGCAACATTTTGTGTCAAGATGGCGCTCCAGGTTCAAAGATGTTATGGATATGCTTACGAGCTCTTAAAGTTTTAACTTTGTACATTTTCGCTTGAATTTCATCTAGTCCAGTTTGCTTTAGCCATATAATAAACTTTTAGGGACAATTTATACTTCAAAATGTGTTAACTTGGAGACAAGTACACAGATGACCGCGATTGGATTTTAGGCGCAGTTTACCCGGGCGCGGTGCCGTTTTCAGTTCATTCATGACGAATTATAGCGAATCATGTAACAAAGATTTGACAGTTGACTCAACTTTGAAACATTTTGCAAACAGCAAGAAGGATTTCAAAAAGCTTTTTGTCGAAAAATTAAAAAAAAATGTGAACTTTAGCCGAAAGTATGCTTTGAACATATCATTGCGTGGAGTTCTCGATACAATAAACAAGTCAAAAACCAACGATTGTGAGGGTAATTTGTCACCCATGATATTAATAGGTAATCAAATGGTATACTCGTGAAATTAAGGAATAATTTCACTTGCGTTTTGTCCAAATTCTAATAATTTCCCGAGGCTTTAGGCGAGGGAAATTATTAGGATTTGGACAAAACGCGCGTGAAATTATTCCCTAATTTCCCTCGTCACCATTTGATTACACGTACTAATTCCACATTTACAATGTATGTTTGTATAATGCAGAAAGTGTAGTTGCCTGTAGTGTAAAGAAAACAAAGTGGTTTAAGTCAAAACAGACCAATACAAACAGAAAGTGAAGAGTCACCAAACTGTAAATTAATCCTCTAAAACATTACTTATGAAGGCATGTTTAGGGTTATCGTTCTGGTTGGTAAATTGATCCCCACAGATATGCTCTTTAATCCACTTGTGTAGATCTCTGTAGTCTAGCCCATGGAGGAGACTCCAGTATATGGCCCTTGGTCCGCGAGTTTTCCGAACTTTATGTCATATTTTCTCGTGAAATAAAATACGACCGAAAACGAAGGTGGACGATTAAATATTGATTAGTATTCTTTTGTTTGACGAAGTTCTGGCCCTCCCGCTGATGTTGAAAGCGAGAAATTCAAGTTTGTTGACAGGTAGGTCTAATTATCTTTCTTGAATTGTTTTATTTTGCGACTCCGTAAAGTACATTGTCAAGTTCACTTAGCTTGTGCAGGGATAAAACTGAACGGAAGCACCTGGTTTTTTGCAAAACAAGTTAACAGAGACACTTATTTCTTCTGACGGGAAAGAAATTGCTGTAGAGTTTAAATTTTTTATTTTATCAACCCTTGAAAAAACATCAACACTTTTTGCGTGGAGGCCCTTGGTCCGCAACCTATAACCCTAGAGAACTTACATTTCTCAAAGCAGACTAGAAAACCCTGAAATAAATAGTAGTGGCCTTTGTTTTTGTTAAACGGTTTCAACATCTCCTTGATAAATGTTTTCGGACTGCTTTAAATTCTCTTTTATAATGAAAGTTTAGTTTTACAATTATAATATTTTTGACTACGTTGAATATTTTTACACATTCCAGTTGTCAATAGGGTAAAGGGGGATATTTTTCTTTTGACTGTACTGACTGTTAATTGTCCATAGCATGAAAATATACTGTTTACACTTACAAAAGTTGCCAGTCGTCAGGTTATTTCTATTAAAATCAGTGTTTAATTAAACACGTAGATTCCCAATCAACGACCATAAAACGATCTGCCGACACAAGTGTTCTTTCATTTGCAGCAATCCAGCTTCAAAATGAGGAAAGTGATAATTTCTAATGTTGTCATTAAGGGCTATCAAGAATTTCAAATCCGCCCTCCACCTTTACTGTGTCTACAAGTTACCAAAGAGTATGGTAATAACCATGATAAAAATGCCTGTTTGGTCTGGGTCCCAGAGTTATGAGTCCATACCATGGGAAATGTGGAATATAGTAACAGACGCCAAAAGGGGAGAAATTGTGGAAACTATAGCAGGACTACCAATTGGACGGGTACCTCGAGGATTATCATCCTGTTTTTGGGAGCTTTTGAGTTTTCCTGACGTTGCTTCAATTGAATGGTAAGATGAGACTGTAGCTGAGATAGATGGCAGAGGTCTTTACATCCCACATCCAACTAACATTAATTTAACTCTCGGGCGTCTGTTTGGCCTTTATTTTTGCGCATCATATACAACATTCCATGGTATTTGTTTTTACATCGAAGACCATTAATTGTTTCAATGTTTTACATCTCCGGAAAAGCAATTTGATCAAGGTGCTATAAAAACAAAATTACAAGACAAAAGCTAAAGTGCTAGTCACCAAAGTGTAAAATTATATCCTATTAGTAATTTGTGACCTCTCACGCGAAAACGTTCCAAACGGTTAGCTGTTTCTAAACGGATAGCCGTTCACCAGCCGTTCGAACGGATTGGCCTGCCGTTCGCACGGCTCGAGCTATCCGTTCTAAAAAATTCATCAGCCGTTTGAACGGCTCGAGCTATCCGTTCGAGAAAATTCATCAGCCGTTCGAACGGCTCAAGCTATCCGTTCTAAAAAATTCATCAGTCGTTCCAACGGCTCGAGCTATCCGTTCGAGAAAATTCATCAGCCGTTCAAACAGGTCGAGCTATCCATTCTAAAATTTTCAGCAGCCGTTCGAACGGCTCAAGCTATCCGTTCGAGCGGCTCGAGCTATCCGTCCAAGAAAGAAACAACATTAACTTATTTTGGCAGCCGTTCCAACTTCAAAACAATTTTCCACGCTTCGTATGTCATCATGTTTACATTACACAAACTGTCGTCACATTTCTGTTCTTAGTTTACCTTAGCTTAAATGACACTCAGTTCATTGTTTACGGAAAAACGTTTGATTCACAAATCACAAGCTCCTTTTAAATCGAAAGCCTTACGGTCCTTACGTGTTCATGGCGGCTTTAGAAGCCACGATGCGCTTCTTCCTTGTGAGAGAGATTAATTTCAAGATAAACATTGCTTGACACTTTATTCGCTGCAGGATTTTCGTTTCACCATGCACTCTGTTTAGCTTGTGTTTTTGCTGAAAACTTTGGATCGTAATCTGCCAATAACAAAATTTCATAGTGTTCAGAGAGGTCCGCATCTTGCGGTAAATTTTTGAAATTTACCGCTCATTACAATCCAAACACAAACTCTCGTTGATCATTGATATGCTAAGTGGAAAACAATTGTTTTCCAACTGTCCAATTAACCCTTAAGATTTTCGATCTTTAGGCACTATATTAAAGGACTCAAAGAAGCAAACAATTTTCACAGTGATCTTGTTAGTTGCTAGTTGTGATCAGTCAGTAAGTGCTTTTATCAGCAATCATGTCTATCAGGCAGCTATGCAGACAGACAACCAATCGCCCATCGAATGCGCTGTTTTACTTCCGAGACGAGGAAAAAACTGGAATCGCCCCAATTCGAGTTATCGTTGACAAACAGCTTGATCTTGTTGTCGGAATGGTGGTAACCGTCAACTGGAACGGAAAAAAATCGGAAGGCGAGATTCTAGCTTTGAATGGTAAGTGTTAAATTTTATTCTTTAGTTAGGGCAAATAAGTAGTAGACTTTCTCATACAACATTAAGAGGAAAAATTTAATACCAATCTTTTATCTCAATTACCTCTTTGACTTATGGTTCCGTGTTTTTAATTCCAAGGTTGTGTTGAGCCAAGCACACGCTTCGAATGATATTCACCCAATTAGCTTGGATTAATTGCCACATACATGTAGTGCTAACAATATTCTAATTTTCTTTTAGATGACGTTACAGTCCTGAACATGAAAGATTTCAGAACCTTCCTGGTGCTGTGAGTCCGGAGTCAGAGAATGCTGACGAGAAAGAGAACGCCAAGTCCACTAGTCAGAGCCCGCAAAAGAGAGTGGCACGCAACCAAAAGGTAAGTTCATTATAACTACTTAATTAACGCAGCTAGATTCTAACCACTCAGCTGTTTGATCAAGTCGATACCAAAACATGATTCGTATTCTACAATTGCTGCTTATTAAAAGTGTGGAAAAAAATCCTTGTTGTTGCTGATTATCATGTTACATGTAATGGTCTTTATTTTAAAAATATGAAAAATACGTATCATGTTACAATAGCGAGATTCTCATACTATCTTTCGTTACTGTATATTTCATAGCTAATGTCAAAAACACGCTGTCTGTACAATCATGTATACAGCAGACCACCAAACCGAAACCACCGTCGCTTTCAAATTGTGATGTCAGGGTCAACGGGTCAGTTTCTCTCTCACTGTACACCTTATTGACATGATTATTTTTCTCGGTTTCAGCCCAGTTCAACGAATAAACCTGAATCTCCCGCTTACGAGGAATTCCTAGTCCAGCAAAAGAAGCGAGTCCTGGAGTGGAAGTCAAACCGTGAGGCCAAGAAGACCAAGGCAGACAAGGCATCCGCATCTCCAGCAGCAACGAGAGAGAACAATACGAGCAGCGATGACCGAGACCGAGACACCGTTTCTGTTCTGCACCAGCTGCTTGCCGCCAAAACAGAGGAATGCTACGAACTGAAGCACAGGTTGGAAAGTATTGAAGCAGCGAACACTCAGATCCTCAGAAACCAAATGGAAATGCAAGATAACTTTGTTAAGGTAATGTTTGTGACATTTGTCTAAATGTGTTTCATTTATCTTATCACACGAAAGAAAGCTCAGTACCAATACAAATTCATTTACTCGTTCGGTTTCTATATTATTCTTCTCTAATCGACATTGTTTACTCCTTACAGCTCCTAGAGAGCATAAAGGCCTCTGTATCTGGAATTGAAGAGGGCATGATAACAAGTTCCGTTGTCTCAAACCTTGAAAGACGCCTCGAAGTAGTGGAAAGACCGGCCGCAGAGCCACAATTTGACTTGGTAAGCAAATCGCTATAAAAAAAAAATGGCAATGCCATCACAGTTTATTATTGCTTTCAGATTCGACCTTAACAAGGGACAACGGCAAATCTTTACTGATTCATTTTTCCAGTTTTCAATTTCTTGCGATGAGTTAATAGATAATTGATATTATTCAACAAATTAGTGGGATGCCCATTATTTATTTCGTAGCAGAAGATTCATCTCAAAATTTCATTACCGAGCTTAAAATTTACCATCTTTATTAATTTAACCTTTTTTTCATTTGACCAGCTGAATGCCATTATTCCCGAATGCGAAACTTCATCCGAGGGCGCCACGGAACCAGAGGGAGAGAACGAAGACCTGTCCACTATCGATTACAACACCCTGAATGTTCTTCGTGAGGAAAGCCAAACTACAGAGAGACAAGGAACCGCTACCCAGGAAGTCTGCGAGGAGCTGATCAGCACGTGTGTCACGCCAACCAGAGTAAAGACAATTCAGGGCGTCTTAGCACAGCAAGACGCTAAACGACACCTGTGTGCCTTGAGACTGCTAAAACACTTCTTCAGTAGAGAAGAACTTGACTTGCAGAAAGCAACACCGACGGCAGTCACGAGAAAAGAGGCTTGGACAGTGACAAATTAAATTCGCTCAAAATATTAGTCTTTAGCAAATTTCCAGCCAGCAACAGCAAAGAAAAGGACAAGGCCTGGAGGATTATCAAGGGAAAAATTAATTCCAAGTGTCGAGTTGCCCGCAAATCTTTTAAGTTGCCTGATTCTACTCCTCCACGTTCATTGTAATAATTTTAATGTGTGCTTTTTGACCAAAAAATAGTTTTGTAAGTCCAGCTGATAATTTAGGTATTTCTAGCATTAGCATTTACCGGTACGTTGTTTTATAATATAAGCGATGTACTTAGTGAGGGAAATAAATTACAATAATTACACACGAACTTCATTTGCACTTGGCAATCAAACAAAAAACACACCGTGTGTTTTTACTTTGAAATAATTTTGGAATGCTTTGCAGTTCGTAACAATGGCGGTCCTATCTGTCTTTATAATTTTGTGACGCGCACATCCAAAAGATCGAAAAAAAATCAGACAAGGTGCTTTTACTTTGAAATGATTTTGGAATGCTTTGCAGTTCGTAACAGTGGTGGTCTTTCCTTCTTAATAATTTCATGACACGCGCGCGCAAAAGATCGAGAAAAAAAATCGGACCAAATGCTTTTACTCTGAAATGATTTCGGAATGCTTTGCAGTTTGTAACAATGGCGGTGTTTCCTGTCTTTATAATTTCATGATGCGCCCGGGTAGAAGATTGAGAAAAAATTCAGACTGAGTGTTTTTAGTCTGAAATGATTTCGGAATGCTTTGCAGTTTGTATCAATGGCGGTGTTTCCTGTCCTTATAATTTCGTGACGCGCGCGCCCAAAAGATCGAAAAAAAAAGTCAGACTGTGTGCTTTTACTTTGAAATGGTTTTGGAATGCTTTGCAGTTCGTAACAGTGGCGGTCTTTCTTTCTTAATAATTCCATGACACGCGCGCGCAAAAGATCGAGAAAAAAATTCAGACCGAGTGTTTTTAGTCTGAAATGATTTCGGAATGCTTTGCAGTTTGTAACAATGGCGGTGTTTCCTGTCTATATAATTTCGTGACGCGCGCGCCCAAAAGATCGAAAAAAAAATCAGGCTGAGTGCTTTTACTTTGAAATGATTTCGGAATGCTTTGCAGTTTATAACAATAGCGGTGTTTCCTGTCTTTATAATTTCATGATACGCCCGCGTAGAAGATTGAGAAAAAAAATCGGACCGAGTGACGTGATAAAAAAGATAAAAAACAAATCAAATGACTTTGAATTACATGACGGTGTTCATTTTGCTTATACTTCCAGGTCGCGTGTGCACTAAAGCATACAAACGAAAACAAAATAAAAACTTTAACATAATACTTTACTGGGTATCAAATACTATAAATTTTTGTTAAATTTGATTTGGTACTGTTGATCAAGGCTTTCACAGATGTGGTGGCTCCTAAAGGAGCCGTTTTATAGTGGCTCGTAAGAGCCGTTTTATCCCTGAGGAGCTGGTGCAACCAGTTCTTCTGTTCCTTGCTTGCAGAACTCCCTGATCTCACGGAAAAGATACTGCTTGCAATCTTGACTCAACCCTGTTGGATTCACTTTGGCTGGAAGACGTGAGGCTGGAGGAAGGATTGCAGGATTCTTCAGAAGCATCAGCGACTGTTCGGGAGACAGGTCACTATCTTTGAAATAAACTCTACCAGGCTCATCTTTGGTGAATCGAAAGTGGTGGTTGCTTTTGATGTTTGGCAGCCTTTTAAAGTACTGTTCAAGATATGAACACCAGTCATACACTGGAACAATAACTGTTCCGTCATGCATCCCAACAAGCTGTGCCTTGTTGACCCCAGTACTGGACGATTCCACCATGTTAGCAAATTCGTAAATTGACGAGATGTAGTTTTGTTTGTACGATTTCTTTATGATGCCAAAACATCGATTAGGGGCAAACTTTGTGTGTCCAGCAATCAAAAAAGAATATCTAACTGAAAGATGGAGTTGGAGAATTGTCCTCCAAGCTAAGTACCAGACAAAATAATTGTTTTTATTTTGCCCTGAACAGTTATCAGCGTGGAGATGAACAGAAGTTTCTCCAAGTCCGTGATGCTTGAAGAAATGATGCACGTAACTTATCGTGGTGTTCGCTCCCTTGCCTGCATCGCTGGCCTCGTCAATCAGGTAGTTAACCTGCTGTGGGATCGCCTCGCACATAATACCAAAGATGGCACATTTACGCGGCGTTTTAAAGTATATTGGCCCCGGTTGCATAGGGTTACTTGGATAATGAACTTGCTGGGCAAAGTCGAACGAGTAGTGCATTGTGGTGTCAATTGAGCATGGGTCATGGCGCTCATCAATGTCTACGCTGTCCTCTAATTCTCTAAAACTGCGTTTAGCCTCATCGCACACCTTCCTGTAAAGTTCTCTCTCGGTCTGCACTGAATTTAAGTGGTGCTGTTGGGTGCGAACACATTCTGACTTTTCTGCCTCTGGAAGATTGGCTGCTCGAAGTAGCTTAGAAGTGTTCTGCTGGCAGGTGAAACACAAGTCAGTCATCTGCTTCGCCACGACGAGGTTTGGATGGAATTGTTTCCATAACTCGATAAATTTTGTGTAACTCACGACCCTCTTGCTGGCAGCCTCGCAAGCTCTTTTAAAACAGTTCCAGACATGCATTTTGGTCTCACTCGACGAAAGCAGCACAATGTCCTCGTTTTTAAAACCAGGGATTCTCCCAGGAAGTAGTACAGCATTCTCTTCAGCGTAATTGCTTAGGAAGTTTTTTACATCTTCTGCAACGGCCTGTGGCAGAGTGTTATGTGGAAGCCTCCTACTGTTCCCGTGCACCCGCAGAGAAATGCCATAGTTTTGATAATGATCCACGAGCCTTTGAAATCGGGACTTACTGATGCCATACACGTGCAGAAACATTTCCTTGCAAATGGGCTCAGACTGATAGAGAAAGCTGTAAGCTTGAATTCTTTTTCTTTTCCCCCCGGTTACTTCAGCCGCCGTAAAAGCTTGAAGGTTTGCCAAGATTACTAAGTCCAGTTCCGCATGAGACAGTTCCAGGCAGTCGTATAGGTTGCTAATAACAGTTTCCGCGTTGAAGTGATCCGAACACTGGCTGCCTTTCAACCCTCGATGACATCCGCACCCAACTTGAAGAAACTATTGTACTTTAGCAACGATACTTGAAACATTTTCGGTGTGATCGCAATCCATATCTTCTCTCATTGAATTCTCCATTTTGTGATTGTGTGAAATGGCTACGAAGTGACAGCAGTTATTAGCAGGTACCAAGGCAACGCATTTTTTATTGGATATGACAGTTTAAACTGTTGAGCTGTTTCCAAGGCAACACCTTTTCTTTCGGGTTGCGTCGCAGAGATTATGGAAATTTGAACTTGAATAGAACTTGAGAACTATTGAAGAATTGCTTGGTTTTACCTTATCTTGAAAGGTCAAATTCAATAATAAAAATATTTTATTGCGCCAAAAGTCGAGTTGAGCTATTTAAACACTCGTTTCAAGTGATCTTTTCACAGATTGTGTCAATACGTGTTTTAGAATTGAAGTTAGGACTTGTTGCTTTGTCAGAATTATACAAATTGGCACGCGCTTGTTTGTTTACTTTTGATTTCGTTCGCACTGAGATATCCAAGAGGAAAGATAAGATAGAGAGAAGCGTGGCCCACTCAATGATATGGCCCGCCATCCGTAAAAAAATTCCGATCTTCGTAATAGTTCCGAACTTCGCATACAATGACAGCATTCTGACGAGCGAAATGTATAAAATCATTGCTTCAACTCATTGTCGAAATGTTTGCGTGATATGATGTTTTATTATAAGCAAATGAACGCGACAGAAGCTTGATCAGGGATGTTATTCTCAAAAAAGAAATTCACTTTACTCTCAAAAGACTGATTTTCAATGCAGTACTAGTTTATTTGAGGATTCGATGTTTATTTTCTCATTACAAATGAACCATTGAATTATTTTGGTACGAAAGTTTATTCAGTCGTTTGATCAATAATAATATAAATGTTGCCAGCCGTATGGACTCATCAGTTAATTATCTCCAGCTCTTCAGCCCGTTGTTGGCAAACCCATCCATTCAAAGAATTTCCACAGGCGATTAGTCGTTCGACCTCTACCATTCAAAAATTTTCATCAGCAGTTTATTCGTTCGACCTCATCCGTTCGAAAATTTTCATAGGCCGTTTATCCGTTTGACCTCATCCGTGCGAAAAATTTCATTAGCAGTTTATCCGTTTGACCTCATCCGTTCGAAAATTTTCATAGGCCGTTTATCCGTTCGACCTCATCCGTTCAAAAATTTTAATTAGCCGTTCATCCGTTCACGGTATCCGTTTCAAACGGCTTGCCTAGCCGTTCATCACCCGTTCGCTTGCTGTTCCATTCAGCGTTCGAACAGCTACCGTTCGGAACGTTTTCGCGTGAGAGGTCACATTTGTTAATAGTTATAAATTGTTTATTTGTGAAGCAGCAAAAATAAAAATCCGATATGAAACTGGGGGGAATGTTGGTTACTAAAAGAGAATTTGTTACTCTTCTTAAGCAAACAGACTGGAGACCCCTGTCAGAGTTTTCCTCCATGGCTAGCACCGCAGTCACCTGGAGGAGGTGCGTTTATTCCGTGCTCCTTCATCATCACTGTTTCAGAAGATGGACGACTGGACGTACTGGATAAACTTCAGTCAGCATTAAATAGCATAGACGAAAAATCTGTTATGAAAATAACTATTTCTTAAATAATAAACACTGTGTTTCCAGATTTATTCATCTGTCTTTTACGTCCAAAGATTCAAAGAAATATTGACAGTTAAAAGAAAGAAAGCAAAAGAAATTGGCTTGGGAGGCAGATCATTGTCCAAAAAGAAAACACATTTAATTTTCACTCGCAATGACTCCTATCGAGACTTTTGCTTAGATATATCAAGGAAAATAAAGATTAACTAAAATTTGTCAAAATTCTCATTCTCTTGACGATTTATGAATACTTTTTGTGCTGTTTACATGACTCGCGGACCAAGGGCCTGCGAGCACGGTCACCTTTTTTTGGAATTAAGAGGAAAATATCACTGCTTGGAACTTGCCACTTTGAGATTATTGCAAGAAACATAAAAGCTATCTTCAGGGAAAATTTCAGCTAGTTACGTGTTGATCCAGGTAAGATATTCAAGAATACAACTTTTATTCGTGGACCAAGGGCCACGTACTGTCCTGTCAAACTTTGGGAAAGACTCGTATCCCTCTCGACCAGGTGTTTGGTGAAAACTTAATTTCCTAGTAAATCATTTATAATTTGATGAAATGCCTCCTTCTCTTTGGGGTTTTTCCTGTTGGCATGCTGCTCCTTCAGAGAACAGTCTCTGTCAACTGATTGGTACACAAGCTGTGTGGATTGCAGAGTGCCAGTAGTCCTTTCAGCATTCTGCTCATCAAGATTAACACCTAAGTTGGGGACAAGGTTTTGGCTACATGTTTTGCCGTCATCCCGTACATCCACAGTGTTACAGAACCCATTAAGAGAGTTGCACAAAAAAAGTTGCACAAAAACCTTTTCAGACCTTGAGTCATTCTTGCCAAACCTAAGGATCCTGTGTTGAAAAAACAAACTGACGCTGTTTATTCTATTCCATGCAATGACTGTGATCATGAGTACATCGGACAGACCAAGCGTTAGCTTGGGACACGTTCAAAAGAGCATCAAAAAGCAGTTTTTCTTTGCAAAAGGAAAACTCCGCTTTGTTGGAGCATGCTTGCCAAACCAACTATACAATAGCATGGGATAATTCCAAAATTATCACCACTAACCGGCGGTAACATCAACAGTTTTGTTTGGAAGCTTGGCACATCAACTCCGCCCACGCTCCTTTAAACCGTGACGATGGCGGCCTTTTACCTAACACCTATTTACACCTCATCAAAACAAAAGGTCGTTAATTAGTAAGTGTATAAAAGGGTCCTTTTTACAACACTAGATCACCTCTGATGAAGACACTAGACAGGAGTGTCGAAATGTTGGGTCGTGAATTGTGACTTTTTAAGTTACATTCATCAATTTTCAAACCAGAGTAGCATCAAACCATGTCTAAACAGAACCATGCTATAAGGGTTATATTCTTTGCACGTATATTAGGCAAGTTAACAGAGAGCGCTCTTCTGCTGTTTAACCTTCTTGATGTCCAAACAATAAATAATGTGTATCCACTGCATATTCTAAAATTCACGCATCTTTGGCACAAAGGCCTGCTACCAGTCTTGTTTCAAAATTATTTCAATATGCAAGTAGTATTCATGGGTATAATACCAGATATGCTTCCAAACAAAATTTATATAAACCTAAAGAGCAAACCAACTCTGGAAAACAAAGAGTTGCATCAACATCTGTTCTCTGGGATAATATCCCAGTAGACTTAAAAACCTAAATGTCTTCAATTTTTCAAACAAATGAAAACTTTATCTGCTGTCAGAACAACATTCTGAAACTTTGTCCTTAAATCGTTCTCTTCTCTGTTCTACATTTATTTATTTATTAGTTCTGTTCTCCATCTTTTGTTATAGGTACCTTAGAGTAACTGGGTCTAACTCGAAAACTACTCAGCTAATTAGCCTCCAGACTCAATATTTGTACACTATTCTAGTTCTTTTTTATATATATTCACGCTTATACATGAGTGAATAAAGTGTTGTTGTTGTTGTTTTCAAGGAAGGTGGACAGAGTGAATTTGACCCCACGCTAAGGCTATTTTCACGGTCCTGGCCATGAAATTGTTAAAAAATTATTGGAATGTGAGTGAAATTTCCCTTTCACGGCGTGAAAAAATCACGGCCACCATGAATATTTCACGCCGTGAAAAGGGTCAGTCACTGTGAAAATATTTCACACTGTGAAAAAAGGCCATAACGTCTGAGAAAATTTCACGCCGTGAAACAAAGTTATCTTCTGGCATAAACATTATTCTGTTACCCTGAACATTATGCCATCATTATGTCATGCCACCTGCAAAGGTTTTACTGGAAGCGTTATTGGAAGTCTTTCGGAATCGGCTATTGTAGCTATCTATCAGCGAATCGTCAATGTGGGGTTGGGCCCATTTTCTTTTTTGTTTACTTTTCTGTTTGATACTGTGGTTTCGGGAAAACAAAAGAAAACGAAATAACAAGAAAAAAAGTCGTAGATACTAACACATGGAACAATACCGGACACCTGTCCAAGTCCATACACAATAAGACAAGCGTTGGTAGTACGCAACTTCAGTTTGCCGGAATGGGTTTTAAAAGTTGAATATTTGTAAAAGAATCTCCATGGTAGTCGGATCTTTAGCAGTAAATCAAAAGAATGTCTGTAGTAAGAATTAGATAAAGTTAACAGTTTATGGGATCAGTAAAAAAGTACATTCCCTCACAGGCATGAGAAACAGACACGTTTGGCACCACAGAGTCTGGAATTGTTGGCATAGCCAGAAATCATTCTCTTCATGAACAGTTTTTCTTCGCTTGCACAAAAGATTCAAAAGTGATTGGAATAAAAACTGGCAAGCTCCATTTAAAAAGATTAGATTATAGCGGAGCTCCGCGCGCGCCGAAGGCGCGCGCGCGCGGAGCACCATTGGTAAGAAAATATGGTAACCCATCCATCCGAGAAATTTTGGTTATGACGTCATCGTACGACCGACCGTCCGACCGACCGTCCGACCGACCGTACGTACGTCCACCCCATCATGTAAGCCAAAGTCAAATGTGATACTCCAGTTAACCCTTTCGTGTGCAAGCTCGCATGTAGGCACGCTTCCATATGGACTGTTTTTGGAAAGATCAGTTGTCCATACACGCAGTTCTCAACCCGCGTTTCTGTGGCGGGAAACTGCATAGCCAAATTTTGAAGACAGTTTTAAAACAAAGTCAGTTTTGTCTATTCGTTGGCGGAATATCAGTGACAAACAGCGGGAGAAAGAACATGAAAGGGCACGGGTACATAGGCAGAGTATCAGTGACAAACAGCGGGAGAAAAAGTACGAGCAAACTGGCTGAATTGTATTGTCGAGCAACGGGAGAAAGAATAATAAAGGGCTCAAGTAAACAGGCTGAATCGTACTGGGAGCAACGGGAGAAAGAACAACAAAAAGCTCGAGAAAAGAGACGAAATTATAGTGAGAAACAGCGAAAAGAGAGTGTCTCTTGTCAAGCTGTAAAAACATTACCAATTCAAGTGTCAGGAAATTTCAGCTTTTCCCCGTGTTTGCCGGCATAAGCTTGCACGAAGAGAAAAGATCGCCGGTGTGGTCTGGCAAGGTTTCAGTAATTATGCACTGTCTTCGGACCTTGCTGTGTATTAAACTGGACGGTTTTGCCGCTAAAATCCTTAATTGAACAAGCTTCCTTGACACGCATGAGAAGTAATAAGACTTACTTTTGTGTGAAATGACCGCTTCTGCTTAAGCTCTGCGTTCGGAGTGATTGTTGACTGACTTAAACTGTGCGCAGGTTAGTACTCCTGTTTTGTCTTTTATATGGACATTTATGCCAAGAAAATTGAATAGCGATTTGTCTCGGTTTGTTACTTGTCTTATTTTTTCCGATTTGTACGAGAAACGTCGAATAGACATTCGCATCGGTTTCTTTTTTCTTACGTTTTGTTGTTTTCACGCTTC
>OX419341.1:15901041-15908541 GCA_948470475.1 Galaxea fascicularis | reverse complement strand
TTTAAATCGAAAGCCTTACGGTCCTTACGTGTTTGAGACAGCTTTAGAAGCCACGTGCTTTTTCCTTGTGAGAGAGATTAATTTCAAGATAAACATTGCTTGCAGATAAACATTCGCTGCAGGTTCTTCAATTCACCATGCGCTCCGTTTACCTTATGTTTTTGCAGAAAATTTTGGATCGTAATCTGCCAATAACAAAATTTCATAGTGTTCCGAGAGGTCGACATCTTCCGAAATTTTTTGGATTTTCGATCTTCAGGCACTATTAAAGGACTCGAAGAAGCAAACGATTTTCACTGTGATCTTGTTAGTTGCTAGTTGTGATCGTTTCAAGTGATCTTTTCATATATTGTGTCAACAACAACACTTTATTTCACATTCCCATTACATGGTTTGTAAGAAACGTATTAAATAATTAGCAAAATAGAAAAAAAGATATATTCAATTACAATTTAAGCTAAATATTATTATATAGAAGAAAATGCCTAGCAGTTAGATAACCGTGAGGTTTTCGAGCTAGCAGCTAGCTCTTTGAAAGTAGTTTTGAATGTACAGGACACCACAAGAGCTAGACATACACACACATATACATAAAACACATAGATGGCAAAAAAAGAGAGGGGAAAAAATTCAGTATGTTAAAACAATCTTAGTATGTTAATTGTTCGGCCAACAAGTATTCTCAGGGGTTTTATTAGAAGCCGGGACCCGGGTACCGGCACCCGTCTACTCTGAGTACAGTACCCGCCTTCACAAAAATGAGGTCTTAGTGGACAAATAGAAGATCTATCAAAACTCTGACTAACGGAAACATCTTTCCACAACTCTTCCGCTTTGCTAGCATAAGCTAGTTAACCAGGAATTGCATCTCCGAATTACAGTCCTTTTTTCATGTAGACTAATATTTCTGTGTCCAGATTAACGAGTATTTTGTCAAGCAAAGTAATAAATTTCAAAGTTTGATCAAATCGCGTGTCTTCGCGAAACGCATCGCCTACAATTTCAAAGTAGATACCAGGACCCCCTCTTGTCAGCTGTTGCATAACATTTGCACGTGACATTTCGCACGACTGAAAAGCACATGGTTTTAAAATGGCCGCGACAAATAAAAGATCTTCTCAAGGCATCCTTGACAATTTTTTTGTCGTTTCAAAGAAGTCAAAAGGTGAGTTCTTAATACTTCACAAGTCATTTCTTCAACATAATACACTTGCACCGGCGGATATAAATAAAGTACATTTGCATGTCTAAAGAGTCAGTGAACCGCGACGACCTTTCAATATAAACAAATCATCGCAATCGCCCTTCGTTTGCCACCGATTTCGCCACTTTGTTTACTTCTTTTCTATATTATATTCAGCTTTATTTCAACAACAACAACAATAAAAAAAAAATAATAATAATAATAAATAAATAAAAACCGTGATAATGTGTTGAAATGTGTTGAAATGGGAAGAATCCTCAAAAAGCGCTACAGCACCATTCTAGGAGGAAACTCCATCCTATCCATAGACCTACTAAATACAGAAAGTATAATGTACAGTATATATACAAAAATTCAAAGAGTTAAAAAGGTAAAAACCTTCGACTTAAAATCTGCCACAGATGATGCTTCTCTAATGTCAAGAGGGAGACTATTCCATTCCCCAACTATTCTCCTCATGTAGCTAAATTTAAATAAATTAGTCCTAGAGAAACTGGTTAAAGGGTTTGAAGTATCCATATTTCTCAATGCATATCCCCTGTCAACATCCCTAGAATCAAGGGTCAGGCGAACATGATCATTAACCACCTTATAAAAGAAAACAACATCCGCAATAAATCTCCTATCCTCCAAAGATAGCAAACGGAGTTCACGTAGCCTAACCAAATAATCGTCATCACTTTTAAGAATTTTCGCCCTGACTACGACGCCCCTGTGTCTCCAAGGATGCATGCAAATATAACTAATCAAAAACTGGCTCTTCTTTGCTTATTGTGAGAACCTTGGCAGCTTTCAAGCCCACGGAAATACTAACAGTAAAAATAAAACAAATAAACATTGCGTGAGAGTGCGCGGCGTGGATGTTGTCTGAGGAACATTGCAGATTTTCACAAAGGAGCCAGTTAAAATTTTAAGGAAAAGTGATAAGATATTTTGCACTGTTTCAAGCGCTTAATTTTCTCGATATGTTTTTTTTTAACTGGGTTTTTCACTGAAGATATGAAACCTTGTGTACACATACAGTTTTTATGACTCTGCCAAAACTTATAAAACAAACGACACAAAAAATTGCTACAAAAAGGTAAATGTAATTCTGCAATGGAAACCTGCAAAAAATGTGAACTCAGCACATGCGACAAGGTGAGGCGTATTTTTTTTTTGTAATTGATTTTATTCTTTTACAACACATTTCACTACTTACATTACGTACAATATGTACATTACGCCCCTTGCAATACATGATATCTTACACTTACAATAACTTGGTAAGGCTTGGTGAGGCTTATGCATTGTTATATTGAACTCTTCTTTGGCAGACAATTCAACAGTACCTTCGGTACAAGAGGCTACTGGAGAGGCAGAAACACAGTCTTCTAATGAAGCAGTGTCAGATACGTCACAGCGAGTAGAAAAAACTCGTGGGACAAATGTTTCTAAAGCAATAGCAGATGACATTATGTTATTAGAAATAGAGAGATGTGGACTTGCTAACCTGCACAACTACTATGAGTGCAAACAAAAAAGCTGCAAAAATTTCTCAGAAGAAGAAGAGGCCAGGCAGAAGAAGCTGAAGAAGAGACGATTTCATCACAGCTGGGTTGAAGAAAGAGAACTAGCCTATGATAACACCACAGGCATTTGGTGGCTTCTTTTCTCAGAAAACCAAGGCATGTTTTGTTTTCTTTGCTGCAAACATAAAACTTTGAACACTCAGAACAATGCTGCAGTATTCAGCACTACACCCAGCACAAGATACAGGAAAGAGGCCATCAGAGAACATTCTTTAACCAAAATGCATGAAGCTGCTGTGGAAGCTGAAATGAATCAGAGGGTGTCAATGTTTCATCAACAGTACGAAGAAAAGAAAGCAGTTCGCAATGATGTATTGTACAATGCTTTTGCAGCCTTGTACTGCTTAGCAAAGGAGGCAGTTGCCAATGTTAAATTTTTCTCTTTGCTAAATCTGTTCCGTGCTGTTGGTCTAGACAAAATGCAGCATTTTAACCACAAATCTCCTGCTGCAGTGAGGGAAATGTTCCTGACAAGTGGAAATGTGGTCAAGAACATGATTGTAGAAGAAATAAAAAAAGCAGGGTCTTATGGCCTTCTAATTGACGAAGTAACAGACATTGCTGTTACTGAGCAATTAATCACATTTGTGCAGTTTTGGAACAGCACTTCTGGTGGCACAGAGATTAAGTTTCTTAGTGCTAATGATCTCCTTGTTGAATCTGATTCTGCAAATGCAGAAACCATAACAAGCACTCTTGTAAAGGAGTTAAATCAGTGTAACTTGTCAGTTGGAAAGCTCAATGGCCTTTGCACGGATGGAGCATCAGTGATGACAGGAAAAACCAGTGGGGTAGCCACCGGACTCAAAGAGTTAAACAAACACCTTGTCAGCATTCACTGCATCTGCCATAAACTGTCACTTGCTTGTTGTGACACTAATGATGAGATTGCATACATGCAAGAAGTTGAGAGATGGCTTTTCCAGGTCTGGAAATTTTTTGAAAATTCCCCCAAACGACTTGCAGCATATCTAAAGACCCAACTTTCTGTGAAAAAGCTGCAAGAGCCTTCTAAAGAGGCTGAAGATAAGTGTGTCCGTCGACTTGCTAAAGCTACTCGCACAAGGTGGCTCTCTCTGGGCAAGGCTGTACAGGGTGTTCATAAGGATTACATACCCCTCATGCTTACACTAAGGCAACTTGACCAGAAAGATGCCCAAGCATCAGGTCTTCTTGGAAAAATGTACAAAGTGAAATTCATTGGGGTGGTAACAGTCATGCATCACGTTCTTCCTGCTCTCAACAGACTCAGCTGCACCTTCCAAGAAGGAAAGATTTCCTTCTCCCATATAAAGCCAGCAATTCAGAAGTGTATTGACGATCTTGACAAGATTGTCCAGACGGGAGTTCCAGTCACTGAGTTTCTTAGAGATCTATCACCTGGGGGCAGACTGGAACAAGCTGATCTCACTGCTTCTGATGGAGATAAGCTGTTTCTCACCAATTTCCTGGTGAAATATGTCAATTCACTGAAAAAAAGCTTAAACAGCAGATTTCCCACCCTTCCTCTGCTGTCTGCTTTTAGCATATTCGACCCTGCACTAGTTCCAGAAAGGGGCCAGCCGGGATTTAGGGATTATGGCAGTGCATCAGTGAAACTCTTGGCTGAGCAGTTCTTTGATGAAGACACCAACAAAAGGCAGCTGATGGATGAGTGGCAGGTATTCAAGTACGACTTGGCAAAATGGAAGAATGAGCTGCCACAGGAAGTAAGAAAGCCCCCTGGTGGGAGCAAACCTACAGTCACTTCAACTGACTGGTGCCTCCAGAAGCTAATGTTCATGAAGGACCTGCTTCCATTTAATCTTCCACTGGTTGCAAAGGTGGCAGAGGCAGTGATTTCTCTTCCAGTCTCAAATGGCTGGCCAGAACGGGGTGCCAGTTCTTTAAAACTGATGAAGACAAGGCTTCGAAGTAGGATGAAGAATGACCTGCTCAACGCCCTACTACACATTCTCATT
This sequence comes from Galaxea fascicularis, assembly GCA_948470475.1. Taxonomy (NCBI): domain Eukaryota; kingdom Metazoa; phylum Cnidaria; class Anthozoa; order Scleractinia; family Euphylliidae; genus Galaxea; species Galaxea fascicularis. Next base: position 15,903,805 of record OX419341.1, on the reverse strand, counting down.
AATGGTCCAAAAGTGGGAAGTAAGGAATTTGAAGAAGTGATTGATGCTTCTGTTAGAGCTTGGTTAGCTGCAAAACCACGGCGAAAGTGTCCTCCAAAGTTTGTCAGCACACCAGTGGTTGCCAGCTCAGGTGATATAAGTGAGAACTTTGTAACTGTGCAGGATGCTGGTGTACAGACGGAGGGTGACAGTGTCACGCCAAGTCACCTTTCAATTGCAGAGGAAGTTGATGCAACTTCCAAAGCACTTGAGCTACCTGCAGATGACGGTGATGATTCAGATTATGGCTCTGATTTCGATGACTTTTAGTTTAGTTGTTTCACCTAACACTGTTATGGATTTAGTGAATTCCCTGAGTCTGCGAACAGTTGCAGTAGTGTTTTAATGAAGTCAAAATGCTTGTCAATTTAGTAAATTGTGAACAGTTACAGTAGTGTTTTAATGAAGGAACAATGTTTGTCAAATTTAGTAACTTCTCTGAGGCTGTGAACAGTTGCAATATTGTTTTTCATTTAGTCACTTTGTGCAAGTGGGCAAAACCTCCTTAAATTATTCACAATTTGTGTTTGCAAAATGAGGATGTAGAATAATAAATTTCCACCTCAGAATGCTGGAAAACGCATTTCCGGGAGTCTTATTTTAAAAATTTTCCGGACCCCCCTAGCAGCTCGGGCCTTCGGCCCTCGTGTTGGTGGGGTGCCCGCTTACTATAAGACAAGAACCCTCCTACTTCAAAAGTTAATGAAACCCCTGATTCTTTCAATTTTTTTGGAAAGTTATGAGTTGAAAAATTTTTGACATGAGTAGGGAGCTGTTGCCGCTATGTTAGTCCTGAAACGTGGTTTGTAGAAATTGCTTTTGGAAGCATATCTCGTATTATATGTATGGACTTCACTTGCATAGCAAAAATGCTGGCTGAATATATTTGGTAATTTTTTAAAATGCCATTGATGAGTGAAGTTAAGAAGTTTTAGTTTATAGATATTCTTAACAGTAAGTAAATCCAGCAAATTAAGTAACAGTAATGCACTGTCTGTATCTGGTCCATACAAGGTGGCAAAGAACATAAGACGGATAACATGATTTTGTTTTGTTTGGACTTTTTTAATTTGGATAGTAAATGCACTGCCACAGGAGGTTATCGCATAAGAAATATAAGGATAGATGAGGTTATAGTATAGTTGTTTAAGTTGTGAAAGGGAGGTGAAATATCTAAGTTTGCCAATAATTCCTGTGTTTCTAGAGATTCGAGTACATAGATAGGAGACCTGATGTTTCCATGATAGCGTATCGTCTATAAGTACGCCTAAATATTTTATGTAAGTTCTCTTTTCTAAGCTATAGGCAGAGCCATCATTATTACTTAGTTTTACATCCCATATTATATTTGTCTTTCTTTTAGGCGATTTAATTATCATATAATTAGTTTTTGTTAAGTTAATGGAAAGCTTTTTTAAGTCACACCACTCTTTAACTTTGGATAATTCTTGATTAATCAAGCTTTGTAATTCGACGGCGTTTGAGGAAGACGCAAAAGTATTGGTATCATCTGCAAATATTCTAAAGGACAATTTATCGGAGCATTTAGGAATGTCATTAATGTATAGTAAAAAAAGAAGGGGACCAAGAGAACTGCCCTGCGGGCAGATAGTTTGTTTCGAAGATTCCATACCATCAATACCAACATATTGCTGTCTATTGGTAAGATAACTAGCAAACCAACTCAATGGAATTCCCCGAACTCCATATTTCTCTAATTTATTCAACAGTATAGCATGATTGACGGTATCAAAGGCCTTGGCGAAGTCGGGAAAGACTCCGCATGTAAGTAGATTATTATCTACTGCTTGTTTTAAATTGTCAGTAATTTCTAAAATGGCTTGTTCAGTCGATCTGCCCTTCCTAAAGCCAAACTGGTATTAACTTAAAATGGCCTGCTTTTCAACATAGCTTGTTAACTGTGTACACACCAGTTTTTCAAAAATCTGTGTAAATATAGAAAGAACTGAGATAGGGCGAAAGTTAGTCGGGTCAGTGATATCGTCACCTTTGTCCACTGGAGTTACTTTGGAAATTTTGAGAATGTCAGGCATAATACCTTGTTCTATGGAGAGATTGTAAACTTCAGTCATTGCCTCATAGATGAGGTCTCCAGCCAGCTTAAAGCATTTTACGGGGACTCCTATGCACGACTTGTTTGCTGTTAGGTTCGAGATTAAGTCACGCACTTCATACGAGTGGATATACCTAAACATAAAGCTGTTTGGAAAGTTCCTAGTAATATACCTTATAGGATTAGAGTTAATATGATTTGGCAGTTGAGCTGATAAACTTGGGCCTACATTAACAAAATATGTATTTAGCTGATTACATATGTCTAATTTAGATGTATAACATTTGTTATTATAGACTATCTTACTTATTGCAGGAGAGTTTTTTTTCTTTCTATTTATTAATAAGTTAATCATTTTCCATATTGTTTTCATATTGCCTTTGTTCATTTCAAACTGTTTCTTAAAGTATTTCTGCTTGGCTAAGTCCTTAATTTTAGTAAGTTTATTATTGAAAACTTTATAATACTTAATTTTAAGTGGGTCACCAGAAAGAAAATGAGTTTTAAACAAACGCTGCTTTTCTTTAATAGATTGAAATATTCCTTTAGAAATCCAGGGTTTCCTTAACAATTTTTGTTTAGATCGTGATGCCCTTTCAATGGGCGCATGCTTGTTAGTTATTCCCTCTAATGCAGAGATAATTCTAGCCA